>CM071584.1:3163757-3255262 GCA_036426205.1 Ascaphus truei
GTCTGCGATCAGATGCATTTAGGAACCCCAACCCTCTATATAGCGTGTCGAGATCAGATACTGGTAGATCCCAACCCTCTCTATAGCGCGTCTGAGATCAGATGAATTGTACGTAAACCCAACCCTCTTCAATAGTGCATCTGAGATCAGATGCATTGTAAGGAACCCCAACCTCTCTAATAGCATTCTTAGATCAAGATGCATTGTAAGGAACCCAACCCTCTCTATCGTGCATCTGAGATCAGATGCATTGTAAGGAACCCCAACCCTCTTAATAGCATTCTGAGATCAGATGCATGTAAGGAACCCCAACCCTCTCTATAGCACGTGAGATCAGATGCATTGTAGAACCCCAACCCTCTCTAATGCCCGCTGAGATCAGATGCAATGAAGGAACCCCACCCTCTCTAATAGCCGTCTGAGATCAGATGCATTGTAAGGAACCCCGACCCTCTCTAATAGCACGTCGTGATATCAGATTTCATTGTAAGGAGCCCCGACCCTCTCTAATAGCACGTCTGAGATCAGATGCATTGTAAGGAACCCCGACCTCTCTAATAGCGCTGTCTAGATCAGATGCATTGTAAGAACCCCGACCCTCTTAATAGCACTTCTGAGTCAGATGCATTGTAAGGAACCCGACCCTCTCTATAGCACTTGAGATCAGATGATTGTAAGGAACCCCGACCCTCTCTAATAGCGCGTCTGAGATCAGATGCATTGTAAATTCACCGGTATTTGGTACAATTCCTCAGGGAACCCCTGTTGAAAAGCGCTGCTCTATTACATGAGCTGGGTATCTATTAGCATGAAGTCATCTCTTTAAAACCCTTCTTTGTTCCATGTCTAGTGTCTCCCCTCCGAAATTGAAGTCAAATACAAAATGGCAGAGTGTTACACCATGCTGAAACAGGACAAGGACGCCATCGCGATCCTGGATGGAATACCTTCCAGACAGAGGACCCCAAAGGTATCGCCGCTTCCTGCTCTGTCTGTCTGTCTGTGTGTCTGTCTCTACCGTCTGTCTGTCTCTGTCTGTCTGTCTCTGTCTGTCTGTCTCTGTCTCTGTCTGTCTGTCTCTGTCTGTCTGTCTCTGTCTGTCTCTGTCTCTGTCTGTCTGTGTGTCTGTCTGTCTGTCTCTGTCTGTCTGTCTGTCTGTCTGTCTGTCTGGCAGCAGAATGCTGCTTCGTGATCCTTATTCGAGGATAATGGAGAAATGAAACACATTTTATATCCCTTTATTTGCAGATTAACATGATGTTGGCCAATTTGTACAAGAAAGCTGGGCAAGAGCGCTCGGCCGTCACCAGTTACAAGGAGGTTCTGAGGCAGTGCCCGTTGGCACTCGATGCCATCCTTGGTACAGTCTTAACTTTATTCTTGTTGAGTGGAGATGATATTCGCCCCCTGATTGCCACTCTGATAGCGCCCCCCTGATGCCACCCTGATATACGCATGCACCCTGATATAGGCCTCTCGCCACCCTGATAGACGCCCCTGATGCCACCCTGATATCGCCCCTGAAGGCCACCCCTGCTCTCTCCCCTTAGTGCACCCAACTGATATACGCCCCTGAATATCGCCCCTTATGCCACCAACACACCCTGATATACGCCCCTGATGCCACCCTGATATACGCCCCTGATGCCACCCCTGTATCCAACTTTCACAGCAGAAAATCTAACGAGATATTTGGAAATGCTATTTTTATTTGGTGTGCGCGTTATGCATTGAGAGACACAGACAACATTATCTGTACAGGATTCTGTCCATGAGCCGTTATCAAGCAGGCGGGCATCGCGAGACGCGTTGGGCCCCGTGCGGAGACGCGTGGGGGCTTGGGCTGTGGGGGGGTACTGCAGCCCCCATTGCGTTTATACATTTACAGCACCCCCACCCAAAACATAGTTGCGGCAAGCCGCGGCGACGTCACTTTTCAGGACGCACTGCAGGTGTGAGCAGCGTTTTAGCGTGATTAAGGCCCAGATATACTAAACGGTGTTAAGTGTTAGCACGCCGATACTCCCAGTCATAGTAGATGAGACGGAGTTGTGGCATTTGATTTCTGAGCAGCCTGCAAAACTGTTTTGGGTTGCACCAAAGTTTGAGCTTTCAATGTTAATAAAGCAGCTCTCTTCCCCCTCCCCCACTCATATACAGGATGGGACTCGGGGGTTACAGGAAGCTGGACCGCTGTGTTTTCAGTGCCAGGGACCCCTAAAATGCTTACCAGTTAATTACCGTGGTTTAAATCTCTTTCCAGGGGAACCAAAATGTCTGCAAAATCTCTGAGCCAATAGAAAGCTACTGCATCATCGGTTGTGGCTTCCTATTGGACAACTGTTTAAATCCCCTTTTATATATATAAAAAAAAAATCAGGAAGTAATGCCAGCAACTTAGTCCAGCAGGTCTCCAGAGCTGAGAACAGTGCAGCACAGCTCCGCGCGACCGTCCTGTCCCAACCCTGATAAAAACACTGCTGTGGGCACCTGGCGTGAATCCGCGGGTGGCTGGCGTGCCCCGCTGGCGCCTGGCGTGAATTCGCGGGCGGCTGGCGTGCCCCGCGTTTTGATGTCTCCCTGTGTTTTCCGTTTTGTAGGCTTGTTGTCCCTCTCTGTAAAAGGCACAGAAGTGGCGTCCATGACATTGAACATCATTCAGAGTATTCCCAACCTGGACTGGCTCTCCGTGTGGATCAAAGCGTACGCGTTCGTGTATACCGGGGATAACACCCGAGCTATTAACACCATATGGTAAGAAGACATCGATTTAAAGGAGTACCCCACCCTCGCTGACCATTTGTTTTAGAACAGGGGTGGCCAACTCCCTTCCTCCAGGCCCACCGTCCAGGTTTTAAGGATATCCCTGCTTCAGCACAGACGGGGAGTCCTTATGACTGAAGGACTGATTGAGCCACCTGTGCTGCAGCAGGGGTATCCTGAAAACTTGACCTGTTGGTGGCCCTTGAGGACTGGAGTAGGCCGCTCCTTGTTTAGAGGATGGGAACCCGGGCTCCTCCAGAGACGACCCGTACTATTTCCAGCCCCGGGTGACTCCCCTGTTCCCCAGACACTTCCTGGTGAAGTTATCGGTATTACTTCCTGGTGAAGTTATCGGTATTACTTCCTGGTTTCCTGGTGAAGTTATCGGTATTACTTCCTGGTGAAGTTATCGGTATTACTTCCTGGTGAAGTTATCGGTATTACTTCCTGGTGAAGTTATCGGTATTACTTCCTGGTTTTTAAAGGGGCATTCAGTAGGAAGCAACAATCCGCTGATGTGGCAGCTTCCTATTGGCCTGAGATTTGGCAGCCATTTTGTTTCCCCCTCAGGGAAATTTTAACCGGGTAACATCACCAGTGTGCAGCTCAGGGGCTCCCTGGCGCTGAAAGTACTGGCGTTTTTGCTCAGAAGAACCCACTGGTTCTCACCGCAGAGAAGGAACTGCTCCATTAACCCCAGGAGTTCAACGTTCCTGTCCTATATTGTCTTATAAATACTTATTTTACCTAATTTAATCCGTATTTCATTATGAAATCTCATACATGTGAATGTATGTGTGTGTATTTTAAATATAACACCGCATTTTACAAGAGAGAATGCCAATTCCATAAGTGAACACGCACAACCGGACAATAGGGAGAGAAATCCCTGCCCCGCAGAGCTTACAATCCAAATTGTGAAAACTTATTATTTTTTTTTGTGTGGGAACTTTTAAAATGGCTGACTGTGTGATTTCCTCTGACACCTGCTCTGGATTCTGTGCGTTACCCTGTGCGTTGTGCCCGTTACCTCCCCAGCTCGCTGGAGAAGAAATCCTTATTACGGGATAACGTGGACCTGTTGGGGAGTTTGGCCGATCTGTATTTCCGGGTCGGGGATAATAAGAACTCCATCCTGAAGTTCGAGCAGGCCCAGATGTTGGACCCTTATCTTATTAAAGGTGAGCAGCGGTACTTAAGGCCCGTTATATACTGCATGCGGCCGTGCGCGTGTGTGTGCGCGTGTGTGTGTGTGTGTGTGTGTGTGTGCGTGTGTGTGTGCGTTTCAGTACACGGGCGTGCGTGCGGGCGCGTTTTAGTACACGGTGTGTGTGTGCGCGTTTCAGTACATTGTGTGTGTGTGTGTGTGTGTGTGTGTGTGTGTGTGTGGCACTCAGGTACCCGCCACCAGTGTGAATGTGCCAGCCACGGATCAGTACAGCATAGCACTCAGGTACCCGTCACCAGTGTGAATGTGCCAGCCACGGATCACTACAGCTTAGCACTCAGGTACCAGCCACCGGTGTGAGTGTGCCAGCCACGGATCCACAGCATAGCACTCAGGTACCCGTCCCCGGTGTGAGTGTGCCAGCCACGGATCAGTACAACATAGCACTCAGGTACACGTCACCGTGTGAATGTGCCAGCCACGGATCAGTACAGCATAGCACTCAGGTACCAGCCACCGGTGTGAGTGTGCCAGCCACGGATCAGTACAGCATAGCACTCAGGTACCAGCCACCGGTGTGAATGTGCCAGCCACGGATCAGTACAGCATAGCACTCAGGTACCCGTCACCGGTGTGTGTGTGTGTGCCAGCCACGGATAAGTACAGCATAGCACTCAGGTACCTGTCACCGGTGTGAGTGTGCCAGCCACGGATCAGTACCGCATAGCACTCAGGTACCTGTCACCGGTGTGAATGTGCCAGCCATGGATCAGTACAGCATAGCACTCAGGTACCCGTCCCCGGTGTGAGTGTGCCAGCCACGGATCAGTACAGCATAACACTCAGGTACCCGTCCCCGGTGTGAATGTGCCAGCCACGGATTAGTACAGCAGAGCACTCGGGTACACGTCACCGTGTGAATGTGCCAGCCACGGATAAGTACAGCATAGCACTCAGGAATCCGTCACCGGTGTGAGTGTGCCAGCCACGGATCAGTACAGCATAGCACTCAGGTACCCGTCACCGGTGTGAATGTGCCAGCCACGGATCAGTACCGCATAGCACTCAGGTACCCGTCACCGGTGTGAATGTGCCAGCCACGGATCAGTACAGCATAGCACTCAGGTACCAGCCACCGGTGTGAATGTGCCAGCCACGGATTAGTACAGCATAGCACTCAGGTACCCGTCACCGTGTGAATGTGCCAGCCACGGATCAGTACAGCATAGCACTCAGGTACCAGCCACCGGTGTGAATGTGCCAGCCACGGATCAGTACAGCATAGCACTCAGGTACCAGCCACCGGTGTGAATGTGCCAGCCACGGATTAGTACAACATAGCACTCAGGTACCCGTCACCGTGTGAATGTGCCAGCCACGGATCAGTACAGCATAGCACGCAGGTATCCGTCCCCGGTGTGGATGTGCCAGCAACGGATCAGTACAGCATAGCACTCGGGTACCCGTCCCCGGTGTGAATGTGCCAGTCATGAATGTGCAGACGTAGCCACATGTTCCAGTCCCCTGGGAAGAAAAACAAAACGCGGTGACTTTGGGGACAGTGAAAGCCACGGCTGCCTGCAGGTTGCGGTGGGGGGCAGAGAGATTTGTTCTGCCGATCGGGACCCCACACAGATATGTTGTCTCTGCCGGTGGAAGCCACAGCACGGAGGAGACTGGACACATTTTTACCATTAAAACCAGTAAGTTGTTGCAGGAATGGTGTTGAGGGACCCCAGCCTGCGGCGCTTTGCAGTTTGTACGACTCAGCGAGTTGCTAACTTGCTGCGACGTGGACTTGCAGGCGTTTACCGGAAGTCCCCCCATGGGGGAGGGATGGCACGGTGCACAGATATAGAAGGGTGGCACACGGAATCGCAGTGAAAAAATGTTTATTGCTCAACCGATCACATGGCAACAAGTGAAAAAAACACAGTGGGCAGCCTCCAACGCGTTTCACTCATAGCGCTTTGTCAAGCTTTGTCTCCTGGATAAAGCGCTACGATGCGTGAAACGCGTTGGAGGCTGCCCACTTTGTTTTTTTTTCACTTGTTGCCATGTGATCGGTTGAGCAATAAACATTTTTTCACGGCGATTCCGTGTGCCACCCTTCTATATCTGTGCACCGTGCCATCCCTCCCCCATGGGGGGACTTCCGCTCTCACGCGGATTCCGGAGCAATGGAGATCAGGGAGGGCACGAGTAACACCCCTCATAGATCACACACCTACATGCGTTATGGACTTATGCTTTTACTCTAGGAGATCCTACATTGGTACCCGTTACCCGTGAGTGGAGGTATGTTTGTCCCTTCAATGTGACTACATCACTACCCCTCAGGGTGTTCATTTTAGGGTGTGTTTCTCCTTCATAGGAGTTTCTATTCAGTCTAATAGTACTTTTGGACTTTAAGAATCTGGAATTGTTTTTCTAACCCTCATATGCTGCATTCAATTCTCTATGGGTTATTCAAACACGTGAGATTTGTACCCTACATACGTGTGCGTGTTCTGAGCGCTGTTGCAGGAGTTTAGTGGGTTAAATTCGCTCTCCCTTTGAACTTACCCACTGCGTCAGGGGCGGCCAACTCCAGTCCTCAAGGGCCACCACCAACAGGTCAGGTTTTCAGGATATCCCTGCTTCAGCACAGGTGGCTCAATCCGTGGCCCAGTCTAAGACTGAGTCATGGATTGAGCCACCTGTGCTGAAGCAAAGACTGATTGAGCCACCTGTGCTGAAGCAGTGATATCCTGAAAACCTGACCTTTTGGTGCCCCTTGAGGACTGGAGTTAGCCCCCCGTGCACTCCGTCCCCTTCGTTTGTCAGCGAAGGAGTGATCATGTGATCACTCAAAGGGTTAAACCGTGAAATCCATAGTGGTGTCTGTCACCTCCCCCCGGGTGACGTGACAGGGAGCCTTCCTGCTTCGTGCCTTGCTTGAAATGCAGCATCCTGCAGCACAATGTGGAGTAAGTGCATTGCAGGCCTCTGCAGCAAAGTAGTGAGCACACCTTCAGGTGGCGTTCCTATACTGCAGCGTGCGGGGAAGCACACAATAAGGGGGGGGGGGGTTATATTCTTCTCAAATTGGATCCAATCGTAGTCCTGCCCGGACGGCTCATACAATGTTTTTTGCTTTTCAAATTTGCCATTGATTTTATCAGCGTTTTTATGCTATTTAGATAAATCGCTGTCAGGTCCCCATATGGCTTCCACTGCCAATTTTGGAATCCATGCGGCATGCTTACGTCATTTAGTTACAATCCCTTAACTCGCACCTAATGTAATCAGAATGTATTTATACACAGGGGCGACTGGTGAACCCCTTAAGATTTTCACATTTTCACATATTTCAAATCTAAAATGTTATTAGATCTTAATCTAAGTCCTAATAATAGATAAAGGTAGCCTGATCAAACAAATGACACAAACATGAGGCTTTTCCAACACGTATTTATCTACAAATGGTTAAACATTCAATTTCCATGTGTGAGAAAGTCTGTGACCCTTTACATTCAGTAGCTGATAGGGCCCCCTGCAGAAGCAATTGCTAAGCTAAGCGTGTCCTGTAACTGCCGGTCACGCTCACATCGGGTTTGGAGAATTTTGGCACATTCCACCTTACAGAACTGCTTCAGCTCAGTGACATTTGAGGGCTTCCTTGCATGGACAGCTCGCTTCTGGTCCTGCCATAACATTTCGAGGGAGTTAAGGCCTTTCTAAAACGCGGAATCTCTTCTTCTGCCGCCATTCTTTTGTAGATCTGCCGGTATGTGTAGGATCATTGCTGCATGACCCACTTTTGCTTCAGCTCACTGACGGACGGCCTGACATTTTCCTCTAGAATCTTCTGATACAATGCAGAATTCATGGTTGTGACAATGATGGCAATCCGTCCAGGTCCTGAGGTAGCAAAGCAGCCCCAAACCACCACACTCCCACCTCCATGCTTGACGGTTGGGATGAGGTTCTTCGGTTCGAGCGCAGTTTTTGTATTCGCCAAACATAACGTTTTTCATTGAGGCCAAAAAGTTCTACCTTTCACTCGTCTGTCCAGAGAACATTGTTCCAGAAGTCTTGTAGATCATCTATGTGCTTTTTGGCGAACTTCAGACAGGCAGCAATGTTCTTTTTAGAGCGCAGTGGCTTCCTCCTGGCTATCCTTCCATGGACACCATTCTTGTTCAATATTTTTCTGATAGTTGTCATGAACACTCACACGTTAGCCAAGGCGAGAAGGGCCCTGATCGTTGGTTGTACCTTTTGGGTTATTTGTGACTTCATGGATGATTTGCCGGTTTGTTCTTGGAGAAACTTTGGTACGGCGACCGCTCCTGGGTAGAGTGACTGGTCTTGAACTTTCTCCATTTGTCTAGCCCCAAATCCGTTGAAATGGTCTTGTAACCCTTTCTGGGCTGGTGAGCATCAATGACGGCTTTTCTGGGGTCCTCCGAGATTTATTTTGACCGTGGCATGACGTGTTTCCACACACCTGTATGGTGAAGACCAAACTCACAACGTTTCTGATCTTTATACAGGGTGGGGCCTCCCAAACTCACCCCTGAAGATCTACCTAAGTATTTCACACCCAATTCTAATTATCCCCTTTAATTTAGCTGATACAACCAGGGTTTCTCTTACTTCTGCACATATCCTAACTCTTAATTGCTCATCGTTCGTCATACATTATTTTGTTTTGAAATTGGTTAATATAAACCCTACTGGTTATTTAAGAAAAGACCTGGCTTTGATTCAAGAAGGTTATCATGGAAAAACAATGGTATTTCCGTAATTATCTTTGGGGTTCACAAACTTGTTCTCACCACTGTATATCTTTTCTTTTTTTACAGTCCTGCTGTTGGGTGTACGGTGTCACATAATCGCTGCTTTATTGAAAATTCTGCATATTTTGTCTTGAAAGCTGCACTTCTCCTCTCTCCCCCGTCGTCTTTTAGGTTTATTCACCAAAGTGTGTGGGTGGAGGGTGGAGGGGGTGCGGGCTTTGTAAATAAAAACGTAATCTAGGAAAATATATAGAAAAATGAGGTTTAAAGGGCGTCGCGCTGAGTTCACATTCAAGGTCATTTGGGCGGGACGTGCACCTTTCATGCTGTGCCATTTTATTTCCCCCCCCCCCCCCACGCTTAGCATGGATCCCAACGATCAGAAGTCCCTGGAGGGAATGCAGAAGATGGAGAAGGAGGAGAGCCCCACGGATGCCACGCAGGAAGAAGACGTAGACGACATGGAAGGGAGCGGGGAAGAGGGCGATCTGGAGGGCAGCGACAGCGAAGCGGCGCAGTGGGCGGATCAGGAGCAGTGGTTTGGAATGCAGTGAGGCGGTGGAAGGGCGAGTCGATGGCGCTCAACCCAGTCGGGCTTAGAAGCGGTCATTAGCTGGTTCCAAACAGACGAGTGACACCTACACCGGTGGGGACAGCCTGCAAGGCCACACTCGAGGGACCAGCAAACGTGGTCTCTCGGACGTGTGTATCGGAGACACTTTGAAAATGTGTTTGCTCGGCCCGTGTCTCAGATGTGTTTGCGTGTGACCTAGGACACAGATACAGTAGCTTTATTGTTCCTGAAGAAATGTCAATTAATTGCTGGTTATGATATTTTTTTTAACAAACACATATGATTTAATCCCTCACCGTGTAATGTATTAACGAGTATTTCAAACCTCCCCATTTTTATGTTGTAGGAAACGTATCAGTCCTGGAGGGAGGTTGGATTTCAGTTCTGATGAGATTCGGTGTTGGGGTTCTTCATAGATTTAGAAACCTCACAGGTCTCCCCTTTAAATGTACATTTATGCACCGAGGAATCTACAGTTTAAAGGCTGATGTACAACTAGATGAATGAAGAATAATCATGTTGGTATATTAAAAAGGAAAAATATCAATCGGTAACGAACGTTTGTTGTGCGTGACAACTTTATTTTTGTAACTTTTTTTATTTTGCGTGTAACAGGATTTTTTTGTGTTTTTGTAATGGGCAGTAATGTCCTCTATCTGGTCTTTGCATAGGGTAGTGAGAGCTTTGTGTGTGTGTTTGCAAGTATAGTATAATGCACTTTTTTATATATAATTTTTTTTTTTTTATGTCAACTTGGTAATTATTTCCATATGTCATCTATGTATCTGCTTAGGATAGCACAGGGTTACGCATAAGTGTATACAATGTATACACCATTTCCTGCATGATGTGTACATAGGAGGCTTGCTTTTCTATTTAATAAAATACGTATGAACAAACGGCTTGAAGTGCCAATTTTTGTTATTTATTTGCACATCACTTACAAATGAAGCAAAAAAGTCTGTCTGTCTGTGTCTTTTTTATTCCTTCAAAAAGCACATGGGGAAAGAAACAGATACAAACTAAATAGAAAGGAAATAGCGAGGGGTTCTGGAGGTAGATTGGGGACAAGTGCGAGCTTGACAAGCAGTGAGATACCCATAGTAAATACAGATATTACTAGAAAACTTCTAAAGACTAAACCAAGTGGGCGCAGAAAGGAAGGAGCAGATAAGATAATAGAACAGACTGGAAAAAAACTGAAATGCATGCTTGCTAATGCAAGAAGCCTGACAGATGGGGGAGCTTGAATTAAAAGCTACAAAGGAGCAGTAGGATATCATAGGCATTACTGAAACATGGTGGGATGAAACTCGTGACTGGGCAGTTAATTTAGGGGGTTGTTCCCTTTTTCGGAAGGATCGAACAAATAGAAGAGGAGGTGGAGTATGTCTATATGTTAAACCGGATCTAAAACCTATTATAAGGGAAGATGTTTATGAAGGGAATGATGAGAATGTAGAGACCTTGTGGATAGAAATTAGCCGTAGAGGTAAAAGTATAAAGAAAATGTTTGTGGGAATATGCTGTAAACCACCAAATATCTGTGAGATTGAGGAAGCTAAAATACTTTTGCAATTGGAGAAGGCATCAAAACTGGGTCATGTTTCCATAATGGGGGATGTTAATTTTTCCCCTTATGAGATATCATTGGATGATGTGTCACTGGGGTGTTTGATTGTTTCCTTTACATCAATATACTGTAAGGACGGATATAGGATATAGTATCTGTCTAAATTTCGCATAGGTTGAACTTGATGGACGCATGTCTTTATTTCAACCTCATCTACTATGTAACTATAGCTCATCCCCCTTATAACGCTGTGCTTGGGGTCCAAAGAATCACATTGCGTTATAAGCGGATCGCGTGATAAATAATGTACAATTGTATACATTGTGTAATAACGTATTTAAGATACCAATAATCGTGTTGTAAAGTATTCATAAATACGAAAATTGGGAGCCATGCTTGCATCGTGTTATAAGCGGATTCGCGTTGTAAGGGCTCACGTTATAACGGGGTTGAGCTGTATGTAACTGACCACCAAAAGTAAGATGGGAGGATGAAATCAGAAAATGTGTGGGAGCGACATGAAGAGAGGCTGTAACCGCAGGACCTGGGAGATCACTGGGGAGGCTTCATCCAGCAGTGGGGAGACACGGGCTGGGGAGAATGGGATGAGGGAATGTGTGGGAGCAACGTGGAGAAGAGAGGCTGTAACCGTAGGACCTGGGAGATCACTGGGGAGGCTTCCTCCAGCAATGGGGAGACACGGGCTGGAGAGGATGGGCTTTCTTTGCCCCTCGCTTCCTCTCCCCCGCCGGGCCTCTCCCTCCTGCCTCTCCCCCCCGCCGGGCCCTCCCTCTCCTGCCCTCTCCCCCTGCCGGCCTCCTCTCCTGCCTCTCCCCCGCCGGGCCTTCCCCTCTCCTGCCTCTCCCCCGCCGGCCTCCCTCGCCTGCCTCTCCCTCCGGGCCTCCCTCTTCCTGCCTCTCCCCCCGCCGGGCCTCCCTCTCCTGCCTATCCCCCGCCGGGCCTCCCTCTCCTGCCTCCCTCCCCTCCCTGCCGGCGCCTCCCTCTCCTGCCTCGCTCCCTCCTCCGGGCCGCCCTCTCCTGCCTCTCCCCCGGCCTCCTCTCCTGCTCTCCCTTGCCGGCCTCCCTCTCTGCCCCTCCCCGCCGGCTCCCTCTCCTGCCTCTCCCCCGCCGGCCTCCCTTCCTGCCTCTCCCCCGCCGGGCCTCCCTCTCCTGCCTCTCCCCCGCCGGCCTCCCTCTCCTGCCTCTCCCTGCCGCTCCCCTCTCCGCCCTCCCCGCCGGGCCTCTCCCTCTCCTGCCCTCTCCCGTCCCGCTGCCGACCTCCCTCTCCTTCCTCTCCCCCGCTGGGCCTCCCTCTCCTGCCTCTCTCCCTCGCCGGGCCTCCCGCTCCTGCCCTTCTCCCCGCCGGGCCTCCCTCTCCTGCTCTCCCCCGCCGGGCCTCTCTCTCTCCTGCCTCTCCACGCTGGCCCTCCCTCTCCTGCCTCTCCCACCGCTGGACCGTCCCTCTCCTGCCGCTCCCCTCACCCCCCCTCACAAGAGGCCACTCTATGAGCTACGAAGGCCACTTACAGGCCACAGGAACCTCACCGTCCACAGGAAGGCTATATATGGCCACAGGAAGGCCACATTGGGCCACAGGAAGGCCACAGGCAGGCCCGTACGGGCCAACAGAAAGGCAACTCACCGTCCACAGAAATGCCTCTTATGGCCCACAGGAACCTAACTCTTGGGCCTGATTTGCCATGGGCCACGAGTTGAAGAACCAAGCATGTAAAGGAAAGGGAAAAGGCGTGACACTTGTTACCGAAGAGAGAACTTAGTAATCAGAGAGCAATATACAGAGATCGGGGGGCAGAGACAGGGGCTTACCCCCAAGATTAGGGTGAGCACACTCGACAACCCCCTTAACCGCTATAACCCCATTATCCATGCGCCTGTAATTGTCGCAGAATGGTGTTGTATTCTATCTAATATTTCTCTAAGTGTTCTATGTGTCTTTGGTCGGTGGTGTCTCCCTGTGTACCCTAGCGGCAATCAACATTGGACCTTTGGCCTGTCACTCCACCTCAGGCCAATGAGATGGCTCCCTTGGCCCGCGCCGCCCCCGCACACCTGTCATTGGCCTGAGGCGGAGTGACGGGCAAAACGTCACACACACACACACACTCACACACTCACACACTCACACACTCACACACTCACACGGTCACCTCCGCTCTCCCTCGCCCCGTGCTCTCTTTCCCCCTGTCCTCCCCCCCCCCCCCCCCGCTCACAGAGCACGCTCTCTTCGTGCTCTCCCCTCACAAGGCCGCTCCCCATCCCCGAGGCCGCTCCTCCGGCTGTCTCCTGCCTCTCCCCCAACGAAAGGCAACAGCACCCTCCTCACCGGAGCGTCTCAGCCTCTTCCGCTGGAGGAGCCCTAGTGAGGAGGGCGCCGGTAGCCCCCCCGTAGGAAGAGGACGCGGCCTGTTGCAAGGTGAGGAAACGCAGGGATGGTTATTTACCGGTCCCTGACTCCCCCCCTGCCCTTCTGCCTCCCCCCCTACCCTCCCTGCCCCCCTCTCCCCCCTACCCTCCCTGCCCTTTGCCCCAGTGCCCCCCCTGCCCTTTCCCCTGCCCCCCCTGCCCTTTGCCCCTGCCCCCCTCCCCCTGCCCTTTGCTGCCCCTGCCCTTTGCTGCCCCTGTCCCTCCGCTGCCCTTTGCACCCCTGCCCCCCCTGCCCTTGCCCCCTGCCACTCCCTGCCCCCCTCCCCTTTGCCCCCTCCCTTTGCCCCCTGCCCTTTGCCCCTGCCCTCCCTCCCCCTGCCCTTTGCCCCTCGCCCTTTTGCCCCCTCTCCTCTGTCCCTGCCCTCCCTCCCCCTGCCCTTTGCCCCCCTGCCTCTGCCCTCCCTCCCCGCTGCCCTTTCCCCTGACCCTCGCCTCCCCTGCCCTTTGCCCCCTGCCCTTCCCCCTCCCCCGCCCCCTCCCCCGGCCTTTGCCCCTGCCTTTTGCCCCCTCCCTCCCGCGCCCTTTGCCCCCTGCCCTCCCTGCCTTTTGCCCCCCGCTTTGCCCCTGCCCTCCCTCCCCTGCCCTTTCCCCCTGCCTCCCTCCCCCTGCTGCTTCCCCCTGCCCTCCTCCCCGCAATTTTTCCCACTTCCGCCCTCCTCCCCCCTGCCCTTTGCCCCTGCCCCTCCCTCCCCTGCCCTTTGCCCCCTGCCCTCCCTCCCCCTGCTTTTCCCCAGCCGCCCTCCCTCCCCCTGCCCTTTGCCCCCTGCCCTCCCTCCCCTACCTTTGCCCCCCCCCCCCCCTGCCCTCCCTCCCCCTGCCCTTTGCCCCTGCCCTCTCCTCCCCCTGCCCTTCCCTGCCCTCCTCCCCCTGCCCTTTGCCCCCTGCACTCCTCCCCCTCCTTTGCCCCCTGCCCTCCCTCCCCCTGCAATATGATGGATGTGTGGGATGGACGTGAGAAGAGAGGCTGTAACCGCAGGACTGGAGATCACTGGGAGACTTCATCCACAGTGGAGACACGGCTGGGGAGGATGGGATGAGGGAATGTGTGGAGAGACGTGAGAAAAGAGGCTGGTAACCGCAGGACCTGGAGATCACTGCGGAGTCCTTCATCCAGCAGTGGGGAGACCGGGCTGGGGAGGATGGGAGAGGGATGTGAGGGACGACGTGAGAAGAGAGGCTGTAACCGCAGGACCGGGGATCCATGGGGAGACTTCATCCAGCATGGGAGACACGGGCTGGGGAGGATGGGATGAGGGAATGTGTGGGAGCGACGTGGATAAAGGCTATAACCGCAGGACCTGGGAGATCACTGCGGAGGCTTCATCCACAGTGTGGGAGACACGGGCTGGGTAGGATGGGATGAGGGAATGTGTGGGAGCGACGTGAGAAGAGAGGCTGTAACCGCAGACCTGGAGATCACTGGGGAGACTTCATCCAGCAGTGGGGATACACAGGCTGGAGAGGAGGATGGATGAGGGAATGTGTGGGAGAGCGTGAGAAGAGAGGCTGTAACCGCAGACCGGGAGATCACTGGGGAGGCTTTCATCCAGCATGGGGAGACACGGCTGAAAATGATCGATTTTTTTTATAATACACCATACTTTTTTACAACTAAATAACAGCCTGATGTGCTAACAACTAACCCCATTTGTGAACACTTATCATATGGTTTAAAAACTTCTCTTCGCCTTTCATCAAACTGCTTGATATGCTGTTTTGCAAAGTACAGTTTCAGCCTTTTTGAGTGAGACCAGCGGCTGTGAGCACAATTCCTAACGTCTGAAATTCCGGCGGTCATCACGGCAAATCAGAGCTTTTAGCCGATAAACTTTATAGAAGAGCTACGCTCATTTTGTAACCATTAAAAGGGTCAAATTGTTACATTTAATGACCGTGCGCATAAATAAAAGTGCTGTAAAAGTAGCAATGCGTCCAAATAAAATAACATTTACATTTTACGTGTGTTCCTATTTGTATCTAGTTTTGTTACAATTCTGCAGTTTTCTCTAATGCCAATAGGATCCGTTTTTAATATCGCTGGGGTATGTACGTTGCTACATCTATATACCTGTCAGCAGTCTCCTTCCACCAGCTTCACAAGGGGCCGGTGATCAGAAAAGAGATTAGGAGACAAGGGCCACAAGTTATTGTAATTTCCATGATCAAGAACAATCTCTCCTCCTCTCCCTGCCGGGCCTCCCTCTC
Organism: Ascaphus truei; assembly: GCA_036426205.1. Lineage (NCBI taxonomy): Eukaryota > Metazoa > Chordata > Amphibia > Anura > Ascaphidae > Ascaphus > Ascaphus truei. Next base: position 3,179,270 of record CM071584.1, read on the forward strand.
CTGCCCTCTCCCCCCTCCTGGGCCCTCCCTCTCCTGCCTCTCCTCCCCCGCCGGCCTCCCCTCTCCTGCCCCCTCCTCCCCCCCGCCGGCCTCCCTCTCCTGCCCTCCCCCGCCGGCCCCCCCCTGCCTCTCCCTCGCCGGCCTCCCTCTCCTCCCTCCCCCGCCGGCCTCTCCTCTGCCTCTCTCCCTCCCCCTCCCGGACCTCCCTCTCCTGCCTCTCCCCCGGCCGGCCCTCTCCTGCCTCTCACCCGCCGGCCCCCTCTCCTGCTCTCCCTCCGGGCCTCCTCTCCTGCCTCTCCCCCGCCGGCCTCCCTCTCTGCCTTCCCCCCGCCGGCCTCCCTCTCCTGCCTCTCCCCCGCCGGCCTCCCTCTCCCTGCCTCCCTCCCCCGCCGGGCCTCCCTCTCCTGCCTCTCCCCCGCCGGGCCTTCCCTCTCCTGCCTCTCCCCCCCGCCTGCCTCCCTCTCCTGCCGCTCCCGTCCTCCCCCGCTCTCCCCGGCCCCCTCCCTGCGCTCCCTGCCGTCCCTCTCCTGCCTCTCCCCCGCCGGCCTCCCTCTCCTGCCTATCCCCCTGCCGGCTCCTCTCCTGCTCTCCCCCCCGCCGCTCCTCTCCTGCCTCTCCCCGCGGCCTCCCTCTCCTGCCTCTCCCCTGCCGGCCTCCTCTCCTGCTCCCCCGCCGGACCTCCTCTCCTGCCTCTCCCCCGCCGGCCGCCCTCCCTGCCTCTCCCCCCCCGCCGCCCCTCCCTCCTGCCTCTCCCCCGCCGGCCTCCCTCCCTGCTTCTGCCGCCGGCCCTCCCTCCCTGCCTCTCCCCGCCGCCTTCCTCCCTGCCCTCTCCCCACGCTGGACCTCCCTCTCCTCCTCTCCCCGCGGGCCTCCCTCTCCTGCCTCTCTCCCTCCGCCGGCCTCCCTCTCCGTGCCCTCCCCCCGCCGGCCCTCCCTCCTGCCTTCTCCCCCGCCGGTCCTCTCCCTCTCCTCTCCCACGCTGGACCGTCCCTCTCCTGCCTCTCCCCCGCTGGACTCCCTCCGCTCTCCCCTCCCCCCCCCCACAAGAGGCCACTCTGAGCTACGGAAGGCCACTTACAGGCCACAGGAACCTCACCGTCCACAGGAAGGCTATATATGGCCACAGGAAGGCCACTTGGGCCACAGGAAGGCCCAGCAGGGAACGTCCGGGCCAACAGAAAGGCAACTCACCGTCCACAGAAATGCCTCTTATGGTCCACAGGAAGCCTACTCTTGGGCCTGATTTGCCAGGGCCACGAGTTGAAGAACCAAGCATGTAAAGAACAGGGGAAAGGCGGTGACACTTGTTACCGAAGAGAGAACTTAGTAATCAGAGAGCATATACAGAGATCGGGGGGCAGAGACGGGGCTTACCCCACAGATTGGGACTGAGCACACTCGACAACCCCCTTAACCGCTATAACCACATTATCCATGCGCCTGTAATTCTCGCAGAATGGTGTTGTATCTCTATATATTTCTCTAAGTGTTCTATGTGTCTTTGTCGGTGTGTGTCTCCCTGTTGTCCCTAGCGGCAATAACACTTGGACCTTTGGCCTGTCACTCCACCTCAGGCCAATGAGATGGCTCCCTTGGCCCGCCCGCCCCCCGCACACCTGTCATTGGCCGAGGCGAATGACGGGCAAAATGTCACACACACACACACACTCACACACCCCACCACCTCGACACACTCACACAAAAACCTCCACCCGGCGCTCTCCTCTCACGTCTCTCTTTGCCCCCTGTCCTCCCCCCCCCCCCCCCCACTCACGAGCACGCTCTCTGGGCTCTCCCCTCACAAGGCCGCTCCCATCCCGCGAGGCCCTCTCTCCGGCTGTCTCCTGCCTCTCCCCCAACGAAAGGCACAGCACCGTCCTCACCGGAGCGTCTCCAGCCTCTCCTCGGAGGGAGCCCTAGTGAGGAGGGCGCCGGTACCCCCCCGAGGAAGAGGACGCGGCCTCCTGCCAGGTGAGAAACCAGGGACATGTTATTTACCGCGTCCCTGACTCCCCCCCCTTGCCCTTGCCCCCCCCTACCCTCCCTGCCCCCCTTCCCCCCTACCCTCCCTGCGCAATTTTTCCCCTTCCCGCCCTCCCTCCCCCTGCCCTTTGCCCCCTTCCCGCCCTCCCTCCCTCCCCCTACCACGCCCGGGCAACGCCGGGTATATCAGCTAGTCATGTATAATAATCGAGCTTGTTACGTCTCAGAAAGAGATCAGACAGTGAGGTTACTCCTGTTACAGCCCCATGTTGCTAAGGGTTATTACGATGTTATTTGCAAACCCTGAGTTTTGACTTGGAAAGGAAACTTATTTTTAGCTCCATTTTTTTTGTTGAGAAGAAGTGATTCTCTTACATTTCTAACCTCCCCCTCACCCCTCCTTCTTCCCCCCTCCCCACCCCTCGCTCCCTCCCCACGCTCCTTCCCCCCTCCCCACCCCTCGCTCCCACCCTCACCCCTCCTCTCTCTCCCACTCCCCTGCCCCCCATCTCCATGATCCACTCCACACACACCCTCTTCACTACACCCTATAACCTTTGCATTTCCATGTAGTCCCTCAGTGTTTCTATGTCTACCAACACTACAGTTAGATTGTAAGCTCTGCGTGACAGGGTATCCCTATCCCAGTGCCTGTTGTGTTCAATCATTGCTTTGCATTAGAATGACACAATGTAAACCATATGTTAAATATGAATTATATAACACTTTTAGATTGTAAGCTCCATGGATCAGGAACCTCGTTCCAACGGTCTTGGTCTTAACATAGATGTGTTCTTTTCGTCACACAATGTTGTCGTCCTCCCTCCCACATTGTACTGCGCTATGGAATAGGTTACGCCATACGAATAAATAATACTGATAAATGATGTATAAGTCTATAAAATGATACTCATATTCCATTATTTATATCTCTCCTATTTCCCCGTCCCTTTCTCTGTACTGCGCTGCACGCGTGGTTGGCGATACATAAATCAGAATTTGATATCAATCGCTAATCCTGTCCGATGTCTTCGTCGCCCTATCTCTATATTAAACAAGATAAAATGCCAGCTAAATAAACACGCGGAATGCGCGGGCGCGGAGATAGGAATCTGCTTGTATAATTTACAGCTGACAGCTTCATCTTCAACGCTCTATAAACAGAATTCTTTCCCCAAAATGATGAGAAATGAAATGTTTATGGAGAAATAATGCCAGACAGTCGGATGCAATCATAAGACTGCGCTGAAGCGGAGTATGCTGAGGTGTTTTGTGTATCTTCTGATGACAGCATCTTAAAGCTGCAGACCAAGAAATATCCTACGTGTGTAGCACACCTTCCAACCTCTCTGGAAGATGTTGCTGAGGCTACAGGTGTTTGTGGTGCGTGCATACCTGTGAGTTTCCGCGATGGTGTGGGGAACAGGACAGGCTTTTGTGGGTCTTCACTGTTCACTCAGGGTGTCAGCGCCTCCAGCTCTAGCAGGCTCAAGGATTTCCAGAGACAGCCCCCCACTAGGGCAGATTCCATCCATACCCCTACCCAATAGACTGAGAGCTCAGGCAGGGGTATATAAAAAGTGATCATTTATTGGTAGCAGCCACTGTCAGCAGTACAGCGAATGCCTGAGGATTGATCTGGGTCCCCAGACCGATGGATGATGCTTGGGCCTTAGTATAATATTGAGGCCTTGGATCAGCTTGATCTTGCTCTCAGTCAGCCCAGAAGGGACTGTCCCCTTCACTCCCAGCCGGGAGAAGCAGCACACACCTCCTCTCCCTAGGAGGGGTGGAAGAGAACTCCCTATATAATTTAGCACTTCCTCTCTGATGCACCAGAAGGGGAGGGCGCAGGTCTGTACCGTGATTGGCTACACACAGACCCTTGTGTCACCTTCACTCCTGCCACTCAGAGAGTCAGCATGAGGGGGTCAAAGCCCCTAGAATAGCCTGCCACAGCATGTAGCTACAAAGGACTTACGTGACAGGAGGCAGAGAGGCAGTCTGGACCAGCCATGGCTACATGTGTGTTTTTTTAAATAAATCAGTTCTGTACTATCAGAAAATACTTGTAGCATTTTTTAATTCTTTTAAAAACAACTCTGAATGACATTTTGAATGTATTTTAATGCAACAAGCATTTTTTGTTTCTATAGCAACCATTGGAGTTTTATTTTAAAATACAATATTTGGGTTTCTGACTTGTCATGAATCAGTGGGAGTTTCAAAGGGGTTTGATTGAAGTTGGGTGCTACAAATACAAAGCAACAGTTTGTGGTAAGTTAACACCTTTTGCAGGCCCAGTGGTAAAAACTGATATGATCTCGAGATAAGGACATATGTTCTGCGAGAGATCGGTGCTCTGACATAAACTAAAGGGTTTTCAAAGCATTCTCTGGAGAGGGTTTATGGAAGGCCAGGGGGCGTGGCTAAGTAGTATTAAACCAAAGAGTGCCTTTATTAAAAATGAGAATATCCTGTGATGTCATCACCTCTGCATAATAAGATTTACAAATGTGTAATAGTGTCACCGAGGGGCACGTTCTGACATCACACACTGTATGTTTTAGAGGTAATAAGGGACAGATATTCATTGTCGCTCAGATTTAGGATTAAGATGGTCATATTTAGTCTCTTTGCGTTTGCCATGAGCACCTGAATGTATTGATGTAGCTCACGTGTGTCTACGTTTTAGTTAAGGGATGTTAGGAGTGCGGTTAGATATTGAGATTAGTTTAAACGTCATTTTGTAGGAGGCTTTTTTCTCTGTCTATATCCGTCAGTCTCACGGCTGATTTTTGACGGGGGCTGGGTGGGTTCATGTGGTTTCCATGGGAAGAAATAATATTTAAGTCTGAGCAAAGATTATGAAAATTAGATTTCAGCACAGGTGCGTTTGGACCAAACACGTGAATCTCATGTTCCGGAACCAGTGACCTCTCTGAGGAAACCCTATAGCATAGGATAATGTACTGTATAGGGTGTTCTGTTTATGTTCCTCCTTTTTTGAGAAACTGTTCTGCATTTATTGTAATTGTATGTTCTTATAATACTTTTTTCTGTAATTTAAGCACTATATTTATATATATATTAAAACATTTAATAAGTAATGCTTTGGGCTCTGAATGAACTGTTGCACTCTCTGGAGTATTTACGTTTTCAGACACATTTTGCTACCACAGATTTTTGGTGTGTTAAAGTGCATAGTTTTTTCTATAATACACAGGGACTTTGGGCCCTGGCAAATATTCATTTGACATTTTATTTGCATTTCCTGGGTGGTGGCAGTGTGTAGATATGATTGCAATTGAGTAAGGTGTTAATATTAACTCATTGGAGGTACCTTTGCGGAGAAGAAAGGCGAGTTGGCTGGAGTAGCCGTATGTATTAACCTTGGTTGCATATCTAAGTCACGTGCCCACTTGTGTGCTGTTCGTGGTGGTATATGGGGATGGATTTAGGGGAGATGTTAACTCTTCTGAGGGACCTTTGTGAAGGTGAAGAGTGGGGCAGCCTGCGAGCTGCGTATTAACCCTTGATCCTCTAGAGGGGATATTGTCCATTTCAGGGACCTTTGCAGAGGTGAAAAGTGGGAGCGCTTGCGAGCGTCAGTATTAACCCTTGTCGCATATGCAGGTAACGTGGTCTCAGGTGGGCTGTACGTGACACACACATTAAAGGAGGAGGGGGGTGGGGGGGAAACGTCAGCTTGGACTGCTACTTTAGGGGGTCTCATTATGGTGATTGATGTCTTTTGTACCCAAATTATATTTGTAGAAGTAAGACTTGGGAGGGTGTGATTTCCTCTGGCTGCTCCCTTGTGTGATGTCATGGTGTGATGTCACTGTGTGATCAGCGAGCGCTAGCACAGCCAGCGTCCCCCCTCCCCCCTCCTCCCTTATCTTTATTGGCTCTCTGGTGTCACGGGATTGACACCCACTTCCCATTCAGAGGCCCCTAATAAATGACTGACCGCCGGTGTGGGATTGCAGCGTGGAAGAGGAATCAGCAGAACACAATAAACGGGAGTTTCCAACCCCAATACGCCCTGGCCAAGGTGGAGGTGTAAACACCCCAGAGGTCTGAACGAGGCGCACTATATAATATCACAATGTATTCCAGCATCGTAGCAAAAAAAGCCCAGCGTTCTGGTGCGGCCGAAGGTATTTCATAGCGTCTAAATCTTCGCAAGTGACCTTGCCGTCAAGGTATGTCCCTAACCTTACCCTCTACCCTAACCCCTAACGTTAACCCCCTACCCTAACCCCTAAACCCCTAACCTTACCCCCTACCCCAACCGCTAAAACCCCTAACGTTAACCCCCTACCCTAACCGCTAAAACCCCTAACGTTAACCCCCTACCCTAACCCCTAAACCCCTAACCTTACCCCCTACCCCAACCACTAAAACCCCTAACGTTAACCCCCTACCATAACCCCTAAACCCCTAACGTTAACTCCCTACCCTAACCCCTAAACCCCTAACGTTAACCCCCTACCCCAACCGCTAAAACCCCTAACCTTACCCCATACCCCAACCGCTTAAACCCTAACGTTAACCCCGCACCCAACCCCCTAAGTTACCCCCTATCCCTACTGCTAAACCCCTAACGTTAACCCCCTACCCCAACCGCTAAAACCCCTAACCTTACCCCATACCCCAACCGCTAAAACCCCTAACGTTAACCCCCTACCCTAACCCCCTAATGTTAACCCCCTACCCTAACTGCTAAAACCCCTAACGTTAACCCCCTACCCCAACCGCTAAAACCGCTAACATTAATCCCGCCACGGCATCCAGACAGTATATCTACAGATAAATGAACCTGGAGAGGTTCGTGATGTGTTTTGTCCTCGCGTGCATGAAGCTGAAACAGGCCGAGCCTTCATCTTATTCGGTGCCCGCACTAATGGGTTGGGCGTGAGTTGGGTTGGGCACTGAGCCTCGGGCAATAACAATATTTCGTACTCCCACTGATAATAATGAAGTGTCATGTAACGTTCTTATACGTGTAGCTGAATGTGACAGCGAATAATACAATAAACCCAACGACCAATTCTTCCTCATTGCCAGCAGTGCTGACAAATGTACACCGTGAATAGTCGTCATCTTATTAACCCCTTCAGTACCGGAGGATCTCGCTAAAAATCGGATATGTGAAGCAGACGCACACTGTCCTCTGTCTGAGCTCCATTAGGGAATTGGTTCAATACGCAGTGAAGCAGATTCCCAGCGCGGGAGAAGATTGCACCCCAGGTAAAACGATGGAGCGGAACACTTCTCCAGCACCAGGAAGCAGCTCCGCCGCATATTAACCCTTGCTGTGCCACTTCCGCGTCACGTGGCTGCTTTTCGGGAGAGATCAGGTGATCAGTTGTTTTGTATTTCTGCCTTCTGTACATTACTTTAAACTCTGACAGACCTCGTTGATATATATTATAAAATGACTAGAAATACATCCTATAAGGGTGTCTATGTTTGCATGTCATATCCCAGAATCCCTAGCTGCAGTGGAAGCGCTGTGTTCTAGGAGATAATGGGGAAGGGCAGGGCCGCAGAGCTGTCTGAGATGTGAATGTGTGCACACAGGGGATTTTCACTTACTAAAAATACATCATGAATAAATAACATAGTATTTGTTATTTTTAAAGGACTACAATGCCCAGGAGGGTTTGCTGTTTGAACGCAGACCGGAATATTCCCTGGTGGCTCAGCTCAGCAGATTTGTAGTCTTTTTTTTGGCATTCTTTAAAACCGGTTTCAGGAAGGAATCCTAAAGCCAAGTGTGCAGGAAGTGGGAGAATTCAAAAGAAAGCTCATGTCTGAATCAGGTCACAGATTCCCACAGATTCCCACAGATTCCCACAGATTCCCACAGATTCCCAGATTCCCACGGTGACGGTTTCACTCTTACTCACAAAGTCTGTTGTTTCAACGCTTTATATCAGAGCTCTTTGTAACGAGTTTTACAAAGGGGCTGAGAAGCTTTGGGAGCACAAAGCCCATGAGCTTATTGTCATTTAATTGGTGATGTATTAAACAATTCACAAGCATTTCAAAACATCTGTACCATATACATTTACATGTCCTTAAACTACAAGTGAGTTTTAATGTGGGAAAGTGCACTTAAATGCTTAAGCATCTGGTATGAATTTATTTAACTAGGGACATGGCAAGGTCCTTCGTGGGCCAGACTTGTCCAGCCCCTTTATCCGATGAGCAAAAGAGCCAGTTGCCCAGGCCCCACCTCTGTCTGGGGGCTCACCATCGGGTGGAGAGCCGGGACTGCTGTCCCTGGCCGAATGAGGCAAGGAAACTGGGGCCCCTAACATGTAGTGTTAGATCCGCAGAGGTGCTTGGCAGAGGGGGCCTGCTGGAGGGTGTCTGCAGAGGTGCCTGGCAGAGGGGGCCTGCTGGAGGGTGTCTGCAGAGGTGCCTGGCAGAGGGGGCCTGCTGGAGGGAGTCTACAGAGGTGCACTTCAGAGGCGGCCTGCTGGAGTGTGTCCAGAGAGGTGCCTGTTAGAGGGAGTCCACAGAGGTGCCTGGCAGAGGGGCCTGCTGGAGGGTGTCTGCAGAGGTGCCCTTCAGAGGCGGCCTGCTGGAGTGTGTCCAGAGAGGTGCCTGCCAGAGGGGGCCTGCTGGAAGGGAGGCCCCCTCTGACAGGCATTACCCATCCAATGAGGATGGAGGAATCTGCCCAGCCCCCTAGCAACAGCCCTGCTCTCTCCCTGCTCAGGTAAATCCCCCCCCCCCACCCCATAAGCCGGTCAGGTCACTATGTCCAGAGAGGTAATACCAGACACACACATGTCCAGTATTTCCCCTAAATTTTTACTGGACAGCGTGCCTCATGTACAGGACAGTCCGGTTCAATACTGGACACCTGGCAGCCCTAGTTCTAGAGAGATTGATGTCATGTTTGTCCTATAAAACCAGAAAAGGGAAGAGTGTGAAGGAAGTGAGAGCTGCAGGTGTGCAAATAAAGCCACTGTGCAATTGGGTTTGTAAATGCAAAATAAGAATAAAGAAAGCGGTGCTGTTCTCGGCACTTTATTTGCACCATCACATCCCAGCCAGTTTTGGTGGGTACAGCTGAGTTATGAAGGAGGTTTAAATCCACCAGACAAGAATACAGGAATATGTGTCTGAAAACTATAAGTATTTCTCAGGATTAGCACTTTTTAAGTAGCAGAATATTTGATCACATTATGATTGGAATAAAAATTGCTTCCCAGAGGTATTTTGCTTGAAGCCTCTCTTTGTATGCGGGGAACGTTTAATATTTCCGGTTTCTGTAATTAGGATGCTGGCGGGCTGTCTCTGGGAATACTTCAAAAACAGGGGAGCGGGGGGCTGTATCCAGGGAGAAATAGAAACTACGCCGGGCAGTACTGTATGTACAAGGTGATATCCACGCAGTGCGGCGCTGTCCAAACCTTACGCTCACAGTAAGAGAGGTGCGATCACGCGTATCCATAATCAGTGGCAATTCTGTGATGTCAGGACACCCACGCGCACTCACAGAGAGGAAAAGGTGTACATGATATGCATAGTTACATAGTGATATACAAATACACTTAATGGTAACAAATAACACTCTTTATTCGGGGCTCACATGAAATAAAAATCTGTAATTATGCCCAAAAGATTGTAAGTGATTCCCAGGGGGTAGGGTGCGTCGCGATCTCACCGCTCCTCTCGGGTCAGTCTCATCCGGCCGCGTCACGCCGGTTCCGTTCGCTTCCGTCGTCAGCCGAAGGAGTGGCTTCCGTCCGGCTCCTCTCTCGCCGAGTCTCTGGTTGGCTGTAAGACTCGACTGGTTTCGCTGTAACACGCAGCTTCGTCAGGAGCCTGTCTTTGGGGACAAGCCCCCCCAAAAAATACCTTTACATCAGACGTGGCCAACTCCAGTCCTCCAGGGCCACAAAAAGGTCAGGATATCCCTGCTTCAGCACAGGACAAGTAGCTCAGCCAGTGGCTCTGTTGTTGACTGGGCAACTCCAGGTCTTAAGCCCTCTCCCCCAGCAGCTCAAATTTTCAGGATATCCCAGCTTCAGCGCAGGTGGCTCAATCAGTACATGCTTCAGCAAAGGTTGTTCAAACAGGACCTGCTGCTTCATCACAAGTGGTACAATCAGAGGCCCAGTCTTTGACTGAGCTTCTGATTGAACCACCTGTGCTGAAGCTGGGATGTCCTGAAAACCTGACCTGTTGGGGACTGGAGTTGAGTACCCCTGCTCTAAAGATGTATAAACCTGCTGAGATATAAATACTTAGCAACATGCAACCGAATCCCTGCAGTCCGAAGCTGTTCCCCCATCATCGAATTTCATAGAAAGTAGGTTATAAAACGTTGTCTCAGCTCCTAACGTGTCTGTAAACCCCCCCGGCTGGTGCTGTGTGCCAGTAAAGATGTGTGCCAGTAAAGATGTGTGCCAGTAAAGATGTGTGCCAGTAAAAATGTGTGCCAGTAAAGATGTGTGCGCAGCCACTGAGCTGCTTCCCTGCCTGGTATCTGGGTGTGGACAATGAATTCATTGTTTTATGAACATGTACCTGGAATGACGGCAAACACAAGACGCAGCATGATCTAAACACTGCGGTGTATTGTGTGATTACAGATAACGACGTCAGCATGGCAGTTTCCCGAGCGTCAGGGCGCTCTAACAATGCCCTGTCTGTGACGGCAGACAGGGCAAATATTTTGTAAGCGCACTTTTTAAACGCTGCACAAATGTACAAATGCACCCCTGCCTGCTCTCCTCGGCGCCTCGCATCCCCCCTGCTCGGCCCCGGGATCAAATGACACGCAGGGTCATGTGACGTCACGTGACCTCATGGCGTCATTTGACACCGGGTTGCCATGACGACGCATCGCCAGAAGGTAAGTGTGTTAGGGAGCAGTGCTGAGGCGCGCTGACGCTGAGGCTCGCCTGCTGAAGCTGTGCGATTCCATGCACATGCAGGCGAGCCAGCGGGCGCGATCGGGAGGCGGGGCAGTGACGTCGCTGGGCCAATCGCCCACGACGCACTGATGTCAACGTCACAGCGCCGTGACGTTGACGCTGCTTCGCGCTGATTGGATGTTTTCAGCCGACAGCGCGCTAAAAACAGCTTGGCTGTCGGCTGAAAAATCCAGCGCCTCAGCACGCCTGCGGACGCTCGCGTGAGCCCCCTCTAAAGACATCCTCATTGAGGATGCAGGGGCTCAGCGCGGAGCATCTGCACGGCTCAGCACGGCTTGTCCTTCTATCGACGCAGCCTTATAGAGGCCACGCGCAGTCCCCTGGCATTTAATTTAAATGCCTGGGATGAGAGCGCACGACCTCTATAACTGCCGCGCCCCCCCCCACCAGAAAATCGTTAAATTAATAAGTGCCGAGTATCTTGTTAGGGCTTTAAAAATAAAGAAATATACATACTTTAGGATTGTCAAGTAACACCTTCCCCCCTCATATTGCTAGCGGACAAACCACGACAATTTGTATACAGAATACATTGGTAAATGGATTTAAGAAACATGGAGACTAAAGATGAATGGGCCTATGAAGCGAGACACAAACTGCCAGCCCACGCATTGTGAAACTCCAACCCCTGATCCTTTGTCCAGTCATTTTAATGGCTCGTCTGCAGAATAGAAGCGTGTTCTAATGTACGGGGTCGTTAAAATGCCTGTCGGATTAGCAAACGTATTCCTGGTCATAACAGATCTGTGTTCTAGTTGAAGGAACGTATGAATGATTCCTTGGAATGTCACCTGCCATAACAATTTAACAGACACAGCCAGTTCAAAGAATAGCAGGCCCAGCGATTAAAAAAACAAAAAGTGTGTATCAGTACCGTGTTAGCAGAGCTTTAAAATGAATAGATGAAACCACCAATATGATGTCACAGAAAGGTATAGTCTATTCATTTTTTTTATATATATATTTTTTTGCAAAGCGTCTTACCTACTTATGTTCATAACGCATCACTTAAATCCTCATATGTTTCTACCTTGGGTACATTGTTGATGTAGAATAAGATTTTACAAGGGCTCAAGCAGCTTCTAGCTTTAATCTACCAATACAGGATTCACAGCATCATTCTTTTTGGAGAAACACCTGTCTATTTAGTGATTTGTCACCAAGGGGTTGAAAGGCAGAGATCTAAAACAATGCATGAGGAAGCACAGGAGTTGCACACCAACGTGGAAGACCCCTCTCCCTCAAATCTGCATATTAGAGCTATTGTTATCCCTCTAAGGAGCATGAAAGAGTAATAATCGTTTTATACATTGGACGTGTGATGGTTGTTCCAATCCTCAGGCTTCATGTGCACTCAGAACTGTGGTGTTCTCAGAATGTGGTGTTCTCAGAACTGTGGTGTCCTATCACCCAGTAAACACTGTGCCACCCTAACTCTCCTGTTTTATTAGGATATTGCAATCACTATGCCAGGAGACGACGACATTGGAGGTGCTGTCGGTGACTATACCAAATGTATTTCAAACTGGTAGGTGTGGATGAGTGAGGAACATACGCCCACACACTCGCCATCAGAGAACAAGGGGTGCCTGCAGCAAGAGGGGGGGGGGGGGAGGGAGAATACAATTGTGTTTACAACAGCAATATTACAGTAGATAACGATACCATACATCCCTTACCGTGCACCCCAAAACTGGAACAACCTACCGGAGACTGTCACAGCTGCCAGTCTAAGTTCTTTCAAAACTAAAGCTATCTCACATTTTAATCTGGTCTGTAACAGTTACAGATAATATATAATATTATAGGCGTATGTAACTGTGCATGCAATGTCTTGTATATAATGTATACCCCTGCTCACTTAATGCAACTATGTATTTGTAACCTTGTATCTATTATCATAACTCTGTGCCCAGGACATACCTCTCAAGTAACTCAGTTTATTACTTCCTGGTAAAATATTTTATAAATAAATACCATGACCTCCACTGAAACTATTGTATGGATAGGACTAGCAATAGTATATGACGGGTTAGTCCATTTTACCTGGATATTGTAATGAACGTACCTGGGTGCCCAATCTCTGGGAGGGGGAACCTACTATTCAATCTGTCTGAACCAGACTCGCCTCTTTTTCTGACCAAAGGTTCCCAGGTCTGCACAAATGGCAAGATCCTGTAGTTCAGGAACGCGGTCAGCTTCCTCCATTAGTAAGGTACGCCATACACGGCTCCACCTCTAGCATGGTGTGTCCCTTCTCCAAGTTGCCACGATACAACATGTTGTGGCGTACAACATGTATCCAATTAACTTCCAGTATCCCCTCGGCATATCTACAGGGGTCTTACCGAGAAGGGCCAGCCGTGTGTTTGGTGTGGCCAGAGTAGTAATACATTTGTCGAACTTGTGCAAACCAGAAGGACAAAGGTACCAGTGGAACAGCACTTTCACTATTCTCCTTCATCAGGGTGGATGGAGGAGGCATCTCCTCCCACTCATCCTCTCCTATATTGCATGTATGCCAATTTAATGATCCCTACTGCTCGGGATAATTGACTGGTATCGCACAGACATCATGTTCTTGCACTAGGGGGGGGGGGGGGGAACTGCTGCATATAGATTCAGAGTAGGTGCTTTTGAAGGAGTTGGCCCCCCTGGCAATGGGTGTTTTGCAAGGTTGCTCAGCTGGCAGCATCTGAAGGATTCGGGTGTTACATTTATCTTTGAAGTAGCTAAAATTGGCCTGATCCACCCATCCTGGAGAAGACCTCCAAACCTGGCCACAGTATGGTAGCATTTTAAAGATGTAACATTTTGTGGTTGGTTCAATAGCAGCAGTTGTGATGATGAATTGACACCAAGGGGCTTATTTTATATCCATAGGTAGGGTTTGTTTACTCCCCAAAATTCCCTCTTTAAGTCATGGGGGAATTTTGGCCAAAACGGCCCGATCTTCAGAGATAGAATAAGCACGTAAAACAGTTGTTTGGCGCACAAAGCCTCTGAAAGACGAGAAGAATGCTGAAATAGTTTAACATTTGAATTTCTTGTGCGACTTTGTCATCTTACCCATTTGCGATCAAAGTTAGTTTTGCTGTTCCGAATACGTTTCGCACGTTTTCTGAAACAGCAACACAGTGTTTATGTAACAGAGAAACATGTCACTTACAGCCCAGAACATTATGTAAATAGGGATTTGAAGGGATGAAACAAGCCAAACGTTATGCTCTCTACGACAACACTCCGTTAAACAACCTAGCACATCATCTAAACCGTGGGTGGCCAACTCCAGTCCTCAAGGGCCACCAATTCAGGATATCCCTGCTTCAGCACAGGTGGCTCTGTCTTAGGCTGCGTCCAGGGTTGCATAAGCCGCACGGAGGCGCGCTGAGAGAAAGCGGGTGCTTTCCCTGGCCTTGGTTAGCGCACCGTCTGTGGGCGTGTTGGGGGGGGCGGGCCAGTGCCGTCACGGAGCTGGTCCGCCCTCATTTGGCGAACCGCTCACATGACCGGCCCTGCGCTCCCTTGAATCTAAAAGACCCACGCTTCCGCACGCGTGCGCGAGCCCCTGCTAAAGCCGCTCTCATTGCGGCTGCAGGGGCTCACTGGTAAGCACCAGCGCGCCTAAGCGCTGACCATGCCCGAGGCCATAGACTGAGCCACCTGTGCTGAAACAGGGATATCCTGAACATCCAACCTGCTGGTGGCTCTTGAGGACTGGAGTCGATCACAGCGGTCTAAACTCATGAATAGACGAGTGAACCTTTTACCCATAAATTGGTTACCAATATTTAAGGAAATACTTCAGTGCTGCTCGAATAGAAGCAAGTTGGTGAGGTGAAAAAAAAACAAAAAATAAATACACAAAAAGCCAGAGTCCATAGAACAAACTTTTATTTACCTGAAACCATCACGTATATATGATGCTTATGTCAGCATTGAAATAAACAATTGAACTTATTTACAATTGTCTAAAAGGCCAAACATGCGGTTGCAGTAACTGTAATTTCTTTGAATAAAAGCATCATAATTGTATTGCACCAAAATCTGTTTGCCACTTTAGATTTTAATTTAATAAGTTACATTACAGTGCAAAAAAATGACATTTGCACGCCAAAAGGAGAAAAATTATATAAATTCAACGTATGAAATGGTGAACTGGAGGTTTATACTTTAACACATTCAACATCTGTAGCGTTTTTTCCCCCCCAATGAGTTTATAAATAGATGAGCATTGTACATAGCGGTCTAGAAAGGCGATGATACAATACAGACATTTGGCTACTTACGCATGCGCCACAATGATATTGTACATGAACTAATGACATTCTACAAGGCGGGAAACATGGAAACTTGGCTATGCCACTTATTCATTCTTTAGCCATTTGTTACTGGGGGGGTGCCTGTTGCGTGATAAGCCGCAGGTCCATCCAGCAGCAAAAAGGTTACCGTTTTAAAAAAAAAGGATACATTTTGTATTTTCTGTGTATCGAATAATCCAAACTCTAGTGGGAGCTTAAAAAAAAAGGTCCAATTCATTCAACTGTTCCTTTTTTTTATTTTAATCAGCTTTTTCCCTTTCTCCATACAGCACACTTTTTTTGAAGCACATTACACATGCGGAGGGCTTTTTAATTATTTTCAGAACGTTCTCTAAACACACACATGCACTCAACAAAGCAACCTTACATTTCCTGCAAAATGGTTTAGGAAGGAGATTACTCCAGTTGTTCTGAAAAGGAAAGAAGAGACAGCGCATCAGATTATGGGAGACTGCAGGATGTTACAATCGTAGAAAGAGAACTTAGACAGACTGCTATTACTAAGCTTGGCACAAAGGCCTCTATACTCAGTATGCTGGGAAGCACTAAGCCCCATTGAAATGAACAGGGGGCCTAAATGGATTTATCAATGCCATGGGAGTTTGTATTGTTTATCAGAGAGAGCAGCAAATGGATTCATATTCAGTTTTAGATGAATGTATGTGGTCGCCATTATTCATGTCAAACTGAATAGTTGTATGGTAGAAAATGTACGGTTCTACCTTTCATGCGACCAAGAATGGCTAGAACATATTTGCAGATGTATTGTTCAAGGACCTCAAAACTGTTTAGGCTTTGGCCCTTGATTTTGGAATTGCAAAAAATAAATAAACACACCACAACAAATCTTGGTCCTGAAGAGGCATTAAAACCCATGGATGACATTTTCCAGGACTAATAGCGACATAAATTCTGCATTACTTATTACCACCACACAGATATTTGGGTGCATTGTGAATTTTAGAATGGCAAACCTTTCCATTAGTCGGTGTATTTGGGTGAAGTAGTGAGTTAATTTTTTTTTTAATGTAGTCTAGTAGAGGTGGTGTTATTGGTCAATAAGGCAAACAAACATTGGGGTGAAACATTGGCGCTTATTGTATCATGGCGTGGCTAGCATGATTAACCAGAGCCATTATTCATTGGAAGTAATGTATGGGATACTCCAGGGAGGTCTAGCCTTCACAAAATGTTGTTGCATTTGGCTATTCTCCAGTAAAGCACAATAGCTTGTACAGAGCTGCCAACCTTGAGTGATGAACATTCTAAACAGGGGGTAGCCAACTTGTGGTACCACGTCTCTATATCGTTCCCAACCTCATAGGATTGTGGTGGGGGGGTGGGGAGGTGGAGATTTGGTGATTTGTCTACACAGCCTTAATTTTTTACATTTTTCCTCATTTGAGAGATTGTAAATATCTAATACAGCTATTGAAGTGGTGGGATTTTAATTCATGCACCAAGTAAAAGAAATACTTTTTTTTTAATATGGTAACATTTTGCAAGTAGTTATTCTATAGTATGTAAAAAGGATGGACTGGCCAATGACGTGAGATTTTCCAATTATAGGTTAATGCTTTACTAGACAGTGACGGGGCAGACATTACCTGCAGATAAGTGGTTGGGGTACACCCGACTAAACTTGGGACCCTATTCTGCATACACTGCACACTGAGCTTTGCTTGAGTGGATCGGGTGATGTAACAAGCCTGAATGAATGCGGGTAAGGGAAAGGCCTCCGTGCCTGCAAAGCTCCTTACTAATGTAAAAGTGCACATTCATAGTCTCAGTGTAACAGGAAAAGGGTTAAGATATTTCCCTTGAACAATAACTAAATGAAAGCAGCGTAGGACCAAGAGTGAAGGCTGGGGAGAGATTTTAATGTTCTAAAAGGTTTCTATCAGAAAACTCAGTACTAAAACATCCTACAGCACAGACTGGTAGAGGATTATTTTTTTTTTTTAAGTAGAGACAGGGGAACGGCCCATTCAATCCATTAGAAAATATTGCCAAGATCTTAATGCATTCTAGCAGTGTTCATATCTTTGTTACACTTCCATTGAATGATGGGTCTTTTCAGGTCATCATGGGCAGTTGCTTACTTTTGTGTGGCTGATAACTCAGATGGGGGGGGGGGGGGGGTGAGAAACAGGGCCCCCTTCCCCCTCCCCCCCGTTTCTGGCATTTGCGGCCCTGTTGCATCATGTGATCAATTATTTCTGGAGCGATCCTATGACACGGAAGTGCTGGAGTACCGGTGGCACCAGACCACATGGCTCTGAAGGTTAGTTTTCCCGTAAGCCCCAGATCAGTATTTTTGTATGTGCACAATTATATATTATGCTCTTTACAGGTTTTGGAGCTTTAAAAAAAAAAAAAAAAAAAGGCACTAAACTCGGATGGTTCATTGTAAACTGCCGCTAAACATTAGGGCATGTTCCTGTAAGCCCGTTATACTCGTTCTTTAAAGGTTTAGTCCTGTACAATGTAGTCGGTGTTAAATGCGCGAGACTTCATTAAGTAGATAATGAAGATACCATAGCGAAGAATACAAACTGACAAAGAACCCCACTTCTTGATTTGTACCAAAAAAAAAAAAAAAAAAAAAAAAAAACACACTATTCCCTAATCCTGGGTGGTCCCATTTGTGCTTAGAACATACTGTTAGACATCTATCCAAGGCGCCTACTCCAAATTATATAGGGCAGTGGGTTTCAAACTGGTTATCCAAAGCTTCCCAGAAGTCACTTCAGTCTCTTTCCTGCAGTATTTACATTCAATTTGTTTCTCATCTAGATCAGGGGTGAGCAACTCACAGTCCAAAGGGCACAAACAGGTCGGGTTTTCAGGATCTCCGCTTCAGCACAGGGGTTGCAGTCAGACAGCCACCTGTGCTGAAGCAGGGATATCCTGAAAATCCAACCTGTTGGTGGCCCTTGACTGGAGTTGCCCATCCCTGGTTTAGATACACGTTGACTCAGCAGCAAGTTACTTGCTTTAAGGGGAACTTGCTTTAATGTCTGCAGGGGAACAAAATGGCCCCAAATCTCACTGGTTCAACAGGAATCCAGTTGCAGATTTCCAAAGCATAGCCATTTAAATCCCATAAGAAAAGAAACACTGGTTACTTCCCCGAGAAGCGTCTCCAATACCTGGGGCCCTCAGTTACATAGTGCAGTTATGCTCTACAGCAGGGGTGCACAAACTAAGGGGTGTGACATTGCAAGGGGGGCACCACGCTTAGAGGGCCCCACACTCTTCCCCAAAACATTTCAATTGAATGCCAGGCAGAGCACGGGGTCTCTAATCGCCTCTTACCTGCTCTCCGGTTTCTCTTGACACACGGGGCCTTGACAATGTGGCGTCACAGATGCGGGAGAGCAGAGGGGGCACGAGCAGCAGGGAGAGAAGGCGTGGGAGGAGGGAGAGCAGGCGAGGAGGGAGAGCGTGTGACTTAAGTTTGTGCATCCCTGCTCTACAGCGCTGGTACTCAACTCCAGTCCAAGAACCTACAACAGGTCAGGTATATATCCCTACTTCAGTAAAAAAATGATAGCCAACTGTGCCGACGCCTGGACATCCTTAAAACCTGACCTGTTGGGGGTCTTTAGGACCACTGCTGCTTTAAGGAAGTGATACTCTCTTCCAAATAAGTGGTCCGCCATGTAGAAAAGTTGGAGAACCCCTAGCTCAGGGAGACCCCAAGACATGCAGAAGAATATCTGCAGAGAAGCAATGATCATCCGGGGGGGGGGGGGGGGAGGGGTAAGAGGTCATCCCTTTAGCATCTCAATGGCCGGCTACAGGCTGGGCATTTTATTCTAGCAAGGACAACATACAGGCCTCGTGTTAGGGCTTCTGAATTGTCCACAAGGCAACCAGCAATTTGGCCATCTATTTATTCTACAATATAACCCCTTGCCGCTGTGGAGGCATGCAACGCGCCGATGTGTCACAGGCCACCAAGGAATGATGCAGAACTATTGTGAGTCACCGGTATTGGTAATGCTTTTACACAGAATGGAAGTTTAATGACAAACGCTGTGCAAGATAAAGGAAAACTTTAACTGTTTATTCTTTAGCAACAATACAGATGGCAATTTCCTGCATCACTACATGAACTGGCCAAGATGGAGTGTTTAAAAAGGCAATGAATACTCACTTTAGGTGATGAGTTGGAAGGCATTGGAGAAAAACACCACGGTTAGGACGGTTAATGACAAACAGTGGAGGCTGAGGAAATCAACCTGAAAACATGCACTAACAGTTATAGAACGATGAGTGTCACTTAAAAATAAAAAATAGTTCTATACAATATGTTCATTTGGTCATGTGCTATTTACAGATTTTACAAAAACGCACAGTTTGAGTCGAAGTTACATCCCTAACGCTGGTCAATACAGGTCAGTAAGCTCGCATTAGCAAAATAATAATAATAATTAAAAAAAAAAAACAATATAAAGATGAATGGTTGTGTGCGGAAGCATGTAAAATAAATCCAGCCTTTAAACTTTGCAGTGCAAGCTTTTGATCACACGCACACACATTACAAAATGTCTTGTATAGAAAAACCTTTGAAAGAAAATAAGGAACTTGGGTGATAACGCAGTTTGTAAGACAAGACATCAAGTTCTCTCCGTCCGTTTAAAAAGGTTTTATTTTCTTTTGACTAGGTTATGACGCGACCCCTGACTTGGGCAACACTGGCAAAAACAATGTCTTACAATAAAATACATTAGACATTTAAATAAATAACCTTAAAATCTATGAGGGGGGAGGGAGAACAGATTATTTCAACCTGAAAAACAAACAAACCATTTTCTGCACAAGCGAGATTAGGCATACCTCTTACAGGGATTGGTGTAAACAGCAAATAAAAAGTGAAATGAGACTGGAAAAACAAAAATACTGACTGAGGTAGCAGTACTCTGCTCAGTGCAGAAAAACTGGCTTATGGCTAAAATAGACCGTTAGACAGCATAATGGCATCAAATCAAATGACCATGCAGAAAAAGACAGATCATGCTTTAGTTTCAGAAAATTAATCACACATTCCCTAAATCTGCTGCCAATTTTCTGCAGATAGTGTCCATTGGATCAACTGTATTTCCGTTCTGTTTCCTTTTTTTACAAGGATGAAGACTATGAAACAGAACACTGTACATGCTTTCTCATCTACAAAAAAATATTTGCATAAAATAGTGTTCGTTCTCTGTACATGTCAATGGATACCAAGTGTATAAAATAAAAATCGGAACCTCTGACCCGCGCCAGAGTCAAGAGGGGAGGGGGGGAAAGCACAAGCTCCAGGGCAGGGCGGGCAACTCCAGTCCTCGAGGACCACCAACAGGTCAGGCTTTCAAGATATCCCTACTTCAGCACAGGTGGCTCAGAGGCTTAATGTGACTGAGCCTCCTGTGCTGAAGCAGAGATCCTGAAAGCCTGAGCTGTTGGTGGCCCTTGAAGACTGGAGTTGCCCGCCCCTGCTCTAGAGTATGAAAAACAAAAATTGCCCTCACCAGCACTATGTTCATGTGAAAATTCAGCAGAAAGACAGTTGCTTTAAACAATAAAATAAAAAATATAATAATAATTATGGTATTAACTGGTTAAGTCAAACATTTCCAATCTGTTAAACTGTCAGTCAAGACCAGAACATTTCAGTAAAGTTAGTGTCGATGCTGTAAAGCCAGACAACCAAGGGCAACGTGATAAACACAAACGGCCAGGAGATCCCTTCGGTGCATGCGGAAAACGAACACGGTTTGGCTGCAGGCTTTTCACACTCTTTACCAGGCTCCAGGTAGTTACGGGCAACAAACTTAAGCATCTCATCCAGAAGGATAACAGGCAGCGAGATTTTCAGCACCATCAGCCACTGTATCAAGTTCAACGGGGTGATCTGGAAAATGAGCTACAGAAAAAAACAAAAAAAAAAACAGGGAAGCCGTTACGTGAAGAAAATGCAGTCACAAATCACCTTGTTTCAGCTTTCCCCAGCAATGTAAACTTACCGGTAAGGGTTCCACGTAAAGAATAAGGAAGTGAAGAGACATGGACAAGCAGATAGAACCCAACAGCCACACGTTCTCCCACGGGGGCATCCTCAGCAAGGACTGGTTTTCAGACAAGCTTGGAAGAAAAGACAAGTCAGAATGAAAGCTAAATCTCATGTATAAAGGAGATGTACATAAGAGCAAGCAACAAGGTTTGCTTTTCATGTGGATATCATCTCCCCCTCGAGGCCCAAAGTCGGACCAGAAATTTGGGGGCAAGCCGCCAACAAATTGATTTATATTCAAGACAAGTGTATGCACATCCCGCAAACAAATGACATATTCCTCAAAATCTGGTGTGGGCCTGAAAAAGAGAACCAAGCTCTGGTTTAATCCCTTTGCTACTGAATGGTCCTGAACGCTGTCAGCTGTCAAAGAAGCCAAAGATTATTCACTGGGAATTAGAGCAAATTCTAAACATGGCACTGGTACACGTACGGCATTTTTCAGTAGGCCACCAATACATCGTTTAGCCAAGAGATACTTCAACCTATTGAATGGCCGTAAAAAGCACTCAGTGAAGCACTCTGCACAGACAATTACTTTTTATATTTGGAACAGCTGCCTGAAATTCAGTTAGACTCAGATTCATAGATTCATACTCCCCCCCCCCCCAGCAATAATCTGTAGTTCAGATGTGGCAGCCAAATAAAACATGTGGAGATTCTGGGCTTGTTTACATGACCCCAAATCTAAATGTTTTACATTGTGATATTTCAGGGACATGAATAAAAGCTATTTAGGGATTCATAGTTGCATTAAGTGTCATGTACAAAGCTTTTATTCTAACCAACTATACATGTTGGAAATCCCTTAGAAGTAAGCAAGCCTAACAATGCTCGCCACAATAGCACCACAATAACATTGGAGTGGTGTTTTTCTAAGCACACGGTGCAGCGTTTCAGTGGCGACTGTGTACATTCGGCAAGCGGAAAAAAAAAGAAAGGGTCACAACCAGAATGTTGGAAAACGGTCACCACGTATTTTAGAGCAAAATTGTGGTTATATGGTGTACCCAAAAATCAGATAAACAGAATCATGCATTAATAAACCTTTATGCCCGATTGCATTATATTATGCAATAGTACTACAATGTTACATCTTCGTTTGCCTATCGTAACGCGGATTCAATGAGTGAGCTCCCCCTTCTCTCGTCTGCTTCTTCTATAACTCCTTTTAGATGAACAGGCTGGTAATAAGCCCTCAATATTACCAACAGTGCAATCACGATCTAGTAAAATATTTGCTCATCATAGTATTTCTCATATGGTGTGTGTAATGTATATCATTTTGCCCTGTGCTGTAATTCGTACAACATTAAAAAGTTGCAAGAGTTAAGCTACGTAAAGGCTTCCACCATAGGCAAAGTAAAATGGACTACCTGCTGGAAGATGCTACACTAATCTAAATGGCGCGCCCCTTTCATCTTGGGCACATGAAATATGGTTCACAACACGTGCTAAGATATATATATATAAATAAAAAAAACCTAAATGAACTACGCAAACGTTTGACCTTATATTAGTTGTAGTTACCTGTTAAGGGCATTACACATCTCTATAGTAACGAGGACAGAGAGCGCCATGGTCATCGGATAAGGGGACTCGAAAATTTCACACGCAACGCCTTCAAATTCAGGGTTGTCCTCTTTGCACTGCAGAAAATGGCTCTAAAATGAACAAGAAAGTATATGGTCAATGTACTTGGGTCACAATGGACTAGAAATGCATCAAGGTAAAGAATGTGTTTAATAATTATGGAAACCGGTTAGTTAGAAGTGTTGATGCACTACATTGTAACAAATGTCACTATAATCCCGATATCTGCCTACCTTGCAAATAAAGTCATGTCAACAGGTAGACATGGATTGTATATTCCCCTTCCCCGAAGACATTACACTAACATGGTAAGCTTCCAATATATTAAAAATCAGGTATAAATTGAGCCAGTCACTTTACAATAAGGAATCTGAAGTGAGGAAAAGGATTTACCAGCTGGTAGTAGGTTATTCTCGGACCCTCTTCAGTTGCAATGAACCACCAGGCAGCAGCACCAACTGTAGCAGCGCCAACATAACCTATGGAAAACGAGACGTTAAACTTCTTTAGTCATGGACTATAAAAGTGTGTTGTGCTAATGCGTCAGGGTTACTAGTGCAGTCCCCACCAGTGTTAACAGATTGACCATGTTGCACGTTTTAGCACAACGACGACATGCCGAATACAGTTACGGTAATAAAACTTGAGGGGAAAGGGCAAAACACTGTGTGTGCACGGCCTACTTTCCACGGTCTGACTGAGCCAGAAAGTGCAGCAGATGTAAATTAGTGGATAATGCAATCCAAACGTTTTTAAAAATCGAAACAAACTGCGTCGGTCATGAAAGCAGCGAGACTATTATTGCACTTACATCCAATAGCCAGATAACGAAAGAAGAGCCAGCCACTGATAAGTGGTTCCTTGGGATTCCGTGGGGGCTTGTTCATAATGTCCAGATCAGGTGGGTTGAAGCCCAATGCAGTGGCGGGAAGGCCATCAGTGACCAGATTAACCCACAGAAGTTGGACGGGTATTAAAGCTTCAGGGAACCCCAGAGCAGCAGTCAGGAAAATACTAAGGCAGAAAAAAAAAAAAAGTTAATGAAAAATCCAAGATACGGCCCATAACAAAGGCAATTTTTAGGGCGCGCCCATAAAGATAAAACTAGAATTGATATAGCACAAGTATGGCCGTCTTCTTGGGAGTACTCGTATATTTACAGTAGATAAACTACAACGGATATAGAAAGTTTGTGCAAAGGTATTTTGCATTGTACTACTGTGCATTTAAAAAGAGGATCGTACAACACTGTATAAGGTCCTTCTTGCAGTGTTTGAGCGGTTTAGAATAGTCTAAAAACTTCTTATATTTAGAATACAATTTCCACTTACCCTAGTTCCAACATCTATAATGATGTACATGTCCTATGCAAACTGATAATATTCACATACTTAAAGCTAGTTAGACACCCAGTCCCACCATTACCCCAAGCTTTTTCCTCATAGGATTCAAATCACATTCAAATAAATATCCACTTTAATATTCATACCAAACTACTTCTCCAACATTAGAAGAGATTAGGTATCGGATAAACTGCTTCATGTTGTTGTAGATGGCACGTCCTTCTTCTACGGCTGCCACAATGGTAGAGAAATTGTCATCAGCCAGCACCATTTCAGAGGCACTTTTAGCCACAGCTGTGCCCGATCCCATAGCTATTCCGATCTCGGCTTTCTTTAGCGCTGGCGCATCATTTACACCATCACCGGTCTAAAAGAGACAATTTGTAATGAGACCAATTCTAACAAACAATATTACCTGCTAAAGTCACATGAATACCATTGTGGTTCAACCACTTAAAGCATTTAAGAGCATGCCAACTTCTCGTGAGATAAATGTAATTGAATACACATTTTTATTCAAGCATTCTTTTGTTGCGGAAGGACCTTGGATTGTCATTAACAGCAGTTGCCATCTGTATTGAACTCAGACGCAAAGTTTGTTTAGGAACAAACCTACTTTGCATTCCTCAATAATAAATAAAAAGAAGTAAAAGTGTCAGAAGAAAAAACACTTTTCGCTCTCGAGATTTGCCATTAAAACAAAAAAATAGCCATGACCATAAAGCATTCAATCTTATTTGCACTAATTTGTTACATTGTAAGATCTTAAGGGAGGGGACACCTTCCAATATGCATCTTGTGTGGTACTATATCCTTACAATAATGTATGCAAGTTGCACACTTGTTGGTAACATAATACAATCCTTTCTTACCATGGCTGTGATCTCATCAAAAGACTGCAGGAACTCTACAATTTTCGACTTATGAGAAGGTTCCACACGAGCAAAGCAGCGGGCATTCAAAACAGCGTCCCTCTGTGCAGCCGGGGACAACTCATCAAATTCACGCCCTGTGTAAGCCTTATCTGTCACATCTTCATCTTCACGGAAGATACCAACGCGGCGGCAAATTGCAATAGCGGTTCCCTTGTTATCTCCTGTAATCATGATCACTCGAATGCCGGCCAGTCTACACAGTTTTACGGAAGCAGCCACTTCTGTTCTTGGAGGGTCCAACATGCCGACACAACCAACAAATGTCAGATTGGTCTAAAATAAAATAAATAAAAAATAAACACATATTGACCTGAACTACCAAAGGAAAAATGTAGTGAATAGCAGAACTGAATGCTGCAAAAGCCTCTACTACAGCAAGGAAAAGGCTTTCATGGAGCAGAGTGCATTACAGTAGTTGGCTTTGGATGGCAGCCTCTTCCACCCACTTCTAGAGTCCGCCATTTTGCACTGTGAACACCAACATTTTCATCTGCTTTTATAATGGAGGTAGAAATTGGTGGAGTAGCAAGGCTATTAGAAAATATATGTATAGATGAGATGCATTATGCAGAGCTGATTTTTTTTTTTTTTAATTCAACAGGAGTCTCAGCTATACAAGAAATAGATCAATCCTAATCCAGTTTTAAATATATCACAGTCCTAAAATTCAAAAATCAACTGCTCTGTATAAGAAACACAAAAAAAAAATATTCAATTATTTTCAAAAGTGATTTAAAGAATGTATGGCTTCATAGTCGTGTGAAAAAAATAAAAATTACAATTTCACAAGTGTGTCACCCAATAAAGATACTTTCTGGAATAAAAAAAAATAAATAAAAAAATGTTTGGTGTGAAAAAAAATAAAATAAAATTATTTGAAATGTAATCCAACGTTAACGGTCACTGATTGCCGATTACGCAATTCATTCACAGATGTCCCCACCGTCCGTGATAGCCCTTAACTGAAGGTTTTCTAACCAGTTTGTGAAAGCGCCACCATTTTTTTTGTTACCAGTTTGTCCCCAAGAGCTGGTAAACACCTTGACCTATAAAACAAGCATGTTTTAAATAGCTACCACGCCTCCCTAAATGAGACCGCATGTGGATGTGAGCAAAAAGCATTTAAAGGCTTACCTCATAATTGATGAAATTGGTCGACTCCTCAAGCTTCATGTCTTCTTTTCTTGTTGGATTATCGTGTGTTGCTAAAGCCAGACAACGCAGCGTGTCTCTGCCAGATCCCCACTCCCTGATAACACCCATAACCTTCTGCTTAACTACTGCAGTTAAAGGCACTCTTGAGCTTCCAACACGAATATGGGTACATCTTTCCATCAAGCCTTCCGGAGCCCCCTATGGGATAAAAAGAACATTATGCTTATTTATATATATTTTTTTTTAACACACTGTTGCCACCTCAGGAACGAAATGGTTAATACAGACAGTGTGTCTTACGCAAGGCAACATTTTAGGATTCCAGTTACCTGCTTTAATGCTCTCTTGCCAAACAAATTACAACATAATATAATTTACTTGCTTTGCTCATGCACATGTGGAGCACACATCTAGAACGACTTAAAAGAATGCTAAACTCCCCTGTCACTGTGTTCCATTAGCTGCCTACATCTTACTTGCCTTTACAAACATTTTGCTCATGGAAGTGCGACTGGGTTTATTTGGTGTACAGTACACAGACATGGACTTCCGGTCTCTCGAAAACTCCAACGTTACTTCCTTCTTCATCAGTTGTTTTATTACCTGCAAATAAGACATTGACGGTATATTAATTTTGTACAAAATGAAGCTTGCCGTTACAGGAACGCTACAGAAAGAATGCACGAACTGACCGAGTTGCAAGCGTTTGCACGTTCAATTTTGGTAAGCCCTTTCAGATCAGTGTCGAAAACATTCATCTTCTCAACCAGACAGGTGAGTGCCGTCTCCGTAGCTTCTCCAACTTTCTCATAAACTCCCTTTGCCTAATTTTGGGAGGGGGGAGATAATTAAAACAAAATCAGAAATAAGAGAGAGACTGCACGTTAGCAGGTGTGGTCATCAGCTGATGGCCATTTTACTACATAAATATATTAAACTGATGAATGCTTTGTATATATTAAATGTACATGTGTGTAATGGAGTGAATTTGAGTTGTTTAACATCAGGATACACCAATCATCTGTCTTCACTACAATACACAAAGGGGGAACCATTGTTGCGGTGTTCTACCTAATTAGAAAGTGTCTCCAACGTAAAGAAATGAAACTAGGGCAAAAGCACAAATATTATGGCTCAGTGCGCATGACTAAAGTAACTGTGTACACGCAAAGTAACGGGCTTTCCCCATGGACACGGCCTTTCCACTTAAACAAATGGAATTAAACTAATGTGAAGTATCTCACGCATGGAAGATTTTAGGAACGTTTACACCAACCTCATTAAAGTCCAAAGAAGAATCATTGCAGAGGGCACAGATTGTAGCAAGTTCTATAAGGCCGTCATACTGGTGGCATTTCACCTGTTTGTCATCTTTCAGCCTATTACAGGGTAAAGAAATAAATATATATTTATATATATATCACACGAAAATCTGCAGAATTTCTGCCTGGGATTGGCATACAGATGCAGTGATTAATCCATTACCGAGGGTGTGGATATAAATGCATTAAGAAACAAATCTGTTGGTGTGGCTGCTGAGAAATAGAAGTGGCAGGTTGCTTACACAGCCACATACACGAGGAAGCCACTAACCACTTAATTTGCCCGGATTTAAGGTTTATATATGTAGGAAAAAAATCCAAACAATTGGTGCTGGAATCAAAACCGTACCCAGCAGCCACCAGCAACAAACTTAAAAGATGTAATTTAACGTGCAAGTGCTTATTAAAGAGCAGTAAAGTGTATATACTTACACTTCTCCCATGGGAGCATATGTGGAACCAGTTATAGAAAACTCGTTCAGAAAACAATTATCTCCTTCCAACCGATCCACAACAAACATCTGCAGGAGAAAAACGGCAGGAGGATTAATGCTGGTTAGAAGTCTATACTGCAGGGAAATGTTTAATGACGATTTAAAAATTCTAATTACAGCATTTGCCCTTTAAAATAAGCATTTCTGGAAACCTCCACCCTAGCCTAGCACATTTTTCCGCCAGACATTTCTAACGTTTACCCGATTGTCAAATGATTCCTTCCCTAGAAAACCAGCCATTCCTATGGTAAACAGGCCATCAATTGCTTACCACTGGCCAGAGCATGAACACAAAAATGGGAAAGGGATGTATGCTCTAAATAAAATGGGCCACAAAATTGACGATGTTACTAAACATTTTTACATAAAACGTGTTGATTAATAAGCACAGATTTGGGCAGATTACTCCTGTGCATTGCAGGTTGGAAGCAGCAATACTTTGAATTTTGCAGCAAAACAAAACAAAAAACCCTTTTGATAATGCTTTTCATTAAGTTAAATATGTTAGCTACCATGCCGCGTTAGGGCACTGCAAAACCTTTGCTATAGCAGATAGTGTCAGCAAACAGGTTAAGTAACAAATGTGTGTAAAGATTATGCTCCACAGGTTAACCATTGCCATATTTTCTGGCTTTTTTCCTTTTAAAAGAGAACGCCTACTTTGACTAGGGCGGTTATGCAATAACACTGCAAGTAGTCTCCTACTGAATACTGATCAGCAACTGCTTTGTCTCTCCTGGGTGGACATGGTATCGTTTAACTTTGTATGGATCAAGTAAACACCAATTATTCACGTTACTAAAGAACAAGTCATATGTTTGTATTTTTTTTCAATTATACAAAACGCTCAATAAACCACATTGCAAAAAGGGGTTTCAACATTTTAAATTCTGGTCTGCTACAATTTCAAAGTAAAAAAACAGAGTCACGGACCAAGGAGCAAGTGAAAATCTATTATTCCCTTGGATTATTCAATCATTGTGTGGCCCCCTCAAGCAAAGAGGTGATTTGAAATGAAAACCGTCAACACACAAACAGTTTTATTTTATGATTCTATCAATATCTCGATCCCATTTCTAGTTAGAATGCTGTGAGGGATGGAATCATAACGGATTTCATGGGTGAACAGTCAATTTAACAGCCAGACAATACACCACAGGCTGGACTGACCAATCGTAACAAATGCAGGAAATGATTTTTTGAAGTACTACTTAAATCTAGCATTCAAGGTGACATTGGGCATGAAGGCAATACACTGCTTAGTTAAGCAAGGGGCCAAATATAATTGACAAGTTAATAGTTTAGCGATTCAATTAAAAATGCAATATACAAAAGTTAATGTGACAAAATTCACTTTTCCATGTTACTGGCTGGAATGGTGAAGGGAAAACGGCTCACTTTACTCTGTAACCCATTCTGTAAGGTACAAAAGACATGGGCTAAAATCTCCAAATTATATAGATTATTCAAGGTGTGGTTGAAGCCTATCCCAGCTTCACATTGCAAAGCCAGTATAACCAGCCCCACACACTGATGAGACCCCAAAAAGTCGAAACAGCAGTTTGAGCAGGTTTACTGGCTCTGCACTTTAACCCAAGCTCTGCTGAAAAGCAGCAGGCATAAGCTTATAGGGGCCCATGTCAAAATGGAATTTAAGCAAAAGATGACTGCTAATGTGCATGTAATTTCCCAGAATCCTTTGCGGCAGTGGAAGCACGTTAGGAGAGAATGGTGAAAAGCAGGATTGCCGACCTGTGAATGCACTCAAGTGGGATTTTCATTTACCAAATTAAATATGTTACTCAACATGTGTGTGCCTGTTTAAGGACAATGTCCTTATGCCAATTGGCCTTGCCAGATGGATAAGTATGGATCTTATTTACCTATTAGAAAAAGTCTCTTTAGCCAATGTCCTCACACATCCTCTACATACAAGTTTAGCCACACAAAAATTACTTTAAAACTATATTGTACGTAAAACAACATTTTTATGTCAGTTAAAATTGTAATCAGTTTAGGTTCAAAATAGCCAATTGAAGCTTTTGAATACATAAAATAATCTAGAATTATATGAAGATGTATTGTATAATCTCTGCCAAAACAGCAGGATTTGCTTAACTGTATACCCCAAATTATGTCGAAGTGAACAAAACCAGTCGCACCACAAGCTATTATACAGAGAATACTGGGGTTGGGCAATATTCTCACAATAATGATATTAAGACATGTAGCGTGATTAAGAAAACTCATTAAAAAAAAAAAAAAAATGTTAAGTTTTTTTTTTTTTTTTTTTTAAATGAAAGGCAAGGTATTTTGTTTTAACATATTACTTCTGCCTATCACAGAACATCAGAGAAATGGGGGGTGGGATCGGGCGGAAGGGGGTAAAACCATCTTCCAGAGGTGTGTGCTGGTATTATTGAGCACTGAATGCATGTGTCCCCAGATATTCCTTCTATCAGGCTGCAGTGACAAACGGTCACTACAACGCCAATGACTTCCATAGGCGAGAAGTATAGCAATAACACATTCAATATCAAACATTGTTATTATCTTATCGGTATATACTGCCCAACTCTAGTCACCAATGCCACTAAATTCATAAGACACCAAGAAGAGTCCGTTCCCTGGCGCCTTGTATATTGGCGTTAGAATAGTGGCTACCAACTGTATTTCCCCTTAACTTTTTACATCTGTGTCAAGGTCACTTACAAGACCTATATTTAACATCGCTTTACTTTTTAACGCTGCAAAAGTTGCCTCAGTATTGTGCTGGTTCTTAGCTTGCCATTAGCAGAGGGAAACAGTCAGATTACTGCAGAGTACCACCTGGTGTGGCAGTAAGCATCAACAGCGATGCTCTTACCACAGAGGTGGAGTATTCACTGGTTTAGAGGACTTGAGGGCAGTCGGTGTGATCCAGCAGAAACATTTTTTGGGGTCTTGGACGTTTAGCGTCAGTATAGTTGAGACTTAATTTCCTTCGAAGTAAATATTTCTGTATTTTAAAAATTGGATGTGGCAGTCAAATCTCAGGCTTTCAAACAGGCAAATGTATACATCAAGCCACAGAAGCCCAATGCTACTTCCAATATGTCCAAAATACACAGTAAAATACATATATATTCTCTAGAAAAAGGGTCGTTTAGTTTAACCCTTTGTTTAAAGCATTGTAAGCCTGCGAGCCACGACAAGGCAGACCTAAAATGAGCTTGCTGGGGTTCTGTGTGTTAACTTATTTTCAGCTGTCTCAGCTGTTGGGGGTAAGTGGCTCCTCCTTCCCAGGGTTTAAGCTCCTCCTTCCCAGGGTTTAAGCTCCTCCTTCCCAGGGTTTAAGCTCCTCCTTCCCAGGGTTTAAGCCCCTCCCCACTTCCCAAGTCAGCAGGTCCTTTTCATTCTACTGGATATAGATCCAATGTTGGTCTCTCTCCCTCCTAATAGAGGTAAATGAGTATTTTAATCCTAATAGAGGTATATTAGTATTTTATCTGGTATGGTTAGTACCTGCGAATTGGGTCTGCCTTGTCGTGGCTTACAGGCTTACAAATGCTTTGGCCAAAGGGTTAAACTAAATTACCCTTTATCAAGAGAATAAATACTTTACTGTGTATTTTTGTCATATTGGATGTAGCATTGGGCTTCTGTCGCTTGTTGTATACATTTACCACGCTCAATAGCTCTCCTTTTTGACACATTTTATTGGGGCTCAGGGGTTCCTAAAATGACCTTGCTGGGGTTCTGTGTTTTTCAAAACAGGCGAACCAAGGAAAAGCATGGATTAAAACAAAATGTTTTTGTATAAATAGCGTGATTTTTACACTTTTTTTTTTACAGGAGCAGCAGATGAGTTCCAAAACCAGCAAGAATCACCAGGTATTGTGCAACGTTTAAAAGAAATCCCTTTAGGACTGGAAGAACTTGTCAACACACTTCTATGATGTGCTGTAGGAAAATACATGCTAAAAGGCCCCACTCACTTACCCTACAGACAGACATCTGGTTAGTAGTCAGGGTACCAGTCTTGTCAGAGCAGATAACAGAGGTGCAACCCAGCGTTTCCACAGACGGCAAGCTCCTAACAATCGCATTCTTCTTGGCCATTCTTCTGGTCCCCAAAGCCAAGCAGGTGGTGATGACAGCGGGCAGCCCCTCCGGGATAGCAGCAACAGCAAGGGCCACTGCAATTTTGAAATAGTAAATGGCTCCTCGAATCCAAGACCCTCCATGGACAGGATCATTGAAGTGCCCAATGTTGATCAACCAGACAGCAACGCAAATTAAGGAGATCACTTTTGAAAGCTGCTCCCCAAACTCATCCAGTTTCTGCTGCAGGGGAGTCCTCTCTTGTTCCGTTGCAACCATTTCATCACGAATCTTTCCAATTTCGGTGTTCACTCCAGTTGCTATAACTACCCCAATGGCTTTACCAGCTGCAATATTTGTACCCTGAAAAACATTAGTTTTATGGATCAACATGCTACTTTATATTAGTTGTATGTGTTACAGGTGTGCGTATATCTGTCTGTACACTATCCAGAGTTATGCCACAAGATTCTTTAGGGAGTTGTGTAATACACAATTACAAGAGGTGGGGGGAAACAAAACCACATGTCCATCAAGTTCAACCTTCACTACATTTAGACAACATATACTGATCCTATATTTGTACTTGCAGTATAAGGATCCAGAAAAGCAAACAAAAAACCCCAGTGAAATATATCTCATAAGTGGAAAAATAAATTCCTC
This sequence comes from Ascaphus truei, assembly GCA_036426205.1. Lineage (NCBI taxonomy): Eukaryota > Metazoa > Chordata > Amphibia > Anura > Ascaphidae > Ascaphus > Ascaphus truei. The sequence goes on from CM071584.1 coordinate 3,212,190, forward strand.
CCCGACTCCAAATATTGGCAATCAGATTACTCCCTGGACCAACATTCTTCCCATTTGGTATATCCCTGTATACCGTTCCTTTCTAAAAAGAAGATATCTTTTGTATCCGCCATCACAGTCTCCATGGGTAATGAAATAAAGCAACATGGAGTAGGACAGGTTTTCAGGATATCCCGGCTTCAGCACAGGTGGCTCTGATTGAGCCACCTATGCTGAAGCCGGGATATCCTGAAAACAACCTGTTGGAGGAGGGGGGGGGGGGGCCTTGAGGACTGGAGTTGAGCACTCCTGCAATAGTGGTTATCTGTAAGAGAACGTGTTAGATCAGGCCTACAATGGTAAATTACTGCTAGAGTTTGGCAATCATGATAAGCAGTCTGTTCAATGTTTTACAAAGGGGGGGTGGGGGAGAAATGAAGAAATGTCGACAAAACAACAGTGTTGTAGAATCAGAACGGCTGTCCGAGAGAAGTATACTTACGGAGAAGAGCATGTTCTTTTTGTCTTGGTTTACAGCACGAGGATCAGGGACTGGGTCAGTGTGTTTGATAACAGACACAGACTCTCCTAAAAATAAAAAAAAATATGATAAAGATATACATTGTAGTAGGAGAATAAGATATTTCCTTTCAAGGCAGGCATAAGTGAACGTACCAACAGAACCACTCAGAACATTGGGTCATCGAAAGCAACATGCAGGGAAGAGATTAGAAAAACAAAGCCCTTCACTCCACTGGGGATTTAGTTCATGTAAACAGTGTATAGCCTAGAATGTGTGCTTTAAAGAAAGGTCTCTCTCTCCATAGTAACAAGGCAGTTAAGTGAAACAGTCGTTGCAAACTCAAGACATACATTAAAGTAAAGAATGGTATATTTTATAGTTGGAAGCAAAGGAAGGGATTTAACCATTGTAGTTTGAAATACCAGCAAGGTAAATTAGAATTCATCGGTATTCTGGTTTGTTGATGGAGCCTACACAAAGCATTAAGAAAGGTGTCTGGAAGTGATTTAAAAATCCAACTTTTTAATAGAAATCCATGTGTATTAGCACAAATTAGCAGAAATATATTTCATTTTTACACAGGGACAGCAAGTAGTTTATATTCATACATGTTTATTCTACAGTACTCGAACCCCTCTGCTTTACTACACGCATGGTATAAAGAAACATGCTGGCATTCCAGGAGGCAGTCCTGACATCCACTAATTTCAGCTTTTTTGGATGGTAACAAAATAAAAACAAACCCCCCAAAGTAGCTCAGATGCAGAGAGATGAACACACTGCTTTCCTGACTGGGGGTTTGTTTTTATTATTCATCATATCCCAAGAGTATTACATAGTGTTGCAGCAGCACAAGTTATTTGTGTCAGTTACACAAGTTATTTGTGTCAGTTACACTTCATTAAAAAAAAGCTTATCAAAATACAGACCAAAAAATTCTCTGCATACAGGATTGCACCTTGTAAAGGCGCAATCCATGCAATATCCTTCGATAGATATGTACAAATCAGTTCTAGAGTATTAGATAATACTACATTCTTTTTTGTAATATAAGGGGGCATCCTTTGATTTCTATAGCAGGTTTAAAACCTCCCCAGCTGTACAAGATCTTTGCAACACTTTCCTGTGATCATTTGTTGCCAATATTCCCTACAGTTTGAGCTACTAACAATAAATAATTTTACCTTAGTAATACAAGAATACATTGTAGCTGCCGAGTTACACTGACTGAAGCATTGGTTGAAACTGAAAGGCGGCCATTTAGTGAACCCTGGGAAGCAGGATCTTTGCTGATCGATCACGGAAGAACGAATCGATCAGCAGCTTAGGTTATTAGTTATCAATAAAGGCAATCAAAGGCTGCACAAATTGCTTTAAAAAAAAAAGGCAATATAATGTAAGAAAGATTGTACTTATACCATCATATAACCAGCTTTATGCTCAGTATCACTTTAGCCTCTACAACATTCAGAAGCGCAATGTTAAACTGCCTACAAGTGTTAAGTAAGCAATTATTCCAAATAGCCCTTCACTTTTCCTCTTTCCATTAGCAAAAAGGTATTATTAAACATGTTTTCACTCTTTACCACAGTGAGCGCGCCCCACATGTTACCGTCACAGCGCAAAAAAAAACAAAAAAGTGTGCATCGTACTAAAATAAATAAATTTGTATTTTGCTACAAAGGAGAAATGTATCGTATAACAAAGTTCTAATATCTGTAGTCCCACTGAATTATCTTTACAGTGTTCATCTTTTACAGTGAGGTTGTGTATGTCTGCCAAATATCCTCTGGTCTTGGCAGATCTTGACATTATTCCTGCTCAGAATGGTGTATACTTGAAGCAAGTATTCAGAAACATGCGTAACGCCTTTATGAAAAAAATTCCAACGTATTGCAACACTGCAAAACCAATGTAATATTTATAGACCTCACTTGTGAGCGCTACTGTGGCTGCAAATGCATATGCCCTAATCAGACATGCCATGGTATCTAAAGGTTGAGGCATCACATAACTGGGAGTGTAACAAGGCACCGTAAGATAATACTTCTTGTATTAACCAATTAAGGTAGCCACGCTCACTCAGAAAGACGACTACTGAAATGCCAAGGAAATTATAGGACTGAAAAAAGAATCTGAAACAATATACGCACGGTAAAAAAACAAAACCTTTATTTAAAATAATAATAATAAAAAAAATAATGTTACTGACACCACCATGTTTTCTGTCACATACAATGCAAAAAATACTTGGACTATACCAGGGGTGGCTACCTCCAGTCTTAAAGGGCCATCAAGAAGCCAGGTACTGGGGATATCCCTGCTATAGCACAGATGGCTCCATCGATGGAGCTACCTGTGCCGAAGCATGGATATCCCCAGTACCTGCCCAGGTTGGGGGCCCTTTAGGGGGAGTTGGCCACCCCATGGCTATACAATCTGCAGGATTACCAGCAAACCCTTCTCAGCAGTGTGAGCGCCTCCGTCAAAAGCAAATAAACCATTTTACACAATGAAAAACGCACTTGTTACATACCTGTGAGGATAGACTGGTCCACTCGTAAAGTTGTAGATTTGATTGAAGTTAGTCGTATGTCTGCTGGTACTTTGTCACCAACTATAAATGTAAGAATGTAGAAATGCGTTACCAAGCTTTAGTACATAACCTATTAAGGCAGGGGCGCGCAAACTTTTTTTTGCTGCGCCGCCTCTGCCTGTTCTGCTCCGGTGGTGCGCGGCATCATGTGCCATGGACAAGTCCTGACGCCGGCAAAGTGAAGGTAAATTTAGAGTTGCACGGGTCTCATGCGATCTCCCGGCATTTAATTTAAATGCATTGGGGGGGGGGGGGGGAAGGGCGCAGGGCCCCTGCAACACCGCACCCCCCCGCCCCAGAAAGATCTTGCACCGCTGTATTAAGGACTGACAACATATACATTAATCTCAGTATCAGAAGTGCTTGCCATGAACCAATATGACAATGCATAAAAGTCACTTATGCCATGAAGTTTACAACTTCAGGCAAAGAACCCATCAATAGAGATAGGCGAATCCGCCCAAAATCAGTTTCCTTGATTTTCAATCCAAAATCCGTTTGGCGGTGTAAAAGCCACAAACCGATTTGGTTGTTTTTAATCTGTGCGGATCAAAAAACGCCATTGGATACAACCAGTGGACTGATTTGGATACTACAAATTCACGCACGGGTTGCAGAATCCAGAGTGTATTGGTAATACAAATTCTGCAAAATGCCCCTTTTGAGATTGAGCCACTGAAATCCGCGGACCAAAGGAAACGGATAATCTGCGGCGGATCCAGAGTCGCAAAAACAAAACAAAGACGGGAACAGGAGGAGCAGAAAAGAGGTCCATTTCCTGTGCATGATAAGACAGAACTATACAAAGGGGTAGGTAAAGGAATTCAAATTCCCAAGATTTAGGTCACCATGTTTACAAAATAAAAACCACTTTTAAATGTGATTGGCTTATTGTGATTTCAGGCAGCATATCATTTAACCAGTTTGCTACCAGTCTACAATGACAGGCTTAAGTAATCTTATTCTATTAGTTGAACAAACACCAAAACGCAACCTTGTATCAAGGATAATTATACCACACGTCAATTCAAACCTGGCTGAAGATCCATTAAAACAGAATAGATTCCAGTCAAACTTAAAATGTCAAAGCTTTGTACTTTATGTAGATGTTAACAGTGGATAAACTGAACTCCCATTTCACGATACTGCAGGGACATGAATGCGCTTTAGCCCTAGTGGGACTGCTTATGCAATTAGTAGCAATAGTTTGTTTGAAGATCAAGTTAGACACTTTGTAAGATCTATGCTGGTTAAATAAAAGACCCTCCTTACTAGGACAGCTAGACTCATTTCCAGTTTTTACCAATATTTTCTAATGAAAACTAATCTTGGCCAGGGGGTGTCCTTGAGCAGAGCAAGAAAAAAAATAGCACTGGCTCAACAATTATCAAGGCCAAAAATGGGAAAACTATTTGAATATGCTCCCCTGGTGTTGCAAGGTTTATATGTAGATATGATAGCAGCTGGTTTTTAGCCATCACAAATCAGCAGGATAATTCTATTCTCCAAGTAGTACAGGTCCCAACAGTTTTGCATATACGCCAGGTTTCTTTTACAGTTTTAAAAGCTATGGTTCTACCAGTTAAAAACAATACTACAAGTGAAACAGACGATTCCAGTCTTCTGCGATTCTGGCCATGAAAGTGCATGTGACAATAGCATTGTTCCAAAGTCTAATTCAGGAAGGCCATGCATTCAATGAAGTCAAACTAAAGTGGTCTTAACGGATATTTGTGTACGTTTGTTATGTTGTTTAAGGACCTGACGTAAGTTGGCATTTCTCACCATGTCCCATCTCCCCACAAAAAATCGGACACGCTCAGGGGGGCAAGATAACAAAAAAAATTTTTTTAACTCCTATACACTTCTGGGAGGATTGCTGCTTTCCGGGTTTATTAACTGAAGTAAAAAAAACTTCAAAAATAGACCAAAGATTAGACTTACATTTAATTAGCACTATATTGCTTAAATTCTCGTGCTAAAAAAAAAACTCTGCAATTTGCACATCACATCCACATTAGTCATATGTCTTAATACGGCCTTATTGGGGTGCGAGATAGAAATATATATATTTTTTTACTTTCTTTAATTGCTTTGAGATGGTGCCAGGACAGGACACCCCAAACAAGCAGCTATGCCATGTGGTCACACCGGTTGGCAGGAATGCAAATGGTTGGTACGGTTTGGTAGCAGGCTCTTTCACCTCCATTTCAACCAAGTAATTTAAAGGAAATATTCAAGCTGGGCAGACCCAACATTACAGAGTCACTGGATAGCGTGCACTTCCGTGCCACATAATACAATAGCCTGTTAATGTCGTGTGCATTATTTCCAAATGCATTATCCATCTGCAGAATTGGAAAGCTTGGAGGCAAGATGGCGGAGGGTTCTATTCTTTATATTCTGGTGCTTGCAGATGTAGCAAAAAAAACACCATACCGAAGGAAGTTGAACTGCTGCATGTCTGCAGGATTCCTCATTAAAACATTGACAACCGATTACAAAAAACGCAACAACCAGGAGATTCAAACCACTATTAAAAACAGAGTTAACACGCTTTTAAATGCAGTGACAATTCTTCAGATCATGTCAACTTTGTATTTTTAAATACGTTCCTACAAAAAAAAAATAAGCAGCTATCCTGTACACCCAAAAACATTTGACAGCTCTAATCATTTTCACCACTGTCACTAATAAAAATTGGCTTGGGCAAAGATATAGGTCATTGGCACACTGCCTAGAATCCCATTTCCAGATATGCATCCCTGTGTGAGGTGCTCCTGTATTCCCATATATGGTCATCTCTCTACACATTCTATGGCAAAGCCCATACGTACAATACCAAACATAAAGGTATTAGAGCAATGTGTTCCACTAGCATCAACATCTTAACGCAAGTACTGTAGAAGATATTCAATAAATTGCAGCTTTGCCTAGACTTAAAAGCAATCTGACATTTACAGATGTTTATTAAAACAACCTTTAAACCTGCATTTCGCTCCGTTTCACACACACAATAAATTTGTCAGAGGAGAATATATGTTCTATGCCGGAATGGTAGTGCACATTGGCGGCGTCCTTTTAGTTGTGTGACTACCAAGCTTTGAAATTGTGACCTTCCAAAATTAACTCAGTCTTTCATCCTCAAAGCAGATGAAATGAATACCAATTGCCATAACCGCTTTGCAAAGTGCCTTTAAATTTATGACGTCAAGCCAGCATTAGTAATATACAATTCAACTTTTACTTAACCACTTGTAAACCTTTCAGTATTTACTGTAATAATCCCAGCAACTGCACACAAAAATAGGGGGGATCTTATTTTTATTTAACCTATGGTTTGAATATTGATGAAATGCCTCTTAGCAATTTTAGATATTACACCTGTTTTAGGGGATTTTCAAGACAGATTACTTGTATACTTCTAGCGCCAATTTTCAGAGAATAACCAGCTCCAAACAATTTACAGATCGTGTTTTAATGGTTTTTCAATAAGCAGATTTTAGCAACAAACGAGACAAATCATATTAACATGACCCATCCAAAAATGTTAAACAATTCGATAGCATGGATAACTGATTCCAACAAATGCAAAACTATTGTTCAGTGCATATGAAACTTGGCACAAAAAGTGTGTGGCATAAGATCAATATCCGCAGAAGACATAACAAACCCACTCTTTATCCCAAGTCAATCCACCTTAGCAAATGAATGAATTCTGAAACGTGGACGGTCTCACGCGCAGAGGGGTAGAAACGTGGACGTCTCACGCGCAGAGGGGTAGAAACGTGGACGTCTCACGCGCAGAGGGGTAGAAACGTGGACGTCTCATGCGCAGAGAGGTAGATTTAACATTTTTTTTCACCAATACAAAGTTAATTTTAAATATAACAATAGTAAAGATTTTTTTCTTACCAGCTACTTCAACAACATCACCAGGTACAATATCCCTGGCTTTGATCCGTTGTACACTTTTTCTGTCCTGTCGGTACACTTTGCCCATTTCAGGCTCATATTCTTTAAGGGCTTCAATTGCATTTTCAGCATTTCTTTCCTAATGGAAGAGAGGAATGCAAGATTAAGAGCGATTCAAATGCTCACAGACAAAGGGGATGAGGCTGTGCCCTGTGTCACAGATGTACATTTACACAACTCAAGGGAGAAACGTGGCTATAACACACTATTGGAAAGAAATACAGTTAACACTTGAATGAACTATATGTGATGTGTGCAATGTGAAGTGGTAAACAAGAGTAGAGTAAATGTGTCAGGCAAAATATACCAGTGCCATTGAAATTTAAAAAAAAGGTAGTTTTAGTTTATCTGGGAAAAAAATAAATAAAAATAACTCTTAATATTCCATCTTTGAAAATAGTCCCTTTACCACAAAAACAGCTTTAGAAAACTATTATTTTTTTTTAAAGAATGTTAGGGAACGCTAAACCCTCCTAAAAAGATAACAGGCTGCATCATTCAGTGCCACAATTTCTGGTTAGATGAACAAGCAACTGAGCACAACTGTTGGAATGTTGCACCACAAGACTTATTATTTCCCCCTGTAAAGAGCATGGTGTTAGCTTGTCCTGCAGATAAGGAGACCATCTTTACAATATTGCTTTGAAAGGTGAAATATTTGGCCTTCACTGGGGGGGAGATATAAATAAATAAAACACCATGTAGTCAAGGAACGAGAGGGATGTGTTACATTTTATTGGACCAACAAGTAGTTGATATGTTACAAGCTTTCCAACCACTCAGGGTCCTTAATCAGGTATGGCTGTCTGAGAGGTTTCAAAGCTTGTAACATAACTACTTTGTTAGGCCAATTTAAAAAAAAAAATCATCATACCCCCTACTCCCTTTGTTACTACATGGAAGAAAGGACCAACATGGTTTATCCACCCTTCTTTGCTTACTTTGGGAGAGAGAACCCACCCCCCCTAATATTTTGTACAATATGAAGTATGAAAAAAAACTGCACTTTCAGACCTCCTCTGAGAAAGGTACTTCTTTCTCTTCATTACTTTGCACCAACATGCAGATTTAGACTACTTTTGACAGCAGTAGAGGTCTGTAGTTTAGCAATAGACATGAAAACTTTTTAACCACACTGGGCAAGATAAGAAACTCACACTACTTCTTGCACTTATATTACAGTGTCATAGAGATTACCATGATATTATCTTTTTGCATTTTTTAAGTGATGGGTTGTAGGAATAATCCTGCATGTTGGTATCAACAATGCAGATTATGCTGAGAATATGCAGAGTAATTGAATATCCACATCCGGCATTTTTTTATATGCACTGTGGAATTTTCTTTGACAAACGTCACTATGGTGGAGAAAAAAAAAAAACCTAAATGAGGGAAAAGCAAACCTTTTCTTACTCTAAATTAAGGCTCATAATGGAGACTTCATTCATTTGTAGTCTACTTGAAAGTATAATTAAAACCGGCTTATTACATTATCTTTATTGTAGCGTTGAGCAATAGTTGCCAAGAAACCCAAGGAAAAAATAAAAATTGAAACCTATTTTAGTTTGGAAGTACTGGGCGCGGGACGTTTGGCGGGTGGCCATTTAGCCGTGACCGAATGGCAGCCGCCGCCACAGACAGACCCTTTTCCGCACCACCACTTGAATCCCAGATGTTTTAAAGGCAAGTTCTTACGGGTAGGAAGTATTAATTTATGGGGTTAACAGGTAAGGGGGGTGGGGTTTAGGGTAAGGGCATTTACTTATCATAGGCCGGCGGAATGAATCGCGGTTGGCCATTTGGTCGCAGCAAACCGGCTGCAACTAAATGTCCTGGACTGCCTCAGAGCTCAAGTCAAATTGAAACAAAATTAAAGTTTCTAGCTCTAACAGTTGTAACGAGGGATCTTATTTCATTCTAAATATGGCTTGATGTTCGTCCAGCTTAAACAAACAAGGCAGAGGATCTTTTTCTGCTAAACTCCAACATAATATTGCTCGCAGGAAATCAGAAACGTTGAGTCCTTTGCAAGTTCCTGCATTTTGATTCTACACGCATACATACCCCCTAACATGCAAAGGAGAAAACCACAATCCAAGTGTTTTAGCAGAGGCCATAATTAACTTATTTTTGAGTGCACAAATAAATGATTATGCAACAGGATATTGCAACACCGGTAACAACGTTCTGAACAGAGCTGCTGAACAGAGCTACAGAGCTGCTGAACAGAGCAAGTGACAGCAATTGTAGCCGACAGTCGAGACGTAAAATATAAACACTGTGCTAAACACAAAAAGCAGGATTACTCCAGCCTGTTCCATAAACAGATTACATACTAGACAGTCACTGCATTTCTTATTATGCATTTTTCTTATGAACCTTTTGAGCTGTACTAAAGTTTTCCAGGATTACACAACTCCCATGTGTGGGTGGTACATAGGAAGGAGTTACAAAAGCTTTTAAGAAATAAGTTACAATTAAGGTAAGTAAAATTTTTTTTTTTTTTTACATTAATTTAAAAAAGTGACGACTGCATGCATAAAAATGAGTAGATTGCATATTTATGCTCATTCAGAAAGCGTCGATTTCGTCTGCAAGGTCTATCTTACAGTGTGACAACACGCATGTGTTTAACAGAAGAATCTACTACCATTCCCCTCTGGGTATACAACCAAATGCAAATACCTTCAGCAAGAAAAGGTATTCAGAGTACTGGAATAGTAGGTGATCTCTTATGTGAACCAATAATTGATGTTTTAGGACAATTTTTCGAGAGTTACGATCATCCTCATCAACTTTAACACACGCAACAACCAAGATAATCTAACAAAGAATGTTTTTACCTTTCCCTCTGATTTTACAACCACCACAAGACAAGTCAATAAATGGATGATAGGTGACCAATGTGGCATGCATGGGCAGTAGTGAGGAAGGGCCAAAAAGATAAAGAATCTCTGATTAGCGCTTTAGAAAATCCCAGATTGAGAGTTCGTTTTCTGGTGTATCAAAGAGCACGAACCATTTTAAATTCAAATGTTTTTCCTTGAGTGGACGGACGATCTGGATTTAGTTCTGGACACCTTATAACGCACATGAATCTGAAATGTATAGCCTTACCCAAACCACAAAAACTAGAAGGCCATGGCAAAAGCCATCAAGGACATTTAAAAATAGCTCAAAAAATGCGGAGGTTTAAATAAAACACCAATTCAGAAGAACCAAAATATACTTTGTAAAACCAGTCTCCTCCTCATCTGTATTTAATCTTTTAAGGGATCATATCCCCTTTTCAAAAGAGATGGAAATAGCCACATAAACCTTAAAGATTCGAGAAGTATAACGAGTCTTGCCTTGCACATCAAACCTGGCTATGAGCATATTTAGAGTTTACTAGTACTACTTTACCCACTATTTGCCTTTTCAGATTGCCATTAGATAGGCATTGTTCTTGCGAAACGGGGAATACCGAGGTGCAATTTCTTTGTACAGAAACTATACATGTAAAAAAATGGTGCGAGAATCGCCTACAATACAGAAAAGCGTGCATAAACTGATGTTTAAATAGGCAAGGACAAAACCGCCATACTAGGGAGGAGCATCCTACAAGCCAACAAAATAAGCAAGTCATTAAATGACCACAGCTTTTATGCATTATATTTCTCGCCCCATAATAGGATGCAGTGTAAATTTGAATGCAGCTATCTGAAGATATGGATTTAAGAATGCATATGTAAAACATAGCCCTAACTTGATATTAAAGACATGACTTGGAAAGTTACTGCTAAAGCTGAGCCATAGCACAAATATTTACTCACCTGCCACACACCCACAATAGCATTGGCTACCAATATAAGTAAAATTACAAAAGGTTCCACAAAGGCTGTAATTGTTTCTTCACCTTCTTCAAACCATGCCAAAACCTGAAATATGGAAACAAAAAAAGACAATTAAAAAAGGAATGAAAGACTAGAATCCATAAGAAAAAGACGTGATCCATAAAACAAAATAAAGTTCCGGTCCATATAAACTATATGATATTTATGAGCATATTTATTACATATTTGGCATGCTTCTATTCTAGAGAACATGACCCTCTGGCCTCAATTCCCTAAATAATTATAATTATAAATAGCCCTACTAAATATAAAACCAGTTATTACATGAACTATGCACGTTCGGCTATGTTTAAAGTAGATCAAAACAATAAAGTTCATCGGAGTCTGCAAACCACGTATACAAATAATAAGATTTCATGCACAGTGTGTCATGTTGTGCGGCTTAAATACAGGATTTTTTACACCACTATGCAGTAAAACAATTTAAAATTACTACATTCATCTATTGCTAACATTTTCAAAACATGAAGATCTTGATGAAAGACACCAAATGTAATCTTGTTATACCCCGATGGCCAAGTACTACCCGGATATATATTAATAAAAAAAAAAAAATACACTTTGTGTCTAATGCCGTCTCTTGGCGCACTGCACAGCAACACCAAAATGGAATTAAAATGTCATCTGATACGCTGCCATGTTTATCTATCCCGGGAAGTTGACAGCCCGCAGTTTGGCGACCATTTTCCTTTCCACGGAAGGAGATTAAAAAAAAAAAAAACAACAGGTAGCTTCACTGGTACCCAAAATATCAATATGAGGAAAAAAAAAACAGGTTCCCATCATGTAAAATAAATAAAGTAGTGCTGCTTTTGAGCGATTGAGACTTTTTGGCCACTTAAGAAATAGGAAAAAGTGCATACAGGCATAACCCGCATTAACATACGCAATGGGACCGGAGCATGTATGTAAAGCGAAAATGTACAGGCATACCTCGCATTAACGTACGCAATGGGACCGGAGCATGTATGTAAAGCGAAAATGTACTTAAAGTGAAGCACAACCTTTTCCCCACTTATCAATGCATGTACTGTACTGCAATCGTCATATACGTGCATAACTGATGTAAATAACGCATGTGTAACAGGCTCTATAGTGTCCCCGCTTGCGCACAGCTTTGGTACAGGTAGGGAGCCGTATTGCTGTTCAGGACGTGCTGACTGGCGCATGTGTGAGCTGCCGTTTGCCTATTGAGCGAGATGTACTTACTCGCGAGTGTACTTAGTGAGTGTACTTAAACCGGGGTATGCCTGTACTTAAAGTGAAGCACTACCCTTTTCCACTTATCGATGCATGTACTGTACTGCAATCATCATATACGTGCATAACTGATGTAAATAACGCATTTGTAACAGGCTCTATAATCTCCCCGCTTGCGCACAGCTTTGGTACAGGTAGGGAGCCGGTATTGCTGTTCAGGACGTGCTGACAGGCGCATGCGCGAGCTGCCGTTTGCCTATTGGGCGATATGTACTTACTCGCGAGTGTACTTAAAGCGGGGTATGCCTGTATTAAGCATGTGGAGATGAAACCCTTTCAAGGAAGGAATAAAAAAAAAATAAAAAAAAATAATGGTAGTCCGATTGAATAACCTATATTGCAATTATATCAAACATAATACTGATAGCCATTTGGACCATAGCTATTTAGCATGTCGGCATGTGGACATCTTTTCCCATTGACTGGTTGCCCATCATTCGAATACAGGCGTGATAACTCCTGTATCAAGGGCCAACAAGCCAGGTATTGGGAACATTCCTGCTTCAGCACAGGTGGTACAGTCATTCTGACAGCCATCTGTGCTGAAGCAGGGATATCCTAACCTGTTGGTGGCCCTTGAAAAAAAAAAAAAAAAAAAAAAGCCAGATTTCATGGAAGTTCAGATAAATAAATATTTATACCATTAAGTATTGTGCAGAAATGTGTATTTTAGACCCTATTCAATTTTAAAAATTGCGGTTTACAAAAACAAAAGAAAGTGGAGTGCTGTAGCAGCCACAAAGACTGCAATAGTGTCAAATGGCAAAATAAAGCCCAGTAACGCAAACACAAGAAATTACAGTTGTTAACACAAATTGATGGGGGGGGGGGGGGTTCCAGAGGCATTAATGGACAGTTGGGTCAGGTTTACATTGCTTTATCTAGACATACTGTGTGCCAATAGAAACCTGATCCACATATACATTAAAAAAAAAAAATAATAGTACTAAAATATGATCTATAGAAAATGGAATAAATGTCAGCTCAAATGATACACCTTAAACCCTGGGAGTCTGGGCTCCGCCACATGAAAACTACAAGCAGAACTCTGACAATGACCTTTCACCTCATTATAGAAATCAGGACAAGTGAAGTGAAACACGTGGCTCTGAATACCTGTTACATGCGCTTTAAAAGGTCAACAGGAAGGTCACAACTTCAACATGTTTTATATTTGATGTGCAAACACAGAAGTACACAATTCATTTTCTTCAAATCAGAAACGGTATAATGCGCAAAGAGAGGCCGTGATAGTATGTGATCATATGCAAGATTGAAGGGTGGATTTGTAAGGACCAGTCTTTCCACAAAAAAAATGGGTCATTTATTTGGAAGGTACACTTAACATGTGTGTGCAGGTATACACGTGTCCAAGGTTAAACTTCAGTGACCTGATTGATGTTACACTTTACACCATTGTATTTCTCACTCTATTCAAGTCCAGATGAGACCATTTTTATATGAATAGATCACACCAAAGGTCAGTTACCAAATGTGATAAACAATGGTGCCATCTCGGCCATCACCACTTGTCAATGTCAAGAGATTGAATGGTCACCATGTATCTGTGAGGCAAGCAACTTGAATATAGCTCCAAAAAAGTCTTGAGCGTGTGCTGAACCAAAAAGCATGCATTTTAGGCTCATCTGAGAACTGCAGTCAAAGTAGGAAACAATTTGGTCTTGAAGACTAAATCGTATTATCTTTGGCATAATCTCAATAGAGCATCAGGGAAAATGTACCACTGCAGAAAAATTTGTGCTACAAAGAAATCGACTGCTGATCCTTAATTGCATTGCTTTCTAAAGGCTCTCATCTCATCAGCACCCATCTAATCATGCTGACAAAGAATACTCAAAGCAATTAACCTCACACTTCCCAATTTGGCAAAATACATTCATAACTTTGCATTTTACACCGGAAATTAATCTTACTATTAAACATACTTACAAATGATATACAGGCAGCCAGAAGTAAAATTCTAACTAATAAATCTTCAAACTGCTCAATCACCAACTCCCACAATGTCTTCCCTGAGAAAGAAAACAAAAATAAACATGTCACCGTCTGATATTCACTATTAACTGACACCATTGTTAAACGGCACAATGGATATATATTAAATAAAAAATTAAATTAAAAAAAAAAAAACTCACCTTCTTCCGCTGGTAATTCTGTAGCAGATTAAGGTTTTCCAGGAGCATAAAGGGGAAAAAGAAACATGTATTTAAAGAACAATTAAAATAAATCAAAACAGATCTCGTTCTATAGTTTATTCATCTCACTATGGGATATTTGGATATCAGCGCAATGATGAGCCCGGTAATACCTACAGACCCAAAGAAAACGGACAATGGTTTAATTTTCACAAGTGTGGTACACGGCGATTGCCTCCCACACTACGGCATGCACTTTGCACTGATAGTCCAGATGGGATGTTGCATTTCAGCCAAGTCATCACTGCAGCCAGCTGTGTCACTTCTGCCCTGGATTACAAAGGCTGGGGGCCTCATCAAACCCTTTCCTCTGAATGGAAAATAGGAGCGAGCGTGTGGGAGATCAGGAAGGCCGCGGCAGTACACGGACCCTTATTTAAACTATTTAAACTTCATATTTTTATCTCAATACCATTCCAAGTGCAAGTGTCAGGGGCATATATACAGATTAAACAATGTGTTAGAGGGTCTTTCCTTTTGTAAATTATAATCTATTTCAAGGGCCACTGTGTGGACATCTACATTTAATTGATTATTTCACTAGAGATCAAGTGGATTAAAAAACAACAAAGCTGACATCAGCTTGCCTCCTCATTCCCCATACTGCAATGTATTACTCCCAGCCTGGGTTTCAGGATCAGACATATGCTGTTTAATGGGCTACGTTACCACCCAGCACAAAAAAAAAAACCACACAACATAATTGCAATTACAGACATGTAAAAAAAACAACACACTGAAATCAGAGCTGTCCCCTCACACTTCCCTAATTGCTGCCATCTCTCAGCGAGCATTTCCATCATCCCTCCCTGCCGGGGGGTGGAAAGGAAGCAACCGGGCTATCAAATAAAAGAGAGGAGGAGAGGAGGAGGAGAGCACAGATCATATCGCACAATAAAAAGGATGAAATCCCACGGAGGACGGGCAGATGTCACGCAGGAAAGTGGACAGACCGGTTATTGCAAAGGGGAAATAAGGAGGCGCACGAGGTTGCATCCCAGGCAGCCATCTTCTGTGTGATCCGCATCTTTATTGCGGATGCCGGTGTGCACATACCAATCAGGATAACACTTCCTGGGAGAGAAGGGGCGGGGGCTGTCGCGATAGTCGCAAAACCCCTCCCTGCGTCAAAAGGGACGACCACCACCCCCCTCCCCCCCGGAAGCGCCACCCGGCCCCAACCTACCGTTCGGCCCCCACCTCTCCTTCTGCTTCTTCACCTGCTCCAGGCCCAGCCCCGTGCTCTCGTTCACGTTGCAGTGGGCCACCACTTCCTCCACCGTCTTGGTGTGCGCGTTCTCCATGCTGGATCCCCCCCTCTCTCCTCCTCCTCGGTGACCGGCTTCCCCCTCTCTCCTCCTCCTCTGTGACCGGCTTCCCCCCCCTCCGCTTCACGGGAGAAATTCGCACTCCCCTCCCCCTCTCAATAAAAATGACAGGTCCCTTCAAGGCGATGTGGCCATGAGGCTCCCCCTTCTCCTCCCCAAGTGGTTATACCGGAGTGCCGGTAAACACTCTCTCCCAACCCCCCCAGGCCGGTCCCTCCCCGATGTGTGAATGCGGCGTCCTGCTTGCTTTCTCTCTTTCCTCAGGCCCTAGCTCTCTCTCTCTCTCCTCAGGCCCCTCTATGCTCGCCCGCGCGCTCTCCTCGGGCCCCGCTCTGCTGTCCCCGCGCGCTCTCCTCGGGCCCCTCTCTGCTGTCCCCGCGCGCTCTCCTCGGGCCCCGCTCTGCTGTCCCCGCGAGCGCTCTCCACAGGCCCCTCTCTGCTGTGCCCGCGCGCTCTTCTCAGGCCCGCTCTGCTGTCCCCGCGCGCGCTCTCTCCCTGCTTTCCCGCGCAGCTCCGGCTTGTAGTGACGGGCAGCCTCGCGCCGCTGTAGTGTTTTATGGCGAGGCTGCCCCAGCCTCACGGTGGCTGCATGTGGACGACTGCGATTGGTCGGCTTCCTGGCGGGGGGAAGGAGGGGAGTGGTGGAAGGGGGCGGGGGCTTGCGGTTGCCGGCCTCGCCCCCTTTCTAGCAGGATCCAGGATCACGGTGACGTAGCTCGCATTGTCCCTGTGTGAGGGGGGAGGGGGAGGAGCTAGGCCGCTGGTTGCACAGTCTTGGCTCAGCTGAGGATGGAGGGGGCGGGGCTACGGGGCTTTAAACCCACGTGATAGCATGCAGCGGGGGATGTGCTGCTGATGCATGTCTGTGGAAAGGGAACCAAGGCCTCGCTATTCAGTAGGGCGTGTAGTTGGTGGATGATGCACACTAATGAATCACCCCTTTCACATGATTAAA
Organism: Ascaphus truei; assembly: GCA_036426205.1. Lineage (NCBI taxonomy): Eukaryota > Metazoa > Chordata > Amphibia > Anura > Ascaphidae > Ascaphus > Ascaphus truei. The sequence continues at coordinate 3,228,918 of CM071584.1, forward strand.
GGTAATGCATTGGGTGCTGTATCAGAGCCCATGTTGCTATATGGATTACAGAGCAAAGTATGTGTTTTTCTTATAAGATCAGCAGGGCATTTAAGATCAGCAGGGCATTTAAGATCAGCAGGGCATTTGCAGCCCTCAAAGAATTGCATTTATTTTCTATTAATTTATTTGTAAAATATTTTACCAGGAAGTAATACATTGAGAGTTACCGCTCGTTTTCATGTATGTCCTGGGCACAGAGTTGAGACATATAATACATGGTTACAAATACAGTTACATAAATGAACAGGGTATACATTATATACAAAACATTGCGTGCACAGTTAAAGAAAATATATATTATAGGCGTATGTAACAGTTACAGACCAGATTAAAATGTGAGACAGCCTTAGATTTGAAACAACTTAAACTGGTGGTGGATGTGAGAGTCTCCGGTAGGTTGTTCCAGTTTTGGGGTGCACGGTAAGAGGAGGAACAACCGGATACTTTGTTGAGCCTTGTGACCATGAACAGTCTTTTGGAGTCTGATCTCAGGTGATAAGTGCTGCATGTGGTAGGGGTGAGGAGCTTTTTCAGCATTTCGCAGTGATGTGTGTTGTAGTTGCATTGGAGAACAAAACGACAAATTGAATTGTAGAGGGTGTCAAGTTTGCTAAGGTGGGTTTGGGGTGCCGAGCCGTATACTATGTCCCCATAGTCAATAATTGGCATTAGCATCTGCTGTGCGATACGCTTTCTGACCAGGAGACTTAGGGAGGATTTGTTCCTGTAAAGTACCCCTAGTTTGGCATAGGTCTTGGTTGTCAGGGTATCAATGTGCATTCCGAATGCTTTACCTTAGCTGATCTGTGGTGTCCCAACCCCATCTGGTTCCCCAGATGTATGTCTGTGTGTATATCTGTATTTATATGCTGCCACCCAGGTACATAACGCTTCACAGCAGTAATACACGTGACATAATATTCTAACACATAATGGGAATAAGCTCTCCAGACATAAAACGATAGAAAAGGGCGTTCCTGTCCCGAACCGCTTACAATCTAAGTGCCAAGTGGGGAGAATTTACTGAGAGAGTAGGAGGGTGTTCTGGTAAGGGTGTCTGCAAGGGGCCACGGACAGTGCATCTGAGGTGTACAATATCAGCTAATGGAGCTGCCCCATCTGAATGCTTCATTAAGGAGGTGTGTTTTAAGATGGGTCTTAAGCGTGGAGAGAGAGGGTACCAGTCGGATATTGAGGGGAAGGGCATTCCAGTGGTGTGGGGCAGTCAGTAATACTTATTTTTAGTGTCGGTGTTAGACACACAAAAACTACACATATGGCCGCAGGGTTACAAATAGAAATTCGCCACGTCCTCTCCCGGTGACGTTGCACTTTTATGTTTGCTGTCGGCGTGAGTCTGATCCCATTTTGTCTCACATATGAGCAGTACAGATTGCTGCTTTGTGGATGTCATTTCTACGTTATACTTGTTATATTTCAATGAAAAACAGTTTTTCATCTGTGGCCACAAATTGCAACCCACCCCACCCTACCCCATCCCTGTATTCGCATTAGGCCCTCTGCATCAGTTTAGAGAGAGATCTGTAAATAAACAACCTATATATATATGTATGTATGTCTTTATTTATATAGTGAAAGGCAAGGATAATGCTGCACACCATTATGTAATACAAAAAATACTTGCTATTGACCGGTGCTCCTAGAACAGGGGAGTTCCTGGCAGTGACAAACTCCAAAGCAGATAAACAAAGAAGGTTCCAGGGCACTACGGATTTTCAAAAGGATTTAATAGAAGAGGCACAACGTTTCAACCACCACACGTGGTCTTTCTCAAGTGAAGATAAATACTAATGCCAATAGGTCCACTACTTATAGCCCATACCCCAGGTGCAGTCATTCAAAATTCATCCGGTTTCTTTTCTTGATGGGTGCTTGCATTGCGCATGTCCGTGACGTCCATGATGTCATATCCGGCGGAAGTCCCGCCTTCAGATCGATCCGGTCTTCAGTTGTTATTCATCACTCTGGAGATCTCGGCATCCCATCCAGGCGCATGCGCGAGCGCGTGACCGACATCCCTCCTCTGACTGCTGATGTCATACTGTTGAGATTTACCCGTCTGTCCCACGACGATGTGCTATGATGTATATCCTTGTAAGGCCTCGGCCATGTTCCTTGCTTGCTGGCGGAAGCGTGCTGACGCGCACTCCCACTCAACACTGAGCCCCTACAGCCGCAATTAGAGCGGCTTTAGTAGGGGCTCACCTGCGCTTCCGCGCGCTTGCGGAAGCACAGGTCTTAGGGGAATTTAAAATTCCCCCGCTTGCCGGAACGACAGGCCGGTCACGTGAGCGGTTCGCCCAATGAGGGCGAACCAGCTCCGTGACGTCACTGGCCCGCCCCTGGCCAGTGACGCGCCCGCCCCCGGCCCGCCCCCTGACGGCTCGCTGACAGCGCGTGCGGTAAGCAACCGCAAGGCCAGGGAATGCACCCGCTTTCCCTGCCCCTCAGCGCGCCTCAGCACGCCAGCAGGGAGCATGGCCGAGGCCTAAGAGTGACAATAGCAGCCTTGAGCTGTATTTCTTGCAATAAAGCCTTTTATTCCTTTTGCACCATGTCTGGACTCTTTGGGGATGTAGATACCACGACCAATGTAATTTACATAATTAAATGCCCATGCGGTTTAGTTTACGTTGGTAAGACTAACAGAATGTTAAAAATGCGTTTTATCGAACATCGCAGCAAGGTCAACGCCAAAAAAGAGGAAACAGCTTTAATTAGGCACTGTACAGAATTCAATCGTACAGTGTCGTCATTGAAATTGATTGGCATTGATCACGTTCAAAAGATCTTCTCTGGGGCAGATAAAGACACTGCACTTTTGCAAAGGGAAGCATTCTGGACATTTACACTCGACACCGTATATCCAAAGGGCCTTAATGATTATATCTCCCTGAATAGTTTCATTAATATCAGATAAAATATCAATGATTCAGGTGGCTTTAGTGACTCTGCTGTTGCTGCTGTTTTTCTCTGCTCTCTGTTTTATGCCTCTGTTTTTTGCCTCTTTAATATATTAGCTATTATAATCTCTAATAGTTCCCTTTTGCCTTGATTCCTCACTGTTTTATGGTTATTATTTAAGTGATTATTTCCGGACTTATACTGATGGCTTCTTTTTTGCTCTTATCGTTTATGTTCCACTACAAGCCTGCTATCTACATCCCCAAAGAGTCCAGACATGGTGCAAAAAGAAGAAAATACTTTATTGCAAGAAATACAGCTCAAGGCTGCTATTGTCACTCTTACAAGGATATACATCATAGCAGATCGTCGTGTGACAGACGGGTACATCTCAACAGTATGACGTCAGCAGTCAGAGGAGGGATGTCGGTCACGCGCTCGCGCATGCGCCTTGATGGGATGCCGAGATCTCCAGAGTGATGAATAACAACTGAAGACCGGATCGATCTGAAGGCGGGACTTCCGCCGGAAATGACGTCATGGACGTCACGGACATGCGCAATGCAAGCACCCATCAAGAAAAGAAACCGGATGAATTTTGAATGACTGCACCTGGGGTATGGGCTATAAGTAGTGGACCTATTAGCATTAGTATTTATCTTCACTTGAGAAAGACCACGTGTGGTGGTTGAAACGTTGTGCCTCTTCTATTAAATCCTTTTGAAAATCCGTAGTGCCCTGGAACCTTCTTTGTTTATTTATATAGCGCCATTAATGTAGATAGCGCTTCACAGCAGTAATACACTTAACAATCATATAAATAATACATAAAGGGGAGAAGTGCTTCAGACATAAAAGTAACATTTAGGAAAAGGAGTCCCTGGTAGAGATATATATATATATATATATATATATATATCTCACAGTAAAAGTGTCGCTCACAGTTTCGATGACCAGTTTCCTGGGTGCTTTGGGCTAAAGTCAATGTAGAGGCGATACACTCACAGGTCTTCCTTAAAGAATGAGTTGTGTTTATTCAAAATACAGGATTGACATTTCGGTCCCCATCTGGACCTTTATCAACATGTTGGCACTGAGCACCTGAAGAAGGAGCATTGCCCCCGAAACGTTGTGTTTATGGTTCACTGCAAAAAAATACAAGTAAACATGATAAGAAAAGATTTAATACATCTTTATGGAATCTGAGTGCGATGAGGAGATCCTCTCTCCAATCTTCGACTGCACCACCTGTGCTGAAGCAGTGATATCCTGAAAACCTGACCTGTTGGTGGCCCTTGAGGACTGGAGTTGGCCAGTCCTGCTCTAGAAGGAGGAAAGTGAAGACCTAAGGAACAGTGTGTGTGAGATTCCTAGCGAGGGTTCGGGTTCCAACAGCAGGACTCTGCTGACCTTCCTGGCATTGAAAGAGTTACAGTTTATGAAGCTTTGATGCTGAGAATAAATGGTGTTTCCAATACTAATGCTTCAAGTATGAGCTGTATACGATACCCAGTTGGGTTGTGCCTTTCATTTCCCCTTTAACCCTCTCAGTACAGGGTACACAGGCGGAGCCAGCAGTGACTCAGAGCGCTGAAGAAATGCTGACAAGAAAGGACCTTTGGTATGATTGCAGCATGCTATGTATTTCCTGGAGGCTGTGCTGGCGTTTCAATGGAGACATGGGAGGGACTCAGAAATCGGAGACCAGCAAGGAGGCACAGACCTTACATTCTTTGTTTGCCTCTGCTTGTGCTGTTTGTTACTGTTCTCACCATCACTGTTGGCATTGTCACTGTTGATGCTACGGTCGCCTTGTCGGACGGGTGATCAGCAGAATGTTGGGAAATAGTATAGGGCCAGAATGGGTGAAAAGTTACAGTAGGATTTTTGCATACATGCACAGGCATGCTTCTGCACGCGTACGTACACGCATAGCAAACCAACTTATATAGTCACATACATAGTGACACACTCGGGCACACGCAGACACGTTGTTTTGGGAGATTCACCAAGATGTTGGGAATCTCAGGCCAATCTGAATCTTACAGGCCAATCTGATTCCCACTGATTTATCTCTCAGGGTGGACAGTGGACAAAAGCTGTCTGAACAGTCATATTTGGACTATATCAAAATTTCCCCCTTAGTCCTTCTAGAAATTTGTCACAGTGGTGTTAGTCTTTAATAACTTAATTTCATATAGCGCTTTTCTCCCAATGGGACTTAGAGCTTCACAATTACAGTATAGTGCACGATAAGTAGCACATAGGATTATTACAGGCACAGGCCCTGCCCCGTGGAGCTTACAATCTAGGATTTTGGTGCCTGAGGCACAGGGAGATAAAGTGACTTGCCCAAGGTCACAAGGAGCCGACACCGGGAATTGAACCAGGTTCCCCTGCTCCAAACTCAGTGTTCTTGTCATCAGTCAGTGTCTTTACTCGCTGAGCCTTTGCTCGCTGAGCCTTTGCTCGCTGGGCCTTTGCTCGCTGGGCCTTTGCTCGCTGGGCCTTTGCTCGCTGAGCCTTTACTCGCTGAGCCTTTGCTCGCTGAGCCTTTGCTCTCTGAGCCTTTGCTCTCTGAGCCTTTACTCGCTGAGCCTTTACTCGCTGGGCCTTTACTCGCTGAGCCTTTACTCGCTGAGCCTTTACTCGCTGAGCCGCTCCTCCCTTTTTGCAAGGCACATTGACCTTTTTCTTTGAAAGAATCTTCGAGGAGACCACACGTTGACCAATTGAGGGTGTCGTTAACCCCTGCCGGGCCACCGGTGCAGGTCCCTTCGGCACGGGGTTAGAATGTTCCCCGTCTTGCAAAGTATCATCATCTTGAGACATAGCTGATGTTTCTAGTAACACTTACAGAGGTGAATAGAACAGTCCCACGGCAGCATGTGATTGGTGGAGAAAGATCATTGCATATTCATGAGGTGGAACGTTCTGGATGAACCCTGTCATGTGTTTGATTATCTCCATCAGTAATGTTAACCTCCATTATTCCTGCAGGTGCAGGCTGGGAAGGCCGATAGCCAGGAGATTTCATTCACCTTAATCCTTGCTGACCTGGTACCTCTGTTAATAGGTAAAACAGATGAAGTGGTGGCCTGTATATATTACTCTCCTGCCGGGAAAAGACACGTTCTTTTTTTTTCCCTTTCTCTCCCCCCTCCCTCTCCCCCTTCCTTCCCCCTCTCTCCCCCCTCCCTCTCCTACCTCCTCCCTCCCCTCCCTCCTCCCTCATCAAGTCAGACAGCCTTTGGCACAGCCAAAGGTTGTGAGCCGTTCGCTGATGTTTGGTGATGTTAAAGTGATGTTAAAGCTGCTCTATTTCAATCTGAAACTCACCGGCCTTTTATCCGCTGCACCCAATTTTCCAACTCTATCTGTGCATGAAATGCCTGTGTGTGACTGTATAACCTCTCCGTTCTTTTAATGTAACCACGTATTGTTATAACTCTGTGCCCAGGACATACGTGAGAACGAGCGGTAACGCTCAATGTATTACTTCCTCGTAACACGTTTTATAAATAAAAATCCCTCCTCTCCCTCTCTCCTTCTCTCTCCCCCATCCCTCTCCTTCCTTCTCACTCCCTCTCTCCTTCTCTCTCCCTCTCCTTCTCTCTCCCCCTACCTCTCCTACCTTCTCTCTCCCCCTCCCTCTCCTTCCTTCTCTCTCCCCCCTCCCTCTCCTTCCCCCTCCCTCTCCCCTCTCCCTCCTCCCATTCACTCATTCCCCCCTTCCCTCTCTCCCGCCTTCCCCCTCATTCTCTCCCTCCTTCCCCCTCACTCTCCCCCTTCACTCTCTCCCCCCTTCCCCCTTCCCCTTTCCCTCTCTCCCCCTTCCCCTTTCCCTCTCACCCCCTCCCTCTATCCCCCCTCCCTTTCATTCTCTTCCCCCTGCCTTTCACTCTCCCCTGTTCCTCCCTCCCTTTCACTCTCTCCCCCTTTCCCTTTCACTCTCTCCCCCCTCCCTTTCACTCTCCCCGCTTCCCCCCTCCCGTTCACTCTCTCCCCCTTTCCCTTTGATGAAATTGCGTTTCCTATTGGCTCACGGGACTCTCAAGATTGTAATGGTTATTTCTCGGGAACCAGCGATTGCGGTAGCTGAGGAATATTTCAGCACCGGGGGGCGCCCCACCCGGGTTCCCATCCGTTACAAAAAAGTGGCCAGTTTAAAAAAAAAATGCGTTTGAAGCAGGGGGTCTCCGGACGTGAACTGCATTAATTTCAGCTTTGGGGACCCCCTGCTCCAAGAGATACTTACCTCCGTAGAGGGGTGCCGGTATCTCGGGGCTGTTTAAAGGTCCTGGTCATGTGGGCCAATAGGAAGACACGAGGGATGATGTCACGGCTTCCTATTGGCCTGATGGACATTTAAGCGGACATCCCGCAAGCACGTACAGCGTAGGGCAGATGGGCCGTTGGGGTGGTCACTTTTCATCACACACACTGTACGGTTATTAGGGCACTAAAGGGATTGAGTATGTTAATTGCTATGACACACGAGAGAGAGAGAACGGTGATGAAGAGGTCGGGAATTATGCTTCATTAGTTTGTCAGCGCATGGTGGGCGGTTATGTTACCGTACAGGCCGCTGGTGTTTGGGAGTGTCCGTGTAAGGGCGGTGCTTTACGCCTGCTGTGTCCGGGGTTCTACGCCTGCAGCGGGGGGTCACAAGCGACATGACACGGGACAGTCTGGGATAAAGAATAACGTGTTGTACAATAAATAAAACCTGTGGCCTTATTCCTCCCAAATTGTTGATTTTCTTGGTATGGTTTGTGGGGGAGTCTCCTAGTCAAGACGTTTGTTTGCTTCTGAACCCATTCATTCTTTTCCCTGTCCCTCTGGGTAATACCCATCATGCATCTCTCCATACTTCTTTGAGTTGTATGAAGCTTCTGGGTTATATGTATGTGAATATATATACATAGTTACATAGTAGTTACACAGTTACATAGCAGATGAGGTTTAAAAAAGACATATGTCCATCAAGTTCAACCTGTGCTAATTTTAGACGACAGATACTTTATTCTATATCCGTACTTACAGTATATTGATCCAGAAGAAGGCAAACACAAACCCCAGTGACACATTATCCAATAATATCTCATAAGGGAAAAAAGTAATCCTTCCTGAGCTAGTGTTGCCAGGTGTCCAGTATTGAGCCGGACTGTCCTGTATTTGGACACTCTGTCCAGTAAAAAAAATTGAGGTAATACTGGACATGTGTATGTGTCCGGTATTACCTCTCTGGACATAGTGACCAGACCGGCTTGGGGGGGCGCAGGATTTCCCTGAGCAGGGCTGCTGCTAGAGGGCTGGGAAGCCAATCAGGAAGAGGTGGGGCCAAGGAGAGGAGGAAACAGCATGGAGTGGAGATAGGTGCGTGCGTGTACCATTGGGTCCAGTATTTTTGGAGAAGCCACCTGGGAACCCTATTCCTGACTCTAAATAGTTGCAATCAGATTACTCCCTGGATTAACATCCTTCCCATGTTTACTTATTTGGTATATCCCTGTATACCTTTCCTTTCTAAAAAGATGTCCAACCTTTTTTAAACACATCTATTGTATCTGCCATCACAGTCTCCATGGGTAATGAATCCCACACTGTAACTGCCCTTACTGTAAAGAATCCTTTCCTTTGTTGCAGGTGAAATATCTTTTCCTCCAACCTTAATGCTGCAGACCAAGTAATATCCCACACGTGTGTTCCTTTTTAATAAATCAGTTCTGTACTATGAGAAAATACTTGTAGCATTAAAAAAAAATTGAAAACACATTTTTAATGTATTATAATGTAACAAGCATTTTTTGTTTCTATAGCAACCGTTTACTAAGTCACACCCCCTTCCTCTTCTGAAACAGGCTCTGGCACACCCCTTTTTGAGCCCTGCCCTCTCTCTAGCAGTGCACCAATTGTATCTAGTGCCTGCCTGGTCACATGATCTTCCCCACAGAACTTTGCATCTTTGGTCCTCTTCTGCTGCACTGACAGCCATTTAGTGAACCCCGAGCTGGATCTTCACCGTTCGATTTGAATGAAAAAAAAACACACACTATATATTTATTTATTTTTTATATTTAAATGGCAGCTTGAACTACTGCTTTCAAGGATGACCCTGTGTCCATTGTACTGCCCTTGGGATGAATAGTTATTTTGAAAGCTCCTTGTAGTGTGTGTGTGTGTGTGTGTGTGTGTGTGTGTGTGTGTTGTTTTGGTGTTTATTAAGACACAGCAGGTTTCCTGCAGGATTGTTTTGTACATGTTTATTAACTTTAAATACTACGTACATAGCGGTGCAGTAACAGAAATGCTCCGTACATAGCGGTGCAGTAACAGGAAATGCTCCGTACATAGCGTGCAGTAAACAGGAAATGCTCCGTACACCGCGGCGCAGTAACAGGAAATGCTCCCTACATAGCGGCGCAGTAACAGGAATGCGCCGTTTATAAGCGGCGCATAACAGGAAATGCTCCGTACATCGCGGCGCAGTAACAGGAAATGCTCCGTACATACGGCGCAGTAACAGGAAATGCTCCGTACATAGCGCGGCAGTAACAGGAAATGCTCCGTACACAGCGGCGCAGTAACAGGAAATGCCCGTACATAGCGGTGCATGTAACAGAATTACTCCTACACGCGGTGCAGTAACAGGAAATGCTCCGTACACACGGCTCAGTAACAGGAAATGCTCCGTACACCAGCGGTGCAGTAACAGAAAATGCTCCGTACACAGCAGAACGCAAAGTAACAAGTAAAGAAGCTCCGTACACCAGCGGTGCAGTAACGGAATGCTCCGTACACAGCGGCAGCATTAACAGGAATGCTCCGTACATAGCGGTGCAGTAACAGGAAAGCTCCGTACCACAGCGGGGGCAGTTAACAGGAAATGCTCCGTACAATCGGTGCAGTAACAGAATACTGCCCGTACACAGCGGTGCGTAACAGGAAATGCTCCGTACATGGTGCCAGTAACGGAAATGCTCCGTACATAGCGGTGGCAGTAACAGGAAAGCTCCGTACACAGCGGTGCAGTAACAGGAAATGCCTCCGTACAACAGCGGTGCATAATAGGAATGCTCCGTACACAGCGGTGCAGTAACAGAATTGCCCGTACACAGCGGTGCAGTAACAGAAATGCTTCCGTACACAGGTGGCAGTAACAGAAATGCCCGTACACAGCGGTGCAGGACCCGGAATGCTCCGTACACAGCGGTGCAGTAACAGGAAATGCTCCGTACAACAGCGGTGCAGTAACAGGAAATTGCTCCGTACACAGCGGTGCAAGTAACGAAATGCTCCGTACATCAGCGGTGCAGTAACAGGAAATGCTCCGTACATAGCGGGCGCAGTAACAGGAATGCTCCTATATAGGGCATAACAGGAAATGCTCCGTACACGCGGTGGCAGTAACAGAACTACTACTTTCGTACACAGCGGTGCAGTAACAGGAATGCTCCGTACCAGCGGCGCAGTAACAGCAATGCTCCGTACATGCGGCGCAGTAACCAGGAAATGCTCCGTACATCGCGCGAGTAACGGAATGCTCCGTACACAGCGGTGCAGTAATAGGAAATGCTCCGTACACAGCGGTGCAGTAACAGGAAATGCTCCGTAATAGCGGCGCAGTAAACAGGAAATGCTCCGTACACAGCGGCGCAGTAACAGGAAATGCTCCGTACACAGCGGTGCAGTAACAGGAAATACTCCGTACATAGCGGTGCAGTAACAGGAAATGCTCCGTATATAGCGGTGCAGTAACAGGAAATGCTCCGTACACAGCGGTGCAGTAACAGGAACTACTACGTACACAGCGGTGCAGTAAAAGGAAATGCTCCATACACAGCGGCGCAGTAACAGGAAATGCTCCGTACATAGCGGCGCAGTAACAGGAAATGCTCCGTACATAGCGGTGCAGTAACAGGAAATGCTCCGTACATAGCGGTGCAGTAACAGGAAATGCTCCGTACATAGCGGCGCAGTAACAGGAAATGCTCCGTACACAGCGGTGCAGTAACAGGAAATGCTCCGTACACAGCGGTGCAGTAACAGGAAATGCTCCGTACACAGCGGTGCAGTAACAGGAAATGCTTGGACGTGATATGATAACAGTTCCGGTGTGCACAACAGAGCCGCCTTTACCCAGCGACTCCCGGGCTCAGCGCGTTAGAACGGCCCAGGCCTGCTCTGTAACGGGTGCTAGATGTGACAAGGTTAAGACGTTACCGGCGTTTTAATGCTCGCCACGGAGATTCCTTCCACGTTTTTTCCTTTAACCTTTTGGTTTCAGCGCAGCGTAGACGTATAAAATACATTTTGCAGGAACCTTTTCTAGTTGAATTTAAATAGCTATGCACTAAATGGTGGCGCCTTTTTTATGACCCACTGACCCACTGACCCCTGACCCCTGACCACTGACCACTGCGCTTGTATTTATATTTTCTGAAGCAAACATGAAATTGATTTTACTTTCTACTTTTTTCTCCTACAAATTAATGCTTTTGCATTCATTCATTAAATTAACTTTATTATTTACGCTTTAAACCAGTATTTCAAGCTTTTTTATTTTATTTGACCTAAACCGGAGCTCCTCCATGACCCCTCCCCCCCCCCCCGAAGTACGGGACCCCCCCATCATCAGCATTCCGGCACAGGGCAGAGTATGTACCCACCGAACACAAAATGGTGGCAGTGTCCAGGCTCAGCGCGGCAGCCATTAGAAAAGCCCTTTTGCTGACCCCGCGGCTGTGTTTGTAGTGTCAAAACCGACACAAAAAAACTAAACATATCTGGGTAACCAAGAAGACCCCACACATTGGGGCCCCTTAGGGTTACCAGGTGTCCAGTATTGAACCGGACTGTCCTATATTTGGACACTGTCCAGTAAAAAAAATAGTGGTAATACTGGACATGTATGTGCCCTGCATTACCTCTCTGGACATAGTGCCCTGACCAGTTTGGGGGTTACGCGATACTCCCCTGAGCAGGGAGAGCAGGGCGGCAGTTAGGGGGCTGAGCAGCTTCCTCCATCCTGATTGGCTGCATTACCTAGCAACAGTCAATCAGGAGGAGGTGTCAGGAGCCTGGGGGTGGAGCCAAGGAAAGGAGGAAACAGCATGGAGGTGTGTTTTTGTCAAGCGAGTGTGTGTCGAGCGTGTGTGTGTGTGTCTCAAGTGCGTCGCACCTTTCACCATTGTGTCCAGTATTTTTGGAGAAGCCGCTGCCACCACTAGGCGCCCACGGATAAGACTGCAGGCAGCCTGGTTCAGGTCAGGGAAAAAATCTACGTCAATTTTGTGTGTAGCTCATATGCTGCTTCTTAATAATCCTTTTACTGTGCCGGGGAGTCATGTGATCGCTCACAGAGAGCCCCCATAACCGTGCCAGGCCCCGGATCCTGGACACGGCGCAGGCTGGCTGGGAGTATGGCGGGGCTCGGTGTACTGTGTGGGCGCTAGATGATGACGTCATGTGCAGGGCCTCTTGTCCGCCCTTGCATCTGATGAGGTCACGTCGTCAAGGAAACGCGTCACCACGTGACTTCTGGGGTAGCTGGAGGAGATGCCGACACTTACAGTGGCCCCACGTTCTCCCCCGGCCCAACTCCGGTAACCACCACAAGCTGGGCTGGGGAAGAGCGCGGGGCCAGGTGAACTGGCATCGATGGCACAGCCATACTCCCTCCATCGGAGCAGACAACCCCAACGCCCCCTGTAAAACCAGCGCGTATCTGGTAACCCTTTGTCAACCAGTTGTGGCCTGCATCGGTAAGTCATCTAAAAGTTGCAGGGTAAGTGGCACCGCAGTGCAGCTTGTAACTCCTGTGGTGCCAGACCGGGCAGCAGCGCTGATACGGACGGCGAATTCCGCCGGCGCTGCAGCAGAGACGGGACAACAATGGGTTAATTACTACAGCGCACTAATGTTATGAAACATGACCCTGGCACGTCTCAGTACCGCCGCGGTATAACCGGCTGGCTCCACGCTGCACAGTTTACATATTTCAATGTCACTGATATAATGCAGTTACATTCAGTAACATACAGTATGTATAATATTACATGTCTCAAGGTCACCTCGTGTGCTTTAAAGCAGCAGCTCTTCTAGACCGGAAGCAGGGGGCGTCTCCGAACCCGAACCTGGTTCATTTCAGATGCGGGGGACCCCCCCCTTGGTGCCGGGACACCTACCTCCGAAGGTGCTCCTGGGTTAACTCATGGTATTTAAATCCCTCGCATCACGTGGGCATGTAGGAGGGGGGGAGGGGGGAGAGGTAGCCCGGTACTGGCAAGGTGTCCAGTGCTGGGCCGGGCCCCAAACCGGGTCAGTGGCCCGGTTCCCTGGATTTTAAGGGCATTTAAATGGCCGCACCTAATGACGTTTCCTGTTGGCCCGCCGGACCCATGAGATTTGGCAGGCGTTCAGAACTCCTTAAAGGGGAAGAGAACCCCGATAAATAAGTATCTTGTGACCCGGAACCCCCAAAGTTAAAAATAATGCAGTTCAGCTCCGTAGGGCCCCGTGGTCCCCAAAAAATAGTCAGCTGCCAAATTGCCATTTTGTATTTATTGATGCAATTAGGAGACCAGACGTTGGGTATATCCTGCACACCAGCGTCATGTAGCTGCACTTTTAGGTGTTCCGAGGTGACCGGAAGACACATGGAAACTATATTGTCTTGAACAGGGGGGTGCAAACATTTTGCCCTGCGCCCCCCTGCCTGCCCTCCCCCAGTGCTCACGCCCCCCTTTACCTTCTCTAGAGCGTCAAATGACGTCATTTGACACTGTGTTGCCATGGTGACGCTTCGCCAAAGCCGTCTGAGTCAAGGTAAGAGAGCTTTACAGAGGCCTCTCGCGGTCCCCCGGCATTTCATGTAAATGCTTTGGGGAAGAGCGCGGGGCCTCTGTAAGTGCAGTGCCCCCCCAAAAAAATCTCACACCCCACCCCTCTCCCTCCCCCCCTCACCCCCCCACCTCTCTCCTTCCCTCCCTTACACCCCAACCTCTCTCCCTCCCTCCCTTACACCCCACCTCTCTCCCTCCCTCCCTTACATCCCAACCTCTCTCCCTCCCCTCACACCCCCCTCTCCTTCCCTCACACCCCCACCTCTCTCCCCTCCCTCCACACCCCCCCTCCTCTCTCCTCCCTCACCACCCACCTCTCCCCCCCCTCACACCCCACCCACCACCCTCTCTCCCTCCCTTACACCCCACCTCTCTCCCTCCCTTCCACCCCCACCTCTCCCTCGTTCAGCTCCCTCCCTTACACCTCCACCTCTCTCTACCTCACACCCCACCTATCTCTCTCCCTTACCCCCCCCCCACCTCTCTTCCCCATGCTCCCACCCTCACCCAACCCCACCTGTCTCTCTTCCCTTAAACCCCCACCTCTTTCTCCCACCTCTGGCCGGGCCCCACGTCCAGGGCCTCTCCTCCCCGTCAGCGCACCACGGGAAGCAATAACATTGTGTACATCTGTACACATATCTCTACAGGCAAAGTTGTAACAACACAATTATTATAAATGTAATATTACTGATGTAATAACTATAATTACTGCAGTTACTTCTTTTTTATTTATGGTTCAGACAGGCATTATTACGATGCTTTTTAGACTTCCCATAAACCATATTTCCTCTTGCTTTACATTAAAGCACTTACCACCCACTCATTATAATACATATACGTTTTTTCTACGCAGAGCTTGTAAAGATGTCTTCTGCTAACAATTACACACATCAGAAAATCTGGCAATGTCACGTACAGCATTCTCATGTATACCATTCCCCCGGCCTTAGCCAGAGAGCTGAGCTCGGGGGCACAGGTCTGGTGTTCGAGCTCAGAGAACTAAATGAAAGAAGTGTCACTGCAGATTATCTTATTTGTCAACAAAAGAAAGAAAACAGAGAGCGCCCCGGAGATCAGTATTCAGAATGTATGAGTGTAAGCCCTCTTTATTTTACCTCAGATTATATGGCCTATCACTGAGGTGGGAGCCCGAGTCCTGTGGGTTACCGTTTCATTCTTATAGTGTGTGGTACATGTTGTGTGAGACTGTAGTGACTAGACACAACACAGTGGTAATGAATTATAACAAGCTTTATATACACATATAGCTATAATGTGTGGTGTTACATATCTCATACGAATCAGAACGGTGACTCAATCGCAGAATCACTCCATACACATATATACTTAAACAAACTATACCAACAGTGCGAACGCTGCGCAAACAAATAATGACGTTTATCTCTGTCCGGCCTCCCAATCATGGTGTTCTGGCCTGTAGATCCTGGTGTGCTAGCGCAATCGTTGGAGCTCATAAACTGTGTGTGTTGCCGGCCTGGTGCTTCAAAGATCAAACTGTGATGGCAATATAACTCAGTTTATATCTTTTGTGGGTTAGCTCACCCACTCCAACCTGGTGTAATTCCTGCACAGCTGGGCTCCCTAATCTCTCTCTGTAGTAGCCTCTATCTGCCTGCTTCCCCGTGCACTGTCAGGTCCTGGTCTCTGCTGCATGCACTGGTCCAGTGGGGCAACTGACACACTCTCTCACTGTCTCACTGTCTCACTGTCTCTCACACTCCTTGTCCTTTGCTGATAGCAGAAACGGGGTTACAAGAGTAAAAAAAAAGCAAAGTATATCCACACATAGTTGGAGTAACATGAAAGGATAAAAAGCGACGAACGCCATGAGGTCCTGGGTGCAGGTTAGTGTCCACTACAGGGTTCCGTGCGCTGGACTAAGTCCTTTGCTGTGTATTGAGATGTTATCACTTCCTGGTTTCAGGCGTCTCAGGATAAGACGGACAAACACCATGTCCTGGCTGTGATGTAGAGCAGGGGTGCGCAAAGTTTTCTCCCTGCGCCCCCTGCCTGCTCTCTTCCCCTGTGCGCGTCATGCTGCAGAGACATCTCTCCGCCGGCCGTTTCAACGCTAAATTAAGCCCCTAACCTTACCAGTTTCCCTAAAAAACCCTAATCTCCACCCCTAATACTAACTCTACCCCCTACCCTAAAGCCCCCTACCCTTCACCGCTAAAACCCCATCAAATTAACTTACCTTATTGTGGAAACGGTCGGCCGCTGAGTGTCCTGCGGCAGAAGTGAAGGGTCCAGCGTCGGCCAAACACCGCTGTGACCAAATGTCCAATTCTGCTCTTAAGCCTTCGGAAGATTTAAATGACTTCTCACAGCCTAGATCAGGGCTGCGCAGACTTTCTGCGCTGCGTCCTCCAGTTTGCGCACACCCCTGGCCTAGATCTCAGAATATATTAAGAGAGAAAAACTTTGCTCTAACTCTTAGAGGGTTTGTAGGGGGGAGTGGGTGCTACCTGGGAGATATTCGGAGACTGTGCTGGAGCGTGCATAGAACGCAGAGATCGCTTACTGGCGCACACCTCTACAAGAAATAATTGGATATTAATACAAATCAAACTTTAATAGGCATATTAAAATAAATACAGAGTAAATATAACTAGTGCTCCTAAAACAAAAATAATATTAATAATAAAAATGGTGTTTATCTCCAAAGGGCCAAAGGGTAGCGAGATAGCTATACTAGCATGAAGGGGCTTACATCGGGGACCCTCGGGCTCTGCATATCATTTCATAAGTGGTAACAAGAATCAGTTCTACAAGATACTGATCTGTATCTCAACCGTGATACTACTGTATGTATCTACGGTAGAGTGGGGACAGGGTTGCTGTATAACAGTGAATTATTCCCCCTCCTTGCGGGTAACATCAGGGCTATAATTTAAGCCCTTTCATGCGAGTCCGGATCTCATACTGCTGGCTGGGAAACCCTTTGCCATGGGCTTCCGTTAACCCCTTCAGTGCCCTACTGATATACAGCATACGTCATCAAAAGTGCCACCCCAGAAACCCTTACGATGTCCGCCGCCACTCATCATAAGCTTTTTTCAAGGGCTGCCCGCAATCAATCATTCACACTGAAGGGGTGGCTGCACCCCCCTCCCCCCTGGCACAGAAGGGGTTAACGTGCTGGGAGCCTCTGCACTTGATGCCTACATAACAATATTAGAGGAGAATAGGGGCCTTTTAATATTCCGATCAGCTGCTGTCCTCTCGCGTGCTGTACGTTTGTATTCCGTTCCATGCTCCGCTGCACTACATGTCGCAAAGGGCTTTGTGTGCGCTTGGAAACCTTTGTTAACACAGATACCGTCGCTGCCGGGAGACAGGGCCTCGGGGCGGGTGTCTTTCTGCGTTGCGTTTGCGGTCGGTGGGAGATAAATGAAACCTCGACAGTAAAACATTTTTTTTTTTTTTTTTTAAATCACAGGAAAGTAAAGGAATGCTTTATTTAGATTTCTGGAATATATTTCTCGCCACAAATCATCCCATTTAAGGCAGAGAGAAACCCTCCCTCCCCCACACACACAAACCGGTGTTCTCCCAAGACAGACAGCAGCCATCTTTATATCTCTCACAATTGCTTTGCAAAGGGGGTTATATGGTTTATCATCAAGAGCTATACAGAGCTACTCGACAGAATTATACTGTGAAGTATTGTAACCCTTTCGTGGCCAGAGGGACCAGCACTCTGGCCGCGGAAAGTTTCATTTTGGGGAGCCACACAGGGTGTTGACCGCTGTCACCCTATAATAACTCAACACGCTGATAAGTGGAAGCGCTTGTCTAGAGCTGTTATACCAGAGGAAAGCTGCTATTCAGATATTGCAATGCACATTTAAGGTTGAAACGGTTAAGAGGCGAGGCCATTTATGCTCCCAAAGAAGCATGGGCAGAGCCGCCTAATCTCTTTCTGCTATAAAAGGAGGTTGGCAGAGCCGTGCTAAACGTTAGCTGCACTTCTTGCTCTGCAAGGTCAGCGATTGTCACAGGTTTTATTATCTCAGAGCTGGAGGGAAGGGCCCCTCTCTGATGTATGTGAATGGGGAATGGCCCGCAAGAGGGATTCAGCTGATCAAAAGACTACTCAACACACACAGCAGGGACCTTGTATCAAGCTCCTTTTAATGTAGCCATGAAGCACAGGCTGGCTACCTCTTTAGGCCCATGTTTGCTAATGGTGCTAGTATATATATCTTTATTTATTTATATAGAGCTTACAATGTACTTAGCGCTTTATAAAGACAATACAGTACAGGGGATTATAATAATAAAATAAAGTCAGACAATAGGAAAGGAAATCCCTGTCCCGGAGAGCTCGCAATCTAGTGTCGGTGTTAAGTGAATGGGCTGGAAGGAGTTGTATGATATGGCACCGTTTAGTTAAACTCAGCCCTAATCTTCGGTCCCTTAGGTTCTGTGCGACACCATTACACATCTGTCACAGCTGATTGATACATTGATGCATCTGACGCCTGAGCCCTTGCCTCTTATAGATTGGAATCTGGAGTTATTTTTCCAAATAACCTTGTTTTACCTCGTTTACCAAAGCAGGAACGAGGGAGAAGAAACACATAGATTAATCATCCGCATCAACTGACTCCTTAAAACACTCCCCGAATCACTTCTTATTTAAATCCATGGCAGTGCGCTGCTATCCCTTTTTATTTTTTATTTCAATCGAACCCATGATTTTTATTCTTATGCCTTAAAGCGGCTGTCCGCGCTGCTCCAAACTCATTTTGGGGGTATTTGCGTTTTCTTGCCTGAATGGGGGGTTCCCCAGGAGCTGCTCCATGGTCCCCCGACCTGCGGGGGACACCCCGGTTTTCCGAGATACGAGCAGTTTTGTCCCTGGGAGATAAGGTTTGCGGCTCTCTATTCCCGATGCTGTCACATCCGTAGTTTTTTCGTCTCACATGGACACAATATTTTGGGGGCTGAGGAGTCCCACAGATCAGCTCCAGGGCCCAAGGTAAGGAAGAATGTATCTGGGGGCGGATTGCAGCTTCAAGGCGTTTGGTTTATACATTGTTCGGATTGCGCTTTGTTCTGCGTTTCGCTGATATGTACAGCCTACGTTTAGAGTTCAATCCCACATGTTAATGTTTAACTGTAATATGTCACAAAATCAGATAACGAAGAAATGTAGTTTTATTCACAGGGGTTTTCTGAATACGTTCTATTGTTATAATGATTATATCAAAAGAACACTTGTTGAGTATTTTTTTTCAAACTTTTCAGTATATTCTTTATTTTCGTGAAAAATAGTGGGACGTAAGGTCCCCCCTAAGGCCCAGAGAGCTCCTTTTCACTCTATAATTCTGTACTCAGCAAGGGTAATCCCATGCAGTTCTAAATTAGTCCGTTGTTTCAACTCTTTCTCTAAGGCCGAGTCCATGGTCCCTGCTGGCGCGCTGAGGCGCAGGGAAAGCGGTTGCTTACCGCACGCGCTGTCAGCAGCCGTCAGGGGGTGGGCCGGGGGCGTGCGCATCACTGGCCGGAGGCGGGCCAGTGACGTCACGGAGCTGGTTCGCCCTCATTGGGCGAACCGCTCACGTGACCGGCCTGTCTCGCCGGCAAGCGGGGGAATTTAAAATTCCCCTAAGATCTGCGCGGAAGCGCAGGTGGGCCCCTACTAAAGCCGCTCTAATTGCGGCTGTAGGGGCTCAGTGCTGAACGGGAGCGCACGTCAGCACGCTTCCGCAAGCAAGCGCCAAACATGTCCGGGGCCTTAGTCTCCAAGCAGATTATCAGTATCAGGTGTGATTAAAAAGTCTCTTTGTCCCATCATGAGGGTAGAGATCCTAGCGCTTCGATGTCACTATATGAGAAAATATTTTGATTAACCCCTGATGCTTGCGTAGGTAGAAAAGTCATACATGCGGATTTCAAATATAAACTCCCTCTGCCCCACTGCCCAATGAGGGCGAACCAGCTCCGTGATGTCACAGGCACACCCCTAGACGGCGCGGCTAGCATGGCCTGGAAACGCACGCGCTTCACGCGGGTGACGTCACGGACGCCTCCGCGCGATCGAAGGTTCTATGGACGAAGCCTTATGTCTCACACTTGGGCTTGTGAACATTGCGCATGCGCACACAAACTTTGTTGATAGTAACCAGGGGAACATGCGGACTGGAGCACGCCCGTGTACTGTAAACAACTGGTGATGCTTCCTACGGTGCTGCGCGTGCGCGCGCACATGCACGGAGATTGGGAGACACGTCAAGAGCGTGGGTAGGATTGATTGGTTTGCATTGTGTGGCGCCTGCGCAGGCGTACACACACGGTAAATTCAGCCAGTTATGTTCATGTTCGTCTCCCCTGTTCGGTTGACAGTTCAGCAGTTTGGAGATATGCGTTTGAACATGCGCATTAGTTATGATTACTGACCTCTTTGCGCTACCTTAGGGAGGTGGGCTCGCAATGGCTTGGCGCCAGAATAGATTGATTCGTTCACTATATGCAGACCCCGTGTGATGCGCACTGGTGTAGGCGCTAGATAAAGGACCGGGGGGTCCGAAACGTCGCTCCCTTCGTTCGTGTATTTACCCCATATGCTTGTGTGATGAATTTAACATGTACGTACATACATCAGTTTGGATCACAGGAGATCTGTAATACCAGCACAGCACTTACAGTAGCGAATAATTAATGACCCTTTATGCCTAAGATGCAAACATAAGCCCAATGTTTTGGTCCCCTGAAACATCAGGCTTGTGTTTGCATTTTGGGCATAATCTACCCGCCTATCGGAACAAGCTCCTCACCCCTACCACATGCAGCACTTATCTGAGATCTGACGCCAAAAGACTGCTCACGGTCCAACAAAGTAACCGTCCGTTCCTCCTCCTCGTACCGTGCACCCCACAACTGGAACAATCTACCGGAGACTCTCACAGCCACCACCAGTCTAAGTTCTTTCAAAACTAAAGCGGTCTCACATTTTAATCTGGTCTGTACTGTTTCATACGCCCATAATATATATTATCTGTAACTGTGCATGCAATGTCCTGTATATAATGTATAACCTCTGTTCATGTAATGCAACTATGTAATTGTAACCATGTATCTGTCATCATAACTCTGTGCCCAGGACATGCGTGAAAACGAGAGGTAACTCTCACTGTATTACTTCCTGGTAACACCTTTTATAAATAAAATAAATGACCCTTTATTTGCTATTACTGCAGTGCTGGTATCACCCGCGATCTAAATTGACATGTATCTAATTCCTCTTACCTTGCACCCCATACGCCTGCTATTAGGCACTTTACCCTGTGTGTACGGCCTTTTGTGCCCCGGCTACATATTTATATATTCAGTGGTCCCATCGAAGTCCTAAATTGGAAAAGCAGCCGAGACCAAGGTCGCTCCTGTTGTTTCCAAAAATAATCCTGAAACAAAACGCAAGAGGAGCACGGAGTTGAATGTTATCTGGACATATATAGTTTCAATCAAAATCTCCAAGAAGTGTCGGTCTAAAATGTGTATGACATTGCCAAACCAGCGAGCGGATCCCGCCCAATGGCCGGAGAAGCTGTTTGGCACAAACAATAAAAGCAATGTTTTCTTGATGAAAACAAGACGTGCTTTGTAGGTGCCACTTGTTCAAAGTGGATTCGGGTTCGCAAGCACAGGCAGTATAAAAAGTATAATGACTTTGCATATTTATAAAGACGAGAGATGAAGTGGTGGGGGGGGGGTGGGGGGCGAAGGGGGGGGTTGAAACACGTATTGGAATAGATCACCGTGATGCACGGATTACCGAACGTAAAACGTGTTTATTTGTGCGTGATACAGCCCGGGTTCTCCTCCTGCTCCTCTGACACAGCAGATGTAATTACTTCTCCAACACGTCAATATTAACATAGCGAAGAGCAACCTGGTTTAATTCGAGTGCTACGCAGCATATGGGGGCTTACAGGCAGCGTTATTTATTGCAAGCGGTGCAGTGCATTACCATATCCAATCGCCATTTGTGTATTTAGTGGTGTAAAGGCAATCATTGTAATGTATCACCTGGGCTTGCAATGCAGACCCTACCAGGAGCAAAGAGGCCAAGTCATATTTTATAGTTGATTTGAATGAAATTCAGTTACATCGATCCCTTCAAAGGAATCTATCCATCAGTATAGAGAAAGGTGCGTTTAGACGCATTGCGCTGTATTTTGGAGCAGAGCTGTGGTATGTATACACAAGGACAGTTTCTTACATCTGATGCAGCATGTTAGACTTTCTGCCACTTAAAGCAGCCGTCCAAGCTGCCGCCCCCCCCTCCCCCCTTTAATATGTGCATCAATACAATCCACACAATGATAAGTAATTAGCTAAATTGCCGATCGTTCCGTTCTCCTGTGATCAATCAGTGAAGATTCGGCTTGGGGGTTCACTAAATGGCTGTCAGTGCATCAGATGAGGACCAAAGATGCAAAGTTCTGTGGAAGATCATGTGACCAGGCAGTCACTAGGTACAATTGGTGCACTGCTAGAGAGACGGCAGGGCTCAAAAAGGGGTGTGCCAGGGCCTGTTTCAGAAGAGGAAGGTGATGTGACACTGTAAATGGTTGCTATAGAAACAGAAAATGCTTGTTACATTATAATACATTAAAAATGTCATCCAGAGCGGTTTAAAAAAAATGCCACAAGTATTTTCTCATAGTACATAACTGATTTATTAAAAAAAAAACGTAGTCTATTGCTTGGTCTGTAGCTTTCAAAGGTGAAGGATTTTGGGGGGCAAATATAAGGCACAAGAGTGGTGCAGAGAGACGCAGGCTGTGATATATATATATATAATTTATAATCTGTATGCCATAGAACTGCTCCTACTGACACTCCCCATAAAGCAAGCTCAAGCAAAATTTGGAGCAAAATGCTTTGATACATCGGTGCAGGTGCAGGTGAAAATGCCGTTTTGCCCCCAAAATGGCCTTAAGGCTGCTTTATATAGTGCCAGCGACATTGCGTCAAAACAAATACTATAAGCGCACGCGACTGTTTGGTCGCGAACCCTGGAAGTCATCTCAATTTGATTTTTCCAGCAACTGCAGCCTGACGTCGCCGGCACTATAAGCGCAGCCTAATACATGGGCCCCAAACACGTCTAAAGAAAAGCCATGTTGCCCCAAAACTAGTGTACACAATCTGTGTATGTTTTTGTATCTGCAGGACAAGAAGAGCAAGGTTTTAGCTGTTAGTTTCACAAATGTGTCATATTGTGTTCGGAAGATGTCATACAGACAAATGAAGGAGGCAGGATACAGGTCTTTTGGAAGAGTGGTAATCGAATTTCAAGGGCACTCGAGGCTAGCTTCAATAAAAACACGACAGAGCCACATACACAGCAGCCTCTATTTGCGTCACACAGCATCTGTGCTCTGCTATTCCGTCTGCCTGCATCTGATTCAGATCTCTTAGAGAAATAGGTTTCCGCCAGCCAGCCTGGGCAGTAAAAGATAACAAACACACAGCAAAATAACAGCGGAGATGAACTAAAATAATGAATGCTTATTATTCTGACAGGCTGTGTCTCTTCTCCAAACTCAGAGGCCAGGTTTTCAGGACATCCCTGCTTCAGCACAGGTATTGCAGTCAACGATTGAGCAATTATTGCGCCACCTGTGCTGAAGCTGACCTGTTGGTGGCTCTTGAGGACTGGAGTTGCCGCCCCCCGGTAAGGGATCTATTTATTAAGCTGCGATGGTGCCGATCGGGCAGCACCAGACAGCAACACCAACGGACTTCATTGAATTTCTGAGCGAAAGCGCCTCAGTCTGTCCACTGTAACCGTTTAGTGAACGGCCCGCTAAGTGCATCCTGACTGCCATTCTGTAGCTATTTCTATGTAAAATATTTTACCAGGGGAAAACCCACTGAGCATTACCTCTTTTTCAAGTAGATCCTGTGTATGAAATCCACATCTTGGCCTCCAATTGGTACTCAGATTGGAAAGCATGTTGTGCAAAACATAAGCAATTATAGTATTTATTTGTGAGACGGTGCTGCTCTTCACATTTATCCCAGCAGAAACTTTACTTATGTTCCATTTCCCACCGTCTCCGTGCAGCGGGAAAGCAGCAGCAAACTACTTCCATCACTTACATGGAGAACAGACGTCATTGTTACAATTAACCGGTCGCACCAGCCTGATCTTTCCACTTCAATTTAAGCCACAATCAATGATCAATGTTTTACTTGGTACGAGGTCCTACCATGCATAGGGGCCTCTCCAATCTTATATATCTCTACTATGTCTGTTGCAAAGTTGTCTGTCTGTGCGCTAGGCATTTGGAGACCGTAAGATATCGTACCCACGCTGGTTCCTGAGATCGAGGAGCAGGTTTTTGTCTGTTGGGGTACATTCTATTTTTAATTCGGAGTTATTACAATTTCTCTACGCAAGTCAGCCACTGGGTGTTGTACCTGGTAGGCAATGAATATGGCACGTGACATCAATGCACATAGCCTGGTGGCAGATGGGGAGTCAGATAGCTATAAAGTTTACACAGAAAGCAGATGAAGAAATAATGGGGAAGTCAGTTGGCGCGTGAAGAGAAAGTAAGGCTGCGCTTATAGTGCCGGCGACAGCGACGTCGTGTCAAAACAAATGCATTGCCGCCGTCACGTGCGCTTATAGTAAGCACGGCGTGACGGCTTGGTTGTGATCGCTGGAAGTCATCTCAATTTTATTTTTCCAGCGACCGCAGCGTGTGTCGCCGTCACCATAAGCGTAGCCTAAGAATGCAGGAGGAGAGATGCGGAAAGAATTGGTGACATCATAAGGTATAGG
Organism: Ascaphus truei; assembly: GCA_036426205.1. Lineage (NCBI taxonomy): Eukaryota > Metazoa > Chordata > Amphibia > Anura > Ascaphidae > Ascaphus > Ascaphus truei. The sequence continues at coordinate 3,253,563 of CM071584.1, forward strand.
GGGGAGAGAAGGGGGTAGAGCGGAGAGAAGGGGGTAGAGGGGAGAGAAGGGGGTAGAGGGGTAGGGGGGAGAGAAGGGGGTAGAGGGGTAGGGGGGAGAGAAGGGGGTAGAGGGGTAGGGGGGAGAGAAGGGGTTAGTTCAATGTTAGAGCAGCTGCCCTGGATGGCAGTGTTGTGGGTTCTAATCTTGTTGGGTCTGACACTGGTGCCCCCTTCATCACAAGTCTTTAAACCGATTGGGCTTAAGGATGTAGTTTAAGATGTGTGACTCATTTAAATATACTTTGCATAGACATTATCAAATCTCCCATGGTACCTCAGGTACGCTCATTATTCAGAACAGGCATCTCTCCCTAATTTATTTGGAGGGAGGTTTGAGGGCACTGTGACGGTAGGGGGTAACCTGGCTCACAAATAAAGGTTAGGCCCGGTTTTGGTTACCCCTGATCCGTGTATAAGGGTCCAAGAGAGTTAGCTCGTGGGCCCAGTAACATTGTATCTTTCCAAGGTATTGTATGTATTAAAAGTACTGTTTGTGTTTTCCCCCTTTCCGGGCGTGCAATCACAGGGATTTCTGGGGCCGGAGTTTTAAGGGGGATTTTGCGGGGAAAGTGGGGTCAGAATGGGCATATCAGGTCAGGGACCAGAGTTATCGGTTCCCCGATAAATGTATCCGACAAGCATGCCTGATTCTCGGATACATGTACACACATTCCCCCAGCAATATCTTCCCTTAAAAACGTAACCGCGACTCACCACTAGGGTACCCTGCTTCAGCATAGCCCAGAAAGGAGAATGAGGCACAGGGATGAACAGGTATCCCTGTAGCTGAGGGAATCCCTAGGTTAAGGGGGGTACCCCAGTTAGTGCCAAGGTGTCCCAGAGCATGTATTGGGTTTGTGCGATGCCAGGGTCTCCGAGCCAAGCTGAGGTCTGGTTCTGAGGAGTAAGGTTATTGTTCCAGGTTTATCCCAGTGACGTGGAGTGAACAAGGTAAGCCTTTGCTGAAGCAGGCGCCTTGCACCTAGGAAAGCCAAGTTTTTACCCCCAGACCCAAAGTAAGTGTGTATATTCTCTGTATTTTGTATTTCTGTTTGTTTCCAAGGTCTTATCCAAATAAACCTCATTTTATTTCATTGCCTTGTTTTGCCTATTTACCGATCCCTTAAATATAAATGTGTTAACAGACCTGGGCTACCGTGACGGGTACATATATACAACTGGAGATACCCATCAGGCCTCCTCCTCAATTAGTCCGATATGGCACTTTGTTTTTACCAAACGCTAAAAAATATGCGATGTTTCTTAGTGACTACCGTTTTTACACAAACTTCATAGCGTTCGGTAGGATCATGCAAACACATTCGGTAAATTCATTGCATTATCGACGTTTAGCGACTAGGCCCCTCAGCCTATCTATATATTATGTGGATATGAAATGCCATTTGTTTTAGTTAGACCGTGTGCACACAGAAGTTCTGCGCATCATTTCAGGCGCTGGTACGAAACGCAAACAGACCACAGCTATGTGATGTAGTGCCAATATACGCATGGTTTACACAATGGTATTTGGGTGTCAAACATAAAAATGACAGCACATATTCAAATATACATAAAGGAAATGTGTTTATTTAACATGCTGCCCCCGGGTGCGGGCACACAACCCATCTACTGCAAACGATGCTTGGGAATATAAATGTA
>CM071584.1:3264995-3281868 GCA_036426205.1 Ascaphus truei
ACCCCCGTACTGGGAGTGGTGCAGTGCCATGGAGAATGTGATGGGAGGGTGATGCCATGGAGATGTGTGGGAGGGGATGCCCTGGAGATGTGCTGGGAGGGGATGCCCATGGAGAGTGCCTGGGAGGGTGTGCCCTGGAGAGTGCGGGAGGGTGATGCCAGGAGATGTGCTGGGAGGGTGATGCCATGGAGATGTGCTGGGAGGGTGATGCCATGGAGATGTGCTGGGAGGGTGATGCCATGGAGATGTGCTGGGAGGGTGATGCCATGGAGATGTGCTGGGAGGGTGATGCCATGGAGATGTGCTGGGAGGGCGATGCCATGGAGATGTGCTGGGAGGGTGATGCCCTGGAGATGTGCTGGGAGGGTGATGCCATGGAGATGTGCTGGGAGGGTGATGCCCTGGAGATGTGCTGGGAGGGCGATGCCCTGGAGATGTGCTGGGAGGGCGATGCCCTGGAGATGTGCTGGGAGGGTGATGCCCTGGAGATGTGCTGGGAGGGTGATGCCCTGGAGATGTGCTGGGAGGGTGATGCCCTGGAGATGTGCTGGGAGGGTGATGGGTTTTATTGTCCTATGAAAACGTGGCCATGCGTTACAATTACCAGTGACATTTAAATGAAATAACTCGCAACACCTTCCAAAACCCAGAAGGTCAAATAACCGGAACAGCGGTCCATGTGTTATTTGTTATTTCATTGTATTTCCTGCGGTTTTTAATGGGAAGTCGAGGACAGCAATAATACCCTTTATCTAAGCACAACCGCCTTGTGTATGCAATATTTAGTGAGAGACAGCGCATGCCAGCCACGATTACATACAAGGGAGTATAACATGTAAAGGACCTGTCCTGTCTAATAGGATTATAACCCTGTTTGCTACATAAAACAGGTGTAATGTATCATTCGATTCCGGAAAACAATGCAGTGTTTGTGAAGAACAGGGGTAGCCAACGCCAGTCCTCGAGCAACCAACAGGTCAGGTTTTCAGAATATCCCTGCTTCAGCAAAGGTGGCTCAGTCTTCGACTGCACCACTGAAGCAGGGATATCCTGAAAACCTGACCTGTTGGTTGCTTGAGGACTGCTGTGGAACATCTCCATGGAGAAAGCGACTTTCCATTATTCAAATGAAATGCGACCAAAGAAGATCAGATTACACCTGATGAATCACAGTGGGACGTTCCCGGCCTTCTGTCCCCATACCCAGAAACTGCACCCAGCCTAGTTCCCACAGACTGCGGAGAGAGCGGGGGGAGGGAGTTTAATGGAACAATCATATGGCTTTGCAACTTGGGAAGGAAAAGAAAAAAAAACTGCTTCATCCAACGGAGGGCATGGGAAACGGACATTATCTGAAGGCTGCAGCAAGTGCTCCTGTGCTTGTGCTGCTGTGGGTTATGATAAAGACCCACGTACTATAAATAGACCAGGGGGAAAAATGATATCCCGCATACCACATCCATCTCTTGCTCTTCTTTTGTCTTGGGAATTTTTTTATTTAAAATGATATTTACTCATTTGCAAAATCCAGTTTTTCATGTATAATTAATCACTGGTTTTGCAGTGGTCAGCAAGGTTAAAAAAAAAAAGTTTATGGGAAGGTTCCAACTTATGAATTTTCTACTAAAACCCCCCTCAGCTGTACAGTGTATTACTGTATGCGGTTATTTCCTGCACATGTCCAATATCCACATGTAATGATGCGTTGCAGACCCCAAAGGCGCTAAAAGGGTTAAGTGAAATGGCTAAGCAACTTTTAACATGAATTCACAGTTTAACGTTTCATGGCAATTTGTTTTATCAGTGCTTGCAAAACTGCTAATGTCAATCAACAAAGCATCTGTTTTATTCCATTTCTTCGAATGAGTGAGCATAATATTTAAATACATCTTTCACAAACCTTTTACAGTTGTTTTGCATGTTTTATGGCTATTTTTGCCATCTGAAATGATAATCTACTACAACATAGAATACAGGAAACAGTACCGACATTGGCTGTGCATTCATTAAGAGCAAATAAACTACTATATAAATGGCAATAAAACTGATATATAAAAGACTGTGCCTATTTTAAAATATTTCCCAACAATAGCACTGCCCTAATTCTCCCTTGTACACTTCTGCTCTGACCTGATCCTTCAGCACCTTCACAGATACAGCACCAAACATACTGTTCACCTGACTTTAAGCCTGCCTATGTTCACTAATAAATGTTAAACCACTTGCATTTAAAATCGGTTCTCTCTCATTACGTTGCTTCGGTTGCACGTTCTTTGTGGCAAAGACTTCTATTACTTATGTGGCAATGCCTTCTGCAGTAACGGATTTATGAAATGCAACTTTTTCCAAATAAGTAAAAGTGCTGAGAACACAGCCAGAACTGTCAGAATAAAATACTCTCACTACGTCATAAACAGAGGTCCAACTTCATTAGCTACGATGTGCATTATTAACGATAAAGAAAACCTGCCACTTTCTCACCTTTCCAAGATTTTCTTGCTCCAGGATATTCCTTGTATATTGTTCCCTGAAAGTTACAGAACAAAGATTATTTAGGTTACGTTATAGTTCTCTGTTCTGTAAACCTTTAAACTTACAGTGATGGAGGAACAGCCCGTCACACGAGTCTCTGTTTCTGTGAGGCTGGGCCATCCCCCATCTCCAGCAGTGGGCATAGAATTGTAATAACCCGAATGTTCCTTGCAGTACCCTGGCCCGTTGCTGGCCCTTGAGGACTGGAGTTGCCCAGCCCTGCCCTAGAGCATTGTTCCTGTTGTAGTAAAGCAGCAATAATACTTTCCACCTTTTTTTCTTATTTGTACATGTAAAGCGTGTGACAACGTACAATTCTACATTCTTACCTAAGCTGGCGATCATTTGGGGCTCCTGTTCTAAATCTGTCAACATCCTGATTGTGTGCCTAACATAATGGCTGCTTCAGTCCGCGCAACTCAGCAGTTACAATGTATCCTTCTATTACGAAGGTAACATCTATTGTTAGGTCGCGTTTATAGTGGGTGCGACAGCGAGCGCGAGTGCGGTGGGAACAGCAGACCTCTGTGGTCGCCCATAGTGCACGAGACGACGCGAGCGATTAAGAGCGACCGTCCTGCAGATTTTTGAGAAAACAAATAATTTTGTCTTTACAGGCATCAGCGCGGTTCAGCCAATGAGGGCGAGCCACTCGCGTGACGTCACGGCCCCCCCGTCGCGCAAACCCAAAGAGCAGAAATCAATAGAGCGACAGGTGTGCGCGGGGCCATCCGCGCCCACTATAAATGCGACCTTAGTTTGCAGCTCAAACTGCTGGGAACATTGGTAACAAATGATCACAAACAGGAAAGTAAAGATCTTGCAGTGTTAGGAAGGTGGGCTAAAACCTGCTATACAAATCAAAGGATGCTTTAAAACTCATTAAAAATGGCATCAAGAGTTGAATTTAAAAAAAAGCAGTAATTATTATCTGATACTACCGAACTGATTTATTTAAAAAACATAAGATTCACATGTTTTGCTGCTTTAATCAGCTTATACAGCTAAGCCTGGGACAAGGAAGTATAGAATCAGATCCATCAAGCGCCGGTATGGGTACGTGCACTCGATCCGACGTCAACTCCCATTGACGTGAATAGGCGTTGGCGCCGGATTGGGTGCGCCACCCCGTACCGGCGCTTGCCGAATCTGCCCCGCAGACAGCCGGTCTGTTCTTCTGAACTCCCTTTGACCTTGGTCACGGCCTCTGCATTGTGAAGCTGGAAATATTTTCCTCTCCTAATGTAGGCAGCGTGTGCGCTCGGAAAGGGAGATCTGCACAGAAGGGCAGTTCCTCCTCGCCAGTAATGCAGCTTAACTGTTCATTTTTAGTAAGCAATTATTTTTTGCCAAAACAACACTGGAAAAGCAATTTGTACAGCACGCTGGGTTAAAAAAATAGATGGAAGTCATCTTGTATTCTGATACAAATCCTGTCTAAGCCTCAGGATGTTCCAATCCTCGGCTGAAAGTGTGCCACGTTTCCAAGCTTGTGGAAACATGACCACCATAACCGTTTGCCATGCCGTGCATCCAGGTCAGGGGCGGCCAACTCCAGTCCTCAAGGGCCACCAACAGGACAGGTTTGCAAGATATCTCTGCTTCAGCACAGGTGGCTCAATCAGTGGCTCAGTCTTCGATTGCACCACCTGTGCTGAAGCAGGGATATCCTGAAAACCTGACCTGTTGGTGGCCCTTGAGGACTGGAGTTGGCCACTCCAGATCCAGGGCACAACCTTTATATGGCAGGGACTGGCGATTCTCGCCCTAGGGAGGAATAAATCAACAATATTAGACAAAATGATTGGAAAAGAACACTACAAAGCTTGGACATTGTGCTGCAGTATTATTTAGATTTCTGTTCCTACTATTTATAATTCTGACCTCGGAAAGAATGCTTCGTAGATTCGAAAATGTTCTAAATTTAGACACCAAAATACACAGTTCACATATAGTCCGTGCTCACATGATGGATGCCTTTTTATAACGGAAAATTTCAACTCACTGAAGAGATTAAATCAATTTCATTTTTGAAACTTGATGAAATGTTCTTTCGTAGCCATCATTTTTGGGCATATTCAAAGGCTTTGGAATATAAAGTTGCATGTGTTCCGAAAGTAGAATATTCTGATGCATTGAACAACTGCATTATTGTCGTTTACATCGGGGCGGATGTTGCTACTACACAATATACGCCACTAACCGTGGCAAGATTTTAATTGCAGTAATTAATGTGCATCAAAAGTGTTTCATTTAACACAAATAATAAAAAAATAATTAAATAATGAATGGGGAAAGGAAAATGTAACAATGAAAACATGAGATTCTTGTTTGGTGACGAACACTTTTTATATACAGAAAGTTTAAATTCTGCTGCATTATATTGTACATTTGGGATCTAAAACGACGAACGCTGCTACTAAACCATTGGTTTACCTGACGGCTTTTCTTCTTTCCTGTGGATCGGGAACAACATACGCCTTCATTTCATCGGCAGCGCGCTGCATCAGTATTTCAGCGTTCTGGTGGCAAATACGCAGCGATTAGCGGTTTGTTTCTGTGCCTAATGAAAGACTTCTCCTAATCACGCACCGGCTCACCTTCTTCATCAAGTTGATGCTATGATATTGACTTTCTGCCTGGGTGCACGCTTCCTGAAGCCCTCGGACTTCCTGGGTTTTAGGGGGGCGGGGGGAGAAATAGGATTAGTCGTTTTAAAAAGCGAAGTAAATGTAGCTTTTTTTGTGAAGTTTAAAATAGACCCGAGATGGCTAAAATGTACTTAAGGGAGTCAGGTTCAGGGAGTTATTCATTCCTGCGCTCCTTGTTGCTATTCAACTTTTAACAAAGCAAATGGCAGTGGAAATAGCCCCTTTGCTGGAACCACAGGGTGAATATTGACAACTTTAAATGCAAGTGTATCCTACAGGGCTGGAGAATAATACAGAACAACCTTATCTTTCTCTTTAACTGGCCCAGCATAGTAACAATTAACACTTTTGTGCCTGGCAACTTCAAGTCTCTTATGCTCTATCTTGCTATTTAAGGCTAGCGGCGTAACTACATTTTTTGGGCTCCCCTGTGAAAATTTTGAAAGGGCCGCCTAAACAAAAACACAACATTTTGTTTTTACCGGGTCCCCATGTAAACCACCTTCCGAGCCCCCCTCCTCTCACATACCTTGCTCTCACACACTCACAGTCTCCCCTCTCTTCCTCATACTTCCCCCTTTCGTCCTAACACTCCCCCCACCTTTCTTAAGCTGCGCTTATACAGCCAGTGACGCGACCGATGACGTCACCCGTCGCGACGTGTTGTATTCGGAAGTTTAGGCGACGTCTCTGGATGACGTCATAAAAGGGGAGGGCCAAGGCACGGAGAAGCTCCCGATTGGCCACAAGGGGAGACCGTCGCCGAAAAAATCAAATATAAGTGACTACCAGATTTCTGGTAGCTGTTGCTCTGTTGCGTGCAATATAAGCGACGGCAACAATGCATTTGTTTTGCCGCGACGGCAATGTCGCCGGCACTATAAGCGAAGCCTTACTCTTCCTCCCTCACTCTTCACCCTCTCCTCTTTCACACAGCCCCACTCAATCAATCAATCACACACACACTTTTGTAATCTGATGGGTTCTCCCAGGTATGCTGGAGATAGAAAACCATCCTTCAATAAACACGCACAAGCACAACATACACAAAGCACAACACACACACACACACCTGTTCTAACTTTGAGCGGTTACTTTCCAGGCCGGCAGCACAGCTGTCATATTGGGCTTTCTTTTCATCATATTCCTGGGTCAGTTCCTAATGTCAAAAGGGCAGAGAGTCATGCAAGTGAACACTGCGGCGATCCATTAGCACGTGGCAATACAGGAATGCATGTTCTTGTCAGTCACGGGCTTGGAGCTGACATTTTGGCATGGCGTGTGCTGCTTACATAAACCTGAGAGTATCATTTCACTTTCACACATAGGGGAATCACTAGCAGTGGATTAGTGTCCGATGCCTTAAGCAGACCGATGGCTTTTAAACGCCATCAGTGCTGCAGAGGGCTACATTGTAGTGTCACACACTGCACTGAGACTCCATTAGCACTGTGACATTCCAGCATGCTTCCACCACAACTCAAAGCTCAGAAATATCACATCATTGGGGCATCTCTTCATGTCGTCTGTCCATAAATCTTCATAAGTAAAAGGCTAATAAGGTCCTGCTATGTATAGTAGAAAAGATCAAAAACTACCCAAAACATTGCACGTGCAGCCTACAAGTCCTCTCCTTTTCAGAACAAAAAAGTGATATTGTTAAAATAAAAATAAGACGTGGGGTTATTTCCTAAAGACAGATCTCTGAGAAACAGACTAGACCAGGGAGGGTTTTATAGGTCTGGCGATAAAGGTGGCAGCAAGTTGTTGGCTAATCTGGTGCAAAATAACAGTCTTGGCACTTTCCTTACAGCTTTAAAAAATAGTAACGGAAATATAATCTACAAAACAAAATAAAGTAGTTAAAATTATATATATATATATATATATATATATAATTTTTTTTTTTTTAACAACTCATCCAGACAAGTCAGAGTGATACCAATGAGAGAATAAAACCCAAACCCCTGGAATAGGGACACATTACCGCTGCTCACAGCTGAAGCACTAGAAGTTCTTAAATCGACGTACAACATAACTTTACTTATCTCAGCAAGTTAAAGAACGAAGAATGTGAAATCTCCGGGACCGGATGCTTAGATTATTTTTATAAAGCTCTGTCTAACTGGCTTGAAAAACCCGTTAGCGAATGTTTTAAAATCGACTTGGGGGAGCAGTCCTAAGGGGCCACCAACAGGTCAGGTTTTGAGGCTACCCTTGCTTCAGCACAGGTGGCTCAATCAATCCCGGCTTCAGCACAGATGGCTCAATCAGTGGCTCAGTCTTTCACTGAGCCACTGATTGAGCCACCTGTGCTGAAGCAGGGATATCCTTAAAACCTGACCTGTTGGTGGCTCTTGAGGACTGGAGTTGGCCGCTCCTGCACGTGGATGTTCTTGTCCATCGTTGCTGTGCATCATTCCACAATGACTGCCCATCTGTATATAATCCTTCCCAGACACGGTGTGCAGAACACAAGGGAAGCCAAAAGACGACTTGCTTTTTCAGCAAACTGCATGAAATTGAGTTAGCAATTGTAATTCAAATTTGTCTAATGGACTGAAAGTGTAGGTAAAGAGATGACCAAATGCATCTTCAATCTTTCCGGCGTTGCAAAAAGCACAATGTTCTCGATGTATTTTTTGCCTGTTTTGTAGATTTAGGCAGATTTGGTTCGGTCCCAAAAATATCCCATAAATCTGCTGTGCTTTAATTACAAAACCACAGAGGCCAGAAATCGCATTGAGTGTTGACAAAGCTATGCTGCAGTGCATTCGTTTCTTTGCACAAAGAAATGGGATTTCTTTCAAATGACCTTGACGAGACCCAGCTTTGGGTCTTTGTAACGCAAAGGGATCAATCGTCAGGCACGCCAGTTATACTTTGAATTATTCGATTTATCATCACCATGGCGATGTTACAGCTAGCCGCCTGGAGTGCGAAACGCGCGTGCGAGCGCCGTGCTGTGTCAAAGAGCTTTTTAAAAAAAGATCCAGACTGTGTGTTTATTGGGATTATGGTTTCTTATTGTGTGCGAGTCCCACATATAAAAATGAAATAAAACAAGGCAAATACAAGGAAGCCCTTCCGAAGCGTGTGCACCAACCTGGCATTTCTGACGTAAGGGTCTCAGCTCTTTGATAACTGGGGCTAGCGCGGACTTCTTATCTGCGATCATTGAATTCAACTTCTTCACCTGCCACGGGACACCAAAAATAATAATAATATATATATAATATATATTTGTGAGAATGTTATAGTAATGAAAACATAATTACAGTCTCTTCTCCTCTTGAATGACTATTTAATTTGGTGACACACAATATCTTTTATCAATGCTTAGGTCAGTGGAAATTCAGAGGAAAACCCAACCCTCTCTAATAGCGCGTCTGAGATCAGATGCATTGTAAGGAGCCCCAACCCTCTAATAGCGCGTCTGATATCAGATGCATTGTAGGAACCCCAACCCTCTCTAATAGCTCTTCTGAGACCAGATGCATTGTAAGGAACCCCAACCCTCTCTAATAGCGCGTCTGAGATCAGATGCATTGTAAGGAACCCCAACCCTCTCATAGCGCGTCTGAGATCAGATGCATTGTAAGGAACCCCGACCCTCTCTAATAGCGCGTCTGAGATCAGATGCATTGTAAGGAACCCCAACCCTCTCTAATAGCGCGTCTGAGATCAGATGCATTGTAAAGAACCCCAACCCTCTCTAATAGCATGTCTCAGATCATATGCATTGTAAGGAACCCCAACCCTCTCTAATAGCATGTCTCAGATCATATGCATTGTAAGGAACCCCAACCCTCTCTAATAGCATGTCTCAGATCATATGCATAGTAAGGAACCCCGACCCTCTCTAATAGGGCGTCTGAGATCAGATGCATTGTAAATTCTTCTATATTTGGTACAATTTGCAAATGACCTGAACATTGAAGGGAACCCTTTAAGGTTGCCCGGGGAACCCTGGTTGAAAAACACTGGCTTAGGTAATAGAACTACACCTTGTGTTGTATCAATAGGATTAACCCCTTTTCTGCCAGAGAGGCCTGCAACGCATTGCAAAGAAATGCGTTGCAGGGCTCTCTGGCAGGAAAGGGGTAAACCCAGGAAGGGGACGCACCCTTTTTTGGGGTCTCTCTTTGCTTAAATGCGAAAATGACTCAATCATGAAAAAGACGGTACAAGAAATGGTATCATTTGCAAATCTAGGAGTGCGTTTGTACCAGTGCAACACATTTAGCTTTGATGTACAGTATCTTCCTTGTAGCTTCAGACCTTATCAGTTGCTCATCTAACTTCTGCGGTGCCTTACTGCTTTTTACCCTTATATTGCCAAAGAGTCATCTACATTATCAACTCACACTCCTAATCCCCATCTTTTAAAACAGGAGTGGCCAACTCCAGACCTCAGGGGCCGCCAACAGGGCAGGATTTCAGGATATCCCAGCTTCAGCACGTGGCTCAGTCAGAATGACTGAAGCAGGGATATCCAGAAAACCTGGCCTGTTGCTGGCCCTTGAGGACGGAGTTTGAGATCTCTGTGTTTAGAAAACGCAGATTTCAGAACATGGCGATTTCTAGGACTTCTTTTAAAAATCAGTGTGTTTAAACATTTAGACTAAAAGATGCCACTGAAACGGCATAAAAAAATTATAATCCAAAAAATAAATTTTATATATATATATATATATATATATATATATATATATATATATATATGTATATATATGTATATATATGTGTATATATATATATATATATATATATATAGCAACTGTAAATATTACTGTATGTTCATATATATATATCATTTATTTTTTTGATTATAATTTTAGATTATTTTTTGATTATATATATTAGTCGGTTCGGTTGTGAGTTGCAGGGGTTAAAATGACTTGTGCAAACACAAGTGCAGCCCTGTGATTGCAGGTTTACTTTGCTGAGCAGCTGGAGGAGAAATTACAATAACAAAAGGGGAACGAGGGCCTCGGTTACACAAAATCACCATTTCCGACATGTCATCCAAAGTGCGGCCTTTCATTTCATCCATCTCGCCCTTCACAGACGATACTCTCTCGATCTCTTCCTGTGTGTCACTGTAACCTGAAATACCCCTCTTCTGTTCTATCGTTTGCTGTCAAAAGAAAGAAGCACATCCCATTCAGCACGGAAACACAGTGAGAGAAGAGATCGGTAACAGCAGAAATAAAGCTCCCTGCCACCGCATGCTGGGGGCATTGGGAGGGAGGAAGTAAATGAAATGGCCAGTGAAACAGTGAGTCTATGCACAGTACTAAGATCATATTGTGCTGTATGTGTCAAAATTGAAATGCTAAAAAAACAGTACAAACCGCCATAAATGTGCGACGGATGCATCATACATAGGACGCATCATACATAGGGCTCATCATACATAGGGCGCATCATACATAGGGCGCATCATACATGGGACGCATCATACATGGGACGCATCATACATAGGGCGCATCATACATGGGACGCATCATACATGGGGCATCATACATAGGGCTCATCATACATAGGGCTCATCATACATGGGGCATCATACATAGGCGCATCATATTTTGTTTAACATTCATTTGGATGCATTGAGTCATGTTGAATACCCGATTGATGCCATTTCAATTAACAAATATAAATTAGTGTAACATTATTTATAATAGCCATACTGTGAAAATAATACATTTTCTTAGCCTATAATGAAACATTTTTGGGTTGACACATCGCACCATAATTCTGCGCTAAACCTATTAACAGACTTGTTAAAGTTTACGCCAAGTTGAAAATGGTGGACGATTTTGATGCACTTTCTACTGTTTATGGTGAACAAAACATTATTTTAAAGTACATATTATTAACATCTGCACACCCAACAGTCCAATTTTGTGCACCACAAAAAAGAAAAAAAAAAAAAAAAACTTTTTGCCGCTGATGGCGCAGAGGGACACAGTTCGAGTTAGTACAGAGGCACGCACGAGTGCAGGTTTAAAATAAGATTTATCTGCGCCAAATATGCCCCAAGCAATGGCCAAAGTTGTTTGCTCAGAGAAACAATCGTCATGATGCATCAAGGTAAAAAAAAGGTGCAGAAGTTGGGTGTGACGCATTACTCCATTTCCTGCTTGTATTTCCTACATCTGAAAGTATTTCCTAAATCTGACGTAAATTGTCGGCCAGTTTACACCATCTCAGGCCAGTCAGATATTTTTGGACGCAATTACAAGATTAGAAGGTGCCGAACGGTTTGATGAATCCCATTCTAAATAGAGATGAAAAATTACACAGCTTGCGCCAATTTTTCTTGAAAATTTGCCTTGATACATCACCCGCATTATGTTGCCTCTCAATACTTTGATCTTTGCTTTAACAGATTAAAGTCACATCGTTTTGTGTAAAAAATATGTTTATGTAAGCAAAAAAAAACAAGTAAAAGAATCAAGGTGCAGAGTTTGATCAAAAATAGATATTGTATTAGTCTCTGAAACAATCTAATTAAAATGAGGTGTAAATCAGAAAAGAACATCGTACAAGCATCATATAAAATCTTTGGCATCAGAGGTAGTTTTTAGACTTGCCATTTTCAAGCAGGGATAATACGAAACGTGCATTTTTAAAGGTTATTCTAATTCAGCTAGACAACAACACTAGACAAAGCTAGAAAATCAACAGCAATTCTAAATTTCTTCGGAGATGCAGATTATTAAAGGAGCAATCCAAGCTGCCAAATATATATATTTTTTGTTTATTATAAAGCATTGAAGAAGAGGGTCTCTGGAGCAAAACACCATTAATTTCAGCTGCGGGGACCCCTACTTTGAGAGATACTTACCCCCGAAGTAGGTGCCGGTAGCCACTCCGGCCAAGCAAGCAGGGCTTTAAAGTTTAAAGCTCCTGTGTCATATGGGCCAATAGGAAGCCGCACCGATGACATCACGGCTTCTAATTGGCCCGCAGGATCTGAGAGCTTTAAACCAGAGGACTTATTGTGAACCCTGGCACCCGAGGAGAGCGGCTACCGGCACCTAATTCGGAGGTAAGTATATCTGGAAGCAAGGGGTCCCCAGAGCTGAAATTAATGGGGTTCTGCTCCAGAGACTCCCTGCTTAAATCCTATATCAAAATGAAAGAGTTTGAAGGCTTGGATTGCTTCTTTATAAAGAGAAAGGCAACGATTTTCCTTATTGATGTAGTAAGGGTAACAAAGACACAGATACTATTGCAGCTCTGCACTGATCCTGCATTTAAAATAGTAACACAGTATAAACTGAGCCAACTACTAGGCAGCATGTAATTTATATAGAGCCCGTGTCTGCAGCCCTTAATGGGCAAAGCAGATCCATCAACTCGAAAACAGTATTTTAAGATCTGTTTGGCTTCTTTTCAACTTTTGAGTGATGCACTTTGTCTAACCCACTCCAAAACTTACTGGGCAATAATTCTCTATGTAGAGCTCTTTACAATTTGAGTGTTCATGATGCTCCAACGTTTACCTCACAATCTCACATCATCAACTTCTTTCATGGGAGTTTATAACAGACGCGCGTGCGCACACACACACGCACACACGCACACACGCACACACGCACACACTAAGATGCCGGTTTGACTACTTTCTGGCAACAACTTTAGCTTCTATTACCAACATATGCAGGTTTGAATAGCTTTAGACCATCTTGAGTAGGGACTCCTCTTCCTTAATGTTACTTTTATGTCTGAAGCACTTATTCCCATGACCTGTTATTTATATTATTTGTTATTTATATGATTACAGCATGTATTACCACTGTGAAGCGCTATGTACATTTATGGCGCTATATAAATAAAGACATACAATACAATCTTGAGAATTCCTTGAAGATGATATCGTACACAAACTTTGAGGCTTCAGAAGTCTCCCAATCGTCTTCCAATTTTCTACAGTCCAGGATAAAGTACTGTACATATAAAGGTTTCTGCTGCAGTACAACTGAAGACTATGCTTGTGAAGCATCAAAAGCTGGAGCTCAACATCATCTACAAATTCGTTGGTCCACTAAAGAGCATTACACTGTACGTTACAGCAGAACCCTGCATCACAAAACATGCACAATACCACTTAAAATCTTCTTCTGTAGCTTCAATGCTTTCAAAAGTAGGTTATTCATGGTTCCCACTACCACATATGATCACATTCAATTAATTTGGAAAAGCACAAAGCAGCTAGCCACGGACACAAAAGTGTGGGCACCTCTCATGGCAGGAAACATCATTGGTTCAGCCAGTATAAGAGCAGTACTACTTTGATGCAGAGGCTGTAGCTTTGTACAAAGAATTCTGCAGGCACAGCGCCCCCCTGAAGGAAGTGGGGTGGTATAGTGGTTAAATTAGTATACCTGCATACACATGCTTGTGGTACTCAAATCCAGCCTGGGGCACTTGTAACTGGTGTAATTTTGGGCAAATCTCGTTATCTCCCTGTGACATGTTGCCACACACACTTGAATATAAGATGTATATCTCTTAATGTTTGCTTTGTGAAAAAATCTAAATTTTAGTGCCCAGGACAAAAGTGTGATATTGATATTTAAACCGGTCACTACAAAGGCCAGACCCTATCCATGCCTTAAACCAGGGGTGCTCAACTCCAGTCCTCAAGCCCCCCCCCCACCCCCAACAGGTCAGGTTTTGAGGATATCCCTGCTTCAGCACAGGTGGCTCAATAAGTCCCTGCTTCACCACAGGTGGTACGGTCTTCGACTGAGCCTCTGATTGAGCCACTTGTGCTGAAGCAGGGATATCCTGAAAACCTGACGTGCTGTGCGGTGGGGGAACTTGAAGACTGGAGTTGAGGCCCACCAGCCTTAAACGTCAGAAAATAAAAATAAACGGTTCAGTGATTAATCTAGGACAGCACTGAAATGTTTTATTGTATTACAATTAAGATGAGAGCATCATTAATCTCTTTTCTGCCATTGCTTTGTGTTTCAGGGGGGCACACGCAGGTGGGATTGGGCAGGATAGGTCCTGGTTCCTAGAAAGAGCCTGTGTATTGATGACTGCTCATGTAATGGATGTGCCGTGTGGGAATTACCAGCTGTTGCTGCATGCTGTCGTGGCGTTGCTTTAGGATTGCTTCGGTTCTCTGCAGGACGCCATATTCAGCGCTAAGCTCAGCCAGTTCTTGGCGTTTTTTCTTAAACACGGTGCTCTTCCAACGAAGCTTGCTCACGTAACGTTTAAACTGCAATACAAGACGCCATGTTAGCGGGAATACAATGCATTGCTCCTATACCGGGAACGTGGCACGTGGGGAGTGACCAGCAACAAAGGCATTACAGCCACACGTATAAATAATAAAAACAGATCCCTCTGCTCAGACCTTTGTTCACATTGCGATGAGCGAGAGTCTACGAGGTCACTAATAACACCGTAAAGCTGTATTTGTGTAAAAATGATCTTTTGACAGGTATAAAACTTACTCTTAGATGACTTTGTATTTTCTCAATGTACCTATATTCCCTCTTCCTTTTTTTCCTATATCCCCCAATTAAACTCCCTAAATTGTCAATAAAATAGAAGTTATAAAAGAAATAGGCAGACTAGACAGGCCAGGGCAAAACGTAATGTACCTAAGCAAGCCAAGTAATAATTAGATCTAAGATAATTAAAGGAGATGTTCGCCTCCCTTACCCCCCCCCCCCCCCCCCCCCCCCCCCACCCCCACCCCACATTGTGTTTTTCACATGAATGGAAAGCAGGGGGTCCCCAGAAGCTGAACCGCGTCCATTTCAGGCCCCCTCCGATTCCCACGATACTTTCTGGGAAAGGTGCCGCCCGTATTTCCCTGTATATTAAGCCCCAGCATGCCAACAGGAAGCATCCGCTGTGGATTCTTAGTGGCCCTCGTGATACGGGAGATTTAAAGCGCCATTATGTTTCCCCATGGAGGAAATGGCCCTTGCGCTACCTTTAGCGGCAAGTATCTCCGAAACCAGGGGGTCCCTCAAAGCCAGGGAACCCCTGCTTCCTCATCCATGTAAAAAAGAAAAATTAGACGGGGTTAAAAAGTTATTGGGAATTATTGGGTGAACTACGGGTTCCTTTAATTAAGGGTTAGAAACATCTTGAAACCCGGGATTGCAGGTTGCTCTGTAATGCTCAAGACCATCTGCAATAAACCTGGATAACAACATATCACATATAGCAAATGTGTGTGTATATAGGTGTGCGTGTAAAGCCATTCTGTTGTGGGAATGTTTGATATTGTAAAAAAAAACCACTTTGCTGATCTCATTCTCACATGGCTTCCTTTCTGCAAGATCGATGGGTAGGAAGATGCAATACAGAACAAGGCATGCAGAAATAATATAAAGTTAATGCTCATGAGTATCTTCCCTGGTCTGTCCAACAGGTAACAGTGCAAGGATTCAACTACGGGCTGGTTACAGTTACAAATAAATGCCTGTAGGTGTTCTATACCTTGTGGCCAACTCCAGTCCTCAGTCGTTGACTAAGCCATCTGTGCTGAAGCAGGGACATCCTTAAAACCTGACCTGTTGGTGACCCTTGAGGACTGGCGTTGGCCAACCCTGACCTAGAGTATTGGAGTGGACTACAACCCATTAACACAGCACCATTCATGATATTGCAAAGACCTGGAAGAATTGTTTTATATAGCATGAGGATATGTAGAGGTCTGCAACAAGATTGCCTACTTACAGAAATGAACAGAATGTGTTTTTGATTTATTTAGTAATCTAGGCATTACATTATTTCAAAGCCTCATACCCCCTGGAATAACTGTACGTTCTATTAAAAGTGTCCCGGGCAGAATGCCCAAAATAAAATCTAACCTCTCCATCTGACATCCTTTGTCATGGCTAAGCCAACTTCTTTTTTTAATTCTTGCTATACTCCAGAACTATTTTTGAAGTCAATCGCTCTAAACATTTCGGATGAAAGGAGAAACCTGAAAGTGACTGAATGTGCTCTATGCAAGCTGGGCCTCGCTTGGCAATAGACTACAGTTTGACACTGAAAGAGATAAATGTTAGGACGTGACCCGAAAGACAATAGAAGCCTAATTCTTATGGAACAAATGGATGTTGCTGCCATTGTGAATAAACCGTCCAAATAATACATCTAAAATGTATTCATTGTATAGGCTTTGTAAGGCTGCAGCCCCAGTGCCTCCGCTGCACGCGCAACCGCGAGGCTGGCGGCGCGTGCAGCTAAGTTCCCCGGTCTGCAAGGAGCTGCAGGGGGAAAGACGGGGGGGAGGGAGGGCGTGACGGGGGAGCGGCCATGATGTCACCCAGCAGGTTCGCCCTCACTGGCTGAATCGTCGGGGGGCGTGGCCCAGCGCTCCATCGCCCGTGGCCATCTCCATTTTCAGGTGTTCCGGATAAACTGGGCGCGCGGCGGCCCCATTGAGGGGAGGGCTCTTGTCCCCGCAGCGGGCACTGCAGAACCCAGCGGGAACCTGGCCTAATGCATGCGACACTGCCGTGTGAGAAGGCAGGGGTGCGACACTGCCGTGTGAGAAGGCAGGGGTGCGACACTGCCGTGTGAGAAGGCAGGGGTGCGACACTGCCGTGTGAGAAGGCAGGGGTGCGACACTGCCGTGTGAGAAGGCAGGGGTGCGACACTGCCGTGTGAGAAGGCAGGGGTGCGACACTGCCGTG
>CM071584.1:3281983-3293413 GCA_036426205.1 Ascaphus truei
AGGCAGGGGTGCGACACTGCCGTGTGAGAAGGCAGGGGTGCGACACTGCCGTGTGAGGAGGTAGGGGTGCGACACTGCCGTGTGAGAAGGGAAGGGTTCGACACTGCCGTGTGAGACGGCAGGGGTGGCGACACTGCCGTGTGAGAAGGGCAGGGGTGCGCACTGCCGTGTGGGAAGGCAGGGGTGCGACACTGCCGTGTGAGAAGGCAGGGGTGCGACACTGCCGTGTGAGGAGGTAGGGGTGCGACACTGCCGTGTGAGAAGGGAAGGGTTCGACACTGCCGTGTGAGAAGGCAGGGGTGCGACACTGCCGTGTGAGAAGGCAGGGGTGCGACACTGGCCGTGTGAGAAGGGAAGGGTTCGACACTGCCGTGTGAGAAGGCAGGGGTGCGACACTGCCGTGTGAGAAGGCAGGGGTGCGACACAGCCGTGTGAGAAGGCAGGGGTGCGACACTGCCGTGTGAGAAGGCAGGGGTAGTAGGGTATGAAAATGTTGCCTTTTCATCGTAACCCCTCTTTACGACTCGAGAGACCTGAAATGCAGAATTTGGCCCCTCTAGATGTGAAGGTGGTAAGCAAAAGGTTTGTTTGTTTTGTAGGGAAAATAAAATAGAAAAGTTTACAAAAAACACTTCTTCACATGAAAAACATGAATGATATAGGCGTTTTTACATCCAGTGTTTAACTAGCATTCTTATAAAGGACTTTAAAGCTTACAATTGAAACAGGTACTTGACCATTCAGCAGTATGTATGTGTATGCACGCGCGCACATACATATACACGCATGTATAGTGTGATGTGGGTATGTATGCATGTATATAGCGTGGTGTGGGTATATATATATATATATAATCTATATTATATATATATATATATATAATTATATATATATATCTATATATATCTATATATAGATATACACCACACGTTTTTTTTTAAAGGTTTATATCACCCAAATGAAATTGGTAAGTATCAATGGATATCCAGATATCTTAACCCAACTCTGTGCCGGAGACTCGTGCCACGTCCGTGACCACGGACCACCTTGGCACTGTCACATCACGTGACTGCTCTTCGGAGCTTTTACGTGATCAATTTTCCGTTCCAGCAGCTGGGCCGGATGTGACCGGGACTGGCGGGCCTCCAGTGTGGGGTACGTTCCACCCCATAAAAATTAGCAACGGTCAATGACGCACTGCATTAGGGCACTTAAGGAGTTACGGCACAACGTGTAAGCCAATACAAATGAAGGACGTCTATTGTTGATGTACATTTCTCATGATTCTGGCTTCTATAGGAAGGCTCGGTGCCTTTCTATTTATACAATATTTCCACCCCCTCCTGCCCCAACGTTTCCGAAATCCCTTTGGCATTGAAAGGGTTATTGGAACAGTTCCAGTTCTGCTACATCTCACGGAAAGATACGCCGTAGAACATATAAAAGGCATGGGAATCTTCCGAGCAGGACTGCTTCCCAGCTGTCACATACAAACAATCCCCCGTCAGGCTTGATTTGCAATTTCACAACCACTTTAAGGGAGCCCGCAACGCTTTGCGAACGTCGCTGGCCCCTCTGACTGCAAATGGGTTTACATTTGTGTTCAACCTCCCCCTGTCTCCAAAAAATTAACTACAAACCATCCACGCGTTTCTGCAGCATTTACCATTTTCGCATAAGAAACCTACAGTCTGTGGCTGTTCTATTATTGCCGGCACAGCAGGTGCTACTGGGTAATTTCTAAATCTAGGTTCAGTACTTTTACAATATATAAACACACACACCCGCATATAAATGTTTTATGGAATAACACAATTTAGTGTGTATATTGTAGAGTATATTGACAATGAATGGATCTAATGGAATCAAGAATAAAATGGACTACAGCCTAGCTAACAAGAAACGCGCGATTGAAGACTGCACGCTCCTTAACAGTTTTGACACAAGTAGTGATCAGCGATTGGGTCGCTGCAAATTACATCTGACTGCAAAGATGGAAAGAAGAAAACTGCATAAACAGAAGACAAAATCAATCAACATCAAGAACCTCAAGAATAACAGCACAGAATTTCAACCAGAGCTGAATAATCGCTTCGGGTTGTTCGAAATGCATGAGGTGCCCTTAGGAATCGCCAACGAAAAACAGGATAAGAAAATACCAGAAGAGACAACGCAGTTATGGGCCGATGACAAGAAATGAAGCAATTCCAAGACGCAAGAACTGAATATGCAGAGCTGTGCAAGACAAACACAAACTGAAGATGTAAGGACATTTAACTGTGAGATGGTGAAGAAGACTATTGAAGATAACAAAAGCTTACATAAGACAAAGCAGTGACATGATTGGGAAGAAGCTAATCATTGCACTCAAACAAGACAATGGACGAACAATAAAAGGCTGCACACTTATCTTGAAGAGTTCTACATGAAATTGTACGAGAACACAGAACACAGGGCATAATTCAGCAGTGGAAGAGCAAGAAGTAACCATCAATGTACTATACGTCCTTCTACAAGACCTGGCAAAGGCAATACAATTCATGAAGAATGGAAAGGCTCCCTGGGAAGATGGAATTACAATTGAAATCTTGAAATAAATTGGGCAAGTTGAGAAAATACTTGCAAAACTTTATACAAGTTGCTTGAAGAACAGGAACATTTCACAACATGACAGATATCCTCTTCCACAAGAAAGGAGACAAAGAAGACCTCAAGAACTACAGACCAATCAGTTGCCAGACTTTTACAAAGATACTCACTAATTGGCTGAAATAGACCAATGACTTCTCCCCGCCCAGAGAACAAGCAACATTTCCCAGTGGATACAACACAATGGACCACATCCAAGGCATACAAGTAGTACGTTCCTAAAGTAATACATACGCTTAGGATTCCAACATTAGGAAAAACTATTTGATTCTGTATACACCGCAGTGGTTTTAAATGCCTTAAGAAGACAAAGTGTTGAAGAAGCGTACATTGATGTTATAAGGAACATTTACTAGAATGCCATATCAACCAATAGATTACACGAAGATACAAGCAAGCTGCGGACCTGCAAGGGAGTGCGACAGAGAAACACCGTGTCACCAGGATCAGCAAGGGAGTGCGGCAGGGAGACACCGTGTCACCAGGATCAGCGAGGGAGTGCGACACGGATACACCATGTCATAAGGATCAGCAAGGGAGTGCGACAGGGAGACACCGTGTCACCAGGATCAGCGAGGGAGTGCGACACGGATACACCATGTCATAAGGATCAGCAAGGGAGTGCGACAAGGAGACACCATGTCACCAGGATCAGCAAGGGAGTGCGGCAGGGAGACACCATGTCGCCAGGATCTGCAAGGGAGTGCGACAAGGAGACACCACGTCACCAGGATCAGCAAGGGAGTGCGGCAGGGAGACACTGTCACCAGAATCAGCAAGGGAGTGTGACAAGGAGACACCACGTCACCAGGATCAGCGAGGGAGTGCGACAGGGAGACACCGTGTCACCAGGATCAGCAAGGGAGTGCGGCAGGGAGACACTGTCACCAGGATCAGCAAGGGAGTGCGACAAGGAGACACCATGTCACCAGGATCAGCAAGGGAGTACGAGAGGGAGACACCGTGTCACCAGGATCAGCAAGGGAGCACGGCAGGGAGACACTGTGTCACCAAAACTTTTCACTTCAACACTTGAATTGTTCAAGATCTTGAATTGGGACGAAAAAAGCATAAAAATCAACAGTGAACACTTGAATCACCTACGATTTGCAGATGACATTGTTATTTTTGCCACAAGTCCAGGAAACCTCAGGCAACAAATCAGAGAGCTCATCGAAGCGAAAAAGAAAGCGAGTCTCCATACAAACCTCAGCAGGACTAAAGTGATGTTCAACAAATGTGTCAAAATTAATGGAATAGAACTAACTATAAGACGATGAAGAGGATGTTGACCTTGGCCGTAAGTAACAATGGATGGGAACCTTTCGAATGAGATCAATTGGTGAATGAAGATGGACGGTGGAAGCCTGTTTTACAGCTGCCTAGTCCTTTTGCATTAAAAATGTAAACATTTAGTTTTTTTAACTTATTTTATGGATTCTCATAAAACCGCCACTCTTGATGAAGTTTCACAGAGCCCACGTAAAAACTTAATGTATCTAGGTCATTTGATTTCTTTCTTGATGCATCTGGGGTGATCTTCCTCACCCTGAGAAAGCCGATATGCTAAGCGAAGGCGAAACGCGTAGGGTTTTCGCCACTTGGAGGACACCGTACGAATTTGCTAGCCAGCCAGACGCCTCTGGGACACCGCACCGTGGTGCGCACGCAGACGCGGAAGTACCCACTTCGGCAAGGACAACATCGACATGAGGAGCTGTGCGGGACATCTGTGGCTGAACGCGGCGATTTCCGGGTTACTCCAGAGTGGCTAGTGTGCCCTTACGACACTCATTTCGCTTAAACAGACGGGGAAATTATTTCAATGTGCAGTTAACACCATCTGAAAACTGCTATTGTGATCAACCGACAACCACGGACCAGTTGTGAGTGCTTTTATTCACAAATTGAGCACTGCACTGGATTTAATTTACTTATTTGCACCTTCACTTGAACTCTAGATGAAAGTAAATACCTAACTCCATTTAATTTTAAACTAATGCAAGGGTCAGAGTGACCATGAAAAATGCAACACTATTAATCAAGTGAAGTACTTTACACTACAAGAGCATGAAGTCCCATTGATAAGTCACCACTCTCTCTATTATCTGTCGATGTACAATGTCAACCCTGGGCAAGCGCTATATACAGTATTTTTTTTTTTTTTTTTTAACGCTTCATCACCTACATATTTTAGGAAGAAAATCCGTTTGCGTTTGTAAGGATCCTTTATATCTGCAAACGAAACACCTGGAGAAAAAAAAATACGTCACCGCAGTATTTCATCTTTTATCCTTCATTACCAGAGATTATGAAACCTAGTGGGGGTTGTAACCTTTTATTTGTGACGTCCGTTTCATTTACTGCAAGGCAAATCCTTAATTCTTGGAGACCCCCATTCCAACTGGCTGTGATGGATAATTTATTCCTGGAACTATTTAAACTATCCCTAGTCTACAAATAGTCACATTGTTAATTGAGAGGTGCAGTGCCCAGTACGTGTCTCTGAGCTATTACTTTGTATATCGATCATGTGTCCTGTTATATTTTCTTTCCAGTCTATATCCAATATGGATCCCCAATTTAAGACTGCATATTGCCAAAAAGATATTTAAATGAGCAAACATTGAACTAGAGGTTTTTTTTTTTTGCCTTCCTCTGGATCAATATAAATACATACTCCTTTTGTATATTTCACTTGTATAATCTTTTTTTCAACTTAAATTACTATGTTAAAAAAAAACTACTTAATACAGTAGATTATAAACGCGCCTTTTGATTATATGGCTTTAAAAACAAATTAAAAAAGAAATAAATAAAGGAAAAGTGTGTCCATTAAAACATCTTCAAAAAGGAAACATTAAAAAGTTTTAAAAAAAACATTACATTTTCACCGAAAACCCGATGGATAACGAGCCAGGTGAAATGGGCCCTTTTTTAGTAACAAAAAAAAAAATCCACGAGTCAGTCAGGGTTCGCAGACGATTCGCCGCCATTATGTAAATGTGCATTGCAGTTGAATTTATCCTCTCAAAATCGCTAGTCGCTTAACGCCGAGAATATAAATAGGGCACACACACCGTGTCTCGCTCCCTGTCTGGCGATATTTAGTGACCTCATAAGCCCACGCGGGCCTGGCGAAATAGTTTGTGAGCAATCTCGCTTATTTATTTTTCGGGGGAGGGGGGAAGACACTTAAATGTACAAATGCAGTTTGTACAGCTTTGCTAATCTCTCGGCATAGTTACTATGTAACTACTGTATGTAACTATGTAACCAAGATGAGGTTGAAAAAAGACATATGCCCATCAAGTTCAACCTATGCTAAATTTAGATGACAGATACCAGTACTTTATCCTATATTTGTACTTAGTATATTGGTCCAGAGGACGGCAAAGAAAAAACCCCAGTGACATTATCTAATGATATCTCATAAGAAGGGTGGGGGTGGGGGGAATACATTCCTTCCTGACTCCCTGGATCAAACATCCTTCCCACGTTTACTTATTTGGTATATCCCTGTATACCTCTCCTTTCTAAATAGAGGACCAAATGGGACGGTAACTTCGGTTAATGTCACATAACGGAGTTTGTGGGGCTGTGCCATCATATTCCCCATCATTCAGCAAATATGTAGCTGGCTTCTCTGGCAGCCTCACACATGGTGCGGGCATTGCTTTTTATACCGTCGTTCTTCTGCAACATCCAACTTCAACGTCAACGCGGCATCAGAGTAATTATTGTGCTAGGCCTAGACTTGCCCTCCTCATCTCTGCTAGATCAGTAGAAAATGTAACCCCCTGTGGCTCTCTGCATATTGAAAGCCTAAAGCGGTTGCTCTTCATAATATTGTCAACTCTTATTTGATCTCATTGCTAACTCCCTGATACAGTTGTATGGGTTTGAAGAAATTTAATAGAGCGAAACGTGCTCAAGTTTTTCCCTCGTTATAGCAACGTGCTGTGAATCGCTGCTAAGTTTCCACCACATCAACTTACACCACAGAACAATGCCTGATATAGATTTACAAGCATGGAAATAGAACATTTATTAGTTTCAAGACATGCACAAGAGCTCCCAGCTTTAACATGGTCACGAACATGGCATCTTCTCTTCTAATAAAAGCTTTCAGAGCAGTCACTATGTATTTATTTCTTACCACTGGCCTTACAGTCTGCATCGTACACATTAGCTTTAGTCGCCAATACAGCTAAAGATCTGAAGTCATCTTCATTATTCTGAGTCAGCGTATCCGCCATCATGATCTCTGGTTTCTCTCAAACCACTTCCGTGACTGCTGACAAATCTGATTTTGGTACATCTTGCAGGCCCTTCCTAGCACATTAATTGGCCTCAGAGCTGTACAGCCCGTGTCATACGAAGTGACATACAGTACACTGCATTAGCAATAAAATACACGGCCACAGACTTGGACATGTTTTATACAGGGTACAGACCTGGACATGTTTTATACAGGGTACAGACTTGGACATGTTTTATACAGGGTACAGACTTGGACATGTTTTATACAGGGTACAGACTTGGAAATGTTTTATACAGGGTTACCAAGCATCCAAACAAGGAAAGTAGCAATACTCCTCTTTATTCAGGAGCGCTGACTGAGGCCACTTTCCGTGCAGCTAAAACCCTGCAACATCTTATAGACCTGTCTTTAATAGGATGAGAAGCTTGGTAACACACAGTTAATGATGCATACACTTCCACTCAAGTGAATGGAGATTACTGCAACTGGTATTATCCAAATGTTCACCCGAGAGCAGGGGCGGCCAACTCCAGTCCTCAAGAGCCAGCAAAAGGCCAGGTATTAGGGATATCCCTGCTTCAGGACAGGTCTCAGCTCAGTCTTCAACTGCACCACCTGTGCTGAAGCAGGGATATCCTTAAAATCTGACCTGCTGGTGGCCCTTGAGGACTGGAGTTGCCCACCCCGCCATAGAGAGATCTTTTAGAGAGATGACGGGGAGACCCCTCCTATTCCATCTTCCTGGTTACTTCTTCTATGCATCTCCAGCCTGTCTAAACTTAAAGCATACTGTACAGTGGATAACCCTAGTTTCATACTTTAAAAGCCCAACGGCAACTTCCATTAAAAATAATGCATATTAGCCCTTGTTCAATACTACTGTTCATGCAGGGAAGCAGCTTCTCCGTAGCAGGGAAGCAGCTTCTCCGTAGCAGGGAAGCAGCTTCTCCGTAGCAGGGAAGCAGCTTCTCCGTAGCAGGGAAGCAGCTTCTCCGTAGCAGGGAAGCAGCTTCTCCTTAGCAGGGAAGCAGCTTCCCATAGCAGGGAAGCAGCTTCTCCATAGCAGGGAAGCAGCTTCTCCGTAGCAAGGAAGCAGCTTCTCCGTAGCAGGGAAGCCTCTGTGGTGATTGGAACTCAGAGGCTTCCCTGCCATGGAGAAACCCCAACACTGGATACTGAATAAGGGTCAGTGCATGGGCGAGAGGCTAATTAACCTCTTGATGTCCCTGATAACATAACAGTTTTGCTCTTTTCTTGCTCTTGATCTGAGTGGAAGAGGAAGACTTCTCTTCTGTCCATGCCATGAGCATGTGATGGTTCCACGAGGGATCACATGGGGGCAATGCTGGAAGGTCCAAACCCGGCTGGTGCAGTGCACCCGTTAGCAAGGTAAAAGGTGAATACGTTTTAACTAAACAAGGTGAGAATACGGTCATTTCTCAGGGATTGGTGCTGAATTATAAAGTTGTGAAAATTCCCGGTGGTGGCCATTTTTAAGAATTCCCTCAAAAGACGATTTTGTATTAATATTCTGTAACAAACACACACACTGCTGGATGTGATTAGAATGAAACAAAAGGGGCCATTTCTACGGCACGGCGGTCTCACGTACACGCCCCAAATTAGCGCAGCACAGTTTAAAAATAAATATGTTCACTGTAAATGCTGAAAAAACAAACCGAAAAGAAATTTCCGGAGATTACCCGCAATTAAGCTGAAGTACGCAAATAATATTAACCCTTTCACCGCCGGTGGCCTTCAAGGCAGAGAAAAGCTTGCACGACTTCTCCGCGTGGGTTCTTACCTCGTCTCCTTTTAAAACCTCGGCGCCATCGACATCTCGGGCCTGGCTGGATTTGTGTTCTCGCTCTTTTCCTAAGCCCACCAGCTCTTCTTTTGCCTCCTGCAGTTCTTCGGCTTTTGTTTCTTTCTTTCGAGCAATGATGGCCGCCTGTGACAACATTGCATGCGCAGACGTGTGTTTAACAACGTGCAAACATATGTAAACAGTTAAATACGCGCACGCGTGCACGCGGATTACATGTTACAATAAAATGAGCATTCAAGTTTGAATAAAAGCATGTTTTGGTGCTTCCGAAGCCAAGTTCTAAAAGGCAATAGTGGTGTAACTATGCTGCTGCTAACCCGTGCAATTGCAGCCCCCCCCCCCCCCCCCCGAGAGCGTGGGGAGGCACGGCTGTCCGTCGCTGGAAGGTGGGAGTGCGGGGCCAAGCGCCATGCTAATGATCAGCCGCCCCCAACCCACCCCCCGCCGATGTACTTGTCAGCTCCAGAAGTTGGGCCCAACTTCTACGTCAGTGCCGCGTGGCTCCAGCTTCACAGACGCAGGGCCGGACTCAGAGGGCACATCCCCTTCCCTTCCCCCCCCCCATAACACGACAAGTCAAATTCTTAGAGAGGATGGGGATGGGGAGGGATTTAGGCCTCGCTTATAGTGCCGGCGATGGAGACACGTCGCTCCTACTATAAGTGCACGCAGTGGCGTCAATGCATGTTTTGATGCGACATTGCGGCGCTGTTGCCGGCACTATAAACGCGGCCTAAGTGAGGAAAGAGGGAGGAATTAGGGTGGGGGAGGGTGAGAAGGGGGAGAGAGTAAGAGAGGGTGGATACGCCGCGGAAATGCAGTTTTTTTAAATCACGAACCTGCTGTCGGAACAGAGATAATTTGTCGTCCATTGGATCATTCCTCCTCATTCTCTTTTCTATGAGCTGATTAATTTGTGCGTTAACTTCATGGATCTAGAAGTGCAAACACAATGAAATGATTGCCCTACAGCGAGCAAAACGCATTTTCATCCATACAAATCCTTCTCCTGAGAAAGATTCACCCATAACCCTTACAGCACCACTGGACCTCCCGCACCATGACGCACGCAGGACCCGGATGCCAGAAACTAAAGTGGAGGGAGACGCCCATCCATTTATCAGCCTGGCCGCTGTCAGCCTCATGAGATTGAACGCAAGTAACCATACAGCACCTAGTGCAGGAGTAGGAGCCAAATCCAGTCCTCAAGGGCCACCAACAGGTCAGATTTTAAGAATATCCCCGATTCAGCACAGGTGGCTCAATCATTGGCTCAGTCAAAGACTAGTTTAGAAAATATATTTTACAATACTTGTACATGATTTTGAACAATTCAGACATTTTCTGTCAATGATCTACATTTAACCCACTAAACAAGCCACTTCCCTTACTCATTAGGAACGAGTATCAATTCATATGTTTATGGTGGTAGGGAGTGTCCCCTAAGAAATGGAAGGTTTAACCCCATCCCGGTCAGTGACGACCGTGATGGGGTTAAGTCAGGGGGGCGCAAACTTTTTTCCCTGCGCCCCCCTGCCGGCTGTCCCCTCACTCCCGCGCCCCCCCAACCCCAACTTACCCGCGCTCCGGCGTAATGACGTCACGTTGCCATAGCAACGTGACGTCACATGACCTCGCAGCGTCATTTTGCCGCCGCGTTGCCATGGCGACGCAGGGAGGAAGCCGCCGGAGCCACGGTAAGTTAGGTTTACAGAGGCCCTGCAGCTCCCCCGGCACTTAATTTAAGTGCCTTCGGGAAGCGCGCGGGGCCTCTGTAAACCCCGCGCCCCCCGTCGGTAGTCTCGCGCCCCCCCTGGGGGTCGCGCCCCACAGTTTGCGCACCGCTGGGTTAAGTAATGATATGTTTTGACATAGATAGTTACATAATACTACTACAGATACATGGCCTTTAATTAGGGATAGACACATCCTAGATTCAAAATCCAAACTTCGCAAAAGTTGACTTTTCAAATCCATTGGGAAATTTAAGCCAAAACCTGACAAATTGCTCACCCCCGGATTCCTTTTCTGTAAATAAACTGGTCAAACTTTTGCCCACCCTTATTTTTAGTATATTGTGTAAACATCACTGTAGTTAGGTACAGGGTAATCTTATACATATGTATTTACACAGGTGTTTTTCAACAAGGGTTCCCCGGGCGTCCCTAAAGGGTCCCTGCAATATTCAGGTCATTTGCAAATTGTACCAAATATAGAAGAATTTACAATGCATCTGATCTCAGAAGCGCTATTAGAGACAGTTGGGGTTATCAACAAACGAGACTCATGAGGTTTTCTTTTTGAGCACCTGAACTGTGAGCAGCAATGCTCGTCGTGTGTTGTTTGGTTATATGTATATAAACTTATTGTAAATCAATGGCTATATGGTAGAAATGGCACTGAATACATTGTTCAGTCTGTGCCTGGTAACAGTTAACTGGGCCAAGTGTCACGTCATATTCTGGGGGGATATATATGGGGCTGATTGACGCACGTACACAATATTCCCCTGAGAAAGTGGAACATCCGTGACTCGTAGTTATAATTATCTAGGGGTGAAGTATATAGGGCTCTGATTGCTTGGACCACGAATCAATTCCCCGCAGAAAGTGGAAACGTCCGCTGAAAAACGCGTTAGGTAATTCTGTGGGGCTGAGTATCATAGGGCTGTATGTGACCACGTAACACT
>CM071584.1:3293480-3360980 GCA_036426205.1 Ascaphus truei
CCTTACAAATGCATCTGATCTCAGACGCGGCTATTAGAGAGGGTCGGGTTCCTTACAATGCATCTTGATCTCAGACCACGCTATTAGAGAGGGTTGGGGTTCCTTCACATGCATCTGATCTCAGAGCCGCTATTAGAGCAGGTGGGGTTTCCTTACAATGCATCTGATCTCAGACCCCAATTAGAGAGTTGGGGTTCCTTACAATGCATCTGATCATCAGATCCTATTAGAGAGGTTGGGGTTCCTTACAATGCTCTGATCTCAAAGCACGCTATTAGAAGTTGGGGGGTTCCTTACAATGCATCTGATCTCAGACGCGCTATTAGAGAGGGTCGGGTTCCTTACAATGCATCTGATCTCAACACGCATTAGAGAGGGTTGGGGTTCCTTACAATGCATCTGATCTCAGACGCTATTAGAGAGGGTTGGGGTTCCTTACAATGCATCTGATCTCAAATGCGCTATTAGGAGGGTGGGTTTCCTTACAATGCATCTGATCTCAGAAGCGCTATTAGAGAGCGGTTGGGTTCCTTACAATGCATCTGATCTCACGCGCTATTAGAGAGGTGGGGTTCCTTACAATGCATCTGATCCAACACGCGCTATTAGAGAGGGTTGGGGTTCCTTACAATGCATCTGATCTCAGACGGCTATTGAGGGTTGGGGGTTCCTTACAATGCATCTGATCTCAGACAACACTATTAGAGAGGTTGGGGTTCCTTACATGCATCTGATCAGCAATGCGCTATTAGAGAGGGTTGGGGTTCCTTACAATGCATCTGATCTCAGACGTGCTTATTAAGAGGATGGGGTCCTTACATTCATCTGATCTCAGACACACCTATTAGAGAGTGTTGGATTCCTTACAATGCATCTGATCACAATGCCGCTATTAGAGAGGGTTGGGGTTCCTTACAATGCATCTGATCTCAGACGTCTATTAGAGAAGGTTGGGGTCCTTACAAATGCATCTGATCTCAGACCGCTATTAGAGGGGTTGGGGTTCCTTACAATGCATCTGATCTCAGACGTGCTATTAGGAGGGTTGTGGGTTCCTTACAATGCCCTGATCTCAGAAGCGCTATAAAGAGGGTTGGGGTTCCTTACATGCATCTGATCTCCGACGCGCTATTAGAGAGGGTTGGGTTACCTTACAATTGCCATCTGATCTCAGACGCGCTATTAGAGAGGGTTGGGGTTCCTTCCATGCATCTTGATCTCAGACGCTCTATAGAGAGGGTTGGGGCCCCTCACAATGTGCTATAGAGAGGCTGAGGTTCCCCAGAATGTCTAAATATGGTTATAGGGTTCCTTCAACCCAAGAAAGGTTAAAAAAAAAACACAGATTTAGAGATACCTTGCTTCAAGCTCACTGAGATCAGACTGGCCCCATTGCTGGCTCCGTGACCCACTTTCTGCAGGGAATGCATCGTCTGTCTCTTGCTCTCCTAGCTCTTTTGGGAGCTTTTCAGAAACCATGTATGAATTAAATTTAATTTTCCTCTTCGAGTCTTTTCATTAGGCCTGAGAAAACATCAAAGAAAATCAGTACACAATGCCACACACATATACTCCATTCTTGTGCACGGCGATTTGCTAAATACATAATGGACCCATAAGAAGAATAATGCTTATAAATATGTATTAGTATTCCTCGTGGAAGTAGCGATATGTATAACACTGCATATCAATATAGTGCTGTATTAGTCCTGAAGAAACAGCGATCCGTCATTGATACCTGTTACTGCCGACCGGACAACAGCTGCTCATTACATTGTGAAAAGTAATTGCAAATCCGAACAAATCATATTTTTCTACAGATTGAAACCCATTAATGCATCTCTCCCCAAAGAAAAGAACACCTCCTTATG
The DNA here is from genome assembly GCA_036426205.1 of Ascaphus truei. Classification (NCBI taxonomy): domain Eukaryota; kingdom Metazoa; phylum Chordata; class Amphibia; order Anura; family Ascaphidae; genus Ascaphus; species Ascaphus truei. Next base: position 3,295,352 of record CM071584.1, read on the forward strand.
TTCCTGTGTGTGTCATTTCTCTATCTTGGTTGGGTCCTTTTAATTATACTACCGTCTGCCGGGCAACAATACCACCGAGTTTATTTGCCACGTGGCTTTTTCCCGTTTTACATGTACAGCATTCACAATTTCCCAGGCTCTTCCCCCCCGTTAGATCGCAGAGGCACACGGAGCACGGCGCCTTTCCATTACACCGCTGCACATTCTGCAACCATGGAAAGCAAACTTGCAGACGTACAGCAACTGTAATTACTTGGCCAAATGCCCTAAAAATGTTTTTTTTTCCAGACGTACCAACCAATTGCCAACTTGTTACTTGTTGTAAAACAAGCATTAAGCGATTGAGAACAATACAATTAGTCGGCATGTTCTTTTACCGCGGCTGTTGACCCTACAATGGCGAAATGTACACATAGTAGGGGAATGTTGCAGAGAACATTGGGCATCGATACTACAGATACATAAGAATTGAAATTGGGGATAGAGTTCCCTGGCTGAAGAGCTTACAATCTAGCTGTTGTATTGGGAGAGGTACAGGAGCACATGGAAGTGCCAATTTTAGGCGCAAGCAATGTTTACATATAATTTCTGTGTGGTTTTTATTGTCATGATTATTGCAATAATTATATAACTCAGGGTTCTCATCTCCAGTCCTCAAGACCACCCCCCCCCCTCAACCCCCTAACAGGTCAGGTGTTCAGATATCCCTGCTTCACGCACAGGTGGCTCTATGACCGATTGAGCCATCTGTGCTGAAGCAGGGATCTCCTTAAAATCTGACCTGTTGGGGGGGTCTTGAGAACTGAGTGGGGACCCTCTGGCATAACTTGATCACCTTGACTGATTTATTTTCCAAAAACTCCAATTCTTGAAAATATAGATTGCTATTAATTTGGGTAGAAATAAAACACTGGCCCACAACGTTGCCAAAGTTTAAACGGATCATTCCTTTGAATTTTAATGTTTGGGCCCTTGGAAAACCAACGCTGGCCAGCCTAAATCCTACATACAGAACATGCGAATATGTCACTGTGTGTGTGGTACAAGACGATTTAATGATCAATAAAGCAGCAGTCATCTTCTGCTTACGCCAATCCTTGTGCCGCTTGCACGAGATAAGCAAATACATGTTGGGCTCCAAACGGAGACCCCAAAAGCATTCTCGACCGACGAATGAGAAAATGCAACTGCGCCGTACCACCCCGCGCGACCCAACGACTTAACACACACGGCAACCACAATAACATTGCCTGTCGGTTACTATTTATTCTCAGTTACACCATCTCTATTTCCAGAGCTGGAGGATATCCCCTAATGCCGACATAATGAGTTCCTGGCAAGCTGTGACACGGCTATGAAGACAAGACGCGCAGTATGAACGAGAGAAAGGTGTTCGGTCTCGTAGTCCTCACCCTACGTTGCATGGAAAACCAAGTGATTTTTAAAATTAATAATACGTTTGCAACTCTTGCTCCTTCTATTTTGCGCCTCTCCGAGCCGTCTCACAAATCAGATTTTCGTTCCCCTTTCGATCTTTTTTAGAATGGAAAATAACATTGCAAATTATTTTTACTGAATCCTCCTCAAAGATCGGATTCTTTAAGGGAAGGGACGGCACAGAGCATGCCAATTCACCCCTGTTAAAAAAAGCAACTTGTTTAGCCGAATATTTTTTTTTGAAACCCCCTTATAACCTGTTACCATCAGATGAGCCCATGAAAAAGTGCATTTGCGTGTCTGCGAAAGTTATTATATGGTGCGATTGCATAGTCCTTCCATGAGTCTCTGCTCCTGGAAGTACTAAAACATATTAGGCCAGGATGGCCATCTCCAGTCCTCAAGGGCCAACAACAGGTCAGGTTTAAAGGATTCCCTGCTTCGGCTCAAATCGACTGCACCACCTGTGGCTGAAGCAGGGAAATCCTGCAATCTGACCTTCTGGGTGGCCCATGAGAACTTGGCCACTCCTGTATTAGACCATTTCTTAGTGCACAACAAACTGGTCAGGGCGTAAATAACATAGCAGGTCCAAGGCCTGGCCACTATATTAATGAAAGTAGGTTTCTGCCAAAAGCGAACACGGAAGAGGACAAAGTATAATGTGGTCCCCCAGGACGGCATTAAGTACGGTAATCCTCAGCTCTGCATGGGGAATGCTTCTCCCAATGTTGTTTATCACATGGATATAGTCTCCATCTAAAAACATACCTTTCTCCGCCAATTCCCACTTAACCTTCAGGCTTTGCATCTGCTGCGGCATGACGCATGTTCTTCAGCTGGTGCTGTGCTCTTTGCACAACCTCTTTCGCATGAAACAGCTTAAAAAACAAAAACAAAGACAATCTTAAGGCTGCGCTTATAGTGCCGCGACGGTGCGAGAGCGACGCCGCGTCAAAAACAAATGCATTGCCGCCGTCGCGTGCGCATATATGTAGCGCGACGTGAGCGACGTGCTTGTCGCGATCGCTGGAAGTCATCACAATTTTTATTTTTTCCAGCACGTAGTCCCGACTCGCCGGCCCTATAGCGCAGCCCGAGATGAAAACATCCTTTTAACCATTCTTGGCAGCAGAACGAAACAAAGAAAGAAAACGTTCATGTTCAAAAGGTGCAATAAAAACCAGGTTTTGTAAGATAGCCAGACGCGATTATGGAAAGGGCGCAGTGTTTCTCATACGCTGGGAAGCTTGTGCTTTGGAGGAGTAAAGGGGCTGAAAAATCCCCGACAACACACACATGGGCCTTTGTAATATCAATCAACATTTATTTATTAGCCGAATCCTACATCACCGCGAGGAGAACAAAAGGCTCCTCTTCATCCGCAGCCTAATAACTAGCTCTTCTCTTGCACTATACATCTGTATCTAAAATCCAAATGTGTGTGTTGTGTGTTGGTGACGTCCACTGCGTCTTGACGCGCGATTCAGGACGAGGGCAGCAGCCACAGCCAAGTGCCATCGGGCGGCGGATTTTGAAATCCGGTGATACGTACGTGCCGTGTCTGTGCGCCCGTTTTGTGTACTTGTGCGCGCGTACATACGTGTGTACGTGTGTAAATCAGTAATAGAAAGCAAAAGGCACCCTGAATTCTTTTACAAAATGCTGTGGAGATTTTAATCTGGGACCGACGTTCCGGTCCAGACTTGGACCTTTGTCGAGATCCATTGCTTTTCTATAGATAAATTCGGACTCTTGCATTTTCCCTAAAATCCCATGGAGATCCTTCAACCACCCCCGGTGGATGCAGCTACCTGATTCTTCTGCTCCTGCTTCTGCTGGCCCAGAGACTCTTCCCTTTCTTTCTCCACGCGCAGCTGCCCGCTATCTCAATCTTCGGCGATGATTCTGCAGCAGTCATCCAACCTGGCAGCAGATGAGATGCAGCGCATGTTACCGACGATCCTTAAGAACAATACATGAAGGCGTCGCATCGTGTGTCACACGGGCCCACTTATGCGTTTCCTTTCCGTGTGCGTTACTTCCAGCATGACAGCACAGGCATTGGACTCGAAGGTCTTTTAAAAACTTTGGACTTCAGCCTAAGGATTCCCTTTCCGTCAGCTGCATATTTATCTCCCTTCTTAAATGTGCAACATGCTGTGTTAATCTTTTTTGCATTCCTCCAGCCAATGGTCTTGACTTGATATGTTACAGTGTCGGCTTTCTCATTACCCTTTTTTTAAGACTTTCCACTCTCTCATCAGCTGGTCTTTTTCCTTCTTCCATTGCGCTGATGTCCTAGTAAACATTTTGGAAACGAGATTTAATAATAACAACAACTTTTATTCATATAATAACTATTCATGCAGCGCTTTTCTCCCAATGGACACAAGCGCTCACAATTACAGTACAGCGGCGGGCTACGCAGCACATAGGAATTTACAGACACAGGCCCTGCTCAGAGGAGCTCACACTCTATGTTTTTAGTGCCTAGGCCCAGGGAGATAAAGTGACCTTGCCCAAGGTCACATGGAGCGGCACACCGTGAATTGAACCATATCCCCGAATTTAAACACAGTGTCTTTACTCACGGAGCTGCCCCTTCTCCCTTTAATAGGGCCGGTGCCTTGTGGACACGACGTGCATCGCGAAATCCTACTTGCCCAAATCTACCCTAATTTAAATACATTATGGGTGTTGAATGGTTTCAGGTTTGCTTATTTTTTAGGGTCGGCAAACACGTAAGCAACCTTACCTTGGCAGTTTACGGTCTTAAGTTATTTAAAAAGTGCAAACATAGTCCGCAACGCAGTACCAAACAAGCGTTGAAAGACAACACATGACACGTTTTACAGCAAGTAGGTGGAGATCCTGACCAAGCAGCTTACAATCTACAAGGAAATTTCAACGTAGAACCATAAAAAATATGTTACGATAGCAAGAGTGTCATCTCATTTGACATTATTTACAGGAATAAAAGAAGCAGATATTTATTCAGCAAGACCCAATAAATGCTGCGGACATTACCCTTCTTATCTCTGCAGTAGAAAATCCCGAAGATTTCGTTGCTCGCCTTTGTGGAGGTTGAAGCATCATTATTCTTCATACTACAAAGAAACGGTTAACATCTTTCCCACCCACGATGCTGCTTTTCTTGCGCTCCTGATTACTTACAATACCCAGAAAACAAGTCCTATAAGAACTGCGGGAATGTATTGTCGGTACCAGCTCAGACCCACTCCCGAAAATCCCCCTAGTCAATAAAGTATCAAGAATGGAAGAAATCAGGCAGCCCACCTTATATAATGTAACAGGGGCATCGTCTAAAAACACGAAATATTTTAGGTGGTAACGGATGGTACAGATTTACAACATTATTACCCCGTTAGTGCACAAACTAATGCGCAATACCAACACGCGTTCTCCTTTTCATGTTCTACTGTAAAATATCACGCCCTCGTTTAAAGGCAACGCATTGCTTTAACGGGTTGTCAAACGGCGTCTGTTACGTGTATTTTACTAGATCATCGCCCGAGTTGTGTATTCGTGATTGAACGTGATAAATGTGTCGATTGAAAACCAACACTAAGCCCATGTTTACTAAGCAAGTGCGGAGCCGTAAGGACCCTCGTTGGTAAATTTGAGTTCATACCATCTTATTGCACCCTCAAAATTACAATTCATAATCGTGTGTCCAATTTGAGCAGAGATATGAAATAAAAATAGTATTGCTGATTCTCTTTGCACTGTTTTTTCAACCAGGTTTCCTGGGCGACCTAAAGGGTCCCTGTAATTGTCAGGTAATTTAAAATTGTACAAAATAGAAGAATTTATAATGTATCTGATCTCAGACACGCTATTAGAGAGGGTTGGGGTTCCTTATAATGCATCTGATCTCAGACGCGCTATTAGAGAGGGTTGGGGTTCCTTATAATCATGATCTCAGGCGTGCTATTAGAGAGGATTTGGGGTTCCTTACAGTCCTCTGATCTCAGACGCGATTAGAGAGGGTTGGGGTTCCTTACAATGCATCTGCTCCAGCGCGCTATTAGAGAGGGTTGGGGTTTCCTTATACATTCATCGTCATCATCACACGCTATTAGAGAGGGTTGGGTTTCCTTACAATGTATCTGATCTCAGACACGCTATAAGAGAGGGTTGGGGTTCCTTATATGCATCTGAATCTCCATGTCATGCAGCGTTTGAAGAACGCCCTCACTGTGTGCAAAGCACCATTTATTTCCCGGAGTCTGTAGGTCAGACAAAAGTGCTTGTACACTGGCTGGCTGAGCCGAACCATGGGCTCTTGCTAATGTCCTCAAATGATTACGAAAATATTCCAACGCTTTCGGGGGGGGGAAGTCTGCGGAGCACAAATAAAATCCCCACTGATGTCGACGCATTCTTCATTTTTATAACCATTACATTTTTTCCTCACAACTTACCCCAGGTTTGGAGGCATAAAGACTTATGGATAAAGTGCACCCGGATAATGGGCAAAAATAGGCACCAAACCGTTCCATACTCGGGGAGCGTGGCATCCAGTCCTCAAGGGTCACCACAGGTGGGGTGGTTTTTCAGGATACCCTGCTTCGACAGGGGCTCAACCAGTGGCTCAGTCAAAGACTACACCACCTGTTGCTGAAGGCAGGGATATCCTAAAACCTGACCTGTTTGGTGGGCCCTTTTAGGACTGGAGTTGCCCGCTTTCTGCTCTAACTGCTACAAATGTCTCCGTAACCTTGAGTCAGCATGGAAACAGTCTTCTCTTCAGGTATGCTTATTTTGAAAGTGCATGACGGATGGGTATTTGGTATAAAACAAACCACAAGTTGCTACCAGGACCCTGTTGGCTGTGTTGTATCTAGTTATACATTCCTTACCTCTTCCATATTGTACTCTTGCTGTCCAAAGCTTAGAACATACCCCTGCTATTCTTACCGAGTAGGCAACCCAAACCTTTTCTGTTAGGCACAACTCTTAAATTATGTTTCAAACTAGTTCCAATGTGTTTACAAATTCTGGGGGGAGTGGGGTCCCCCACGTGTGAACCCATTCGCTGTCAGAGGGATTAGCATGCATTCTGTGATACAAATGTCTGGATTCCTAAGAAAGCCAGAAACAATATCTCCTAGGATATTGCGGTGCAACGCAATGTAAGGATGTTTATAGCGAGATGGCTGAGAGCAAATTTCTCTGACCCTCGATATGGAGGGTGGGACAACGTGGAGGCCCCACATTGCCTCCATTCAGACCCTTTAATAGGTCCTAATCAAGACCTCCTCTGTCGTTGGTCTCAGGCCCATTTATCTGCCAACTGCTACATAAATATATTGGTTGTACTTTACTTTTTTGCTGCTCACCAGCATTTTTACTGTGTTTATCATATACTTACCCTCAGTCTTCTGTGTTTATCATATACTTATCCCCTTCTGTCTTACTGTGTTGTATACTAATAAATTAATTTATTTACAATTACCCACCCTCTATCACAGATTGGGGCATTTGCTTTTCCTGGTATAATAATCCTTTCAACCTAAGCTCTAGCCCATCAGTACTTTTCCACGCTAGTGTACAACGTATCATTATGGACTCTCTTACTGGACTTACCAGGTTTCAATACATACTGTTAGGTGTGGCGATGGACTCCAAGTGTCCCCCCCCCCCCCCTTCCCGCAGCTCTGAGACACTTGCGCCCCTAACGCAACCCCGCCCGTAATGTACTTTTCAGGAGGCGATCCTCCTCTGTGATAGTGAGATCTGGGAATTATTATCGGATACTATTTATAATTTCGGGAACATGAAGTGTCGCCTCTACCTGCTTTTTGGTATCGGCTACAATGTCATCCTGGAGAAACTCTGTAGGTACTTCGAGTTTGACCAAAAAACGAGACAGATTGCCCTCTTCTTTATCTCACCTCGGTCTCTGGATGGACCCGTATACAAACCCGATGAATTACAGGCTTACTTACCAACACTTAAGCCTTGACGAAGGTACTCCTAAAAAATAAAAAGATTTTTATACAAGAAAACCTACTACAATCTATGGCTATAAACGTGAGTTGAAAGATGATTTGCAAATTACAATTTGTTTTTTTAAGAGAATGCAGGAACTGCTTTAATTCCAGAAAACCTCACATGCAACGACTGAAGCAGGCAGAATAGCTACATACGTGTGCTCATTTGCATGTCATTTACCAGAATCCCTTGCTGCAGTGGAAGCACTGCATGCTAGGTGATAACGTTGAAAGGCAGGTTGCAGACATGTGACATGTGAATTGCTCACAAGTGATCTTTTTATTGTGCTATAATGGCAATACGGTAGAGGTTTCTTGTTGCCTTTTTACCCACCATAACTTAAACGTGATGGTAAACCTACAGCTCTTAAAATGCAAGCCAGCAGTACAACAACTTCACACTGATGATACCCATTCAAGGTTGAAACATGTCTGTGAATGGTTTCTCTGCGTTGCATCTGATTCCCATGCTGTGTGTGCTTTAAAGCTGTGTTAACAGTGAGCATTATTTTATATGGGCTCCATGTACTGTAACAATGGTTTTTTCAGACAAAAGGGACCTCATTGTGTGCTCATGTTGCATGTCATTTCCCAGAATCCCTTGCCGCAGTGGAAGTGCTGTATGCTGGGATGTGAAAGGCAGGGTTGGCAGACCTGCCTAGGCTATGGCCCCGCTCCTATTCGTCAGCGCTCTACACTGCAGACAGCGGGGCGCTGACAGACCGATATGGCGATATCGGTCTGTAGGAGCGGGGAACCGGATCGGAGGAGAAGTTGGTAGGCTTGGCTGAGGGGGGGGGGCTTAGCGGAGGGACCCGCTACTCTCCCCCCCGATCCCTCCTCCACGGCTCGGGCTGGAGCTGCTGATTTGAAGGTAAATAAGCAACACACCACACAGGCACTCAATACACACAGCAACACACACCACACACACCATGCATCAACCCACCACACACACACACACACACCGCACACACACACTCATACACGCGCAACGCAGGCTACACACACACACACAAACACACGCACTAGCACTCATACCCCACCCTCAGAGCACCACAACTCATACACGACACACAAGGGCCTCACTGCGGCTTCACTCACACTCCTCCCCGTCCCCAAGCCCCTCCTCCTCCCGAAGCCTCCCCTCCTATTGGCTCACAGCCCACCACACAACTGACGCTCGCACGCTAGGGATTCACAATTCTCTTGTATCTTGCTAGCGCTTGACTCTCACAGCATGTAGTAAGCTGTGCGGACCGGGGGGGGGGGGGTGGGTGGGGGGGGGAGTGAGGGGCCCGCTCGGGGGATTCCCCTGCTGTGGGAACTCTCGTGTGGGCCTGCCTCCCAGCCGCCGGGCCGCAGCGTTCACGGCCCCTTAAGACACTTCAATGTTCTCACAAGTGATAGAGAGAAAGAGAGAGAATAACACAAATTTCTATATATTATATATATAAACATGTGTCTATTCTCTCTCTTTCTCTCTCATCACTTGTGAGCACATTGACCCTAGAAGTATATAGGCTACCGCTGCACCTACCCGCTCCATCCACACACTCCCACCTATAACATGGGTATCCATCCTCGTTCCTGTCCCGGTCCCCCCAGCTGCACAGCTTACGACATGCTTTCGCGTCATCGCTGAGCGATACAGAGAATTGTGATCCCTAGCTCGACGCGTCACGTGGTTGCGTGAGCCCATGATGAGGGGAGGCTTACCGGGATGAGGAAGTGGGCTTCGGGGAGCGGGAGGAGTGTGGATAAAGCACGTGGAGTGCCTGTTTGTGTCTGCGTGTGTGTGTGTCTGCGTGTGGTGTGTATAGTGCCTCGTGCGTGTGTTGTGTGTGTGTGTGCCTGCGTGCGGTGTATGAGTGTTTTGTGGTGTTGGGTGTGTGTGTGTGTGGTGTGTGTGTATGAGTGCTGCGTGTTTGTGTGTGTGTGTGTGTGGTGTATGAGTGCCTGTGTTGTTGTTGCTTTATTTTACCATTCAATCAGCAGCTCCAGCCCGAGCCCGTGGAGGGAGGATGGGGGGGGAAGAAGCGGTCCCTCCGCTCAAGCCACGCCCCCCATCCCGCTCAAGCCTCCACTCCCTCCCGCTCCGGTTTCCCGTCCCTACAGACCGCTATCGCATATCGTGTCTGTCACGCCCCGCCTGTCTGCATGTGGGAGCGCTGACAAAAAGGAGCGGGGCCTTAGCTGAGCAGGTCTGCAACCCTGCCTTTCACCATCCCCGCATACAGCACTTCCACTGCAGCAAGGGATTCTGGGAAATGAACATGCAAATGAGCACACAATGTGTCAACCTTTGTCTGAAAAACCATTGTGACAGTTACAGGGAGCCCATATAACCTATGCTCACTGTTAACACAGCTTTAAAGCAACACACATGAATCTATGCAAAGCAGAGAAACCAGTTCACCGACATGTTTCAACCTTAATGGGTATCATCATGTGAAAGTTGGTTTGTACTGCTGGCTTTGCATTTTCAAACCTGTATTTACTCATCACGTTCTACAGTTATGGTGTGTAAAAAGGCAACAAGAAACTCTCTCCGATTGCAATATAGCAAATAAAGAACTGTGAGCACATTTTCACATGTCCATGTCTGCAACCCGCCTTTCAACGTTATCACCTAGCCTGCAGTGCTTCCACTGCAGCAAGGGATTCTGGTAAATGACATGCAATGAGCACACGTATGTAGCTATCTGCCTGCTTCAGTCTTGTTGCATTGAAGTTTTTCTGGATTAAAGCATGTCCTGCATTCTCTTAAAAACAATGTAATTTGCAATCTATCTTCAACTCCGCGTATGCCATAGATTGTATAGGTTTCTTGTATAAAACATCTTTTTATTTTTTAGGAGTACATTTCGTCAAGCTTAGTTGTTGGAAGTAAGCCTGTAATTCAATCCGGTGTTATCCTGGGTCCTCCAAGAACAGTGAGCTCAATAAGAGGGGCATCTGTTCTCGTTTTCTTGGTCAAACTCGAAGTCCTACAGAGTTTCTCCAATGACATTGTAGCCGATACACAAGCAGGTAGAGGCGACACTCATGTTCCCAATTATAACGAGTATCCATAATATTCTCAATCTCAACGATCAGCCGAGGATATCGCATTTTCCCTCCTGAAAAGGTACATTATCGGCGGGGTGCGTTAAGTGGCGCAGTGTCTAAGCCTGCGGGAAGGGGGGGGACACCGTGGAGTCACTCGGCACACCTCGTATGTATTGGATAACCTGGTAAGTCATAGTAAAGGAGTCCATAATGATACCGTGACACTAGTGTGGAGAAAAGTACTGATCTAGAGCTTAGTTAAGTATTATTTACCAGGAGCAAGGCCCCCAATTGTGATGAGGGTGGGTAATTGTAAATAAATTAATTTTATTGTATACAACCCGTAATAAGAAGGGTAAGTATATGATAAACACAGAAGACTGAAGGGTTATTAATAATGATAACACATTAAAACTGCTGGTGCGCAGCAAAAGTAAGTACAACCATTAATAGATTTATGTAGCATTTGGCAGATATGGCCTTGACCAAGACAGAGGAGGTCTCGATTAGGACCTATAAGGGTCTGATGGAGGCAATTTGGGGCCTCCACGTTTGTCCCCCCTCCATCTGGAGGCTCAGAGACATTTGCTCTCTCCATCTCGCTATAAATCCTACATTGTCGTTGCACCGCAATATCCTAGAGATATTGTTCTTGCTTTCTTTAGACTCCAGACATTTGTATCACAGAATGCTTGCTAATCCCTCTGGACGCGAATGGGTTTACACAGTGGGGGGACCCCACTCCCCCCCAAATGTGTAACACATTGGAACTATTTTGATAACATATTTAAGAGGTGTGCCTAACAGTAAAAGGTTTGGGGTTGCCTACTCGGTAAGAAATAGCAGGGGTATGTTCTACCGTTTGGCAGCAGAGTACACTCTTGAAGAGTAAGGAATTGTATACTCGTCCTACACACAGCCACCAGGTTCCTGCAGCAACTTGTGTTTATACAAATACCATCCGTCCTGCACTTTCAAATAACTACATGCAGAGAAACGTTTCCATGCTGACTTCAAGGTTACAGGAGACAATTTTTTATCAGTTAAGCAAAGCGGGCAACTCAGTTCTCAAGGCCACCAACATGTCAGTTTTCAGGATTCCCCTGCTTCGCACAGGTGGTCAGTCTTTGACTGAGCCACTGTTGAGCCACCTGTGCTGAAGCAGGATATCCTGAAAACCACCACTGTTGGTGACCCTTGAGGACTGGATTTGCCCGCCCCATTCCCCTGAGAAAGTGGAACATCCGTGAAACGCGTAGGTTAATTCTGGGGGGAAATGGAGATGTGTGCACCCCCCTGAGAGACTGTAGGACGCCTCTTTTTCCCTCATTGATGCCCAGCCCCCTTGCAGTCCCGACAGGAAGAGGTTGTGAGTCACTTCTGGTTCTTCAGCAGATCACGAGTGGTTGAATGGGGTTATACTGAGAACAGTGTGAGTGCTGGCATACGTAACCTCAGCACCCCGAGCGGGGGAGGGCGGGGGGGGGGGGGAGAAGTGGGGCTGCAGACTTGTTAATAGTTTGGTGATATGCTTGTAACGGGTTTTACTCTTGTACTTACTTTTCTAACCATCTAAAAGTGAATGCACTGTAGTGCTGGCAGTTTGGGCTTTCTTTCTATTTTCTATTCTCCCACAACATAGATAGAAAATTCCCCCCAGACCTGGTAAACTTCTAAGGCAGTAAAATGGTACAAAATACAGAAGAATTTACAATGCATCTGATCTCAGACGCGCTATTAGAGAGGGTCGGGGTTCCTTACAATGCATCTGATCTCAGACACGCTATTAGAGAGGGTTGGGGTTCCTTACAATGCTGATTCAGACACGCTATAGAGAGGGTTGGGGTTCCTTACAATGCATCTGATCTCAGACGCTATTAGAGAGGTTGGGGTTCCTTACAATGCATTAGAGAGGGTTGGGGTTCCTTACAATGCATCTGATCTCAGACACGCTATTAGAGAGGGTTGGGGTTCCTTACAATGCATCTGATCTCAGACGTGCTATTAGAGAGGGATGGGGTTCCTTACAATGCATCTGATCTCAGACACACTATTAGAGAGTGTTGGGATTCCTTACAATGCATCTGATCACAAATGCGCTATTAGAGAGGGTTGGGGTTCCTTACAATGCATCTGATCTCAGACGTGCTATTAGAGAAGGTTGGGGTTCCTTACAATGCATCTGATCTCAGACGCGCTATTAGAGAGGGTTGGGGTTCCTTACAATGCATCTGATCTCAGACGTGCTATTAGAGAGGGTTGGGGTTCCTTACAATGCACCTGATCTCAGAAGCGCTATAAGAGAGGGTTGGGGTTCCTTACAATGCATCTGATCTCCGACGCGCTATTAGAGAGGGTTGGGGTTCCTTACAATGCATCTGATCTCAGACGCGCTATTAGAGAGGGTTGGGGTTCCTTACAATGCATCTGATCTCAGACGCGCTATTAGAGAGGGTTGGGGTTCCTTACAATGCATCTGATCTCAGACGCGCTATTAGAGAGGGTTGGGGCCCTCACAATGTGCTATTAGAGAGGGCTGAGGTTCCCCAGAATGTCTAAATATTGTTATAGGGTTCCTCAACCAAAAAAAGGTTAAAAAAAAACACAGATTTAGAGTATACCTTGGCTTCAAGCTCACTGAGATCAGACTGGCCCATTGCTGGCTCCGTGACCACTTTCTGCAGGGAATGCATCGTCTGTCTCTTGCTCTCTAGCTCTTTTGGGAGCTTTTCAGAAACCATGTATGAATTAAATTTAATTTCCTCTTCGAGTCTTTTCATTAGGCCTGGAGAAAACATCAAAGAAATCAGTACACAATGCCACACATAATACCCATTCTTGTGCACGGCGATTGCTAAATAACATAATGGACCCATAAGAGAATAATGCTTATAAATATGTATTAGTATTCCTCGTGGAAGTAGCAGATATGGTATAACACTGCATATCAATATAGTGCTGTATTAGTCCTGAAGAAAAGGCGATCCGTCATGATACCTGTTACTGCCGACCAGGACAACAGCTGCTCATTACATTGTGAAAAGTAATTGCATCCTGAACAAAATCATATTTTTCTACAGATTGAAACCCATTAATGCATCTCTCCCCAAAGAAAAGAACACCTCCTTATGTTCCTGTGTGTCATTTCTCTATCTTGGTTGGGTCCTTTTAATTATCTACCGTCTGCCGGGCACAATACCACCGAGTTTAATTTGCCACGTGGCTTTTTCCCGTTTTACATGTACAGCATTCACAATTCCCAGGCTTCCCCCCCGTTTAGATCGCAGAGGCACACGTGAGCACGGCGCCTTTCCATTACACGCTGCACATTCTGCAAACCATGGAAAGCAAACTTGCAGACGTACAGCAAGCTGTAATTACTTTGGCCAAATGCCCTAAAAATGTTTTTTTTTTCCAGGACTTACCAACCAATTGCCAACTTGTTACTTGTTGTAAAACAAGCATTAGCGATTGAGAACAAATACAATTAGTCGGCATGTTCTTTACCGCGGCTGTTTGACCCTACAATGGCGAAATGTACACATAGTAGGGGAATGTTGCAGAGAACATTGGGCATCGATACTACAGATACATAAGAAGTTGAAATTGGGGAATAGGAGTTACCTGTGCTGAAGAGCTTACAATCTAGCTGTTGTATTGGGAGAGGTACAGGGAGCACATGGAAGTGCCAATTTATAGGCGCAAGCAATTGTTACATATAATTTCTGTGTGGTTTTTATTGTCATGATTATTTGCAATAATTATATAACTCAGGGTTTCTCATCTCCAGTCCTCAAGACCACCCCCCCCCCTCAACCCCCTTAACAGGTCAGGTGTTCAGGATATCCCTGCTTCAGCACAGGTGGCTCTATGACCGATTGAGCCATCTGTGCTGAAGCAGGGATATCCTTAAAATCTGACCTGTTGGGGGTGGGGTCTTGAGAACTGGAGTGGGGACCCTCTGGCATAACTTGATCACCTTGACGGATTTATTTTCCAAAAACAGTCCAATTCCTTGAAAATATAGATTGCTATTAATTTGGGTAGAAATAAAACACTGGCCCACAACGGTGCCAAAGTTAAACGGATCATTCCTTTGAATTTTAATGTTTGGGCCCTTGGAAAACGCAACGCTGGCCAGCCTAAATCCTACATACAGAACATGCGAATATGTACATGTGTGTGTGGTACAAGACGATTTAATGATCATATAAAGCAGCAGTCATCTTCTGCTTACGCCAATCCTTGTGCCGCTTGCACGAGATAAGCAAATACATGTTGGGCTCCAAACGGAGATCCCCAAAAGCATTCTCGACGCACGAATGAGAAAATGCAACTGCGCCGTACCCACCGGCGACCCAACGACTTAACACACGGCAACCACAATAACATTGCCTGTCGGTTACTATTTATTCTTCAGTTACACATCTCTAGTTCCAGAGCTGGAGGATATTCCCCTAATGCCGACATAATGAGTTCCCGTGGCAAGCTGTGACACGGCTAATGAAGACAAGACGCGCAGTATGAACGGAGAGAAAGGGGTTCGGTCCGTAGTCCTCACCCTACGTTGCATGGAAAACCAGAGTGATTTTTAAAATTAAATAATACGTTTGCAACTCTTGCTCCTTCTATTTTGCGCCTCTCCGAGCCGTCTCACAAATCAGATTTTCGTTCCCCTTCGATCTTTTTAGAATGGGAAATAAACATTGCAAAATTATTTTTACTGAATCCTCCTCAAAGATCGGATTCTTTATGGGAAGGGACGGCACAGAGCATGCCAAGTCACCCCTGTTAAAAGCAACTTGTTTAGCCGAATATTATTATTTTTGAAACCCCCTTATAACCTGTTACCATCAGATGAGCCCATGAAAAAGTGCATTTGCGTGTCTGCGGAAAGTTATTAGTATGCGATTGCATAAGTCTTCCCATGAGTCTCTGCTCCTGGAAGTACTAAAACATATTAGGCCAGGAGTGGCCATCTCCAGTCCTCAAGGGCCAACAACAGGTCAGGTTTAAAGGATATCCCTGCTTCGGCTCAAATCGACTGCACCACCTGTGCTGAAGCAGGGAAATCCTGCAATCTGACCTTCTGGTGGCCCATGAGAACTTGGCCACTCCTGTATTAGACCATTTCTTAGTGCACAACAAAACTGGTCAGGGACGTAAATAACATAGCAGGTCCAGGCCTGGCCACTATATTAATGAAAGTAGGTTTCTGCCAAAAGCTGAACACAGGAAGAGGACAAAGTATAATGTGGTCCCCCAGGACGGCATTAAGTACGGTAATCTCAGCTCTGCATGGGGAATTGCTTCTCCCAATGTTGTATTATCACATGGATATAGTCTCCATCTAAAAACATACCTTTCTCCGCCAATTCCCACTTACCTTCAGGCTTTGCATCTGCTGCGGCATGACGCATGTTCTTCAGCTGGTGCTGTGCTCTTTGCAACCTCTGTTCGGCATGAAACAGCTTAAAAACAAAAACAAAGACAATCTTAAGGCTGCGCTTATAGTGCCGGCGACGGTGCGAGAGCGACGCCGCGTCAAAACAAATGCATTGCCGCCGTCGCGTGCGCATATAGTAAGCGCGACGGAGCGACGGCTTGGTCGCGATCGCTGGAAGTCATCACAATTTTATTTTTTCCAGCGACCGTAGCCCGACGTCGCCGGCCCTATAAGCGCAGCCCGAGATGAAAACATCCTTTTAACCATTCTTGGCAGCAGAACGATAACAAAGAAAGAAAACGGTTCATGTTCAAAAAGGTGCAAATAAAAACCCAGGTTTGTAAGATAGCCAGACGCGATTATGGAAAGGGGCGCAGTGTTCTCATACGCTGGGAAGCTTGTGGCTTTGGAGGAGTAAAGGGGCTGAAAAATCCCCCAGAAACACACACATGGGCCTTTGTAATATCAATCAACATTTATTTATTAGCCGAATCCTACACGCGAGGATAACAAAAGGCTCCTCTTCATCCGCAGCCTATAAATCTAGCTCTTCTCTTGCACTATACATCTGTATCTAAAATCCAAATGTGTGTGTGTGTGTTGGTGACGTCCACTGCGTCTTGACGCTGCGATTCAGGACGAGGGCAGCAGCCACAGCCAAGTGCCATCGGGCGGCGGATTTTGAAATCCGTGAGTACGTACGTGCACGTGTCTGTGCGCACGTTTGTGTACTTGTGCGCGCGTACATACGTGTGTACGTGTGTAAATCAGGTAATAGAAAGCAAAAGGCACCCTGAAGGTCTTTTTACAAAATGCTGTGGAGATTTTATTCTGGGACCGACGTTCCGGTCCAGACTTGGACCTTTGTCGAGATCCATATTGCTTTCTATATAGATAAATTCGGACTCTTGCATTTCCCTAAAATCCCAATGGAGATCCTTCCAAACACCCCGGTGGATGCAGCTACCTGATTCTTCTGCTCCTGCTTCTGCTGGCCCAGAGACTCTTCCCTTTCTTTCTCCACGCGCAGCTGCCTCGCTATCTCAAGCATTCGGCGATGATTCTGCACGCTCTCCACCTGCAGCAGATGAGATAGCAGCGCATGTTACCGACGGATCCTTAAGACAATACATGAAGGCGTCGCATCGTGTGTCACACGGGCCCACTTAGCGTTTCCTTTCCGTGTGCGTTACTTCCAGCAGCTGACAGCAAGGCATTGGACTCGAAGGTCTTTTAAAAGCTTTGGACTTCAGCCTAAGGAGATTCCCTTTCCGTCAGCTGCATATTTATCTCCCTTCTTAAATGTGCAACATGCTGGTGTTAATCTTTGTTTGCATTCCTCCAGCCAATGGTCTTGACATTGATATGTTACAGTGTCGGCTTTCTCATTACCCTTTTTTTAAGACGTTCCACTCTCTTCATCAGCTGGTCTTTTTCTTCTTCCATTGCGCTGATGTCCTAGTAAACATTTTGGAAACAGATTTAATAATAACAACAACTTTATTTCATATAATAACTATTTCATGCAGCGCTTTTCTCCCAATGGGACACAAAGCGCGTCACAATTACAGTACAGCGCGCGGTACGCAGCACATAGGAATGTTACAGACACAGGCCCTGCGCAGAGGAGCTCACACTCTTATGTTTTTAGTGCCTGAGGCACAGGGAGATAAAGTGACCTTGCCCAAGGTCACATGGAGCGGACACCGGGAATTGAACCAGATTCCCCGAATTTAAACACAGTGTCTTTACTCACGGAGCTGCCCCTTCTCCCTTTATATAGGGCCGGTGCCTTGTGGACACTGACGTGCATCGCAGAAATCCTACTTGCCCAAATCTACCCTAATTTAAATAACATTTATGGGGTGTGAATGGTTTCAGGTTTGCTTGATTTTTTAGGGTCGGCAAACACGTAAGCAACCTTACCTTGCATTGTACGGTCTTAAGTTATTTAAAAAGTGCAAACATAGTCCGCAACGCAGTACAACAAGCGTGTGAAAGACAACAACATACACGGTTACAGCAAGTATGTGGAGATCCTGAACCAAGCAGCTTACAATCTACAAGGAAATACTTTCAACGTAGAACCATAAAAAATATGTTACGATAGCAAGAGTGTCAGTCTCATGTGACATTATTTACAGGAATAAAAGAAGCAGATATTTATTCAGCAAGACCCAATAAATGCTGCGGACATTACCCTTCTTATCTCTGCAGTAGAAAATCCCGAAGATTTCAGTTGCTCGCACTCTTTGTGGAGGGTTTTGAAGCAATCCATTAGTTCTTCATACTACAAAAGAAACGGTTTAACATCTTTACCACCCACGATGCTGCTTTTCTTGCGCTCCCTGATTGACTTTACATATACCCCAGAAAACAAGCCTATAAGAAACGTGCGGGAATTGTATTGCTGGTACCGCTCAGACCCACTCCCGAAAATCCTCCCTAGTAATAAAGTATCAAGAATGGAAGAAATCAGGCAGCCCACCTTATATAATGTAACAGGGTCGTCTAAAACACAGAAATAGTTTAGGTGGTAACGGTATGTACAGATTTAGCAGACATTATTACCCCTGTTAGTGCACAAAATAATGCGAATACCAACACGCGTTCTCCTTTTCAATATTTCTACTGTAAAATATCACGCCCTCGTTAAAGGCAACGCATTGCATTAACGGGTGCAACGGCGTCTGTTACGGTTTATTTTACTAGAATTATATAGCCCGAGTTTGTATTCTTGATTGAAAGTGATAAATGTCGATTGAAAACGCAACACTAAAGCCCATGTTTACTAAGCAGTGCGGAGCCGTAAAGGAACCCGCTTGGTAAATTTGAGTTCATATCCATCTTATTGCACCCTCAAAATACATTCATAATCGGTGTCCAATTTGAGCAGAATATGAAATAAAAATAGTATTGCTGGATTCTCTATTGCAGTGTTTTTCAACCAGGTTTCCCTGGGCGCCCCTAAAGGGTCCCTGTAATTGTCAGGTAATTTAAAAATTGTACCAAAAATAGAAGAATTTATAATGTATCTGATCTCAGACACGCTATTAGAGAGGGTTGGGGTTCCTTATAATGCATCTGATCTCAGGCGCGCTATTAGAGAGGGTTGGGGTTCCTTATAATGCATCTGATCTCAGGCGTGCTATTAGAGAGGATTGGGGTTCCTTACAATGTATCTGATCTCACGCGCTTTAGAGAGGTTGGGGTTCCTTATAATGCATCTGATCTCAGCGCCGCTATTAGAGAGGGTTGGGGTTCCTTATAATGCATCTGATCTCACACGCTATTAGAGAGGGTTGGGGTTCCTTACAATGTATCTGATCTCAGACACGCTATAAGAGAGGGTTGGGGTTCCTTATAATGCATCTGATCTCATGTCATGCAGCGTTTGAAGAACGCCCTCACTGTGTGCAAGCACCATTTATTTCCCGGAGTCTGTAGGCATACAAAGAGTGCTTGTACACTGCTGGCTGAGCCCGACCAGGGCTCTTGCTAATTTCCTGCAAATGATTAAGAAAATATTCCAACGCTTTCTGGGGGGAAATGTCTGCGGAGCAGCAAATACAAAATCCCACTGATGTCGACGCATTTCTTTCATTTTTATAACCATTACATTTTTTCCTCACCAACTTAGCCCCAGGTTTGGAGCTAAAAGACTTTGATAAATTTCACCCGGATAATGGCAAAAATAGGGACCAAACAGTTCAATACTCGGGGAGCGGGCAACTCCAGTCCTCAAGGGTCACCAACAGGTGTGGTTTTCAGGATATCCCTGCTTCAGCACAGGTGGCTCAACCAGTGGCTCAGTCAAAGACTGCACCACCTGTGCTGAAGCAGGGATATCCTGAAAACCTGACCTGTTGGTGGCCCTTGAGGACTGGAGTTGCCCGCTTCTGCTCTAACTGCTAAAAATGTCTCCTGTAACCTTGAAGTCAGCATGGAAACAGTCTTCTCTGCATGGTATGTTATTTGAAAGTGCATGACGGATGGTATTTGGTATAAACACAAGTTGCTGCAGGACCCTGGTGGCTGTGTGTAGGCGAGTTATACAATTCCTTACCTCTTCCAGATTGTACTCTGCTGTCCAAACGTAGAACATACCCCTGCTATTCTTACCGAGTAGGCAACCCCAAACCTTTTCTGTTAGGCACAACTCTTAAATTATGTTATCAAACTAGTTCCAATGTGTTACAAATATCTGGGGGGGAGTGGGGGTCCCCCACTGTGTAACCCATTCGCTGTCAGAGGGATTAGCAATGCATTCTGTGATACAAATGTCTGGATTCCTAAAGAAAGCCAAGAACAAATATCTCTAGGATATTGCGGTGCAACGACAATGTAAGGATGTTATAGCGAGATGGAGAGAGCAAATGTCTCTGAGCCTCCAGATGGAGGGTGGGACAACGTGGAGGCCCCACATTGCCTCCATTCAGACCCTTAATAGGTCCTAATCAGAGACCTCCTCTGTCTTGGTCTCAGGCCATTATCTGCCAACTGCTACATAAATATATTATGGTTGTACTTACTTTTTGCTGCTCACCAGCAGTTTTACTGTGTTTATCATATACTTAACCCTTCAGTCTTACTGTGTTTATCATATACTTACCCCTTCTGTCTTACTGTGTTGTATACTAATAAAATTAATTTATTTTACAATTACCCACCCTCTATCACAGATTGGGGCATTTGCTTCCTGGTAAATAATATCTTTCAACTAAGCTCTAGCCATCAGTACTTTTCCACACTAGTGTACACGGTATCATTATGGACTCTCTTACTATGACTTACCAGGTTATCAATACATACTGTAGGTGTGCCGAGTGACTCCAAGGTGTCCCCCCCCCCTTCCCGCAGGCTCTGAGACACTTGCGCCCCTAACGCACCCCGCCCGATAATGTACTTTTCAGGAGTGCGGATATCCTCTGTGATAGTGAGATCTGGGAATTATTATCGGATACTAGTTATAATTTCGGGAACATGAAGTGTCGCCTCTACCTGCTTGTTGGTATCGGCTACAATGTCATCCTGGAGAAACTCTGTAGGTACTTCGAGTTTGACCAAAAAACGAGACAGATATGCCCTCTTCTTTAGCTCACTCGTTCTCTGGAGGACCCAGTATAACACCGGATGAATTACAGGCTTACTTCCAACAACTAAGCCTTGACGAAATGTACTCCTAAAAAATAAAAAGATGTTTATATACAAGAAAACCTACTACAATCTATGGCTATAACGTGGAGTTGAAAGATAGATTTGCAAATTACATTTGTTTTTTAAGAGAATGCAGGAACTGCTTTAATCCAGAAAAACCTACAATGCAACAAGACTGAAGCAGGCAGATAGCTACATACGTGTGCTCATTTGCATGTCATTTACCAGAATCCCTTGCTGCAGTGGAAGCACTGCATGCTAGGTGATAACGGTTGAAAGGCAGGGTTGCAGACATGTGACATGTGAATGTGCTCACAAGTGATCTTTTTATTTGCTATATGCAATACGGTAGAGGTTTCTTGTTGCCTTTTTACCCACCATAACTTAGAACGTGATGGTAAACCCTACAGGTCTTGAAAATGCAAAGCCAGCAGTACAACCAACTTCACACTGATGATACCCATTAAGGTTGAAACATGTCTGTGAATGGTTTCTCTGGCTTTGCATCTGATTCCCATGCTGTGTGTGCTTTAAAGCTGTGTTAACAGTGAGCATTAGTTTATATGGGCTCCATGTACTGTAACAATGGTTTTTCAGACAAAAGGTGACACATTGTGTGCTCATTTGCATGTCATTTCCCAGAATCCCTTGCTGCAGTGGAAGTGCTGTATGCTGGGGATGGTGAAAGGCAGGGTTGCAGACCTGCCTAAGGCTAAGGCCCCGCTCCCTTCGTCAGCGCTCCCACACTGCAGACAGGCGGGGCGCTGACAGACACGATATGCGATATGCGGTCTGTAGGGAGCGGGAACCGGAGCGGGAGGGAGTTGGAGGCTTGAGCGGGAGGGGGGGCGTGGCTTGAGCGGAGGGACCCGCTACTCTCCCCCCCCCTCCCTCCCTCCACGGGCTCGGGCTGGAGCTGCTGATTGAAGGTAAATAAAGCAACACACACACACAGGCACTCATACACACACACACACACACACACACACGCAGGCACTCATACACACACACACACACACACACACACACACACACACACTCATACACACGCACGCAGGCACACACACACACACACACGCACGCAGGCACTCATACACACACACACGCAGACACACACACACGCAGACACACACAGGCACTCACGCTGCTTTCACTCCACACTCCTCCCCGCTCCCCGAAGCCCCTCCTCCTCCCGAAGCCTCCCCTCCTCATTGGCTCACAGCCACACCACGTGACGCGTCGACGCTAGGGATCACAATTCTCTTGTATCTGCTAGCGGCTGACGCGTCACAGCATGTAGTAAGCTGTGCAGCCTGGGGGGACCGGGACCGGCTCGGGAGGATTCCCCTGCTGGTGGGGAACTCTCGTGTGGCCGCCCGCGCCGCCGGGCGCAGCGGGTCACTGCCCTTAGGCAGCACTCCTCAGCTACCAGGGTTCACAATGTGTCCTCTTTTCAAAGATGTTGCATCCTGCGGGCCAATAGGAAGCTGTGATGTCAACGGTGCAGCTTTCTATTGGCCCATGGGATGCAGTAGCTTTAAACTTTAAACCCCAGCTTGCTCAACCAGAGTGGCTATCGGCACCCCCTGCGGAGGTAAGTATCTTTGGAAGCAAGGGGGCCCCAGAGCTAACATGAATGGGGTTCAGCTCCGGAAACCCCTTTCTTCAATTCTATATAAACAAAATTTGCAGGCTTGGATTACTCCTTTAATAGGTTGAGAACATTAACTTCCTTGATCTTTCTGTTTTATTCCCCCATATAATATAATGTGTGATATAATGCAGTAGTTTGTGCTCCTCTGCTGGCCCGAGCTGGGCAAAACACACTTTTCAATGCTACTTCACTGGACTAAAAACACAAACATATAGTTTTTGTGTGTGTGCCAAAAATAATAATTTCCCTCAGGAGTTGAGGTTACTTAAAAGTCAAAGGGGGTATTTGTGTATTGTCTAAAAGTGTCCGTGCATGCCGCTTTTGGCCGAAAATCCCTATGGAGTTCAATGAGGATTTTTGTATGAATACTGTCCGAACAGTTGCTTCGGAACATATAGAATTTACCTCAAACATTTATGATTCAATTCCACGGCAGTGGCAGGGCATTACATAAACATATGCATATAGCATAAGAAAGACCGTTATGAAAAAGAAACAAGAAGTACAATTAGCAGAGAAACCTGTAGTGCCATAGGATCTCTGCAGTATTTAGATGGTTTGTCTTAGGCACCAGTGTGTTTGGAAATTAGGAATCCATTCACTCAAAATGTGCCCACAAAATGAAGACAAAGTTCTGAATCTCACCTCGTTAATATGCTGTACTACATTTCTCTCTGGTCTCCTCAGATGTGTAAACTGATGACTTTCAGGGTCACGGTCGAGTGGTCTGGAAAGGTATCGGACTAAGATTATCTATCGCCCCGCCCCAGTCTAATGTATGTATCAAATCTTTTCCCAAGAAGTATTTTCACTCAAAGTAGAAGATAGTTATACTCCTCTACATCAACCAACAAATGAACCATCAAGAAATAAATCCCCCACTACAAGACATCATGGCGTTCTGCCAAAAATCCATCACAATTCACTTAGATTGTAAACTCGTTAGGACAGTGTTTCCCTTTGTCTTGTCATTTACCTGCTGCGATTATCCCCATTGTTTTGTAACTTACTTTTTATTGTAATTTTGTAAAGCGCCGCATACACACTTGGCACTAAATAAATACAAAATACACATGCAATATGTCATATACTACACCAGCGGTACGCAAACTGGGGGGCGCGAGATTGTTTTGGGGGGCGCAGGCGGTTGCAGAGGTCCCGCGCTCTCCTCCCAGGCATTTAAATTAAATGCCGGGGGACCGCGCGAAGCCTCTGCAACCGCTACTTACAGAGGTTCAGCCGGCTCCAGGACGCCTTACCATGGCAACGCGGCGTCAAATGACACCGCGGGGTCATGTGACGTCTCTCTCATCACTTGTGAGCACATTGACACATATATATATATATATATACACATACATATACACATCTATATACACATCTATATCTCTATAAGATTTATCAGTCGTCGTTGTCCTGTCCCCCCCAAAAGTCACTCATCCACCACCATATCTTCTACCCAAAGGTCCGCCCCACAATGCCTTTTGTAGCGATGTAAGGCGTGATAAGTCGCAACTTTGGCAAGCAGTTGTTGACCGCTCTGCCACCAATGCGGTTCTTCTGGACCGGTGGTCTTTGAAGCATCTCGTCAAGCAGCTCCACCCCACTGGTACCACCCATCACCCCTAACTTAACTCATTTGCATGGCGCTGGATTTTTCCAGCACCTCCACGCACGTAAATAAAAACGTCATTAGCAGGATGACAAATCTCCTTATAGGAAAACTACGTGCAATGTCAGTAGTGACTTGTAAAACAGTGAATTAGGGAATGCCAACATAATACCATAGTTTAATCTTAACTGCAGTGTGTTCTGATGCACCGAGAAGGAGTAAAGCGCTCATTAATCACACACCACACTCTGCTGGCTGACCCAGAGAACAACACTGACGCTCGCCTCCCAAGCAAGTTAATTATCTCCAGTCCCCAGCCAACCGAAGAGAGAATGTAGCACAGTTAAACTTAGAAGTGACATCCATGTGCATTAGGGAGTTTGACTCTGACAAATGTTCTAAGTCGTAATATTAAGAGCCCATCATAAAAAGTTAAAACTATTCCAAAGCTTTTTATCTTGCCCTGCGCTCAATTTTAATCTGCTAGCCGATGCCAATATTAATCTGTTTAATCAACAACATTGGGTGACTTGGCAGGAAATCAGGAAAGGTTGGAAAGTGCAAAATGACGACATGTAGTAGGACATTCTTTAGATAACAGCCCCTGGATTAGGTTTGGTAGTATCAATTGTGGCAAACATTGTCCTGTAAAACATTTGGGTCATCTCCAAGAATCTGTAGCAAAGTGGTTACATCCACAGAGGCATTTACCCGTCCTCATAGCCAGACACTTATCCACTACACTTACCTCGCACCCTACAGTCTCCAAGTGTCCAACATATCCCTTAGATTGTAAGCTCTCTGGGGCAAAGATTCCCCTTTCCTAGTGTGCTCTTTTATGTTTGAGACACACACACACACACACACACACACACACACTATACATAGGTGTCCACAAAATACCTTTTTTTTAATTAATTTTTTAATCATATACATTTTTTAGTTTTAAAACTCAACTGTTGGGGTTCAGGAAACAAAATGGGGATTGGGGTGGGTGGGGAAACAGATACACCCCCATAATATACACTTATCAGTCAATTTGCAAAAAACAACATCCCGGTATCAAAATCACAGGGGTAATTCCAGTCCAAACATTTGAGACCCGGTTTCTTACGTTAGAAAACCCTTAGTGTTAGAGAAATCTCACTTCTCCGCCCAAAACACCAGATCAAGATCAGCTTGTTACCAGTTCCCGCAGAACTAGGAATATCGGAGTTACTAGTTGTAAAGGTTTATTACTAGTTGTCCCTTAAACCAGGGGTGCTCGACTCCAGTCCTCAAGACCCCCCCCCCCAACAAGTCAGGTTTTAAGGATACCCCAGCTGCATCCCAGGTGATGCAGTCAAAGACTGAGCCACCTGTGCCAGGGATATCCTGACCTGTTTAGAGGGGGGGAGGTGTCTTTAGGAGTGGAGCGCTCATACAATTCTTTAACCCTTTGTTTCTAAAGGGAAGTTTCTCCACCACCATTACCTAATGAATTTGTTACGTGTAACACCCTCCTTGTAGGGGTACGGAGATTTTTCCACCTGGGTGAAAGTGAGCAGCCGGCCGCCGTTAATATGCGAGTGATGCAGGTTCAAGACATCTATATTTTCAAAGGGTTTGCCAGAATAAAGATCACTGGATCTATTGGGTGGAGTTATCCCTAGTATTTCTTCAATTAGTCTCTGCACCATCTTCTAATATCTCTGGATCTTGGGACAGAACCACCATATATGGGGGAGATCCCCTCTTCGGCGAGCGTTTCTCCAGCACAGGCTGGTGGTACCAGGGAACATTCTACTCCGCTTTTTGGGTGTCAAATACCATCTGGAGAGAATGTTATAGATATTTGGTTACTGTACAGATTGACGTCTGTTTGAGGCCAATCCCCAAATGTCCTCCCAAGCTGCCTGGAGCTTTATTAGTCTTTATCTCCATTAGGGAGGCCCAAGACTCAACGATCTCTCATTTAGACTGAAGTAGATCTAAAATTATTTTTTGATTTTGTTTGCTATTTACGGGAAATTCAGGAGTGAATCATTAAGTCTCCACTGGCCAATTTCAAATTGGACAAAGGAAGTCCTCAGAGTTAAAGAGATTGGTCAGACCACGTAATAGGTCCTATCGACGTTTGGGAAACCCCCTGCAAGATGTATGGGGAAACTAGGATGTGGTCAATTCTGGAGTGTTTTTTCTTCCAACCGCATAATTCAATTTAAACTATTTGGCGACTTTAAATATTTGTGTGGAGTGAAATTGACCCTCTGGATTGGACTTCTCCAGCTCCGGAACGTGTACCATGTTAAAGTCCCCAGCGATAATGAGGGGATTCAGGGAGTAGCCCTCCATCAATCCCAGCATCCTCTTCAGGAAATCTGCTCATCATTGGGGGCATAGGGGATGTCCCTACCCTACAAGAGACTTAAAACAAATACCCAGGCTGTATCTAAACCAGCATCAAAATAGCCACAGGTCATCACCGCGTTGCTCCCAATTGCAGGGAAAGAGGCCATATCTGCCCATTGTACATCCCTTCCGGGGAATCCCTTATTCAGCGGATGAATCAACAGGGTTTTCTTCTTTGAGATCCAAATAAATAGCAAAACTGTGGGGCAACTTAAGGATCACCGCTATTCCCCGACAAGGGGGCACCTTAGCTACCTTGGGCAGCCAGGGGAGTGGGGGGAGGGGATACCTTTGTTTGATTAGTAACCTATACAGAACGAAAGCTAATAAACATTCCAACATAAAACATCAACTATCCGGAGGTCAGTTTGTGTCACCGAGACAGAGGCCCTGAGGGGGTCACCTCTGGCGCCCAGTCTTGTCTCACTGGGGAGCGAGTTTCAGGGTTCCACATAACCTGCCTCTCGAGAGTCTGTGCTAGAAAAAGCCGCTGCCTCTCGTTTGTTTGGTCCACAGGATGTCTCCGGGGAGAGGGTGGGGGGGGGATCCCCCGAGTCATCCTTCCTGGGCGAGCCATGTAGCCTTGCCGTATCTCTGTTCGGCCAACCAAGATCCAGGCCGAGCTGCTTTAGGAAGTCGTCCATTTCTTCAAGAGGGAAAATTGGTTGCCGTTCTTATCCACCACGAGACGGAAGGGAAAGTCCTATCTAGACGCGAGACCCCTCTCTCATAGTAGGGTGGTAATATGCTGCAACTCTCCGCAGTAATATTGTGATCCTTGATAGATCGCTGAACACTTATACGTTTGCATTTTTAAACAAAATATCCCCTTTATCCTGCATGTGGTTCGGATCTTTTCTTTTGCAATAAAATAATGCATCCTAATGACCGTCGCTTGATTTTGCTGGGTTGGCGAACCTAGGGCCCAAGGAGCGCCGCGCTCTGCCCATCAGGAGAGAGGGACCCTCCAGAGCTGGGTGGAGGTACAGGAACAGCCGTAGAAGCTGGTTCTGTAGCAAGTCTATGGTCACTGCTTCAGGAACATTTCGTATGTGGAGGTTCTGGCGCATTGCTCTGATTACTATGTCCTCCATATTGTCCCTTTAGTAGTTTTAATTCCGCACAACGTTATAGTTAGTATTAGCCTATATCTGCAGGGACTCACCAACTTCTCGTTCAAGTTCTGTTCTCCTTTCTCCCAGGGCTCTTATTTCAGCTGCTGCTTTGTATAGATCAGCCTATAGAGAGCATATAGGGAGCCTTTAATGTCCTTAAAAATGGTCTCCAAGTCCTTTAGAGTTCTTCCTCTGGTCTCTTCTTTGTCCATTCTAGAGTCTGAAGACACGTGGACGTCTCATGGAGGAGACCCCTTTTTGCTCATCTAAGGAAAGCAGCGGGCCTCTGCTAATAAGAACGGGCTACCTCCTAGGAGGTGGGTTTTCTGTTCTTCGGAGGCATTCTATGTTATGCCCCTAGGTTTAGGCTCAGGAATACTACATTTGTCAGAAAAGCATCGGTCAGATTAATGTATTCACTTGTGGCAGAATCAGTGGAGCTGCACTAGAACACGTCCATTCCCTTCAGTGCCTCAAGAGTGCCCCACAAAATACCTTTAAATGCAACATAACCACATATTCAGCCATCTATTCAACCGGTGATAGTAACGCGTTATCTCCTATATCAGGCCTGCACAACCCCAGTCCTCGAGGGCCGCAAAGAGGCCAGATTTTCAGGATATCCCTATGTCAGCACAGCTGGCTCAATTGAGCCAGCTGTGCAGAATTAGGGATATCCTGAAAACTTGGCCTGTCTCCTAAATCATTTTGCTGAGCTTCAATTGAATAAATGATAAATTACCTCTACTTTAAAGTTCTAGATCCATCTGCCTCTCTTTATATCTCTAACGCAGGGGTGCTCAAGGCCAGTCCTCAAGCCCTCACCAACAGGTCAGGTTTTTAATATATCCCAGCTTCAGCACAGGTGGCTCAGAGGCGCAGTTGAAGACTGAGCCACATGTGCTGAAGCTGGGATATCCTGAAAAACTTGACCTGTGGGGGAGGGGGGGTGCTTGAGGACTGAGTTGAACACCCCTGGTCTAACCTACCACTATAAACACATGCAGTGTCCACTACCTGATTACTATATTTGGACAATGCAACGGATAGTTATGATGCAGAGATCCCCTTGTTTTGTGAGTGTTGCCCGTACCATGCCCCACTGCTGTATTACATGGCTATGCTTCTTCATATTTATTTCTCACACTATTGTCCATCTCTTAAGTGCTAATGTCTCATTTCTACCATAGTGACTGCAATTCAATTCTTGCTGATCTCCGTGTACATTACAAGTCCATTTACCCCACCGCCTCCCTGTAATATTGCAGGCTCCGCTTGCGGCTCTGACTGTTTGTACCTACATGTCTCCTGTATTTCCTGGGGGTCTATATTTAAGGATCCCAAGAATGTTCAACATTCGTTTAGCGGTCTGGTCAGGCATTTCTTCTCGAATGTCCACGGAGTGCTGCAATGACAAGGGATAAAATATTTCTATTATTTTGGATTTACTTTCATTATCCTCTTCATTGCCATGAGCCTACAATGCAAAGTCCTCCACATGACCTTTACTTCCATGTCAAAATGTTATCTACTATATATTTTGGAAAGTTGCTTATCTGTTCGCAATACATTTAGACACCTCTTTGTATATCGTAACCACATTTTGCGTTATGGTTCCTGAAATCAAGGAGCAGGTTTGTGTTTGGATACAATTCACTGATGTGACGTCATGTACGATGTCATATGACAACACATAATCCTCAAACTACAACTCAATCTTAGTCCCTGAAAATCCAATTTGCAACATTAGCAAAAATACAGGAGCAGCTAAAGTTCTTCAAGAGGGTGAGAGTACAATGTATCACAAACACGCAGCATTAGAGACTCTAGAACGAACATTTCAGGACCTCGCAGGCAATGACACTATTATGGGTGGATTTGTTATTTTTAGCAGGGGATTTCCCATTAGAAAACAAAAAAAAAATGTAATTATTCATTCATAAATCTCAGTATTCTTTGGTTTCTGAGAGCAGCGTGGATACTTTCAGCTAGTATATTATATTTAACTCTGTGCCCAGGACATACTTGAAAACGAGAGGTAACTCTCAATGTATTACTTCCTGGTAAAATATTTTATAAATAAATATTTCATATATTTTTTAACATTAAGAGGTTTCGGCTATAATTTGCCAAAGCTGCCGATCAGGCCCCAGAACTGCTCAGTTGTTCCCGACCTCTGAAGATCCCCTAATTCCCCCGATACAGGCTCCGGCACACATGCTGTATCTGCCTGCGGGACACAGAATGGACGCGGGGTCAGGGTTCGCTGCAGCGGCCAATAGAAAGGCTTTCCATTAGTGACCCCCCCGCCATGTTTGTAGATCTTTAACAAAACAAAAAATAAATAAACTTTAAATCCCACGGAGGTCACCCACAAATGATCAGAAATGAGCTGCAATAAAATGTTTTATTATTATTTGTGTGGGGGGGTTACTAATTGGGAAGACAATGTATATTTCTATGCATGGCCAGACTGTTGTGTAACTGTTTCCTGTGTGGTGCTGAGCTGGGAAAACAAGATCTGAAAAATAACTGTAAGGGAAAGATGCCCATATGTAAAACTGTTGAAAGGTCAATTCCATTGTACAAATTACATGTGCATTCAGAAAAAAGCCGGACGGCACACCCTGCACGGACTCTGTTATCAGCAACAAGAAAGGACGATAAGTAGTACCCTTGTACTAGTGGCACTTGGACAAAATGTACAAAAAGGAACAGAAATATTAGTATGAGAACATTAAAAGTTATGATTTTATTGCTCAATTACCATTAAAATGCCTTTTGCAAGGCTGAAATAGCTATACACAATCAAAATCATATTGTAATTAATAAAGATTCAAAATCCAGAGTCATAAATAAATAAAAAAGATAGCATACAGGCTAGCTCATAAATCCAGCTCCGAATGACAACTAATACAGGGGTGTGCAACATTTTCTGGGGGGCGGAGGCCCCGTGCTCTTCCCCAAAGCATTTAAATGAAATGCCGGGAGAGTGCACGCGAGGTCTCTGTATGCCTCACTTACCTTGTCTTCGGAGACTTATGGCAATGACGTTTGCGCACCCCTGCAGTAATACACACAATAAATAAGGGATATAGACAAACAAAGGCCGAGATTAAAAAAAATCCTATTAGCAGATAATACCACGTATCAGATACATGAAATATTAATGCTAAAACTCCTTTATCTGTGTGTGTGTGTTAGGGTCTGTTCTCCATCATTCCCGGCATTACGAAATGCAGAGGGCATCATTTTACTGCCAGCACCGAGTGAAGCAGTCTGTATAATGGTCAGGAGCCGCTGCTCAACTGGATGAGTTTTCCAGTTTAGTTGAGAGAAATCAGCAAACTATACACACAGCACAATATATTGCATTGCAGACATGCCCTTACTATACACATGCATGGGGGGTTGGGGGGGGAAGAAATCCTAATGCGTATTACCTTTGGGTCAACTTCTGCAAGAACATCATTGAGGACCTGTAACAGCTGCATTGGCTCCAACGAGTCAAATGTTATCAAATTGTAATTCTTCTTAAACGGCTCATTGTTGAGCTTTTCAACAATGAATTTAAGTTGGTTGCTCATTTTGATTGCAGAAACAAGATCTAGCTTGGGGGAGAAAAAAAAGTTAATTTATCAATTACCACGATACAAAAAGCTTCCAAGAACAAAAATACGCACATCAAAAAATTGCAGTAGCTGAATGAGAATAGGTGCACTCACATACCCACACAAAGCGTCTCAGGTACCCGGAAAGTTCGCCCAATACAGGGAGGTGAACTGAATATAAACAAATTCTCCAAGAAGAGAAAGACCGGCAGCCCAGAGGTCATGAAAAAGGGATATTGTTTATTCCAAACGAATTATTAGTTTGGAATAAACAATGTCCTTTTTTCAAGACCTCTGGACTGCCGGTCTCTCTCTCTACTTGGAGAATTTGTTTATATTCATAAAGCAAAAAATATATCACTTGAGAGCACATTCACATGTCTCAGACAGGTCCGCAACCCTGCAGCCGGGGATTCTGGGAAATGACATGTAAATGAGCACACAGTGTCACCTTTATATTCATAAAAATTTGTAGTCATAATAAAAAGAAACAGTTGACGTGAATTCTGCAGGATGCCGGTTGCGCACAGGGCAGATCGCATCCAAGATCTAACCAGGAACCTTAAGGCTGCGTCCTCGCTAGCGCTGAGCGGGCGGCGCTTGGCGAGGCGACTTGCATATAAATATATATGCAAGTCCCCGCTCACACGATGTGCGCACGCATATGCGCGTGCACACACGCTCACCGGCGCTCTGCGCTTACATAAACAAATTTTTCTGACTTACAAGCGCGCTCAGCTTCCCCTGCATCGCCCCCCCCCCCTCTCCCCCACGCGAGCGCTTGTGAAATTTTAAAGGATACCCGCGCTCATGCTTGGAGAGCTCTCCAAGCATGAGCAAGCTCAGCGCCAGCCGGGACAAAGCCTTAGGCCGCGTCCATGGATAGTGCTTGCGGGCAGAGGCGCGCTTCCGCTCGGCACGGAGCCCCTACAGCCGCAATGAGAGCGGCTTTAGTAGGGGCTCGCCTACGCTTCCGCACGCTTGCGGAAGCGTAGGTCTTAGGGAAATTTAAAATCTTCGCGCTTGCCGGAGCGCAGGGCCGGTCACGTGAGCGGTTCGCCCAATGAGGGCGAACCAGCTCCGTGACGTCACTGGCCCGCCCGCCGACACGCCCCTGGACGGCGCGCTGTCTAAGGCCAGGGAAAGCACCCGCTTTCCCTCAGCCTCAGCGCGCCAGCAAAAACCATGGCCAAGGCCTAAGGCAGTCTGTTCGCTCAGTGTGCGGACGACTCCGCACGGTCTGCGGTACCATGGCCCCAGCCTTTCTAAGACTGCAGTCATTAATCATCACGTTATATGTCAATAAAGCAAATATTGCTGATGCAGAAAGGGAGATTACAAAAATCCCTCAGCCATCAGGACAACCCAGGGGCGCTAAACTCCAGTCCTCAAGCCAACCAAAAGGTCAGGTTTTCAGGATATCCCTGCTTCAGCACAGGTGGTGCAGTCAAAGTCTGAGCCCCTGATTGGGCCACCTGTGCCGCAGCAGGGATATCCTGAAAACCTGACCTGTTGGGAGGCAGCTTGAGGACAGGAGTTGAGCGCTCCTGGGTTCACCCCTTTGCTGCCAGGTGTCTGCGTGTCAGCTCCTTGTCACCTTGGGCAAATGACATCCTCTCCTTGTGCCTCAGGCACCACAATTAGACTGCAAGCACCGCAGGGTAAGTACGTGGTGTGCCAGCAGAGCTCTATGTATAGCGCCGCGAACACTGTCAGCACCATACAAGAATATTACAATTATTATTATTAATATATGCCAATGTAACAGCGCAGAGTAAAGCACTGCTGCCCCCCCCATTATAACCCATTGGGGGCGCCTCCAGCAGGAGTAAAGGTCACTGACCTTTAATACAGACCCCAATAATAGTAATTGTGAAACCCCCTCAGCGCGGAACTCCAGGGGATCCCGATTAAAAGATCATTAAATAACCGGACTTCGCAGCCGAACAGTCCGAGCCCCGGTCCCGGTCCGCGAGTCCCAGTTCGCCCCCAGCAAAACAGAGATCCACAAGAAGCCTTAGACGGTTACCTAGGAGACGCTGGCTGCAGCAGGACGTCACTTCCGGGGCTCGCAGGAAGTGTGACGGGAGGAGTCAAGTGAGAGGTCTGCAGTGTTCCCGGATGTTGGGTGCGCCCTCACTGCGTCACCCTCAGATGGCGCGGATCCTTGGGGTGAACGCTAGTCCTGTGCTGCCCCTGGCGGGGAGGCGGTAATGTTCCGCTTCTACCCAGACACCCCCCATATATTGTGTGCAGTGCGTGGTAATGGGGTACCTACCCTCCCATGGTGACCCAATGGGGTACCTACCCTCCCATGGTGACCCAGTGGGGTACCTACCCTCCCATGGTGACCCAGTGGGGTACCTACCCTCCCATGGTGACCCAATGGGGTGCCTACCCTCCCATGGTGACCCAGTGGGGTACCTACCCTCCCATGGTGACCCAATGGGGTGCCTACCCTCCCATGGTGACCCAGTGGGGTGCCTACCCTCCAATGGTGACCCAGTGGGGTACCTACCCTCCCATGGTGACCCAGTGGGGTAATTGGGTTTCATTGTCATTGAGCTCTGACACTGAGTCGGCAGTCTCTCTTACTCACTAGAATAAGACAGTCTCAATCAACTAGAAGGCAGTCTCACTCACTGAAAGGCTGTCTTACGTAAAACGCAGTCTTAAACAACTAGCAAGCAGTCCCACTCACTGAAAGGAAGCTTTACTCAACTAGTAAGCAGTCTCATTCAAGTAAAAGTAGTAGGGGAACCCCTGCTGCAGCCGCAGTGGAATAATGATGTGAACGGTGCTTTGGGTGTAAACACTGTAGTAGATATGGGAGAGAAAGAACCCAATGTAACACTCAGGTTCACACTCTGGAGATGAGTGAATGAATTAAAAACATAATCTTTATTAATAACAACATGTATAAAATATTGATCGAACGACGTACTGAAGGTGAGTTGATCCTAAATAAAGATAGCCATATTGGCTCCGGATCAAATTGATAATGTGTGCCAGATAATTTTAATAAACCACTGGTAATATGTCAACACAGTGTTCCTGATGCGGACCTGTGTGGTGGGTGATTACTCCAGGTGTGTCCGGGTAAGTAGTGAGATTGCAGGTCACAAGGATAAAATATATTCTAGTACTTAATGGTAGGTGTGACCCAACTGATAGACATATAAAACAAATACACTATGTATATCAGTAGTGGTATTGTTCAATCAGCTATGCTCCTCTGTAGAGATCTGTATGCCCATATCAGTGTCAGAATGACCTGAGGTAACCCTCTGGGTGCTGTACTCCAGGGGTGTGTTGACCTATATTAACCTGCGTGGCTAAAATCAGAGGTAAGTATCCTGACTGTAGGTCGTGAGGTAGGTCAGTATCCCAGTGAGGGAGACACTGATACTAGGGGGCAGGCTGGTATCTCACACATAGATCAGAGGGCTGGGTAGTGGTATAAGCTGAAGGATAGAACCTCACAGATGCTATGCAGCACACCGAACACGGCAGGGCAGCTATAGTATTGCTGCAGGCAAGGTTCCTCAGTACTTATAAATAACGGAGCACTATCCCTATAAACACCTTTAAGCGAGGCTAAGCGTGACCGTCGGGGCACTTATATCCTATATAAAACTGCACTCGCAGACTACCGCATCAACTCGCGGTCTCAGAGAATCATGCGGAGGCAGTACTGATCTGCGCATGCACGTGTAAGCTAGGAGCCGACGCGCGCGTTTCGCGAGAGGCTTTTTCAAGCGAATGGTTAGTATCATTAAGGATACCCTGCAGGTAGGCAGGTATATATAGGGCCCCCAGTGATGACGTCATGAATTAACCCCTGGTGTGCCATGATATGCTTGGTCCTGTGATTAAGCACAGTAAGTATGCCAATGTTTATAACTGCA
The DNA here is from genome assembly GCA_036426205.1 of Ascaphus truei. Lineage (NCBI taxonomy): Eukaryota > Metazoa > Chordata > Amphibia > Anura > Ascaphidae > Ascaphus > Ascaphus truei. The sequence continues at coordinate 3,330,754 of CM071584.1, forward strand.
TATCCAGCACACTGAAGTATTAGATATCTGACTAAAATTGTGTGTGGTTATTGCCTAGTTGTCAGATTCATGCAAAGTGAAGCAATGATACACTCCAAATCTGCTACTAGGGTAGTGAAGGTGATGTCTAATATGATCATGTAAATGTATACATTATAATGTCAGGGTCCAGAGAGGCCCTGTTTGGGGATAATATCACCACTCCTGGGTGGTGGTGGTCTGTGTACAGGATTGGGGAACTACCTGTTTTTACAGACATGGCAATGCTGTTCAAATGTATATATGTGTGCAAGCGGTTATGAGGTCGCGAAGCGGTGTGGGGTGGACAGAGAGTATGTGCAGACATGATCCCATGTGATATCAGGATGAGTGGAGATACACTGCCTATAGGAATGGGGTGTACAGAAACCCCTCATTCAGGCCTCTGGGTGCCAGTGTCCCAAGTGTGTAGATCCATTTGGCTTCTATTTGGAGGAGAACTTTGTCCCAATCTCCTTTCCGCAATCCTCTAGTTGGATGGTCAATCCCACAGAAGGTGACGGCCTTGAGGTCCCCGCCATGACACTGATTAACGTGTCTTGACAGGGGTTTGTCCGCCTTATTCCTCACGGTTCCTATGTGTTCAATAACCCTCTGTTTAAGACACCTGCTTGTTTTCCCCACATAGACTTTGCCACAGACACATTTGCCTTGGTATATGACACCTGTGCTAAGGCAGTTGATGAAGCTGCGTATGGGATACGACTTGGTGTCATTCCAGTTTCCAAATTGTTTTGTGGTGTTCATGTACTGGCATGCCTTGCATCGCTGGCAAGTATATGATCCAGTGAGTTTTGGTGGTAGCCATGTTCTTGGTTTCTCCTCCTCAAAGTGGCTATGGACCAACAGGTCTCGCAGATTCTTGGCTCGTCTACTAGTCATGGATGGGCGATCTTTGGTGACACCTTTAAGGAGGTCGTCAGCTCTTAGGATGTGCCAATGTTTCTCCAGAATAGCTCTTGCCTGAGGCCATTCGCGGTTAAATGTGCCTACAAAATGAATCACTTTGTCTGGTAGGCTAGGTGGTTTGTCCATGATAAGGGACTGGCGTGAGGTGTATTTAGCTCTCTTATAGGCCTTCTTTATACTCTTCCGGCTGTACCCTCTCTCCACAAAGCGTTGTGTCATGATTTTTACTGTCTTTCATACTCCTGATCAGTGCTACAGTTCCTTTTGAGTCGAAGGAACTGGCCTGTCGGTATGCCATTAACCTGAGCCTTTGGATGGTGGCTGCTGGCTTCTAAAAGGTTATTTGTGGCAGTTGCTTTGCGATATATGGTAGTATGGAGGAAACCCTCGTCGCCCCTTGAAATTTGTAAGTCCAGGAAACACATAGTGTCCTTACTGTATTCCAGTGTGAGATGGAGATTGATCACATTGGTGTTGAGCGTACTGATGAACTCTTTGAGCACTTCCTCTGGGCCTCGCCACAGGACAAACACATCGTCGATGTAGCGGACCCAGAGGTTAATTCATGACGTCATCACTGGGGGCCCTATATATACCTGCCTACCTGCAGGGTATCCTTAATGATACTAACCATTCGCCTTGAAAAAGCCTCTCGCGAAACGCGCGCGTCGGCTCCTAGCTTACACGTGCATGTGCAGATCAGTACTGCCTCCGCATGATTCTCTGAGACCGCGAGTTGATGCGGTAGTCTGCGAGTGCAGTTTTATATAGGATATAAGTGCCCCGACGGTCACGCTTAGCCTCGCTTAAAGGTGTTTATAGGGATAGTGCTCCGTTATTTATAAGTACTGAGGAACCTTGCCTGCAGCAATACTATAGCTGCCTTGCCGTCTTTGTTATTCTGCACAGCATCTGTGAGGTTCTATCCTTCAGCTTATACCACTACCCAGCCCTCTGTCATGTGTTGATTATTCCATGCCCTGCCCCCTAGTATCAGTGTCTCCCTCATGGATACTGACCTACCTCACGACCTACAGTCAGGATACTTACCTCTGATTTTAGCCACGCAGTTAATATAGGTCAACACACCCCTGGAGTAACGCACCCAGAGGTTACCTCAGGTCATTCTGACACTGATATGGGCATACAGATCTCTACAGAGGAGCATAGCTGATTGAACAATACCACTACTGATATACATAGTGTATTTGTTTTATATGTCTATCAGTTGTGGTCACACCTACCTTAAGTACTCTAGAATATGTTTTATCCTGTGACTGCTAATCTCACTACTTACTTGGACACACCTGGAGTAATCACCCACCACACAGGTCCGCATCAGGAACACTGTGTTGACATATTACCAGTGGTTTATTAAAATTATCTGGCACACATTATCAATTTGATCCGGAGCCAATATGGCTATCTTTATTTAGGATCAACTCACCTTCAGTACGTCGTTCGATCAATATTTTATACATGTTGTTATTAATAAAGATTATGTTTTTAATTCATTCACTCATCTCCAGAGTGTGAACCTGAGTGCTATATTGGGTTCTTTCTCTCCCATATCTACTACCTCATTCAAGTAGAAGGCAGTCTCATTCACTGAAAGGAAGCTTTACTCAACTAGTAAGCAGTCTCATTCACTGAAAGGAGGCTTTACTCAAGTAGAAGGCAGTCTCATTCACTGAAAGACTGTCTTACGTTAAAGACAGTCATAAACAAATAGCAAGCAGTCCCACTCAATGAAAGGTAGCTTTACTCAAGTAGAAGGCAGTCTCACTCTGGATGGCATCCTCAGCAATTTTATGCTCATCCCATTCTTCTGAAATAGTCTCATTCATTTGAAAGCAGCTTCAGTCATAAGAATGCAATGTAACTTTTTCTAAGACATACCCGTGGTCTCACTCAGAATGTGGTCTCATTCATTGGCAAGCAGTCTTACTCACTGGAAGTCAGTCTCACTAATTAGAAAGCAATATTACTCATTGGAAGGCAGTCTCAATTATTGGGAAGCAGTCTCACTTATTGGAAGGCAGCCTCACTTGTTAGAAAGCCATCTTACTCATTGGAAGGCGGTCTCGCTTATTGGAAGGCAGTCTCGCTTATTGGAAGGCGGTCTCACTTATTAGAAAGCAGTAAATAATATATAGAAAGTGGTACTTTGTTACTCACAAATGTCTTGATAAGGTATTCTCTCACTGGTGCTCACGCTTTGTTAATCTTGGCATCTCAAAGCTGTATCCAAAGGTTTACAAATGATAGCAATTGTGAAGGATGCACACAGGAATCAGAACTGTAAAAAGCTTACTTTGTTTGAATTTATAAGCAGAGCAGGTACAATCATAGTGTGACGTTTCAGGGCACAAACGCTCTTTCCTCAGACCCTACCCCTGTATTAACACTGTGAAAAGCACATATAAATACCCCTAGGGGTAGGGTGACCAGATGTCTCCATTTAGCCGGGACAGACCTGGATTTTAGGACTCTGTCCTGACTTTTTGGGGTGTTGTCACAGTTTTCTATCCCGCTTGCTGCGCATGTGTAATTGCATGGGCGACCGGCAAGCTCCAATAGCGCATGACCGACTGGCAAACGCCATTTGCGCATGCACAGTCGGCAAGTGCCGATTGCGCATGAGCAACCGGCAAACACAGTTCACGCATGTGCAGTCGGCAAGTGCCGATCGCGCATACGCACGAGCAGCCAGCAAGTGCTGGTCGTGCATGTGCGGTTATCAAGGCAATTCGTGCATGCGCAGTCGGCGTGCAGCGTTCGCGCATGCGCAGCCGACCGGCGTCGACTGCTCATGCGTAACATTTGTCCCGGTTTTTGCCGGGACATATATGGTCACCCTACCTAGGAGGTGAATTACTCACCAACTTCCACCACCTGTGACACATGCAGGGGAGCTGTTCCAACGTCCGCACTTTCCGATCAGCGTCTGACATCATCGCGCACCACAGCATCGGCCGACGCACGTCATGCGGTGACGCGATGATGTCATGTAACCAAGCAACATGGAGCAGGAAATACAAAAAATCACAGGTACACTGGAGCTGGTTTCTAAGGTCTGGCTCTGCACCTTATATGTACAGAGCCTGTATACATAGGGTGGCCATATTTGTCCTGAGAAAAACCGGGGCGAATGGCGTGCGCGAACAACGAGCGCCAACTCCTCAAAACTATTTTGACTAAAAATTATTTCAGATATAATAGAGTCTACTATGAACAAGGGCAGGGAACAACGATAGGGGCAAACATGGCGCCATCATTTATTTATGGCAGACTACATGTACTTTTAATAACATAGAATACTCGGGCAATAGCCACACATGGAGGCGTTATATCGATGACGTATTCATGGTGTGGATAAGTTAACACAATTCTATTTAAATGCTTGTCTTGAAACTATTAGTAATAGTAAAGAGACGGTCAATTTTCTGGACGTGATGGTTTCTGTCACAGGAAATAAGTTGATCGCTGATCTTTATGTGAAAGAAACAGATAGTAATAGTTTATTGCAGGCAGACAGCTTCCATCCGCATGGGTTAAAAACAGGGCTACCATTTAGCCAACTCTTACGAGACAAGCGGATTGTGAATGATCCTGAACTATTACCCAAACGTGCGGCAGCAACTTCCAGCGCTCGCAAGCGTCCGCGCATTAACCGGGCACGGTATCCCTATTGAAGGCAACAATATCCATTGCAGTTTTCACAGCTTGCCTAGTTTAGTCTAGTTACATGCCACCTCTCACCGATTTAAAACAATTACCAGTCCCATAGGCTTTCATAGGGTCCCACCAATAAAAATATTTTTCCTCTTTTTTTAAATGCCATTTTCCAGTTCATGAATCCAACTGTTTTTGGTCCTTGAAGGGTGACGTTTCTGCTGTTATCTGTAGAGTATCCCAAAGTAAAAAGAAAATGTCGGTCAGAAATATTATTTTCATTGTTATATTTTAACTTAATGGTATTTAAAAAGTCATTGTTTATATTTTTGGCACACTGTGCAGTTACACTGGGTGATGGAGCTGGTGAGAGGGTGCAGCCCCGGTCTCCTTGTTGGCTAAAGCTGATATACAGTAGATCCACTTTTCGCCTGTTCACCTGGCATTTTAACCATTTGTTGTGAGTTCAGGAAGGGGTTTTTTGTTAACCCTTGTTTGCGGTGATGTTCCATTTCCTGTTGTTATTTGTAGCTTTTTAGTTCATTTTTTGATTGGTTGGGTGGTTCTGAGGCTGCTCTTATTTAACTAATAGGAGCTAAGGAAAATTATCTGGGTGGCTCAGTTGGCCAGAAAAATTGCGTGAAAGCAGTTGCAGTCCATAGCGGGTCACCTAGCTATTCCCTGTAATGTTATGCCGGGAGGGCGTGTCTTTATCCGGAGGCTACCTGTGACGTCGGCAGGCATTTAGAAGCCACATCACTTCATCAGGGTTAGATAGCAATGAGGGATACTTGACAGATTGGCAAGTGCTCTTGGACTCATATAATGGCAGGACGCCGTGATTTGAGCCAGAGGTGACTAGCAACATGCTGGAATTCTTTATCGATGCAGCACACTTACGGCAGACCGGTAGGATTCAGCCTTATTTCAGGGGGTGCTGGTGTGTGCGAAAAGATGGTGAGACACGTGGGTGGAGGTAGGACTGATAAGGAACGTAACGTTTTTTTGACTTGTTTCCGGGTGGGGGGGGGGGGGGGGGGGTGGGGGGTGGGTCCAGCAACTTGCTAATAATAGCAAGGTTTTTTTAATTCAGACAACATGGGTGTAGTTTCCGAAATTGGGTCGTCACCTAGTTTGTCCCATTTCTTGCACTTGTTGAAGGAGATTTGTTTTGATTAGTCTGTGTTTTAACATACATTTTAGCGCTAAGCCTGTGCACGCTGTGTTTAACGACATTGTTGATTCGCTGTCTTTTTAATATCTCTTTATTCAGGATATGTGGTGAGTTGTAACTGTCCCGATCCTGGATTTAGAAGAGGGATGTGCTCAGGGAAGGATTTGTTGGCCCTGCCGAAGTGGCTAACTTACATCTTAGTCCGAATGGCCTGAATTCCTGGTTGGGTTTGGGAATCTGGTTGGCGAGGATCTCCGTATTGGAGGCTATAGTAGCCGAGGGAAGTGCCGGGCTTCCAGAACTATTGCGGATCAGGAAGTTCCTGGAGGAATCCAGGGGTTAGCCGAGACCTGTCATTGTCAAGAAACATTGGATATTTTAGGGGGAAGGGGGCATGACTGGAGGGTCGAGTCCAGACCACAAAGGGCTTTGTGTATGGGCAAAGGGGTTAAGTGGGATCTGGAGTGGGGTACAGGATGGCAAGAGTAGAGGGAACCACACGGGGGGTATAAAGCAGACCCCCGCGGCCTCCCGTGTACCACTGACGTTTCTGCAGTCCCTCCATCTTGGTGTTTTATAATTGGGCAATAAACAGCTGGTGGGGTGCACTCGACCTGACAAACCCAAGGGAGAGACGTATAACAGGTATATGGGAATCAGACATTTGGTTGCGGCTGTCCAAGTCTCCGCTGGCATTCGGCCACAAAGGACCCTCTACCGCTGGACACTCAGCCACCGACCGCGTAGTCAAGGTAAATTAATTTAAGGGTTAATTTAGCGGTATGGGTAGAGCGGGTTAAGGATAGGGGTTTTAGGGTAAGGTGTTAGGTTTTTAGGGTAGGGGATTAGGGTAAGGGGTTTATGGTTTTTAGGGTAGGGGATTAGGGTAAGGGGTTTATGGTTTTTAGGGTAGGGGATTAGGGTAAGGGGTTATGGTTTTTAGGGTGGGGATAGTGTAAACTTTCTTATTTTTTTTATTTAGGGGAATATGTGTCATTTGTTATTGTTTTTTCTTTATTTTATTAGGGTAAGGGGTTATGGTTTTTAGGGTAGGGAATTAGGGTAAGGGGTTATGGTTTTTAGGGTAGGGTTTCTTGAATTTGCTGGGATTCCGTGTGTTTATCAAGGTGTTTATCAAGGTAAGTCCCGAACCCTAGTCCTTATCCCAAATACCCTAATCTTAACCCCTAATACTAACGCTAACCCCTACCCTAACCGCTAAAACCCCTAACATAATCCCCCTACCCTAACCGCTAAAACCCCTAACATAATCCCCCTACCATAACCGCTAAAACCCCTAACATAATCCCCCTACCCTAACCGCTAAAACCCCTAACATAATCCCCCTACCCTAACTGCTAAAACCCCTAAAGTTATCCCCCTACCCTAACCGCTAAAAAACCCTAAAGTATATCCCCCACCTAACCCGCTAAATAACCCCCTCCAGTTATCCCCCTACCCTAACGCCCCCCCCCCTAAAAACCCCTAAAGTTATCCCCCTAACCTTATTGTAGAAGCAGCCGGTCGTGGATTGGCCCTTTGCGGCCAAACCCCGGCGGGGACTTGGTCACGGCGAGACGGCCGCCACCCCATGTCCCGTTCCGCAGCCCTGACGTGCGTCGCGTAATCACTTAAGGGCTCGTTCAGGCTGCCAGCTGAGGACTCGGAGGGAGGGCGGGAGGCAGGCAGTGCTGGGAGTTTGCTGGGCGACATGTGATTATCCCCCAGCAGACTTTTCAGCGTTGGGGAGGGGGCGGGGCTACAGACGGCAGGGTAAAGTATCCAAGCTGCAGTCATGAAATCATTTGATTGTCGTCAGCAGCAACTCCTGGCTTCGGAGGCAGGGCAGTAGCTACCCTGACAACAAGTATTCAAATTGAATACTTTGTTGCTCACGGCAGCACGCACTGCCCCCGTAGCCAGCACCCTGAACGAGGCCTTTAACTCTTTCAGTGCCCATGCATTGTGCCGCAGAGCCCTCTGACACCAAAATGACTTCATTGATGGGAGAGTTTCCACCATGAGTCATGCATCTCTCTGCAAAAGTTGTACAAATCTGTGTCTTTAATTGGTGGGGTTTATGGGAGGGCAGAGGAAAGATGCAGCAGCCCTTGCTGAGAGTGCCTGAAAGTGCATGTGCAAACAGTCTGCACAAGTGAGCGGGCGGTGTGGGTTTCTTTGCCCTCTGCCTCAGTTCTGCAACTTAGTTTCAGTATAGCAGCTATCACAGAAGAAGCAGATACTGCTGCAGCCTGCAGCCTGAAGCCTGATTCTGCGGCTGCTGAGGCTGGTCAGGCTCTAATGTCATCATAATGACCCGCGAAAGTCCATCTCCGGGGACCGGAGCAGGTTGTTTTTCCTATAAAACGAACAAAGAGGTTCACATAGAAAGTGGGTGCCTTGGGATCACCTACAACATCCTAATTGCGCTGTTAATACTAGTCTTGGGGTGAGTATAGACAGAAATATATTTATTTCAAGTACCCGCGTGTTTACGGCACTTTGCTTGTTGTTAGAGTTAGATTCGGAGGGAAGACGTGTGCCACATTGTAGCACCTGTTAAAGCAGCAAAACACGTGACATCTTATATGCTTGTTTGTTTGTTTTCCAATAGATCATATCTGTAGTATTAGATAATACTTAGTGCAATTTTTTTAATGATTATTATTCAAGTCTAAATGCCATATTTAATAAGTTTTAAAGCATCCTGTGATTTCTATAGCAGGCTTTAGCCAACCCCCCCAGGAGTGCAAGATATTTGCAACACTTTCCTGTTTGTGATCATTTGTTGCCAATGTTCCCTGCAGTTAGAGCTGCAAACTGTAACAATAGATATTTATTTTAGGGGTTCTATGAAAGGGGATGCTCAGTGCAGGAGCGCGCGTGGGAAGGGAAGAGATCTCCCACCTTTCCCTGTTTTGAATGTTGGCGAGTTGATTTGGGTAACGTGTATTGTGTCACAGCGCCGGGGCTGCCTTGCTGGGTGGGTTGGATGGGTCAAGCAAAAAGCTGTCGGGAGTTTAAGTAGGGTGTGGAGGCACAAGGAACTGAGACGGAGAAGGTCAACAGTTCTTGTTTAAGGGGTGCGCTAAGGTTATGCACCCCTTACTGGGGGTCAGCCAGAGTAATGGCCGGATGTGTAAGGATAGGTTAGAAGGGGTATCCAGCAAGGACTTATGTTATATGTATATGCAAGGACTTATGTTATATGTTATTTTAATCTTCGGGCCAATAGGAAGCTACAACGGGTGGCTTTGGGCTTTCCTATTGGCTCGCATCACGCGGGAGAGTTTAACCACCATTTGTGTTTCTCCTGGAGGGGACTGGAACTGGCTACTTTTACAGGCAAGCATCAGGGGGTCCCTGGGGCTGAAAGTAGCACATTCCTGTGTTGGGGACCGCACGGTTCAGCTTTAGGGACCCCACGGTTCAGCTTTAGGGACCCCACGGTTCCCCAACGTGGTAAAAAACAAGGGGTTGACAAAATTGGACAGGGGGACCCGGCTGCTTTAGGAAATTTGCAAGACTGAAAAGTTTGTTCAAATACTATTTTGTCATTCGCAAAGGAATAAAACGTCTCTACGTTTCCCCCACGCATGCATATCTCACCCCTCTGGCAGTGAAGGGGTTAATCGGATGGGGGGAGGATTCATGTGCAGCGGCGGATTAGAAGACCCGCCGCCCCAAGGCACTTACATGTGGCGCCCTCCTTCTCCTTCCGAATCGCAGAGTCAAATGACGCCGCGGACGTCACCAATGTGCCGTCACGTGCTGTCGCGTTGCCATGGTAACGCGAGGTCATGCCATCGCTACGAGACACCATGTGACATCACATTGGTGACGTCCGCGGCGTCATTTCACGCTGTGATTCGGAAGGAGGAGTGCGTCAGCGAGGAGGCGGCCGCCACTTGTAAGCGCCTTCCCATCAGGCCCGAGAGCGAAGCAAATGTATACGAGGGCGGACATTTTTGGCACCCCAAAATGTTGCTTCCCTAGGCCCGGGCCTAACGGGAAATCCGCTACAGATAATGTGTCCGCATTTTGATTTCCCCTGGTGCTTGTTCCGTGCCCGTCACGGGGAACGCAGATTTCCTGGTGAGGAAATAGTACAAGGATACATTCTTTTTAAATTTCTTATTTTATTTCATCGCCTGCAGTGTGATCGTGATTACTGCTAAGGGCTATCAAAAAAAGGTGGCGCCTATCAGTTCCGTCCACACGAAGGTAAAGGGGGTCGCAGACGCCGATTCCCGGATCTGGGACACTGCGGAATATACTATTCCATCCCAGGTGAGTCATGTCGCATTAAACAGGTGCGGTTTAACCTGCAATTCTGTGAAAGGGGCATTGGTGGCTCCATGAAAAAAAAGATTCTGTTATAGCAGATATTTAATCATTTCATCCAAAAGCTGATTGGAGGGTGGCTCTTCCTATCTTGTTGAAGCTCACCCCCTCCCACATTTAAGTGGTTAAAAGCTCACTCCATAGCATCTTCCACTCAGGGGAACTTGCTTGCTTGCAGTATGATTGTGACAATCTAATACAGAGTGCTTTTCCTGGTAATGTACAGGTTAACAAAAGCTTCAATCAGACTTAGAACTATGCAACTAATTTTGACAGATTTATTATAAATCGTTGTTCCTGGTAATGCACATGTTATTAAGAATTTATATTAGTGTTAGGGACCCTTGAGATGTGGTCTGCCGTGTAGTGGCTTAGGGGCTTACAACACTTTGGCCAAAATGTTAAACTAAAAGACCATTTTATTTAATAGATATCTATACATATATATTTAGGCACTGTACCGTGTATAGGTTTCACTGGATGTGCACTGAGCTCTGTCTGTGTTTCATGTTCTGTCTCTGGTTTTAAATATATATTGCCATGCTCAGTAGCACTCCTCTGTGACACTTATATGCTTATATATATGTTGTGGTTATTTTGGGGGTTCAATATGAGCTTGCAGGTGTCCTTTATGTTTTAGTTAGTGATAGAGTTAGCTAGTAAGATAAGTGTTAGTGAGGCATATAGGTTTAGTGTTAGGAATGAGATGTGTGTGTATTTGTTTATTTCCGGTAATTCATTCATTGTGTTCGGCAGTGAGAGGCAGGTTTTTCCGCCACATACCCAGTGCCCCCGTTACATATCCACAATGACCAGCACCTCGGTATTGCCAAATGCCGAGAGTAAACAAGCGAAAGAAGAACGGGAATCTGGTCCCCAATAATAAAATATTTCCCATTTTATTGTGATTCATTAAAAAAAAAAACACAAAATCCATTTGCCACGGAGATAAAATCCTACAAATAGCGTTTCGTGATCCAGTTCCGTCTTTCACTTGTATGTCCTTAGCAGGCTGAAAAGCACTGCGTTAACCCCTTGCTTTCATGTCATATTTGTGAACATCAGGTAAGGGTTTTAACTCTTTGAGTGCCAGGAGGAGGGGGGGGGGGGCGGCACCTTCAGTCCCACTTTGCTAAAACGCGCAGGGTTATTCTGACGTAGTTTAGTGCGTGGGAATTATCGTTAGGAATGACTTGGGTAATTGCTATATCCCTTGCAGTCAGCTCACCGGGACATGATGTAGGCCAAAGTAACGCTGGCGTGTGCCGACATGCTGCGGTTTTGAAGTACAGTAGCAGCTCATCTTCAATATGACACATGTCTTAGGATGAAAGCGAGTTGGTTCTACGCAGGAAGGCATGTAGGTCGGTATGAGAGGCTTCACAGGCTTGTGCTTCTTACCAGCTATGGAGGAAAGCATATTGCATCTGCATTCACTAACTCAGGGGCGCTGAGCGCCAGTCCTCAAGAACCCCCAACAGGTCAGGTTTTCAGGCTATCCCAGCTTTAGCATAGGTGGCTCAGTCTTCAACTGAGCCTCTGATTGAGCCATCTGTGCTGAAGCAGGGACTGATTGAGAGATCCTGAAAACTTGACCTGTTGGGGTATCTTGGGATCTGGAGTTAAGAATCCCTGATCTAGACTACATTGAATATTTTAGATTTAAATTAATAAATATGGTAGGTAAAAAACGTTTCTCCCCCTCCCAGTTAGTATTACTGCCCCATTCCTAATAATTTCAAAGTCACTATATAAAGTTTCTTGTTAATCCCTAAAATAATTGTGCCACAAGTCAGTACCTGTGAGTTCCTACACAAGAATAGCCCTGCCTATTATATACTAGCTAGAAGTATCCGGCTTTGCACGTGTTGCAGTATTCTGGAGTCATCTTTTCCATTGCAGACGGAAAACTGTGAATCAATCGATAATGGCGCCCTCTTTAACCCGATCAATAATTCCACCTTCCAGTGAGTGAGGCTGCACCCCCAGTCACTGAGACTCCCAACCCCCACTCACAGACTCCTACACCAACCCCCAGTCACTGAGACTCCCACCCCAACCCCCACTCACAGACTCCTACACCAACCCGTCACTGAGACCTCCACCCCAACCCCCACTCACAGACTCCTACACCAACCCCCACTCACAGACTCCTACACCAACCCCCACTCATAGAGTCTCCCTACACCAACCCCCAGTCACGGAGACTCCCCCCAACCCGCCCTCACCAGACTCCTACACAACCCCATCCCTGGACCCTACACCAACCCCACTCACAGACTCCTACAACCAACCCAGTCCCTGAGACCTCCACCCCAACCCCCATCACTAGACCCATCCTACAACTCCACACCAACCCCAGTCACTGAGGACTCCCACCTCCCAACCCCCACTCAGACTCCTACACCAACCCCTTCCACTGAGACTCCCCCCAACCCCCTCTCACAGACTCCTACACCAACCCCCACTCACTAGACTCCCTCACTCACACCCCACACAGTCCCACTGAGACCTCCACCACCAACCCCACTCACATACCCCTACACCAACCCCCAGTCACTGAGACTTCCCACCCAACCCCCAGCACAGACTCCTAAAAAAAAAACCACCCCCCACCACAGACTCCCTACACACCCCCAGTCACGACTCCCCCCAACCCCCCTCAGACTCCTACACCACACCCAGTCCTGAGACTCCAACCCCCACCCAAGACTCCTACACCAACCCCCATCACTGAGACTCCCCCACCAACCCCCACTCACAGACTCCTACACACAACCCCCATTCACTGAGACTCCCTCACCAACCAACCCCACATCACAGGCTCCTACACCAACCCCACGAAACTGAGACCCCCCCTAACCCAACCCCCTCACAAGCCCTACACACCCCCAGTCACTGAGACTCCCACCCCAACCCCCACTCACACTACCCTACACCAACCCCCAGTCACTGAGACTCCACCCCACTCACAGACTCCCACCAACCCCCAGTCACTAAGACTTCCCACCCCCATGACCACTTCACAGACTCCTACAACCAACCACACCAGAACTGAGACCCCCAACCCAACCCCCACTCACAACTCCTACACCAACCCCCGTCGCCTGAGACTCCCACCCCAACCCCCCCAGTCAGAACCCTACAAAAAACCACACTCACAGACTCCTACACCAACCCCCATCACTCGCGGACTCCCAACCCAACCCCCACTGACATTCAACTCCTACACCAACCCCCACTCAGAAAGTGCCTTAGCGACTCCGTAACCACCCACTTACAACTCCTACACCAACCCTCACATCACAGACTCCTACAACCAACCCCCAGGTCACTGAGATTCCTAACCCTCCACTCACAGACCTCCCACAAACACCCCCGTCAGACTCCCACACCAACCCAGTCAGACTCCTACACCCAACCCCCAGTTCACTGAGACTCCACACCAAACCCCCACTCAGAGACTCCTACACCAACCCCCACTCAAGACTCCTCAGCAACCCAATCACAGACTCCTAACCAACCCCCAAGTCACTGAGACCTCCCAACCCCCACTCACAGACTCCCACACCAACCTCCTCAGTCCTTGAGACTCCACCTCAACCCCCCACTCACAGCACACTCCTACAAAACCCTCCACTCACAGGACTCCTACACACACCCCCAGTCATGAGACTCACAACCCCCACTCACAGACTGCTCCCACACCACCCCCAGGTCACTAAGACTCCCACCCCCAACGACCACTCACAGCCTCCCTACACAACCCCACAGAACAATGAGAACCCCTCAACCCAACCCCCATCACAGAACTCTACACCAACCCCCAGTCTTCGATGAGACTCCGACCCCCCCCCATTCAGACTCCTGACAAAAACCCCACTCAAGACTCCTACACCAACCCCCAGTCACTGCAACTCCCAGCCCCAACCCAATCCCCCACTCCAGACTCTACACAAACCCCCACCTCAGACTTCCCGTACACCAACCCTCCACTTACGGATCCTTACACTGTGGCGGTAGGGGAGGGTTTGGCCCAGGGTTACACGGGTTACCCCCCAAGGGCACCCCTCTAACGTCGCCAGGAGGACAGGGGTTAACTGGCTGAGGCCCAGAAATGGTGATTTTTACCCTTGTTATAACCTGTAAATGTATTCTTCCCTGTTCATGTAATTGTCTGGGTTATCATACCTGCATACCCCACCCACTGGGATTTAAGGGGTTATCTTAGATGCAGTCTGAATAAAACAGTTCCTGAAAACTGGTAATTTTGGTAACTGAGTAACCAGGACCCTGAGCCTTGGGGTACAGCAGCCTCCGGGTCACCCCCCAAGTATACACACATATTAAAAATATACGTTGTCAATAGAGAAACATATATTTTTGATAAAGTGACTTTTTGTAGGTTTTTGAAAATACACAGGCAGAATGCTAATGGTGTCTAATGTACAGGGCAAAAGCCTGTCTTTGTAATGCGTAAGGAACCAAATGGTGCCTCATATGAGTATATTCACTGGAAGTGTATATCAACAGAGAGGTGTGATACTCGCCCTGATCAATAGGTAAACTGACCTAATTGGTTATGCGAAAACAAAAGCCCACTTCAAAAGGTTTATTCGTGGCCAGTAGGATGCTAAATAGGATATCCTGATAGATTTAGCCTGGCTTCCCGGGGAATTGTTTATATGCGGGAAGCAGGCAAAAGGAAGGGAAGGGTTTGTTATTCACACCTTCCAGCAAAGGTATTCCCCACACAGGATATCAAAGTGAGTAACTTTATTAAATATAGAATACTATGAAGATGTCCTTGGCTGAACGGCTAGAATTACATAAGTGTATTGGCGAGAGTAGACCGATCTTGGGAAGTCCTAAACATTGAATATGTAACTGCTGCTAAATCCAGATATTAATATCTCTATTAGTTCATATTACAATGTAATGATGGGTCTCTCTACGAGCGTCAGGTGTCCCAAATGCAGTAATATCTCACCTGACTGTGTGTATTCGGAACGGAAGTTATGCATGATTTGCAGTAAATATGAAATTTTGGTTAAGTCTGAGGAACCCCTGGGGTGATGAGCAGGAAAGGCTGAATTACAACCTGATCATCAAAGACTATTGGGCTAATTGCTTATGCTTGGCCCACACGAACAAAAGGAATTAACCAGAGGAAGTGGAACTTTTCAACAACGGACCACCTAGCTTCAAAAAGCTCCCAAGGACCATTTGGTAGCCGTCTCGGCACCTAGGTTACAGATAGAGGGACAAACGGTTTTAAACTGCTTGTCCACCCCTATATCCTTTGTCTTACGTTTGCTGAATGATTTCCTGATTGCTGAGAAACTGCCAGTTCAGATGGGACTGTTTCATTCATTTTTTCATCTTTCGTAAGTGTCTATTTTTTGCCTGTTATTGTATAATCTTTGTGTTCACCTTTATACAAGGAAAAAATCACTTTATTATATCTAAGTCTCGTCCAGTTCAAACCCAGGTCATATATATATATTTATATAGTAGTTTTTGGTGTAAAATTACAGCCTGTCGCAAGCTTCTCGTGACAGGCTTGTAAATTACTGGTGGCAAGCTGGGCGGGTTGAACTGGGACCCTGGATACAGTACTGCGGTGGGTCATGTGGATCCAGTGGGAGCTTGATGGTAATTGCCACATCTCCTGGGACGAAAGATATTGCACAAACAACAGTGTACACATATAACCACAGAATATGGCACCTCCCATGTTCCCCTACTTGTGGAGAAGCCTTTTCCTCCAGAACCACAAAGTGCCGGCCATTACCCGTCTGAATGGAGCCCGGGCAATGAGACCAGACGGAGTGCATCAAGCGGCGCGGGGAGCAGCAGCCAGCAAGCTGAGAGAGGAGGAACAGCATCGGTGAGGCATGAAACCCGGCAGGCTGAGCAAAGATCCACAGCTGCAGCTGCTGTAACCATCACACCTGCCCGGAGAGCAAGGGAAGTGGACCCCAGCTCCGGGACGGCGCTTGGAGGACGGTGTGTTTTGGACGGGAGCGTGGGTGGTCTTGGAAACTCACGCGACAGTCTTGCCACACAGGAGAGGTATTGGCCTTGCGGCGCGGCCCAGTCCATTTTTTCCCAGAATTGCTGTGGCCCTGTGTTGTCACCGAAGGAGAGATTTGTCCCCGCAAGTCGACCGAGCAGCTGGATGGCGATGATTCAGACTCGCTTTATCCCCTCCAAGCTCCGGCGCTCCAGCAAACTCCGCTCTGGACTTTTTTTCCGTTGCCCTTGACTGGGTTAGTCCACCGGGCGGCGGCGAAAGTCGTGAATTGAGCCCGGCGCTCAGGAACTACATGATGGGAGACGGGAGAATTCCTTCTTCTCCCTCTGGCTTCCTTGCTCACACAACCTCTGCTCGTGACCACCAAGGTGGCGGAGAAGAAAGCCCACTCGGCAGTTCGCTGCGGACATGCCAAACAAAGGGCCACAATAATGCCCGTGCCCTGGACCGTGCGCGGTCAGGCGAAGACAAGAAGCCCCTCAGGGCCAACCTCACGACGCTCGGAATAAGATGACCCAGTTAGCGGAATCCTGATGGCCTCCCGCCAGCCGGGGGCTGAAAACCACTCCGCGGGACGTCTCCTGGAGAACATGACGGGCTGATCAGCAACAGCGGCGGAGAGCACTCGGCCATCCACCTGATCCGGCGGAGAACAAGACGGCGGCGGAGAGAAGACGCCCCACTCCGGCATCTGCCGGCGGCAGTTTTATTTGGGGGGAGGGACAGGTTTGCGGGAGGGGGTTTTGACCAAGTTTGCATGGAGCGTGTTCCTCCCACAAAGACCTGCGGACCCTGGTCCTGCACCGTTTACTGTACCCCAACCCGGGGGCGCTGTGCGGAGTGGCCCGGTTGCTGAGCCAGTCCCGTATGGGACCGGCGCACGCTCCGTCCCGCAATTGGGACACAAGGCGCGGTCTCTGCGGGGACCAGCAATGGTAAGCTAACAGTGCATACTGACCCGACTTATGTTCCCTATGAGACTGTACCTCTGTTGGTTTTCACTATAGGGTGTACTATGGGGGGGGGCAGGAGAAGGGGTTACCAGGGGATGGGGAAGGAAGGCAGCAAGTGATGCGCCAGATTTCCCATTACCTTGGCGGAGCGGCAAGGGGACTCTCAGTTAAGGTTCCCCTGTTGCAGCCTTGGCTAGGGCTGTGAGGTATCCGGGGTGTGGCAAAGTTAGACCAACCTCAGATTACCTGCCAGCCAGGAGCTAAGGTGGCGTGCCATCTGCACCACAACCACTGAGCTCACCTCCGTATGGGGGCATCAGCTTCAGGAAGTGGGCCTCGCCCCTGTTTAGCACCGCAGCTCTAGGTATTGGATTGCCGGAGGGGTTTTGGGTGGGCCTAGTTGGGTACAACCGGGGAGGATAGGCGACACGTGCGTCCAGACGATGTTCCACATTACCTTGGCGGAACGGATCAAGGGGGACCCTCAGTTAAGAGTTCCACTGTTTGCAGGCCCCGCTGCCTGGGCTGGAGGTTTCAGGGGTTGTGCAAAGTTTCGACCAACCCCCGGATTAACTGCCAGCCAGGAGCTAAGGTGGGTGCATCTGCACCAGCAACCCTTGAGCTCATCCCCGGTAATGGGAGACAGTGTCAGGGAGATGGAGATGGCCTCACTCAGTTGTCCCTAGTAGATCCAGGTTAGGATTGTTAGGGAGAAACGGAGTGAGGGAGGCTGCAGGAGTATAGCCCGCATCAGTTACCGGGGAGGGAGGAAGGGCAGCTTGGTAGGCCGACCAGTCATCCCATTCCTGGGCGGAGCAGCAAGGGACTGTCTCATTAAGAGCCCCAACTGGTTGCAGCCTTGCTCTGGGCTGGAGGTATCAGGGTTGTGTGCAAAGTAGACACCCCCGGGATTCACCTCCAGCCAGGAGCTAGTGGGGTGCATCTCCACCCAGCAACCCGAGCTCACCAGCCGGTTTGAGGGGCCACAGCTCTTACAGGGGCGAGGGGCTAGCACGTAGCAGCCCACTCTAGGGTAGGATTCTGGGAGAGGGTGGGTGGGCCAGTGCGGAACCGGGAGGAGGCAGAAGTGAGGCCAGCCAGATTTCCCCATTACCTTTGGCGGAGCGGCACAGGGGACCCTCATCTAAGAGTTCACACCAGGTTGTGCAGCGCTTGCTAGGGGTAGGAAGGTGTGGTTCGGGGTTGTGGCAAAGTTAGCCACCCGCCCAGATCACCTTGCCAGCCCAGGAGCTAGGGGTGCTCTGCACAGCAACCCTGAGCTCATCCCCGGTAATGGGATACAGTGTCAGGGAGAGGGCCTCACCAGGTGTCCCTAGGATCCAGGTTAGGACTTAGCTAGGGAGAAGCGGAGTGGGGGAGGCTGCAGGGTAGGTAGCCACCATCAGTTACCAAGGGGAGGGGGAGGAAGGGCAGCTTGTAGGGCCGCCAGGCTTCCCCATTACCTGGGCAGAGCAGCAAGGGGACTCTCAGTTAAGAGCCCCACTGTTGCAGCCTTGCTATGGGCTGGAGGTACCAGGGGTTGTGGCACAGTTAGACCACCCCCAGATTACCTGCCAGCCAGGAGCTAAGGTGGGTGCATCTGCACCAGCAACCCTGAGCTCACCTCCGGTAATGGGGGCACAGCTTCAGGGAGAGGGGCTAGCCCCGTTAGCACCCAGCTCTAGGGTAGGATTGCCTGGGAGAGGGTTGGGTGGGCCAGTGGGAACCGGGGAGGGAAGGCAGCAAGTGAGCCAGCCAGTTTTCCCCGTTACCCTGGCAAAGCCTCAGGGGGTGTCTCAGATCAGCAACCCCCTGTTGCAACCTTGCTATGGGCTGGAGGTACCAGGGGTTGTGGCACAGTTAGACCACCCCCAGATTACCTGCCAGCCAGGAGCTAAGGCGGTTGCATCTGGAGAGATGCCCCTGGGCTCATCCCCGGTAATGGGGAGACAGTGTCAGGGAGATGGCCTCACTCAGGTGTCCCTAGGGTCCAGGCTAGGATTAGCTAGGGAGAAGCGGAGTGAGGGGAGGCTGCAGGTAGGTAGCCAGCAGCAGATCTCAGTGAGAGAAGGAGGGCTAGTGGTAGCCAGGGAGGGAAAGCATCAGGTAGTGACGCTAGAGTTTCCCGTTACCCTGGCAGAGCCCCAGGGGGTTTCTCAGATCAGCAACCCCCTGTTGCAGCCTAGTTATGGGCTGGGGGTATCCGGGGCAGTGGCAGGCTTGTGCCACCCCAGGGATACCTGCCAGCCAAGCGCTAAGGCGGTTGCATCTGGAGAGGTGCCCCTGAGCTCATCCCTGGTAAGGGGGAGACAAGTTCAGGGAGGTAGGTGCACTCAGGTAGTTCCAGGGTCTAGGGTAGGATTGCCCAGGGAGGAGAGGAGTGCAGGTGGGCTGCAGGGAGGTAAGCAGCAGGCTGAGGTGCTGGGCCTAGGGAAGGCTAGGCAGGGAGGCACCGTGGAGCAGGGGGAGATAGGAGGTCAGTGGGGTGTTAGGCAGCTGGCAGAAGCTAGGGATTGGCTAGGTAGGCAGAAAGTCCCTTGCTCTGACGGGCCAGGAGTGACCCCCCTGACAGATTCCCCAGGGTTCCCAAAGGAGGGGCTGTGGGTAGATAGGCAGCCAGGGAGGAGAGTCAGGAGTATGGCGGAGCAGCTACAGGGTGGCACAGAGCCAGGGCAGGTAGGGTCCCTACAGAATAGTGACATAACCCTGTCCCAGACTTGGTTGACAGGAAAGCGACGGTCTGTGCTATATAGCTGGTCTCCTGCTGGGGCAGAGGGAGGCAAAGGAGAATGCCCGGCTTTGCAGGAACTGGACTTTACAATCCACTGTGTCCTGGTCAATGCTGGAGGACAATTTTGCCAGGCCAATCCCTCAGGACGTATTGAGTGCGTCAAGAGCGCCAGTGGTATCCCAGGGCCATGGGGAGGCCGCTGGGGTACCAGGGGCCCTTGAGCAGGGGAGGTGTGGCGGTAGGGAGGGTTTGGCCCAGGGTTAACAGGGTTACCCCCCAAGGGCACCCCTCTAACGTCGCCAGGGAGACAAGGGGTTAACTGGGCTGAGGCCCAGAAATGTGATTTTACCCTTGTTATAACCTGTAAATGTATTCTTCCCTGTTCCATTGTAATGTCTGGGTTAATCAGTACCTGCATAACCCACCCACTGGGATTTAAGGGGTTAATCTTAGATGCAGTGCTGAATAAACAGTTACCTGAAAACTGGTAATTTGGTAACTGAGTAAGCCAGGACCCTGAGCCTTGGGGTACAGCCTCCGGGTCACCCCCCAAGTACACACATATTAAAAATATAACGTTGTCATAAGAGAAACATATATTTTTGATAAAGTGACTTTTTGTAGTTTTTGAAATACACAGGCAGAATGCTAATGGTGTGCTAATGTACAGGCAGAAAGCCTGTCTTTGTAATGCGTAAGGAACCAAATGGTGCCTCATATGAGTATTCACTGGAAGTGTATATCAACAGAGAGGTGTGATACATCGCCCTGATCAATAGGTAACTGACCTAATTGGTTATGCGAAAAGCAAAAGCCCACTTCAAAAGGTTTATTGACGTGGCCAGTAGGATGCTAAATAGGATATCCTGATAGATTTGAGCCTGGCTTCCCAGGGGAATTGTTTATGCGGGAAGCAGGCAAAAGGAAGGGAAGGGTTTGTTATTCACACCTTCCAGCAAAAGGTATTCCCCAACAGGATATCAAAAGTGAGTAACTTTATTAAATATAAGAATACTATGAGATGTCCTTGGCTGAACTGGCTAAGAATTACATAAGTGTATTGGCGAGAGTAAGCCGATCTTGGGAAGTCTAAACATTGAATATGTAACTGCTGCTAAATGCCAGATATTAATATCTCTATTAATGTTCATATTACAATGTAATGATGGGTCTCTCTACGAGCGTCAGGTGTCCCAGAATGCAGTAATATATCTCACCTGACTGTGTGTATTACGGAACGGAAGTTATGCAATGATTTGCAGTAAATATGAAATTTTGGTTAAGTCTGAGGAACCCCTGGGGTGATGAGCAGGAAAGGCTAGAATTTACAAACCTGATCATCAAAGACTATTGGGCTAATTGCTTATGCTTGGCCCAACGGACAAAAGGAATTAACCAGAGGAAGTGGAACTTTTCACACGGACCACCTAGCTTCAAAAGCTTCCAAGGGACATTTGGTAGCCGTCTCGGCACCTAAGGTTACAGATAGAGGGACAAACGGTTTATAAACTGCTGTCCACCCATATATCCTTTGTCTTCGTTTGCTGAATGATTTCCTGATTGCTGGATGAAACTGCCAGTTCAGATGGGACTGTTTTCATTATTTTCATCTTTTACGTAAGTGTCTATATTTTGCCTGTTATTGTATAATCTGTTGTGTTCACCTTTATCAAGGAATAAAATCACTTTATTATATCTTAAGTCTCGTCCCAGTTCAAACCCAGGTATATATATATATTTATATATATAGTTTTTGGTGTAAAATTACAGCCTGTCGCAAGCTCTCGTGACATACACCAACCCTCACTCACAGACTCCTACACCAACCCCCAGTCACTGAGACTCCCACCTCAACCCCCACTCACAGACTCCTACAAAAACCCTCACTCACAGACTCCTACACCAACCCCCAGTCACTGAGATTCCCAACCCCCACTCACAGACTCCCACACCAACCCCCAGTCAGACTCCCACACCAACCCCCAGTCAGACTCCCACACCAACCCCCACTCACAGACTCCTACACCAACCCCCAGTCACTGAGACTCCCACCCCAACCCCCACTCACAGACTCCTACACCAACCCTCACTCACAGACTCCTACACCAACCCCCAGTCACTGAGACTCCCAACCCCCACTCACAGACTCCCACACCAACCTCCAGTCACTGAGACTCCCACCTCAACCCCCACTCACAGACTCCTACACCAACCCCCACTCACAGACTCCTACACCAACCCCCAGTCACTGAGACTCTTACCCCAACCCCCAATCACTGAGACTCCCACACCAACCCCCAGTCACTGAGACTCCTACACCAACCCTCACTCACAGACTCTTACCCCAACCCCCAGTCACTGAGACTCCCACCGTAAACTACAGTGACATCAGTGATCCGGGTCCCTGTCTTATTTCTACATGCTCTCATCCTCGCCAATCACATACAACTTCACCTCCTTGTGGAGTAAACCCCTCTAACCTAATACCCATCCCCTGCCACCCTCCCTCCTCTCTCCCCATCCCCTGCCACCCTCCCTCCTCTCTCCCTTTCTCCTGTGCCCTTTGGAATGCTCGCTCCCTCTCTAACAAGTTCCTCTCTGTGCATGACTTGTTTCTCTCTCACTCCCTGCTCCTATTTGCTATAACTGAGACCTGGCTCACTCAGTCTGACTCTGCTCTGGAAGCTGCCCTCTCCTATGGTGGCCTTTCCTTCTCCCACAATCCACGCCCTGATGGCAGGGGTGGAAGCGTGGGGCTCCTGCTCTCCTCTCTCTGCCACTACCACTACCGAACCTTTCCTATTCCTCCCTCTCATAACTTTCCTTTCCTTTGAGGACAGACTGTCCAGCTTTTTTCTCCTCTCCATGTAGCGGTCATCTATCGCTCACCTACCCCCCCTTCTTTCTTTCTCTCTCACTTTGAATCCTGGCTCTCCTTGTTTCTCTCCTCAGACTCACCTATTCTTCTCCTTGGGGACTTCAACTGCCATATTGATCACCCCTCTCTCCCTTGGACTTCCCGCTTTCTCTCTCTAACCTCTTCTTTTGGACTGTAGCCAGCACCAACAAGGATGGCCACTACCTAGACCGGGGGTTTCACTCCAAACTTTTAGCTCTCTGATTTCTCCTTTTCCCCTTTTCCTCTCTCTGACGATCATCTTATGACGCTCTCTCACTTCTCCATCTCTCCCTCGTTTGTGCAGAGACCTGTGCTCTATTAATCAGATTACATCCGTGTTAAACTCCTGGAACCTGTCAAATCAGACTGGCTGTCCCGAGGAAGAGAGGAGAACTCGCCAAAGCTTGTCTTATAATATCTAGTGTTCGTCCAAATAAAAAAGTTATCACCTAACGTATGAAATATGAGGGATTATGCTTTGTTCTCACAACACAATTTCTTACGTGTTTTCCTTTTATTCCAGGGACCCGGCTCGTTTTTCGTTCTAACTAACATCATCAAAACAGAAAATCAAATGTTAGGGACTTGCCCAGAGGTAACGGCATCTCCTTAAATACAGTACGTTCAGAGACCAGAGGGTCCTCCAACGCGTTTCTCTGCCCTCAGGGGTCTTCCTGTTGTGTGTGTATAACAGAGAACCCACAACCCTGATGAAGGCCTTTTTGGTGGAAT
This sequence comes from Ascaphus truei, assembly GCA_036426205.1. Taxonomy (NCBI): domain Eukaryota; kingdom Metazoa; phylum Chordata; class Amphibia; order Anura; family Ascaphidae; genus Ascaphus; species Ascaphus truei. Next base: position 3,354,247 of record CM071584.1, read on the forward strand.
TGTGGCTTTTTCTTTATGTAAAATAAACACTATTTTGTATTGAAATGCTGTACAGCTTGGGGAGCCTGGGGATCTTCCCAACTGTAACCGAGAAGGGGTGTGAATTAAACTACTGGGGGGCAGAAAAGTGCAATGGAAATATATCCAAGAAAGAGACCATTGTTTTGTGCGCCATTTTCTCTTTGACGCATCTACTGCACCAAATATACAGGACCAAGAACACCTTTTTTGGGGAGAATAAACACATTGTATTTAGAGGTTTTATTCCCTGCTGCTTGTCACAGGTGTTAACGGTCCGGTTCTAGCTAGGTTTTTTTCTTCTAGGCTTGAAGCAGGGGGTCTCCAGAGCCGAACATGGGGACATTTCAGCTCCGGGGTTAAAGGTAGCACTTCACAATTACAGTATAGTGCACGGTACTCAGTGCTGTACATAGGATTATTACAGACACAGGTCCCTGCCCAGATAAGCTTACAATCCATGATTTTGGTGCCTGAGGCACAGGGAGATAGTGACTCACCCAAGGTCGCAAGGATCTGACACCGGGATTTAAATTATTAACTAGTATTTAATCGATTGTAAGATGATCCTGTGTACACAAATGTACATTGTGTGTGTGTGTGTGTGTGTGTATGTGTGTGTGTGTGTGTGTGTGTATGTATATATATATATGTATGTATTTATGTATATATTTATTTAATTCCCCAAGAGGGAAAGAGTCGTGTCTGATGGTGGGGGTAGGAGGGAGAGTGATATAGAACAGGAGTGGCCAATTCCAGTCCTCAATGGCCACCAACAGGTCAGGGTTTCAGAATATCCCTGCTTCAGCACAGATGGCTCAATCAGTGGCTCAGTCAAGACCACCTGTGCTGAAGCAGGGAAATCCTGAAAACCTGAGCTGGGGGAAGGGAGTCCGCCGCTGGGGGAAGGGAGTCCGCCGCTGGGTGAAGGGAGTCCGCCGCTGCCATTTTATGTTCCCCGGGCAAAGATTGCTGCTCGGTAGATAAACCTGCTCATCACATGGGAGTCCCTGGGGGGTGGGGGGAGTACATAGAGAGTAAACTGGACTGCTGCTTTTAAATGTGGGGGGACTCGGGATGCCCGGAGGGACACGAACACTGGGAGACAGAGAGAGGGGGACACGGTGACCAAAACCCCACAAAGGCTGTTGCTGAGATGCGGTGACACCATAGAAAGAAGCCTCCGTAACCGTATATTCCACTAAGCAAATATCCTTATTATTTCTTGAAATGTCATTTTTTTGAGATACCAACCCCAAAATCGTTGGGGTCCCGAAGGCGAAACACTTGTGGGGGCTCAGTGTAAAAAGGTTTGAAGCCATGGTCTTCGTCGCTTATCCGCCAGATGGTTAACAATGCATTATAATGTTAATTACCATTTGGGGTGGATGGTCGTGTCAGGGAATGGGAGTAGGGATGTCTTGGGGCGTCGGGTTGCCAGGTGCTTCGTGAAAGACGACGAGATCGTCTGCAGCTCAAAAACCCACAGGGGACGGTTCAAACTTCTCCAGTGATCGATGTAGCAAGAAGAATTGGAAGTGCAGTGGGAAAATGTCGTATGTGATGACAACTGCGCTCCCCAATTCTTCTTCTTGCTAAATCGGGAGGTGTGGGGCCAAGGAGAGGAGGAAACAGCGTGGAGCGGAGAGGTGTGTGTCTCTATCTCGAGCGCGTCGTACCTTTTCACCATTGTGTCCAGTATTTTTGGAGACGTCACCTGGCCGCCTTAGTTGGGAGCTGAGCTAAAGGTTCAGTACAGGTGTTAGACTGGCTCACCCCCTCCCCCCCCCCCCCCCCCCAACAGGTCAGGTTTTCAGGATATCCCTGCTTCAGCACAGGTCACTCAATCAGTCCCTGCTTCAGCACAGCTGGCTCAATCAGAGGCTCAGTCTTCAACAACCTCTGAGCCATCTGTGCTGAAGCTGGGATATCCTGTAAACCTGACCTGTTGGGGGGGGCTTGAGGACTGGAGTTGAGCCCCCCTTACTTAATGCCACGTTAGGAATGACACCGCGTTATTTCCTTCTCTTCTTCTCAAGTTAAGCTGAACCCCTATCTCACTGGCGTCTGGATCGGAGTCGCGCTAAGACAGACTAAACGTCGCGTTATTGGCAGAGAACGCAGCGTTCTGCTATGGCGGGTTACGGAACGGCCGTCGTTGTTCTCAATTTGAGTTGAACACCTATTTTGGGGGTCGGCGTCGCGCTAAGACCGACGTAACGTCACGTTGTTTGCAGATAACACAACGTTCTGCTACAATAACGTGACCGAAAACCTATGCTAATAAGATGCAGAATGGCCGGTGTGTGTGTCACAGTGTGTGTCACAGTGTGTGTCACAGTGTGTGTCACAGTGTGTGTGTCAGTGTGTGTCAGTGTGTGTGTGTGTGTGTGTGTGTGTGTGTGTGTGTGTGTGTTTATTATTAGGTTTGAGGAGACACTTTAAACTCTGGGAACAGAACAGCCGCCCCGGTTTTAGGCCACGTTATAAGTGCTGATTTGATGGAGCTTTGTGGATGTTGTCCGAAAAGGAATCGCAACCTACAAAGTGTCTGCCTTTTTCTGGGTCGTCTGGCGGTTTGGCACCCGGGACTGAATATCTATACAAATATATGGCATTGGCCACAGTAACACGGTGTTATTCATTCCCACGTGCTCATTTTCCAGAAACGGGCAGCGAAATAATCTGCAGGATCAGTCGGTAATGGGTCTCCCCATCCCGGCCCGGCACGTCCCAAGTAATGAGGGTTACAGGCGGGGTGTCACACTCGGGCCTCAAGGCTACCGAAGGCCAGGTTTTCAGGATATCCCTGCTTCAGCACAGGTGGCTCAGTCAACGACCCAACTCCAGTCCTCAAGGGCCACCAACAGGTCAGGTTTACAGGATATTCCTGCTTCTGCACAGGAGGCTCAATCAGTGGCTCAGTCCTTGACTGAGCCACTAATTGAGCCACTTTTTGCTGAAGCAGGGATATCCTGAAAACCTCTCCCGTTGGTGGCCCTTGAGAACTGAGTTTGACACCCCTGGGTTAGGCTGCGCTTATAGCGACGCTGACGTCACGCTGCGGTCGCTGGAAAAATCAAATTGAAGTGACTTCCAGCGATCGCGACCAAGCTGTGGCGTTGCTCCTACCATAAGCGCACACGACGGCTTCAAGCCATTTGTTTTGAAGCAACGCCGCTGTCGCCGGCACTATAAGCGCGGCCTTAGACAGAGCAGGCAGTGGCCGCCTCTTACCTCCTGCTGGAGCAAACGGTTTACATCTGGCAGCGATTCACCGCGTAATAGCCACGCAGAAATATCCAACTGCGTTCTGTGGCTATCATTTGTTTTGTCTGCAATGACTCACATCTGTTCCGCGGCTTTAATTTAACTGAAACAAAAAGCTTTATTTAAAGCCACAATCGGGGCGGCATAAAAACCCCAAAGTGCATCCTCCTCTCTTCTTCTTGGTGTAGCTGATTTGTAGGTGTTTGTCTGAGCGGTTTGCAGATATTGTGCAGTACATCGGATAGAAGCCGTGCGTCTCATCCTTATTCCCTCCCAGATTAGGGGATGTCTGCGAATCTGTCCGGTATGCGCACAGAGACGCGGGAGGAGCACACAGAGACGCGGGAGGAGCGCACAGACGCAGGAGGAGGGCACGCCGGTTTGCGGCCTAATCTCTTGTTTTTGTGCTCGGCTCCACAAGGGGTGCAAACTTTTTCCTTTTTTTCTACCAACCAATAGCTTGTTTTATACCTAAAAATCCTCCCACCACCATCACAGCTCCAGTTATAGAAATAGTAATGCTGATTAACCTTTTCAGAGCCAGAGAGGTCTTCAACCACAGATAGAGATAGATATATATATAGATATAGTAGGTAGATGTATTATATATAATATGAGATATATATATTATATATATATTGTATATATATAGATATATATATATTTAACCCAAAAAGAAAAAGGGGGTCAAAAATGGAGCACTCATGAAATATATAGTGAAAAATAGAAAAATGGATTTTATTAGCAATGCAAAAATAAAACAAATAAAACATACCAAAACACATTCCACATATTAAATGGCTGCTGTATACATATAGTATCTAAACAGAAAAACCCCAAACATGGAAGAACCATATAATGAGAGTCCCAATAGAACAGAACAAAACTAGGGGGAAAGGAGCCACGGCGAAACGGCCGTCGGAGCTGCGTCACACCTTCACATCCCCCTGACCCGTGTATGCCCTGTGCAGCGTAATGCCTGTGTCTACTTCAACTTTACATCCAGACTGATGCTGGGGCGCTTGACGCTGGCTGCTGGCTATCTATTGTGGGACTGGAACGCTGGGGGTCTGTATCCAGCGCACATCGTGCTTTACTTGGACCTCCTCCCTACCCTGCCTACTACATGCTCGCAGTGCCTTGCTAGTATCAGGACTTAACTCTGCACTATAGCATTCATAGGGTCTTTTCATCATACCTCTGTGGCTCTGTACATATTACTTACCTTTATTACCCTAGCCACTCAGGTTTTTGCTGTTTATTTTCCATATTTTCCCCATGTTAGTACTAATTTTTGCCTGTCATTTCATGTGTTATACTATGCAGCATTTAGATATTATTTTTTTCTAGTTGCTTTATATGCAGGTTTTTGGTTTATAGTGTTATATTTTGATTTATCATTTTATAATTTATTTTTGTGTCATTTGGTTGTTCCATTCGGTTTTTTGAGTCCATATGTACCCTACGATCGGCCGATCGTTATTACATCTCTAGGGGAATTTTCATTTCCCCTAGTTTTGTTCTGTTCTATTGGGACTCTCATTATATGGTTCTTCCATGTTTGGGGTTTTTCTGTTTAAATACTAGAGCATCACTCGCAGCCTTTAATATGTGGAATGTGTTTTGGTATGTTTTATTTGTTTTATTTTTGCATTGCTAATAAAATCCATTTTTCTATTTTTCACTATATATTTCATGAGTGCTCCATTTTTGACCCTCTTTTCTCTTTTTGTGGTTAATATTGTCTTTGGGTCGGTAGCACTTATTTACTCTGATGCCTGGTTTTGTGTATTACTAGTTCATTTTGAGCTGATTTGACTGCGGCATCTATTTTGTGTCTTATATATATATATATATATATATATATATATATATATATATATATATTCTCCCAAATTAAGGATTATCCCACATCCGCCGCCCGATTTTATCCCACCGACGACAACTGATAATTTCCCGGTGACCGATTGTAATCCCGCCGCCGCTGACCGATTGTAATCCTGCCGCCGCTGACCGATTGTAATCCCGCCGCCGCTGACCGATTGTAATCCCGCCGCCGCTGACCGATTGTAATCCCGCCGCCGCTGACCGATTGTAATCCCGCCGCCGCTGATCGATTGTAATCCCGCCGCCGCCGCCGCCGCTTGTAATCCCGCCGCCGCCGCTGACCGCTTGTAATCCCGCCGCCGCCGCTGACCGCTTGTAATCCCGCCGCCGCTGCTGACCGCTTGTAATCCCGCCGCCGATGACCGATTGTAATCCCACCGCCGATGACCGATTGTAATCCCGCCGCCGCTGACCGCTTGTCCTTCCTTGCAGATAAAGGAGTCGGACGGCGTGGTGAACGACGAACTGCCAAACTGCTGGGAATGTCCAAAGTGCAACCACGCCGGCAAAACTGGGAAAGTGAGTCTAACCCGGGGGTGGGGAAACTCCCGTCCTCAGTGGCCACCAACAGGTCAGGCTTTCAGGATATCCCTGCGTAAAAACAGGTGGCTCTGTCACAGTGACACCACCTGTGCTAATGCAGGGATATCCTGAAAACCTGTCCTGTTGGTGGCCCTTGAGGACTGGATGTACAGTAACTGTGCGGATGCCCCATCCCAGCAGTGAAAGTAGTGGTACTGTCGGCAACCCGCTGACCTGCCACGTACACAGGAAGGAAGACCCTATGCACAGCAGCAATCCCTCCCCCGACCCACAGACGCCTATAGCAGTTTAACTCCCATAATGCTCCCCTGCGTATGTCCTGCCCTTTAAAAAATAATATAGATTTCAGTCACCAGATTTGATCATCTATCTCTTCGGTTACCGTGGCAACCTTGAGACGGCCCAGAAGCTCCATTTTAACCTCCCGGACACTTACTATTTGAAACCCTGTCATCTGCTGAAGAGAGGCGTCGGATATCACACGTAAAGACGCTGCTGGAAAGGGGCGAGAAGAGAGCGCTTCGAACCTAGCCAATAACTATTAACGCTTTCGCTGCCGGCACGGTTAGATTTATTTAAGGACGATGATTAGATTGCAAAGTGTTGTTTTTAGTTGGGATAGCAGGGATTGCAGCATGTGCCGTGTATCCCACGTCTGCTGTCACATCCACTGTGCAGAACGGACACCCGTGTAGCCGCGGGGGGGGCACGCGCGTAGCTGCTCGTGGACACGCGTGTAGCCGCTGGGGATCACGCGTGTAGCCGCTGTGCACACGCTCTTGTTGTCTGGTTCTAGACATAAGATATAAAGTTTGTTTTTGTGTTTGTCTCTTTTTGGCGTACAAGCAAAAAAGGGGCCCGGGGTTCAAATACGCGTCCAACCTGCCGGGGTCGCTGCTCAAGGAGCAGAAGATGAACCGGGACAACAAGGAGTTAACCGAGGTGCCGAAGAGGAAAGGGGAGCGGGAGGAGACCCCCCGGCAGGACCCGGAGGAGCAGCCCAAGAAGAAGCTGGC
>CM071584.1:3365980-3442869 GCA_036426205.1 Ascaphus truei
ACAAATGTTTAACTAAACAAAAAACAACAGATTCTTTGCAATTTGTTGCTGGCCTCCCTGGCAGTGACAGGGTTAAATTAATCCTACATTATTGAGATTTTTACTTGCTGTTTAGATTGTAAGCTCCTTGGACAAAGTGTCACTTCACCTGTATATAAGTTGGTGTTCTATTTTAGTTGCCCACGTGCCTGTCCTTTAACCTGCCGCCGAATTGCCCCTCGGCATCACCCCTGTCTTTGCCCCTTGCAGGTCAGATCGACAACCGGAGCAAGTTCCGGAACATCGCGGAGCTGCGCCTGGCTGGGCTGGACGTCACGGACGCGTCGCTGCGGCTAATGATTCGCCACATGCCCCTCCTCGCCAAGCTGGACCTGAGCTACTGCAACCACGTGACTGACCACTCCATCAACCTGCTCACCGCGGTGGGGACGTCCACCAGGGACTCGTTATCGGAAATTAATTTAGCAGGTAGCAGCCCGGGGCTTCATTCTGTAACTGGGGGGGAAGGGGGATATGGCAGGGGTCCTCAGGACACCCCCAAGTCAGGTTTTCAGGATATCCCACTGATTGAGCCACCTGTGCTGAATTTGGGACGGATTGGGCCACCTGTGCTGAAGCAGGGATAGCCTTAAATTCTGACCTGTTGAGGGGGAGGGGACTCTTGAGGGCGGCAGTTGAGCACCCCTGGGTTACAGCATTATTTCTAAGGTGCTAGGGGCATTTATCTTCTCGTCAATAACTCCCTTGGGGGGGGGGGGGGGGGATATCCACCAAGATTGTTTGCAGGTTAACTTGAATGGCAGATAGCGCCGGGCGGCGTGCGCTAACCCCCAAGGGACCTTAATGTATCTCGCCCATTCCATATATATATCTATATATATATATATCTATATATATATCTCTCAAATAAAAAGATCACTTGTGAGCAAATTCACATGTCTTAGGCAGGTCTGCACCCCCGCCTTTCACCATTATCCCCAGCATACAGTGCTTCCACTGCAGCAAGGGATTCTGGGAAATGACATGCAAATGGACACACAATGTGTCACCTTATGTCTTATGATACCATTTTGTATCAAATTCCTTTCAAACAGTCACATTACATATCATACAACATTTGGTAAGCACCATATTTTACATTCAGCCCTCCCATATCCTCCCTCCGTCCGGGAGCGCGCCCCTGTCCAGCATCCCAGGGTTCCCAGACCCTGTCATACTTCCGAGTACATTATATTTAAAGCCACAAAAAGGGACTTCAAATCCGTCTGGAATAACCCGTTTATACAGTTGGTAAAGGAGCTAAATTGGAATGAATGCATATTTGTGTTTTTTTTTTGTTTTTTTTAAAATGACGCCATTTTGGGGAATTACCCTTTGGGAGCTGACGCTCTTTGGAGCGTGATCTGTTCCGACTCGCGCAAAGATGCAGTGTAAGAAATGGGGCGATCATTCCAGAAGATGTAACCCCCAGATTACGTCCCATGTATAGCATCGCCACGAAGTGACGTGCTGGTGAATTACGTCGGCGTCTTTCATCTCGTATTCAATTTGCTATAAAAACAAAAACCAGTGTATAGTTCTCTGGCCCTCAGTCTATAACCTGCCCGGAAACCCCACTGGAAGTGGTGTTGGCGGTATCGGAATAAGGACCGTCTGTCCTGTTCTGTGCGGTGCTGGATACCGGATCAGACTAGACTTGGACTCGTCGTCCTGGGATGATATGCTGAACTTCTGCCTTGCTATAATTGCCTTAGTCCAGGGGTGCACAAACTGGGGGGCGCGAGATTTTTTTTGGGGGGGGTGGGGAGCGGTATTTACAGATGCCCTGCGCTCTTCCCCCAAGGCATGTAAATTAAATGCCGGGGGACCGGGCGAGGCCTCTGTAACGCACTTACCTTGAGTCAGCCGGCTTAAGGCAATTTGACGCAGCGCAGTCATGTGACGTCACATGACCCCCACTGTGTCATCTGACGCCGGCACAAAGGTGGGGGGGAGGGGGGAGCAGGGAGGGGGCGCAGTACCAAAAGTTTGCGCACCCCTGCCTTAGTCTGTGTATGCCAGGAGTGGCCAACGCCAGTACTCGGGCCACCAACAGGCCAGGTATTGGGGATATCCCTGCTTCAGCACAGGTGGTGCAGTCATTGATTGAGCCACCTGTGCTGACGCAGGGATATCCCGATCAGGTGCTCATTCAATGAGTGCACCACCTGTGCTGAAGCAGGGATTTCTTGAATACCTGGCCTGTTGGTGGCCCTTGAGGACTGGAGTTGGCCGCCCCGATATAAGCTTTCAATAGTATTATTAGTTTTCATTTGATTCCATTTCTACGAAACCTGGTCCGTGAATTGATGTCGTAACTCCAGAGTTGCTTCCTTTATCCCCTAGACTGCAATAAGGTGACTGACCAGAGCCTGACATACTTCAAACGCTGTGGAAACATCTGTTCGATTGACCTTCGGTACTGTAAACAGGTGACCAAGGAAAGCTGCGAACAGTTTATAGCAGAAATGTCCGTGATCGTTCAGTTTGGGCAGGCGGAAGAAAAACTCCTGCAAAAACTCAGCTAGTCGAAGGACGCCGTGTAAATACTTCAACGAGGGCTCCAAAAGGACGTCCAAAAGGATTTCATTTTGTTTATTATTTCTTTCTGAAATCTGCAACTGAAAGACAATGCTGGCCTTCCACGTAATATGAAAGAGGTTGGTGGTGTACACTGGCGCCTAATATTATATCAAAAACTTCGTACGACGGGGTCTCCAGCAGCTCGGACACCGACCAGCTCGCTGGACGTTGACACTGGGGGGAGAGGGATTCACCTTCCAGGAGAACTTATTTCAAAACCAAGGGCATGCGCTTGGTTGTGTTTATTTTGTTGGCTCTTAAACTGTTCAATTTTGGGTTTTTCTAGTATCTTTAGAAAGTGGACCACAAAGAGCATTTAAGCCTTCCAAATCTGGGGGTGGGGGAAATAGTTTTGTCATACATTGTGCAGAAATATTTTTGTATAAAACTATTTCAAACTTAAACTTGCAATGTCCGAATGCATACTGGTACCAGTGGGGGTTTTTTTTGTTTTGGGACTGCTACTTTTTCCATGTACAGTAAAATGCAAATCCTAAATAATTTAGGCAGTCTCACATCTACATAATGAGCCCAGATCAGGCTATTAACATGACCACTTCCAAAGCATGTTTCAATGAGCGTTTATACACGGCTTTCTGCACCAAGTGTCATATGCATGCAGAGCAAAGATGTATGTTATATTATTTTCAGACACAGAAGAAAATGACTTCTCACGATTATCAAACCTGGCAAATAAATATGGATCAGACAAAATCCTCATCTAATGTGCCACTTGAGTACTTGTTCAAAGTTTCACACACAGATTCCTGATTGTAACATACATGCCTTTCATAAGTGCCATTGTGGTAAGGTGTTGTTTTCCATAGAACTTCCTGATCCAGTTTTATCTTTGAATTTGTATCGACTGTTAACGGGGAACGAAAGTTCAGTTTTCACATGGTTTCGGTTTATTGTCATTCATTTAAAAACAGCCAGATCCGGTACAAGGAAGAAGGCTGCCCACGTGGATGGGTGCTAGCCAAGTGGATGGGTGCTGCCCACGTGGATGGGTGCTAGCCAAGTGGATGGGTGCTGCCCACGTGGATGGGTAACTTCAAACACCCCTTGTTCATCGTCTATTGCAGGAGCTCCAGTTCTCAAGGGCCACCAACCGGTCAGGTTTTATGGATATCCCTGCTTCAGCACAAGTGGCTCAGTCGAAGACTGCACCAACTTTGCTCAAGCAGGGAAATCCTGAAAACCTGACCTGTTGGTGGCCCTTGATGACTGGAGTTGGCCAGCCCTACTTTATTGTAAAATAGATGCCCCTTGCACTGGAAATTTAAGAATGGGGCTATCACAAAAAATATATATATTAATGTACAACGAGACTAAAGTGAATGCATTTCCACCAGCCACATTGCGAGTCTTTCCTACACCAGAGCTGAGATGTATACTTTTTTTAATGTAAGTAATGTTGGTGGAATTAAAAAGGTGTATCATGTTTATTTATGGACACGCTTATTAAAATCTTTTAATAGATGGTGCGTGCTCAGTTTTCTTTACTTTGCGTTTAGGCTGTACCCAAATGTAAAGATGAAATGAGTATCAGGAGCAGACATATCCAGGCCATCAGGTACTCCAATAACAATATTAAGGTCAATTTGGGGGCATGTTCACCCTAGCTTGCACCTTGGCGTGTCACTAGGAGACGTTACATGGTGCACAGATTGAGATGTATCACATTCCGCATCTGCCACAAGTCTAACATGCTGCATCAGCTGTAAGAAAGTGTTCTTGCGTATACATACCGCCGCTGTGCTCAAATACAGCGCAATGCGTCTGAACGCCCCTTTCTCTACGCTGTGGGCCCCATCGCGGTCATTGCACTTTGATGTGTCCATTTAGTAGCACAGATGTTTAAATGAATCACATGCAGTGCAAATATTCATGTTTCCTCCAACGTCACTTGACTCAGACGCCGTCATATCTGTGTGTGTTAATGGGCGATCACATCAATAAGCGTTCGCACACTCACACTCACAATTTCCCTGAGTCAGTGCCACAACTCTGAGCGCGGTTAATATTATTTATGATGGCATGGAGAGATGGTTGAGTTTTTTAGAAGTGACCGGTATATTTTTTACTTCTTCCAGGGGGGCTATAATTAGGTGCGTATAATTCACGAGTGGGCAACACCAGTCCTCATGGGCCACCAACAGGTCAGGTTTTCATGATATCTCTGCTTCAGCACAGGTGGTGGTCTTCGATCCGTGAGGATTGGTGTTGGCCACTCCTGGTGTAAATAATGTGGCTCCTTTCGCCACATTGCAAAGTCCCACAACAGGACTCAACTCGTTTAACAAGTGGAACCATGCGATTTTGGATATGTTTCAAGACTTAGAAATGCTTGAAAGTTATTTTAACACCATTTACATTGTGAATTTCAGTGTAAAAACAAATTGCCCTTGGCTGTGTAAGCAACGACCATGGAAAGAGCACAAATGGCCCGTGTGGGGCTGGATGGCACTGCCAGTTACAGAGCTGTGCTACAATCTCAGCATGAATTAACCTCAGCAAAGTGTTTCAGACCATCCTGCCAGCAAGGGTTATAATGCAGGTCAGTGCAGGATTTCGGGGGAGGGGGAGGCATTGAACATAATCGTAGTTGCAGAGGTAAAACTCATTAACGGCATTATTTATTTATTTTTACCTTTACTCATGAAAATAGGCTTAAAGATAAACAATTCTACAAACTCATTAGACGCCCAATCTTCAGCGCTTGTCCGATGAAAACACCTTCCTCTAATAGTTTCTTTTTCCTGACAAAAAAAGAAATGGAACCGCCTTTTCCTCACTACTCACAGAACGTAGTTAATTACTTTTACCTATGATGATCTATTTCAAAGCGGTTCTACTTTCCCCGGCTCGGTGATCGTGCCATCGCTGCCCCGCGCTCTCCCCCCACAACATTTAAACCGATTGCCGGGAGAGAGCACCGTCTCTTTCTGCAGGGTCCCTCCTTGTGGCGCTGTGACATCGCATGATGCCAGGATTAGGGACCCTGCAGGAAGGCGGTAGTAAGAGACCCCACACCACGTCGGCATTGAGCCCCGCCATATTGCCAGCCGGCCCTGATCACTGCCCGCCTTGAAGATTGGGGCGTATTCTAGATCAGCTGATTGGGCCATTCCCTGACATAATTCCACAGTGACCAGCTTTTTCGGTTGATCTAGAACCCCTGGGAAGTGCAGTTCACCCCAATATGACCTATTTTAATTGCCACAAACACCCTTTTAAAAGGGGAAGTTTTAGTTATCACATTAATAGAAGAAGTTGCCTGTAAACTTGGTTTAAAACAAAATAAATTGAATCCCTAGTGAGAGCAAAACTGCTGTCAGAAAAAGACCCAACAACTTCCAATTACAAACCTTTAATAAGCGTTAATAATGCACTTTTCAACATACCTAAGCAATTTAACCTTTACTTATTAAACAGGAATTACCATATCAATGTTTTTTACTTACAAACTGATCAAGTTGCTCCCTTGTGAAAAAAACAAACAGTTGAGCTTTGTACAATACATATGCCATATAATATAAATAAATTGTAACTGAATAAGAAAATATTTTTAATACATCACATATTCCAAATACAAATGTAATCTGAAAAGCAATCAGAAAGCAGAATTGTTATACAGCATCTTTACTGGAATGGAAATAAATGAGCTGTTTTATTCTTAACGTAAACCCAACTGCAAACATCTATTGCTTTAAAAGGTCTGTTAGAAAAAATAATTACAAAACATGTTAAATCTCTTAAGGGTAGCCCAAATCTCAGTCCAATGTTTCAGGAATAGAGCCACATTTTCCCATCTGGATTTATATGTTTTTATATTATGATACAATGAGACGTAATTGTCAGCCCTATCGTGTATCAAAATGATTGTTTATAAACAGGTGGGAAATAACAGTGGTAGAAAGCAGTAAATATAATACTTTCAGGGTACGCTCGCTCCCGAAACAAAGATGTACACTGAAGCAAAAACAGGACATCCACATCACAATGTTTCACATTTACTCACAACACTGCTATATAAAAGGGGCCGAGCCCGGTTTGCATCAGCACACACGATGTGGCGACATTACTCGAGCCCAGGACGCTTCAGGTAGGGCTCCAAAGGCCCAAATTCGGAAACGTGGACTAATAAAAGGGCCACACGACTATTGCAATGTTATTTTAGATATGTTTGAAGGCCTACAAATTATTATTTCAACGGTTTGCAAGTATTTGTAACATCGTCACCATATATATTGGCATGACCTTAATGTGAGTGCGTGCGACAAACTGCGCTTCGCTGTGTAAGAGACTAGCATGAAATTAGCAGGAGCAGAGAGTCTGGGCGCGGGAAATCAACTCCAGCCCCAAGCCCCCCACGTCAGGTTTTCAGGATCTCTCTGCTTATCAAAGACTGTCTGTCTTCGACTGCACCACCTGTGCTGAAGCAGGGATATCCTGGAAACCTGGGGGGTGGGCTTGAGCACCCCTGATCCCGTGCTAGGCTCCAGGTGAAGAGCCCTGCACTACTCCAATGGTTATATCATTGGCTTTTAGAAAGCAGCGGCTCATCTTCACCCCCGAAAAGAAATACCCTGCGGTGTGTGAGGGAGGACACAATCTATACGTCTGCAGCATGTGGAACACCCCCCCTTTTATTTTAACCCCTACGCTGCCACATGAGGCTTGTTGGTGGCCGTGAATAGCGCCCATCTTTCCTCCCCGCCACTGTCCCACCCTACAATAGACATCTACTGAATTATGCCCGTCTTTATAACACAAGCTATAGATTGTTGGCAGTGTGTTGCGCTACTCACTACCGCTATATACCCCAGCATGGCCACATTCAGGAAGCAGAGATGCTGCAGATTTACAGCGATAGAAAAGCCGGGCAACTGCAATCTTGGGATTTGTGCTTCAAATGCAAAAAAAAGATCAAATCCCCTGTGATCCTGTTTGTTACAACTCTTGTTGCTGGACAAATAAAGGACTTTAAAGTGAATCTGGCTAAACTTTACTACGTGGGAGCAGCGACAAACTGACACTTAGCCCGGGCACCTGGCTCAGTACGTTTAATACGTCCGCTCTGTCAAGAAGGATCTGCTAGTTCGGAGAGCGGGCAACTCTAGCCCTCAAAGGCCACCAACAGGCCAGGTTTTAAGGATATACCTGCTTCAGCATAGGTGGCTCAGTCACTTAGCCACAGATTGAGCCACCTAAGTGACTGAGCCACCTGTGCTGAAGCAGGAATATCTTGAAAACCTGACCTGTTGGTGGCCCTTGAGGACTGGAGTTGGCCGCTCCTGTGCTAGTTCATGAATTGCATAAACAAAGTTACATTTCTTTTTGGAAGCACATGAGGGAGTAGAATGATTAAAGCTGCTTTTAGAAGAATTAACGACCAAGATGCATTTGCAGCTGAATGTAAATCTTTCAGTTCACCGAGACGACAAACAGTTTGCAAACAGTGTCACTGGGGAGACTTTAATAGTGAATGTTATGGCAGCGGGATTATACGGGGGGCCCTCAGCAATGAGACGTTCTGAAACATTACCACCATTTTACGTTTATTACCCTTGCAAATGTAGGCGTGAAAGCCCAACCGTGAAACATCTTAAATATCAGAACTAACGTTGCATTTACGTGACATTTTTTATAAGCCCTTATCCTATAGGGGAAAGAATGCAGCTGGAACTGCCACATTGTAGTAATCAGCGCCAAACCAGTTGTTAGAAAGTCCCAAAAGGCGGCCATCTTTAATAAGCCCCATCAATATTTCTTTAGATCAGAATTAAAATGATTTCCCAATGATGTCTATAACCATGATGGAAAAAAAAAACCAAAAACTAGAAATCAAATACACATTCATAACCAACAAAAAGTTTATTCGAACAGTTTCATGGATTTGTCCTTTAAACCACAGATCAATGCATTGCGCTCTCCTCTGGCAGGAAAGGGGTTAACAAAATTAAATACCATTAACCCTTTCAGTGCTGGAGGGGCTTCTCCTTTTTTTTTTTTTGTAACACTTGCGACCCCACAAGCAGTGAAGATTTAACCCTCCAGGGCCTGATCATACACTGAATATCCTGTTTAATACAAACGTCTGCATGCAGTACCACAAACACCCTCACGTGGTCCCATTTGCCGTATACGGCAAGGGCGCCAACTCAGTCCTCAAGGGCCACCAACGGGCCAGGTGTTCAAGATATCTCTGCTTCAGCACTGGTGGCTTAATCAGGCTCCTTCGAAGACTGACCCACCTGTGCTGAAGCAGGGATATCCATAAAACCTGGCCTGTTGGTGGTCCTTGAGGATTAGTTTGCCACCCCTGCCGTATACAACATTACATCAGTTTCTTGGTCAGCTCTAACTTACATTCCAAGCAAGGCCTAAACGTCACTAGTTTCCTTCTCGACACCGAGTACAAGTCCCACCGGTGGGGAAACAGTGTCCGATATGGTTTATTTTGGGGGGCAGGGGGGTCTGGATACTTAGGATTTGAAGACATGCACTGCCCGTACCACGTACTGTCTGCAGATGGGACACTCGCTCATTCTCTTCCCACATTTGGTGCAGGTCACCATGTGGCCGCACTCCAGGAGCACACAGTCAATGACGGCGTCCATGCAAATCCGGCACAGGTTGTCCTCGTTACTCATCAGCTGCAGCCGCTCTTTGTCTGGGAAAAACAAACAAAGTGCAAAGGGATCAAATCGTTCACAAAGCACCCGCCAGCCTCAGAGCAGGCTCCTCCCCCTGCGGCCAAATCCGGCCCCTGGACACCTTGGAATGGGCTGTCTAATTCCATTGCATTTGCCACAGCATGTAAACGCAGTTTCTTTGCCACAGAAACGCACTATAAAGCACAGGTGATTACAAGATATATATCGTACAGACGCTAGAAATGTTTACGTACGGCACTTTTTAAAATACATATATAAAATGAGTATGGTAAACCCCTGACTCCTGATCCCTTCTATATGTAAATGTTTTACAATCCAACCCTTTGGGAAATGGTTTCACAATTTGACCATACTTTTCCTGAGTAATATTCCATGGAATTGGGCACCAATGGGTTAAGTCCCACCTTCTACCTGCGACCGGACACTTTTAGGAGGCCCTACACGTAGCCACCCCTCCTCCTCACAGGTAGCCTTGTATTACACAGCCGAAACATGACGTATATTAACACATCCTTGGTGCGCACCGCCATGGAATATTACTCCGGGAAAGAAAGTTACGGCAAGATTGTGAAACTATTTTCCTGAGCATCTCCATGGCAGTGGGCACGCATGGGCAGTGGGCACGCCTGGGCAGTGGGCACGCCTGGGCAGTGGGCACGCCTGGGCAGTGGGCACGCATGGGCAGTGCCCAGCAGTATCAACTGGGGTGGGTAACAAATAAATCATACAAATGGATAATGCATACCCTTTTTATTTTAATGTACAACCATTTCTTTACGGCCAAAGCAAGCGTCTGTCTACTGATGCCTGGACGTCTAAACGATAGAACTGCATGTACGAGTTTATGGAAGTCCGTACTGCCGCTCTGCACTGCTCTAGAGGAGAAGCCTGTACATTCGCGGCCCACGAAGTAACTATGGATCTGGTGGAATGGGATTTTAGTGCTTTTGGATGCCACCTGCCTTGTACAATATAAGACTTTTTGATGGCTGCTGTGATCCATCGACTGAAACTAGCTTTTGAAGCCGCTTGTCCTTTTTTTTTTCCCTACAGGAAGAACCAACAGACTGTCGCACTTTCTGAAACGGTTCTGTTTCAGATATATTATATAGATATATAGATATATATATATATATATATATATATATATATAATATTATATATATATATATTATATAATATTATATATATATATATCTTTAGACATCTAATGAATGTAAAAGTTGCTCTTTAATATTTGCTGGTTTCGGACAAAATGAAGGAAGGATAATTTCCTGGTTTAAATTAAACAAAATTATACCACTTTTGGCAAAAACTGAAGTACTGACCCGAGTACCACTTTATCCTGATGGAGCACCAAGAATGGTTCCTTTCTTGATAGAGCTTGTAGTTCACTTATTCTACGAGCGGACGTAGCTACTACCAACAAATTGTCTTCCACGTTACGTTTGTGAGCGAGACCTGCATGACAGACTGAAACGGTGCCTTTGTGAGCGAGACCTGTATGGCAGACTGAAACGGTGCCTTTGTAAGCGCCTGTAGAACTAGAAGCACATCCCACGGGACGGAGTGGTACTGAAACTTGGTTTTATTCGGCAAATTACCTGGAAAAACGTGATATTAAGTCCAGTGTGGCCAACTGTTTTCCCAGAAGTGCTGGCGAGACTGACACAAGCTTTCAAGGAACTAGCGCAAAGATGTAGGTCCCGTCCTTTATGCAAAATCCTCAAGATCGACGGAATTGATGGATTTAAGTAGTTAATATGTTCGATACTGCAATACTGATAAATCTACCCCAGAACGTGGCAGCGTTTTTTGGAGGTAGAGTCCTTTCTGGCCTGCTTTAAGGCATTTACAACTCTTTTTGATAGGCCCTTCCTGTGTAACAGTCTCCACTCAACCTCCATGCCGTTAAAGACAGGCTCTGCGGTTTGGGATGATAAAATCGGTCCCCGTGATCGGAGATGAGGAGATACCGGTAATTCCCATGGTTGGACTTTTACCATGCTGATGAGTAAGGGAAACCATGCTGTGTGTCCCCGAAACGGAATGATCGGTGCTCTCTCTGCTTTGTCTTTCCTTATCTTCCTGAGTACAACGGGTATTAGAGGTACTGGAGGAAAGATGTACGCTAGTTGGCATTTCCAAATCGCATGACAGGAGCGTCTACGCAGAAAGCGTCTGGCTGTGAAACCCTTGAACAGAAGGTTAGCAGTTTTGCGTTTTTGGCTGATGCCATCTGATCCATCGGTGGTAGTCCCCATCTTTGAGTAATCTGGCAAAAGATGTGGTCTGCTAGAGACCATTCTCCTGGCAACACTGTTCGCCGACTTCCTGGAATATATATTGCTGTAAAGGCAATGCACATGTTTTTCCGCCCATTTGACGATAGGCCAAATTTCTTCTATTAATGAGGAGTTCCTTGTGCCTCTGTTTCTTTAAGTACGTTACAGTAGTGATGTTGTCTGATCGGATCTTCAGGCTTCTGCCTTCTATCTCTTGTGAAAAGAACAGCACTGATTGAACGACTGCTCTTATCGCGAAGGTTTGATGGAATATTCTTCTGTATGACTCGCCATTTTCCTTGTGCCGAGTAAGACCGAGTTGAGCCCCCCAACCTGAACCACTTGCATCTGCGGTCAGCACAATTCACTCATGGTCTAGCAGGGTCTGACCACGTCCTACATTTCTTCCTGTTCCCACCGTATCAGTGAAATGTTTACTCGACTCGATAGTCGGGTTCTTTTCTGCAGATCTCTTCTTCCTTTGTCCCACCGACAAAGGAAATTGGCTAGGAATACCCACCTGACTACTTGTATAGTGGAGAATAGGACACTGATTATCTTCATACAGTGTAGAGCTTCTATGTGATCACTGTTTATGATCAATTTGATTCTTTATCAGACTGTCTTTTGTCATTGGAAAGAACAATGCCCCCCTTGCCATGCAGAATTGGACTCATAGGAACCGTAGGTTTTTGGGCGGGTACTAGGCGACTCGGCTCCGTTTATCACCCATCCATGTCCTTGTAGAAACTTAATCACTCTTGCAAGATGTTGCAAAAACAAACCCCTCTCCTGTGCCTTTATGAATAGATAGTCTAGATAATGACAGATGTGTATCGCCTCTTTTCTTCACTCTGCCAGGACCTTTGTGAAAGTTCGTGGCGAGGTTGCCAGACTGAAAGGAAGCAGAGCGAATTGATAAGGGCTCTGGCCCACTGCAAACCTTAAATACTTTTGATGAGGAGCCACTATGGGAATGTGAAAATAGGCGTCCGTCCGGAACATTTGTACTTCCAAAAGTAAAAGGAAGGGGGGTTGTAATAGTTTGTCAAGCATCAATGTTAATGTCACTGGAGCGTGGTCTGAGCAGGAGAGATTGATAATATTTTTGAGGTCTAAGACTACCTTGATGAATTGTTCTTTCTTCGCACCAGGAATAGCTCAGAGAAGAAACCTTTGATGTGCTGGAACTGGATACAATGGCTCTGTTCTCAACTACCAAAAATGCCTAGGGAGAGCAAAGCAGAAGTGATCTGCTACCAGTGCTCAAGGGCCAAAAAGCGTAGGAATGTCCTTAGTATTATAACACACGTATGATGCACCAGCATGAGCAAATGAACAGTTCTCAGCGGACACAATAACGCAGCGGACAAAATAACGCAGGTTGGGGGGAGGGGTGATAAGGGGTGACAATAAGAATCGCTGACTGTCTTCAATGAGAACAGCCTGGCTAATGCTACGTCATCCTCAACCCACTCTGCTAATGAAATACCTGCTATCACGCTGCTAGTATCCAGTGTATCCACGCTGAAGAGGAGATAATCCACCCGTGTAAGTGCCTCCAACTGTGTGTATATAGAAACCCACGTGCCACCAGCAGGAGTAACCGGAACAACGAGAGGAAGGAGCGGTGCACTGAGGTAAGTAGCTAAACCAAACGCAGCTCTAACAAAAACGACTATTGAAAAAAGGGACAAACACCACAAAGCTAGAAACCTCCGACGCGTTTCACTCCCACAGGTGTGCAACTGTTTGAACAAAGTCCCCTGTGGATGAAACGCGTCGTAGTTTCTAGCTTTGTGGTGTTTGTCCCTTTTTTCAATAGTCGTTTTTGTTAGAGCTGCGTTTGGTTTACCTACTAACCTCAGTGCACCGCTCCTTCCTCTCGTTGTACCAAAAATGCCTAACCTCAACTTGATAGGACAAAAAAGTGACTACCTGTGGGGAGCGGGAGGGGGAGGGGCTATATGGAGGGCCTCCTACAGGTGCGAGTCTTTAATTTGTCCTATCCCAGCTAGAAGATGGGAGTTAACCCATTGGTGCCCACTGCCATGGAGATGCTCAGAAAAACTAGCTGAAGAAAATCTTATTAGAGAATCCATTCCACTGAGGAATGACAGTAAATGGAAAGAATTCAGTGATTAAATACCTACTATTATGGTTTTCATTTAAGATGTTGGACCCCATGAGCTCCTACAGGTCTAGTGGGCAATAGTGGCTTCAGAACCACGTGACCGCTGGGACAGCAATGTATTTTACATATCGGGCATAGGGTTCTAGTTTTACCAACTTGTCGGAGGCACCCTCATCACACAGGGCACCCTCTCATCACACAGGGGTGTCACTAACCAAATATTAAAGACAACAAGAACTACTGGGGCTGGTTTTTTTTTTTTTAACCAACTGCATCTATCCCCCTATATTAACCAAGAAACCACCTATGCGGTCACCGAATGGCTCATATTGACAGCGACGACACTTTGGTCTGTAGTCTGTTAATCCCAAACAGTATTTATACATACCCGCTGCCAAATTCTAGTCATGTGAAGCTAAAGGTTATGTATGTTGGACCAAAATCTCTCTTGGTATTTTTAAGCGAGTGAAATTTGACAAACCTGGCTCAGGTTTGCTTTCCAAATTCTCCACTGAAAGAAAAAAAAAAGAGACACTTGTAAAAAATATAACATACATAAAATAAAGAAATAGCATCAAATTGTGAAATATAAATTGAAAATACAGACAGACAGCAATAGAGAAGGATACAGCACTCAACAGGTCTTGATAAAAAAAAACAAAAGTGTTTGAATTTAAATACGCGTACGTGTGTATAAAAGCACACACACGCACACACACGCACACACACACACACACACACACACACACACGATTACTGTTACTTCCATTGCCCTAAATAAAGTCCCGGCAGGTTTTTGATCGAGACCCCACCACAACACATTTTTGAACTCCGCGTACGTGATTTCCGGTTCTCCTCGTTCTCCCGGTACAGCCGGTTGACTTTCTCCACCAGTTCCCATTTCTCACAACATCCAGAGTAGTTGACGAAGTTGCGAGCCAGGATTTCCTTCAGCTGTCGGATGGTCAGCCCTTCGATTTCCTCCAGCGTCGATAAGTCCGACAGAGATGCTCTCGCTCGCTTCCGAGACAGCTCGGTTACCTGAAACAGACAGCAGGATCGTTATAGGAAAGCACTCAGCCATGTCACGCTCTCTGACCATGTGACATCCTTTTTGGACACTATTAATATCTTTTGTTTCTTAGAACCGAAAGCATTATTGTAACACATTACGCCCCTGTGTGATGACAGGGTGTCTCAGGGACGTTTCTTAAAAGCAGAACTAGAACCCCATGCCCAATATGTAAAATACATTGCTGTCCCAACCATCACGTGGTTCTGTAGCCACTGTTGCCCACTAGACCTGTAGGAGCCCACATAATAATCACTGACTGTTTTCACTTTACTGCAATTACGCAGTGGGATTGCTTCAACTCGTTTTCCAAAGGGTCGCAATGCAAAACATTTACATGTAGAAGGTCCAGGCGTTTACCATGACACATATAGACTCCCAGACACAAAATCAGTATATGAGAATATAAAGTGCAATACGTGGATGCTAAACTAGGAGTATACATACACTGAATAGTCTGTCCCTAATCACTGCTGCTTGGTCCCCACACTGGATCCTCATGGAAGGGAATGTTCGGGTCATGACCTAAGCACATACGCTGAGGGAAGCCCCAACTGAGGGAACCCCCCCCCCTCCCAACTGACAGAACCCTCCTCCCCCCAACATGGTGTAACAAACTAATGAGAATGATAAATATGGAATACATATTTTAGTCCCCACAACACACTAAGCAGTTAACAACCCCCACCCCCTCACCCCCACACCCCCACACGTTCTATCAGCAGCTAGGATGGAGGAGCTCAGAGTACTGGGTGACAGTAATGTGGTGATGCTTATTGATAGATGAGTCGGGTTAAAGCAGAAATCCCCCCTTCTTACAGTATGGAAACCCGGGGGGCTCTGGTTGTGCTACTTACAGCTCTGCAGGTATTCTTGCGATACTCACTGGTGAAGCTAACGGAATCATTTTTTTTTTTTTTAAAGAGGATTTAAATGGCCAACCAATAGAAACCCACAACCGATGCGGTTTCCTATTGGCCCTGAGTTTTGGCAGCCATTTTCTTTCCCCTTGAGGGAGATATAAACCCGGAAAATTCACTTGTAAGTATCTCGGGAACCAATTCCCAAAGCTTAAAATAGTGAGGTTCAGCTACGGGTTAACCCCTGGTTCTAATGCTGTAAAGAAAATAGGTGTGTGAGTGAGAGATATCACACACACCCGCGCTTTAATTCAGTATGTAGAACATATTATCCACTTGACCACGAGATGCCAGTTGTACTCACCTGCTGTTCTTGGGGTTCTGTATCGGACGTCACGGAGATCGTTTCACTTGTTCCCTAGAGAAACACATTTACGGATCAGATTGTGAAGGGCAGAGAATCAACAAGATACCTTGTTACCTGCCCTGGCCGTGAACTGCAGCCAACAAGGGATCGAGGTGCGATAACCCATACATAGCACATGTTGAATCCCAGTGATATAAATGGTGTATGGGTCCTTATGCCACTGTAGGGCCTTAAACCCTTTAAAATACCCACAGGATCCCCGCTGCCCCCATAACCGCACTCCCAAACTAAATCTGGAGAGAACTGTACAACAATAACAGGATAGTCCTTGAAGGTTTTAAGAGAACGTGAAGAAGCAGCATAACTTCTACATCACAGTAATGTTGCTTTTGGGTGACCATGGGTCTCCTAGTGGGTGAGAATCAGGATAAGGCAGGATTAGGCCTCGGGCATGGTCAGCGCTTATGCGCTGAGGCGCGCTGCTGCTCGGCACTGAGCCCCTGCAGCCGCAATGAGAGCGGCTTTAGCAGGGGCTCGCGCACGCAAGCGTGCGGAAGCGTAAGTCTTATGAAAATGTTACATTTTCGCGCTCATGGGAGCGCAGGGCCGGTCACGTGAGCGGTTCGTCCAATGAGGGCGAACCAGTTCCGTGACATCACTGGCCCGCCCCCCCCGACACGCTAACCAAGGCCAGGGAAAGCACCCGCTTTCCCTCAGCCTCAGCGCGCCTCCGCACGGGCTGAGGCACCATGGACTCAGCCTTAAGGGCATAGTTTGAGGGGAGCGGGACGTTGACCTTTAAAGAATGCATGTGACCTTGAGTTCATAGGTTGATTAAGACTGCTTTAGTAACACTTGGCATTACATTATACTGCAATACAATGGGTTTTTTCCAGTAGAGGGTTATGAGGAAACACGAGTAGGATAACATAGCCCCAAAGAGCAGCCGCTTTCAGGTTTGCCCCTCTCGCTGCCAGTTTGGTCAGCAATGTAGGGCAGGTCAGCCAGGGGCTTTATACACAGTACCTGTGACGTTGGTACACTCCCTGTGCTTCCGCTTCTCTCGGACAGTTCTCCCTGAGATGACGACACTGAGGAGGAAGGTGCGGCAAAAAATGGATGTGTAAAGAAAGCCGGAGCCTGCGATCTTGCAGTGTTGTCCGTGTTTACCTCCATCTCTTCTTCTGGACATGTGCCGTGATGGCATAGCACCAGTTCCACCAAGTCTTCCTTCTCTCTGCAGCCGTCGGTGGGGATGTTTCGGAGCGTCAGATACAGCCGCAGATCCTTGACCTTCAGCTTCATTAGCTGCGGCCGCTGAAACGCCGTTTCCTGTAGTAAGAGGCAGGTGGCGCATCTCCTGAGGTTTTCCTGGAGGGTGGAACAAACGGAGCAAAAATCCTTCTTGCACTCACAGCACACGTGCTAGAGGAAGAGAGAGGAAAACAGTTAGTCCTGGATTTTTAATGGCAACATTTTATTTCTATTTTCAACGTTTACTGCTTGTTTGCTTACGACCAAGGCCTCCGCCAGATTTCCCGGGGCCCAGGTCTAGAGTTTCAACCGCCCCCCAATGTGTCGTGACCTTGTGAGCCCCCCCTTCTCACACTTGAGCCACTCCTCTATTCCCCCCCTCATCCCATGTATTTCTCTCCCCTTCTCACCTTCCTTTTCCTCTCTCTGTTATCACTTAATTACCCCCCTCTCTCTCAATCCCGCTCCCTCCACTGGCCAAACACAGACACACTCCCCTGATACCCATAAAATCCCCCTACCACAGTACCCACACAAGCCCCCCACAATAACTCCCCCCCCCCTCCACGCACACAAAATGCTACACACGCGCACACTTACCTTGCTGCTGATCTGAGGCCGTCGAGCCCTGACTCTCCCTAGCTCCTGCATGCGGGCCTCTCTCCCGCTGCGGGCCTCTCTCCCGCTGCTGCGTGCCTCTCTCCCGCTGCTGCGTGCCTCTCTCCCGCTGCTGCGTGCCGGCAGCTGGCCCGGCCGGAAGTCCAGGCCAGCTTCCTATGCGCACCGGCGAAAGAGAGGGTATCGTCCTGGCGCGGGAGCAAGAGAGGCAGCCCGCAGGAGCTTGAGGGAACCAGCGCCCGGCAGCCAGACGCAGAAGTTGGGCCTGACCCTCTATCCAACCCGACTTCCAGCGCCGGCTGAGCCCCCTGCAGCCACAGGGACCGCCGGCCTCCCGCCGTCCTCCCGCCGGCGGCCCTGTTTACGACTGCTGGTTTCGGAGTTTCACTGACAGGGGTCAAAGTGTGATGATCACAACAGATATATGGTGTGTAATTGTTAGGCGTGCAAACATCGTACCGCTATATTTGTACTTCTGAGTCAGGAGTACCTCTACTTTTATTGTTACCTTACAATGGTCCTCCTCCAGTGTCACACAGAAGTGAATGGGATTTATAGTAAGAAGCAGCTCTGCTTCTCGGCATCACAAATATATAAACCTTCATTACAAACAGGCGATGACACTACATGTACATAAACCCACCAACAGGGTTCACACAAGGCGAACCTTCAAGTCCTCTTCAAAGCAGCACTGTTCCCTGCACCATAAATATCTTCCCAGACCTGGAGGACGGGGCTCTCTGTGCCGGACACCATCGATTTGACACCAAGGCCTAAAGCTACCACATTTCTGGAAAGGCTTAACCGGGACAGCATAGAATAGAGGCCCGCTTTAAGAGTTGAGCCTATGATACTATAATTAAAACAAATCACAGTTTTAAACCTGTTCCTGACCTATCTGTACGTCGGGAATAACTTAACTCGGAGACAGCAGGTTTCCAAAAGCTGCTCTTTAACTGGACACTGATCCAGCAAACCCAAGGACAAACTTCTGACACGCTATAGCTGTCCTGATCAGAGACCTGCTCGCGATGCCCTTGTACTGACCTCCAACTAGACAATTCTTGAGCTCTCCTATTGAGAGCCAGGTGAAGGAAAGTGGAACCTCATCCAGGTTTTGCCAACTTGATGAATTTTCAGGTTGTTTATTTTCTAACCTAGTTTGGCGTGCAGTTTACAGATTATGCTAAAGGCAAGTCACGGCGATAACCAGAAAATAAATACTTTTATACACCAGCACCGATTACAAGCATTAACCGCATGCAAAAAAAAGGGCAAGAAATTCAATAACTGCCTATATAAGAACAAAATCAATCCACATACTTGTAGTCTGGTGCTGTTAGGTCACACACACACACACACACACACTTTTTATTAACTCTATATATTTGGAAAGTGCAAACTCAAGGAGCACACCCTCTCCTCCCCTTCACTTGCAGAGGGGTGGGCAGGACAAGGGGTAGGGTAAAGCCGTGAAAGTTATCAGCATCTCTCTCGTGTCATTGAGATGTTGCCCATCTACGATGGCAGAAAAAGGTGCCTCACCTTCTTCCTGAAGACGGAGAACGCCAGCCCGCAGGCTTTGCACACAATGTTGGTGGAGGTGGGATATGGCGAGAAGTCCGTGTTCGAGGCGAATCTAAAGGGGCCAGCTCCCCCTCCGAAGCCCGGCTGCTGACCTCGTACAGCTCCCGTACCCATGACTTCATTAAGCAGACCACAGCAAGACGCCCACACCGAACTGGCCCCAGCCTGCAACATTCAGGGGAGACAGAGAGGGTCAAACAGGTCATAGGGATGAACGCAGGATGACCCCAGTCACATGAGACCAGGACAAACACACCAGGGATCAACTCGCCAGACAGAACAACCGAGTTCATTAAAGTGAATTTATTGGTAAAAGATGACCACAAGTGTTCGGAACATACAACATACACTTCCAACTGGGGAATACCCTGCACTCCTAGATCACTTTCCTCACTGTCTGGGGATGGAAAGGTGTCTCGATCGCCGCTATGCCAGGCTGAAGAAAGGCGGATCACAGCCTATGTGCCAGGCTGAGAGAGGAGAGACAGATCGCTCGCCTCTACCGGGCTGAGAGAGGAGAGGCGGATCACTCGGCTCTGTTCCAAAAAGGTAGGATCATAAAATTCTGTTATATCGGGGCTCATCAATGTAAACTAAAAGGGGTTATGCTGCACTCCACAATTAATAAATAATTACAGTTAACTGGTGCTGCTGGTTCAAGGAGGTACCTGTCAGGTATATTAGCTATTGGTCGAAACATTGTGTGGCACAATAAATTAGCTTTATTTAAAAAACCGTGGAGCGTTGGCTCCTTCCTTCCTGAATTGTATTTATTTATAAAATATTTTACCAGGAAGTAATACATTGAGAGTTACCGCTCGTTTTCAAGTATGTCCTGGGCACAGAGTAAGACAAATAATACATGGTTACAAATACAGTTACATAAATGAACAGGGTATACATTATATACAAGACATTGCATGCACAGTTAGAGAAAATATATATTATGAGCGTATGAAACAGTTACAGACCAGATTAAAGTGTGAGACAGCCTTAGATTTGAAAGAACTTAAACTGGTGGTGGATGTGAGAGTCTCCGGTAGGTTGTTCCAGTTTTGGGGTGCACGGTAAGAGAAGGAGGAACGGCCGGATACTTTGTTGAGCCTTGGGACCATGAACAGTCTTTTGGAGTCTGATCTCAGGTGATAGGTGCTGCATGTGGTAGGGGCGAGGAGCTTGGTCAGGTAGCTGGGTAGCTTGCCCATGAAGAATTTAAAGGCAAGACAGGAAAGGTGAACTTTGCGCCTAGACTCTAGTGATGACGAATCTAGTTCTTTGAGCATTTCGCAGTGATGTGTGTTATAGTTGCATTGGAGAACAAAATGACAAATTGAATTGTAGAGGGTGTCAAGTTTGCTAAGGTGGGTTTGAGGTGCCGAGCCATATACTATGTCTCCATAGTCAATAATTGGCATTAGCATCTGCTGTGCGATGCGCTTTCTGACCAGGAGACTTAGGGAGGATTTGTTCCTGTAAAGTACCCCTAGTTTGGCATAGGTCTTGGTTGTCAGGGTATCAATGTGCTTTCCGAATGTTAAGTGGGAGTCAAACCATAAGCCCAGGTATTTAAAACTAGTGACAGGGGTTAGGGTGGTGTTAGCGTTGGTTCTAATCAGGAGCTCAGTCGCTGGAAGCTTTAAAAATTGAGTCTTGGTCCCAAATACCATTGTTACAGTCTTGTCAGTGTTTAAAAACAGTTTGTTTTGGGAAATCCAGTTTTCGAGTCTCAAAAAGTCAGACTGAAGTATGTGTTGAAGGTCAGACAGGCTATGGCTGTGTGCATACAGGATTGTGTCATCTGCATACATGTGTATTGAGGCTTCCTTACAAGCTGTGGGAATTTCATCAATGAACACTGAGAAGAGTAGGGGCCCCAGAACAGAGCCTTGCGGGACACCACAGGTGATATCCAGGGGGTTGGAGTTAGAGCCTGAGATGGACACATGTTGGGAATACCGGGGCTCATAACATGCGGTTATCTCAAACAGGAACAGACGTTATGCTTCCTGCGTTAAAGCTAATTAAATGCAAAAATAGGTGTTTATCTTCAGTTGATAAAAACAGGAGAGGAAAATAAAGCTATGTCAGTTAAATTATATCCAACTGTGGTGTCTCACCCATCCACACAGTAAAAGACCTATTTCAGGGTATTCAAGTAATGGCAAGTTTAGGTATGACCCACTGTAATGTTAACCTTAAATCACTTTCGTGGAAATGTCACATTATGATAATGTCTCATTTTCATATTTTCACGAACGTCCAACGAACACTGTGCTCATTACGGGGGGAGAAAACGTGGCCTAACGATACGGTATTGTCCTTTGGAGACACCTTAATGCTGTTAGGTCAGGTTAACAAAGAACAATTCCTGCGCTCCTACCAATTGGGCCAAAATATATTAGTGACATGTTTACCGTTAGAACCGAAGTCTGTGTAACAATGGAGTCATTTGGTTGCATCTTTTGATCAAAACATGATTCAACCTTGGTAACCTCAGTTTAGCAGGTACCGGCACTGAATATATGCATACTTCACAAAGGTGAGTCCATTGGATAATAAGAAATGACATTTAGTAAGTGTTGGTACCTGCTAAAACGGAGGTTACGGTGACGAGGTTGGCAGGACAATCATGTTTCGATCAAAAGATGAAACCAAATGACTTCTTTGTTACACAGACTTCGGTTCTAAATGTAAACAAATCACTAGTATATTTTAGCCCAATTGGTAGGAGCGCAGGATCTGTTATTTTATCCTCCATAAATGTAAGGCTAATCCTTTTACCCGCTGAATACTTCACAAAGGGAGGAGCACAGGTAATATGTACAGTATCTGTTATCCATGATTGAGCCTTGCGGATGTGGACCCTTAGAGCAGGGGTGTGCAGACTTCTTCCGCTGCCTGCTCACGCACCCCACTTACCTTGTCTCCAGCATTCTGAGGTCACGTCATGTGACCCCAACGCTAGAAGACGCCGGAGACAAGTTAAGGGGACTTAGGCTGCGCTTATAGTGCTGGAGACGTCGCAGCAAAACAAATGTATTGCCGTCATCACGTGCGCTTATAGTAGAAGCGGCGCGGCGGCTTGGTCGCGATTGCTGGTAGTCATCTCAATATGATTTTTCCAGCGACTGCAGCGTGACATCACCGTCGCGTTGCCGGCACTATAAGCTCAGCACTACAGAGGCCTTGCGCGCGATCCCCGGCATTTCATTGAAATGCTTTGGGTTAGAGCGCGGGGTCAGATCTGCCCCCCACAGGGAGGAGACCCTTCCCCACCCTAGTGAAGGTGGCTGGGTGGCACCTGCACGCTCAGGGGAGGGACACCAGAGGCCGTGCCAGCCACTCACCAGGCTGCACCCGAGCTGGGCCTCACGCTGCCCTCTTAACATGGAGCCAGTTACCTTCATGACACCCGCCGCTCTGCGCTCCCCACCGACCAGCTGAGCCCTGACACGGCGACCATCCGCAGCACAGCGCTGCCGTTCGCATCCTCTGTCATCTGACGTGCTGCGTCACACCCCGCGCGAGCTGAGGCAGGGGATATCTGTCAGGCGGGCCTCGCGTCACTCGGCTTGAAGCGTGAGGCGGCCATCTTTGATTTGGGCAAGCCGCGGTGTTGCAATGTTACGCAGGGTTGCAATATTATTAGATGCTCTTGGAAGGAATGGCGTTCCATTTTCATTCGTGATTTGCACTTATACACTTTCTCTTGCATAGCACAACATGAAGTATTGATCTCTTGCCCACAACTAACATGGCTGTCGAAGCTTCTCTCAGCGGCAAGTCAGCTCCTGACAACGGACGACCCTGGCAACCAGTAAACAAGGGGCTCGAGCGTTTGATTCACCAATCAGGCGAGGCCGTGGGGGGAAGGGGCGAGGCCGTGGGGGGAAGGGGCGGGGTCTCGTTGCCTTGGCAAAGTGGGGCGCACATACAGACACTGTGATTGTATGAGTGGTAGTGGGGTATCAGGGTGTGGGGTTCTCAACCCCAGTCCTCAGGGACACCAACAGGTCCAGTTTTCAGGATATCCCTGCTTTAGCACAGGTGGTTCATTCAGGCCCTGCTTCAGCAAAGGTGGTTCAATTAGTCCATGCTTCAGCACAGGTGGCTCAATCAGTTGAGCCACCTGTGCTGAAGCAGAAATATCCTGAAAACCTGACCTGTTGGTGGCCCTTCAGGACTGGGGTTGCCCACCCCTGATTTAGGGAACTGCTTCAAGCTCTGTAAGGAGAGAGCCAACAAGACAAAAAGATGAGGAATTACATAAAAAAATAATAATACATGAATTCATAAATACCTTAAATCAATAAAATATCTTCTTTAATCCACCATTACAAGATAAGGTCTAGTGAAGAAACAATGAAGCACTTCAAAAGAACCTTATGTATATGCAGTATTTAAATAACACGAATAATAATAAAGTAGGGACAGAGACCTTTGTAGTATTCACTAGAAATATTTAGCATTACGTTGAGCTGACTTGCTATTTACCCTCGTGGTTCTAATGGCGCTAAGAAGTGTCGCCGTCCTCAATACCGGAGGAGAAGCAGGACCCATGTAAAGACAAACAACAAGACCCCAACCTAAAAATTGTTTTTATTTCAATAAAGAAATAAAAATGTGTGATTACTAATATCTATTTGTGAATAAATACATTGGTAAAAAGAACGTAAGTTGTCCCTTAATAACAGTTCGTGTCCAGTGGGTGACTGGTGAATTTCCCATGACAGCAATGCTCTGAACCCACAATTTTCAGTTAATTCAGTACACAGGACAAAAAGAAGGTAGAAGTAATACCTTTAACCCTTTGGAGTATGGGCTGCCACTGATAACGGGAGCAGTTGAGGAGTCCTCTTCCAGTTCTGCTTCTGCTAGATGGCGTTCAGCACTCTACGGGAGAGCAAAACACGCCCTCACCTTAGACAATGGTCTGGAAAGTCCATGTATCCAGTATCACACACTCAACTCTCCTCCTCACTTTTAAAGCGTTACACTCTTCTGCGCCTCCTTACACCTCAGCCCCAATTTCTCGCTATGCACCATCCCAACTCCTGCGTTACACTCAAGGATGTCTTCTCTCTACCCCCTTTGTATCTAAAGCCCTCTCCCGCCTTAAACCTTTCTCACTGACTGCCCCACACCTCTGGAATGCCCTTCCCCTCAATAACCGACTAGCACCCTCTGTATCCACCTTTAAGACCCACTTTATAACACACCTGCTTAAAGAAGCATATGAGTAGCTCCGTGGCTAATACTTCACACCTGATACATAAAACTTGCCCCTTGCAGACGCACTTACCAGAATGCCCTTCTACTGTCTCTATAAGTTCTTCCTACCTACCAATTAGATTGTAAGCTCTTCGGGACAGGGACTCCTCTTCCTAAATGTTACTTTTATGTCTGAAGCACTTCTTCCCATGATGTGGTTTTTGTTATTTATATGATTGGCACGTGTATTACTGCTGTGACACGCTATGTACATGAATGGCGCTATATAAATAAAGACATACATAGACAATGTTCTGGAAAGTCCATGTTGTAGCACCTGGAGGACCAGAGTCCATGACGTGCGGCTGCTTCATGGGACACTCAAAGTGTTAGTGGCTAACTAGTGGTTAAAAAGAGTGCAAGCTTTCATCCCGGATAAATTGCCCAGCTGATCAGATATACAAACCCACGCTGCAGGTTTTTCTCTGAGGACTGATCTTTGGAAGTGGACATGCTGGCGGTGATATTATTGATTCACAAACGCTATTTTAACACTTTCCTGTTGTCAGTGTGTCTGTTCCCCCTCCATCCCCTTTCCCATTCATTACTTTTATACGCTACTGGGCGTGCGCTCTCTGTTCTTCTCTTTCTTGGTCTCAGCTGGATGTGGGAGAGCTGCCTGGATCCAATAGCTCCATTTAATTATTTGCTGATTTTTGAAAAGTAGACTTCTTTCATTGGGACTGGTTTATTTATGTTTTATATTTTGTTTGCCCTCTTAGTTGCTCAATTTTCCCTTTGCACAATAACAGAGTGGTCCTTAATTATCCTGCTAAGTTTTACATCATTCACTTATGTTCTTTATAACTGTGTTGGAACAAGTGTGATTATCTTATTTGTTTGCTCGTTATTACAGCTTACATTTATTAATGCAGCAGCCAATTAGGATGGAGGAAGCTGCCCAGCCCCCTTTCAACAGCACTCCTCTCTCCCTGCTTATTTTCAACAGTCTCATAGACTTTCACAGAGTCTTATTAAAGCTCTGTACCTTCCCATTAAAGTGGCATGTTTGGGACCACAACCACCCACATCTCAGTAATTTGGTACATTTGAATCCCACATCTCAGTGCAGAGTCTTGTGTGCAACTATATTTATTCAATGACATATTGTATTTATGCAAGAAATAAACTTTTACAAATATCTTAACCTCTTGACTGCAAGAGGGGGCCCGCCACATATCGCTCTGCAGCTCTCTGGCAGAGAAGGAGTTAAGTAGAAATCACATGTTCAGTTTCTACAAAACTTTAACAGAAGTTTTTGGTTGCATAATAATAATAATGTTTCAAATATAATCATTTCACCTTTAATCTCAATTTCCATGTGTATTACTGATTTCTGGAGTTCTGGCTCCAACATTGATGTTTTGTAAACAAACATGAAACATTACAGTACTGTATGAATATATGAATACTGTATTATAATACCCATATAATACTGCTTGTTATATTTATATTACAGTTTAGGTATTTTTCAGTGACATTAAACCCTGTTATAGTGTGATAATGCTTTTATGCATCTGTGCATGTGACAGGCAACTAGCTGTGGGAATTGATATTATTAGCAAATCTTCCTCACCCCGGAACCTTTTTTTATTGACTTACGTTCCCGGAGGACTGCTTAGGCAACCGCACGCCTCGGTGTGCGCATGTTGCACGCGCTCCTGGTTTTGATTGGCTGGTCGCCTGGCGCGCGTTGCGGAAGAGAGGGAGGAGGGAAACAAGCCGGACCCGTGCTGCGCGGCTGTGGTTCCGCTTCAGCCATGGCCAGTGTTCACGAGAGCCTGTATTTCAACCCCATGATGACCAATGGGGTGGTCCACGCCAATGTATTCGGGATCAAGGACTGGGTGACCCCTTACAAGATCTCGGTGCTGGTTCTGCTGAGCGGGATGACCAAGGGCACGGGGATTAGCCTGGTGGAGAAGAGGAGCCTGAACAAGAAGATACTGCCCCTGCTGCAGGTGAGCAGGACCTGAGCCAGAGTGGGGCAGGGCAGGAGGATTAGACCACAAGGAGACATCCTCTCCGCAAGTCATTCAGTAGATACTTAGTATACAGTTCCCCATCCATATCCAGAGCTTCCACCTCTAGTGTAGACACAGGGGAGAACCTAGAGATGTCTTCTCATCCAGAGCTTCACCTCTAGTGTAGACACAGGAGGGAGAACCTAGAGATGTCTTCTCATCAGAGCTTCCACCTCTAGTGTAGAACAGGGGAGAAACCTAGATGTTTCTCATACAGAGCTTCCACCTCTAGTGTAGGACACAGGGGAGAACCTAGAGATGTCTTCTCATCAGAGCTTCCACCTCTAGTGTAGACACAGGGGAGAACCTAGAGATGTCTTCTCATACAGAGCTTCCACCTCTAGTGTAGACACAGGGGAGAACCTAGAGATGTCTTCTCATACAGAGCTTCCACCTCTAGTGTAGACACAGGGGAGAACCTAGAGATGTCTTCTCATACAGAGCTTCAACTCTAGTGAGACACAGGGGAGACTAGAAGATGTCTTCTCATACAGAGCTTCCACCTCTAGTGTAGACACAGGGGGGACCCTAGAGAAGGAGCGGCTCAGTGAGTAAAGACACTGACTGGCACTGAGTTTGAAGCACGGGAACCTGGTTAAATTCCCAGTTTCAATTCCTTGTATCGGCTCCTTGTGGCCTTGGGCAAGTCACTTTATCTCCCTGTGCCTCAGGCACCAAAAAACATAGATTGTAAGCTCCACGGGGCAGGGACCTGTTTCTGCAAAATGTCTCTGTAAAGCGCTACGTAAAACTAGCAGCGCTATCCAAGAACATATTATTATATTTTCTCACCCAGAGCTTCCACCACCAAGTGAAGAGAGACAGGACTATCTACATCACACACTTGTAGTAGAGCCCACACTTCCTTCAGAACTTCCAACTCAAGAGTACAGCTATATCTTAAACTACTTCAGAACTTCCACCTCAAGTACGGGGATATGGAGATATGGTTTAGCTTCAACATCAAATATAGAAACACGGGGACATCTAGGACACCCACCCATTCCTGCTCCAGAACGTCCACCTCAACTATTGACACATTGATATCTCAAGCAAAGATACAACAGTAATGTCTTGCCCACTCATCCAGTGCTTATTCTCCCTCCATTAAAAATATGCCGGGATATTTAGTTATCCCCTAATCCAAGGCATTGATTATTAGAGCCTTTCACCTCAATTATTTACATATGGATATCATGAGATTTATCCACAAGTCAAGATACCATAGTCATATTTATTTATATAATTGTCTCTCCCTATTTATCCTGAGCTTCCACCTCAAGTGAGAACACACTGCAATGTCTAGAACTCTTTCCCCTCATCCAGAGCTTCCAATTCAAGCAAAAACATGCAGGGATATCAAGAACACCCCCTCCAAGTGGACACTTTGAATCATTATCTTTAATTGACATTGGATAACTAGAATTTCCATATGGAGACGAGTTATCTATTCTAAATCATTCAGCTCAACCATTGACATCTAGAACTCTGCAGTGCATAGAACAGACTTCAGAGACACCTAGAACTCCCACCTAGCAATCTCATTGATGCTAGATTCTCATTCTTTTCTTCTCGTAGGGTCCTGATATGACACTTTCAAGGTTAATCAAAACTGTGGATGACTGTTGTCCACATTTGGCAATTTCACTACAAATAAGGTACTTTTTTTCCCCCTCTAAACTGTATTTGCAAATTTGTATACGTTTCCTATACTGTGTTGATTTGTTCCTCCAAGTTAGGTAAATAGATTGTTGTATTGAGTATATACCTATGTTAGAAATTAACCCATTGCAACACTTCATGAATCAGCTCTTGAATTATGTAAGCCACGCTTCTCAACCAATTTTGAGCAGGTGCACCTCCGAAAGATATTATATGTATGTATGTATGTATGTGTGTGTGTATGTATGTATGTATGTATGTATGTGTGTGTGTATGTATGTGTGTGTGAAAAAGAAAAAAAAACAGGCGCACACCTAGTGCATTAACGTAATAACATGTAATTTATGGAACTTAAAATCAAACATATGCCCACTCACGAGTACTGTATAAATAAGCAGGTATGAGATTGGCTCTCTGTCCGGTTTGAAGCAATAGCGTCCTCCCGTGTCTCTCCTTCGTGTAGCTGGAAGTGAAGTCCTTCCAATTCGGTGTCCAATGTATGGAGTCCCTCCGGGAACCAGCACCTCAAAGTTCTTTGTGCCGGCAACAATACCACGGGAGAACAGGAACCAGCGTCGCACTTCCGATAGTACCAAAGTTCATAGGCAAGTGACGGCCTCAGTCAGACCACACCCTACGCGTTTCGTCATCTATGATGACTTCATCGGGGGATCCGGTTACACGAAGGAGAGACACGGGAGGACGCTATTGCTTCAAACCGGACAGCGTTGCTGGCACATGAGAGCCAATCTCATACCTGCTTATTTATACAGTACTCTTGTGAGTGGGCATTTGTTTGATTTTAAGTTCCATAAATTACATGTTATTACGTTAATGCACTAGGTGTGCGCCTGTTTTTTTCTTCTTTTTCATAGATTTGGTCAGGGAGAAGTGATCCCTTTGAAACGGGCTGCAAACACCTGGATGTCATTGCTTTTGGAACGGGACTTTGTTTTTTCAGAGGTTTTTTAAAGGTTTTTTAAAGTTTTTTTTTTTTTTTTTTTTTATTTAATCATTTTTTAAGAATTTTTATTTAGTGTATTTTTACATTTTGAGTTTTTTTATCTTTATTAAATAGTATTGTGTTTATTAAATAATATATGCACTACCTTATCTCCTCTGAGATCACAGGTTCTTAGTATTGCTATTGGCCATTATCACACCACCCCACTAGACACACTCATGGTAGGGTTAATTAGTTCTTCACTATAATAGCTTATGTTCAGGATATATTAGAGGCGCTACTTCATTGTTTTCTGTTTCTTTTGATATATATATATATATATATATATATATATATATATTTGGGCACCCCTAATCTGACCTCACTCATTTTCTTTGCACACCACGCTCCTTTACACACTTTTTTTACTTGCTCAACATTCACCATCACACATCATAACACCCCTTTATTCAACACACTCAACATTCATCCCCCTTCTCACACAGCACTCGCCCTGTTTCGGAAGTATACACTCTACATTCAACCCCCCCCCCCTCCTTCTCTTGCTTACACCACACAACTTCCCTATCCACACACAGCACTTACCTCTCCTCCCCTCTTTTCTCATCCCCTTTCCGAAACACACCTCAAACATGTCAGCTGCTCAGCAGATGCATTTCACGGTGTCTACAGATGCAGAGGGTCCTTTCTCTCCTCTGTGCTGAGCTGAGAGGAGACTGCAACGTCTGTGTCTAGGCAGCGTGGGATGTGCCCGCTAAGTAGCCAGCAGTGTTTCCCCCTGAGGCCGCGGCACCCATGGCTGAGGTTTATGGCACACTAATGTCCCTTGGCACCCAGTTGAGAAACACTGGTGTAAGCCATTGCTAATAGTGACAAAGGACATGACGCATCCTCTACATTCCTTATCCTGCTGTGTATAAGTTAATTTGAATTGGATGTGATTCATTTTCTTTCCCTGTGCAGGATAAAACTGATGGCTGAAGGCGAGCTAAAGGACATGGAACAGTTCTTTGATGATCTTGCGGATTCCTTCACAGGAACAGAGCCAGAGGTTCATAAAACGAGTGTAGTAGGTATGTGGCGTTGGAGGTCCCTTAGTGTAGTGGAGTGTAGTAGGTATGTCGCGTTGGAGGTCCCTTAGTGTAGTGGAGTGTAGTAGGTATGTCGCATTGGAGGTCCCTTAGTGTAGTGGAGTGTAGTAGGTATGTCGAGTTGGAGGTCCCTTAGTGTAGTGGAGTGTAGTAGGTATGTCGCGTTGGAGGTCTCTTAGTGTAGTGGAGTGTAGTAGGTATGTCGCGTTGGAGGTCCCTTATTGTAGTGGAGTGTAGTAGGTATGTCGCGTTGGAGGCCCCTTAGTGTAGTGGAGTGTAGTATGTATGTCGCGTTGGAGGCCCCTTAGTGTAGTGGAGTGTAGTAGGTATGTCGCGTTGGAGGTCTCTTAGTGTAGTGGAGTGTGAGTGTGTAGTGTATGCGCTGGGGGGAGTCCCTTAGTGTAGTGGAGTTATAGGTATTGTCGCGTTGGATGTCCGATTAGTGTAGTGGGTGTAGTAGGTATGTTGCGTTGGAGGTCCCTTAAGTGTAGTGGAGTGTAGTAGGTATGTCCGTTGGAGGCCCCTTAGTGTTAGTGGATTTTAGTAGGTATGTCGCGTTGGAGTCCCTTAGTGTAGTGGTGTAGTGTATGAGTTCCGTTGGGGCCCCTTAGTGTAGTGGAGTGTAGTATAGTATGTCGCGTTGGAGGCCCTTAGTTTATGTGGGAGTGTAGTGGTGATGGTCGCGTTGGAGGTCCTCTTGTGTATGGAGTGTAGTATGGTATGTCCGTTGGAGGCCTCTTGTGTAGTGGAGTGTAGTAGGTATGTCGCGTTGGAGGCCCCTTATTGTAAGTATGGGATGTGGTAGGGAAGAGGTTGTAGGGGAGTCGTAGGGGTTTCTCCTTCGTGTTTCGTGGAGTGAGTAGGTAGTCGCGTTGGAGGTCTCTTATGTGAGTTGGCCAGAATGTAGTAGGATGTCGCGTTGGAGGCCCCTTAGTGTAGTGGAGTGTAGTAGTATGTCGCGTGGAGGTCCCTTAGTGTAGTGGAGTGTAGTAGGTATGTCGCGTTGGAGGTCCCTTAGTGTAGTGGAGTGTAGTGGTATGTCGCGTTGGAGGCCCCTTAGTGTAGTGGAGTGTAGTAGGTATGTCGCGTTGGAGGCCCCTTAGTGTAGTGGAGTGTAGTAGGTATGTCGCGTTGGAGGCCCCTTAGTGTAGTGGAGTGTAGTAGGTATGTCGTGTTGGAGGTCCCTTAGTGTAGTGGAGTGTAGTAGGTATGTCGCGTTGGAGGTCCCTTAGTGTAGTGGAGTGTAGTAGGTATGTCGCGTTGGAGGCCCCTTAGTGTAGTGGAGTGTAGTAGGTATGTCGCGTTGGAGGCAAGGAGCCTTAGAACTTTGTAAGCAATATTGTTGATATGTGAATTACGGTTATTGATCAAAGTTCCATTGAAGTTGTATCTGATGTACAACTCAATTCTGCTCTCTTTATAAGAAGACAAAGCTATTGGGGCTCAAGATTTATCCAGAAACTGCAGTAACCTTTTACATATACTTATTTATTAAGTGTTGCTGCTGTACATGGTGACAGTAGTGGTATTCAGTTCCTACTTGTACCATCGTCCATGGGTCACTGATTTATCTGAAGAGTTATGTAAGCCTTTGGAGGCCCAAGACGTTGTCACTGTCGTGTGGTCTGCCACTCTGGGGGGGGCAAGGTAGTGGCTACGCCATGCCAACGCACTGTCTTGCACTCAATGGGTTAAAGTAGCAATCCCTTCTACTCGCCATCAAAAAAACAGTTGCATTATGGACATAATTTTCTGAACACTTGCATCCCATGAAAATTAAAATGGCCGCGGCCATCTAACCACAAACTTGTTGCCATGGTAACAACTGATGCCAGTGTAATAAACTGGGGAACTGAAAACAATAGATTTAGAAAAATGGAGAGAACAATCGCCACAATATACGCTAACAGGTTAAATTCATTTATTTTTCGGGTGGGGGTTGCTGCATAAACCTATATAAGCACACACATGGCCAGGCGCGCACAGTGAGATGCCTATAATGACGCGTTCGTGGTGCACGGTAAAAGGAGAGCGGGACACCACCTGTTCTCTTCCCCTGCTCGGCTCCGGCTTCAAATGATGCCGTGGGGTCATGTGATGTCACGTGACCAAATGACGCTGGGTTACCATGACGATGCACACTTTTTTGAAAAAGCATAATTGAATAGTCCAGAGTACAGATGATCAGAGCGTCTGTGCACACACAGTAATGCAGCAGGACTACAACTCCCAGAAGCCCATGCAGAGGTAGGATCACATGACAGGAGAGATGGGATTGGATGGAATGTTGGCGCAGGCTGTCTGTTTTGAAAGACACACACCGTTCATTTGCCATTTGTGAGACAGAGACAGCTAGTGACAGTCTGAGACCAGACACAGATGTAGGGAGTGCCAGACTGAGAGGCACACAGACAGCCCAGGAGGAAAAGAGAGAGCTGCAGAAACACATCTCCTACACAAATAAGTGTGTTTTAAATGGAGAAGAGGCCACAGTAAGAGAGCGACTGGATAACAGACATCGGGGAGGCCTTTCCTGCAACTGTTGGGTATCCTTCTGTGTATTATACACACCTCAAACTGTGTCACCCTTAACACACCTGCAGTGCGACAACACAGTGCTGGCAATAACAATAGCCTAAGGGGCTTCTTACATTGGACCCTGGGGACTAGTATCAGTGGCAATCGCGAAGTGTTCTCCTTTGTGTGTTTGTGTATATACAGTATATATTATTTTTTTATTGTGTGTTTTTTATCTTAAAGAGTAGTATGTTACCCAGGGGCCACAAAGCACCAGTAAATATATACACAAGTCTTGTCTAGTTTAATTCATGGGGTCTAATTATGGTGTACTAATGGAGGAAGGACACACACACACACAACGTGCGCTCCATTGGTGCGTGAAATACATTTTTATAATAAATGCTAAAAATAGTGATAGGTATAAATCTAATAATAACTAGAAAGTCGTGTAAATAACTAAGCTCTAAACCAGGGGTGCACAAAGTTTTTGTGTTTTTTTTGGCTGCGCCACCTCTGTGTCCCGGTCCCTGCGCTCGCGCCCCACCTCTTGAGTGACGTCACGTGACCCCGCAGCATCATTTGACGCGCATTGCCATGACGACACGTCACATGACCCCACGGCGTCATTTGACGACACGTTATCATGGCGATGTGACCAGTAGCCGGCTGAATCCCGGTAAGCTGAGGTGGCCGAGGCCTTGCGCGGTCCCCTGGCATTTAATTTAAATGCCTCGGGGAAGAGTGCGGGGCCTCTGCAACCGCCCCCACCCCCCCAGAAAAATCCTGTGCACGCCAGTTTGCGCACCCCTGCTCTAAGCAATATAGTGCATATAATAACCTTAACACATAGGTGTCTAAACACAATAACACTAGGAAATACACAAAGTGATAAATGTGCATATAAAGTGTGCACAAAGTTCAATAAAAGTTCAGCAATTGTGTGATGGGGGAGGGGAGGGAAAGGAAGGGTAGTCCCAAAATAGGGAAGGGATGTCCAGGAAAAAATAAAGCAATGCGGTGTTCACTTCGAGAAAGATGCAGCTTCAGAAAGGATCTCCACAGCCTGGGATGTTTTTCTATAAAATAGAAAAAGAAGCACAAACTGCCATAGTGAAATATGTCAACAAAATAATGTGTGGTCAATAAAAATGAACAGGTGGGTCCTTACATACGGGGTGCAATAAAAGAGCGTATCGTATAATCGTGGATTGCGTTCGTGTCCACACACTCCAGAACTTTTCAGTCGCCCGCATCTTACGTCTGTGTAGCGCGCGTCTGCAGACCACCCAGCCGCTGTTATCCCGGAAGCAACGTCCTTGGACCGGATTTGCGTTTTTTCGTGGGAGGGCTGAGTGTTCTCATCGGCACCTCACGCACTCCCAAACCCCCACAAAGAGCTTAGCATAGCTAGGGGCGGACCTAGTACCCATGGCCGCTCCACAGATTTGGAAATAAATCAATTTGTGAAATAAAAAGTAATTACGGGATCAAATAAATCTGATGCAAGAAAATTGTTGCTGTATTATAGGAAGCTTGTTATCAGTTCCCAGAAAAACAGCTGTATTACCCTTCTCACATAATATATACACAGATGCAATGTTTTTTTTCTTAATTAAACATGCTGCAATGTGTTTAAAACTAAAATAAGGTTAAACCAAAAGAGAGACAACAAAGACAAAAATACCCAATGCTACATCCAATGTGAGAAATTACATAGTTAAATACTTCAATATTCGTATTCTCATGAGTAAGGGTCATTTAGTTAAACCCTTTGGCCAAAGCGTTATAAGCCTGCGGCCACGTCACAGCATGACCAGTAAGCAGCCACGTCACGGCATGACCAGTAAGCAGCCACGTCACAACCCGACCAGTAAGCAGGTCCTATCACTACCTGTGAGTATTCTCATTGACCTCTGCAGTGGAGGGAGAACGGTCTCAGTGGGCCTGTCCTGCACAGGGACATGGAAAAACCTGCTACTTAAAAAGTCTGGGTGGGTGAGCTTAAACCCAGGGGGTACTCCTTTTGACACAAATATACTAATATGATGTGGTGGATTCTGGGGTTAGAGCTTGCAGGGACTGTGTGTTTATTGTATTGTATGTCTTTATTTATATAGCGCCATTAGTGTACATAGCGCTTCACAGTAGTAATACATGTGGTAATCAAATAAATAACAGCTAATATAAATAACAGATCATGGGAATAAGTGCTTTAGACATAAAAGTAACATTTCGGAAGAGGAGTCCCTGCCCCGAGGAGCTTACAGTCTAATTGGTAGGTAGGGAGAACGTACAGAGACAGGAGGAGGGAGTTCTGGTAAGTGCGTCTGCAGGGGGCCAAGCTTTATGTATCGTGTTCAGAATATCCACAGTGCTATTCATATGCTTCTTTAAGCAAGTGTGTCTTAAGGTGGGTCTTAAAGGTGGATAGAGAGGGTGCTAGTCGGGTACTGAGGGGAAGGGCATTCCAGAGATGTGGGGCAGTCAGTGAAAAAGGTTTAAGGCGGGAGAGGGCTTTAGATACAAAGGGGGTAGAAAGAAGACATCCTTGTGAAGAACGCAAGAGTCTGGATGGTGTATACCGAGAAATTAGGGATGAGATGTAAGGAGGGGCAGAAGAATGTAAAGCTTTAAAAGTGAGGAGAAGAATGGAGTGTGAGATGCGGGATTTGATCGGAAGCCAGGAGAGGGATTTCAGCAGGGGAGATGCTGAGACAGATCTAGGAAAGAGTAGCGTGACTCTGGCAGCAGCATTTAGGATAGATTGTAAGGGAGACAGGTGAGAGGCAACCAAAAGGGATCCCGCCGGCTGCTTCTGCTTCACTTGTAGACGCCTCCTTGTTTTTAGGGCTCTTCCTCCGGCACATGATCCTGGCATACAACAAGCTCTCCTTCAGCCAGGTGTATAAGCTTTACACCTCGCTGCAACAATATTTCCAAAAGGACAAGAGGAAGGCGGCACCGAAACCCGAGAGCGACGAGGCAGAGATGGAGCTGACTAACGATGAAGAAGAAGAAGAGGAGGAGGAGGGGGGGAAGATGGAGAAGGAAGAGCTTGATTATCCGCTCGGGTAACTTCTGTTTGTACAGCTAAGTGATGGATGCATCTGCCTGAACACCTTTTCCCCCCATAATATCAAACATTATTACCATCCTTGATCCTGGGAGACATAAGAAGCCGGTGTATGTGCCTCTGCTCCAGGACCTCCTGCTCCCCAGTACACAGCGGTGACCTCTCCCAATGACGTCGCTGCTTTCATTTGGTCGCCGGAGTGTGACTGATCCCCAGGGCGGGCGTTCTTGTCTGCAAGATTTAAAGTTTTGTCTCGTCACTGGTCTCTGGCCATTTGAGTTCTGCGGCTCATCTCCCTGGGGCCTCCCCCAATCGAATAAGGTGTTGGGAAAAATAGTATCTTTACATAAATATTATAGTATAGGGGGGAGATTAGGTTCCCTAAAAGGGGCCTCTAGAAATCCTGAGGCCTCAGGGGTATATTCAATAAACTCCAATGTGGGCATTTGCGCTATTTTGGGCGGAAATCACGATTTTATAGTAAATTGGGTGTTTTTGTGCTGGGGGAAAAAGCGGCCACTTTGGAGTCTCTCGAATGTACCCCTTAGTCCAGGGGCTCAACTGGAGTTTAGAAACCCTGCCTTAGTCATCCTTTTCCTTCCCCCGTATTGTAGGGAAGAAGAGTTGTCTTGCAGTGAACCTCTGTCTCAAAAACAAGCAGAATATTTCCTCTCTCAGCAGGTGGGTGGACTGTCCAGCTTATATATGTATTATCCCGTGTCTAGCAGTATTGGTGATCCCGTTCCATATCATGTGATTTCCCCCATGCTGGAGAGGCTAATTGAACACGTTACTAGCCATATAAATATATCTGTGACCAGTACCGAACATAAGGCGTCACTAGTTATAACCTGCAGTATTCTTCCACTTGTGGCCTTTCTTTCCCAGGCCTCCTTGCTGAAGAATGATGAGAACCAAGCCCTTCCCCCCTTCCTGTTGCAAAAGGAGTTGAACAACTTGCTGAAGTTTAATCCAGATTTTGCAGAAGCTGTAAGTCTTATAAATGACCTTTCTGTAATTGGCAGGTTGCATCTCAGAACGGGTTTGTTTAATTGGATCACGCCGCCGAGCGTAACCGGCATAAACCTCTAAATAGAAGCCTAACAAAACTGTTATTTTTGTGCAGTTATTCCGGGGTAAAACCTGTCGTTCTGTATCAGAGATGATAAAGTGATCAGTTACCGGAACTGGACTCCATTTAGTGTAAAAGAAAGTCTATTTAAACCATACGATAGCAGATAGCCCGACGTGTCCTTCTTCAGGGTTCACCCCTTTAGGATCTTGTGAACTCCTGTAAATATTCCCTTTTTGTACCGCCCACGGAGCTGCCACGTAAAGACACGAATGCAAGGAGTTGTGGGGCCGTTCTGCGTGGGTGGGTATGTGTCCTTTGGCATTTGCCCTGATGAAAATATTGTGTAATATGTCAGATCAATATGATGTACAAAAATCTATTTCTATTTATTGAACCAGAACACTACATGTGTGTAGCGTGGCAATCTCCTAGAGCAGCAGTGGCCAACGCCAGCCCTCAAGGGCCACGACAGGTGGCTCAGTCTTTGACTGCACCACCTGTGCTGAAGCAGGGATATCTCTAATTCCTGGCCTGTTGGTGGCCATTGAGGACTGGCGTTTGCCACCGCTACCCTAGGATATACTCCTTAAAATACAATAGTCCTTATCATATGATTTTAATGGCCCTTAAATCACTTAACTAGTCTTTGGTGTGTCATAAGATTATTATTTTTTTATTTATTTTTTAACAATTTTCTTGATCCTCGATTTGAATATTCTTTTGGGGTGACCTCTTCATTTCTGCTTCCTTCCGTCTAGCATTACCTGAGCTATTTAAATAGCCTCCGCGTCCAAGACGTATACAGTTCCACACACAGCCTCCTGCATTATTTCGACCGCTTGATCCTCACTGGCGCAGACAGCAAAAGCAACGGAGACGAGGGATACGGGCGCAGCCTGAGATACGCCGCGTTGAATTTGGCCGCTTTGCATTGCCGCTTCGGGCACGAGTACGTGTGTGGGCAGGTTTAGAATTATTTCGCATTTGAAAGCAGGGGGTCTACAGAGCTGAACTGTGTTTATTTCAGCTCTGGGGACCCCCTGC
The DNA here is from genome assembly GCA_036426205.1 of Ascaphus truei. Classification (NCBI taxonomy): domain Eukaryota; kingdom Metazoa; phylum Chordata; class Amphibia; order Anura; family Ascaphidae; genus Ascaphus; species Ascaphus truei. Next base: position 3,404,187 of record CM071584.1, read on the forward strand.
TTCCATATCTGAATTTCTTAGGGGCTTCTGAATGGGGAAGTGTTTGTCAATCAACTGTTTTCTTCCCCCTTATCTCTGCCCCCCCATGCCCCCGTCCTTATCAGTGACTCAATAAACATAAGGGGATCGGGGGCTCTGGCTGTACAAGCGCTCGCTGATCTCAGTGACATCACACACAGGAGCATCCAGAGGAAATCACACCCCTCCCACGTCTCCCTTTAACAAATACTTCAAGGTGTCAGAGTTGGGTAAAAAAGGTATTGCCCGGGTGAGACCCCTTAAATATATCAATGGCATTTCGATCCCTTTGGTCCTAGGAGGGATTGCCCCCTTTTGGAATCCATGCTGCATGAACGCTGCACTTTCTCTTCACACTGCGTATACCAGTCACATCCTAAGCGATTCTTCGGAGCGACGAGCCCGTAACGTGGTCGCGGTTTCCCCGGTCTCCAGCGCTGATAATGCAACAACTTTCTGTTTGTCATTAGCCACCAGGCAGAGCTGGCCCTGCAGGAAGCCATTAGGATTGCCCAGGAATCCAGTGATCACGTGTGTCTGCAGCATTGCCTGGTACGTGTAACGGACCGGTCCCCTAGAAACGATCCATCACTTCTAAGCTGATCAGTGATTCGTGCAACAGCCAAAGTGGGCCGCTGAGCGTCTCTGAAACCGGTTCTGTGTAACTAAGTATAAGCCACAACTAAGGCTGCATCCATAGAGGGGGAGCAGCGCTGAGCCGCGCTGACGCTGAGGCTCGCCTGCTGAAGCCTGTGCGATTTCATGGACAAGCAGGCGAGCCAGCGTGCGCGATCGGGAGGCGGGGCAGTGACGTCGCTGGGCCAATAGCCCGCGACGCACCGACAACGTCACGGCGCCGTGACATTGACGCTGCTGTGCTGTGATTGGAGGTTTTCAGCCGACAGCGCGCTGAAAAACAGCTTTTGGCTGTCGGCTGAAAAATTCAACTCAGCACGCCTTCGGACGCTCGCGGGAGCCCCCTCTAAAGACATCCTCATTGAGGATGCCGGGGTTCAGCGCGGAGCGTCCGCACGGCTTGTCCTTCCATGGACGCAGCCCAAGGAACTTTAAGCGAACGTTGTATGGCCGCGTACACATTAACGCCCTTGTGATCGACTTGGAAAACCACAAGTAACGCTAAGTGGATTCTCTTGTTAGAGTTGTTTTCTTGTAATACATTTCTATGTTGTCTTGTTCTGTGGATGCTCACACGCGTCTCTGATTGCATTCCCAGAGCTGGCTGTACATCCTGAAGCAGAGGAAAGGTGCGGACAGCAGTGTCTTACTAGAACATTCCGTCAAGAAAGCTGTACACTTTGGGTTACCAGTAAGTGGTTTTTATTTCTGCAGGACCAATGTTAAAGTGCTCAAGGGGTCAATTAAACCCTTCTGTACCATATGACCCTTATAGAGAAATGGAAATGGACTACAGATAAGGACAGTTATATCCACATACAGTAGTCTGCCCCTGGCTCCCCTCGTGGGCCCTGATGTGGCCCTTAAATGCTCTGCCCCTGTCTCCTCGTGGGGCCCTTATGTGGCTCTTAGATGCTCTGCCCCTGTCTCCTTCCCCATACGCCCCGCGTGGGGCCCTGATATGGCCCTTAGATGCTCTGCCCTGTCTCCTTCCCCCGGGTGCCCCTTGTGTTGCCCTTATGTGGTTCTTGGATGCTCTGCCCCTGTCTCCTTCCCCCGGGTGCCCCTTGTGTTGCCCTTATGTGGCTCTTGGATGCTCTGCCCCTGTCTCCTTCCCCCGGGTGCCCCTTGTGTTGCCCTTATGTGGCTCCTGGATGCTCTGCCCCTGTCTCCTTCTCCATGCACCCTGCGTGGGGCCCTAATGTGGCCTTCAGATGCTCTGCCCCTGTCTCCTTCCCCTGGCACCACCCCGCATGGTGCCTTGATGTGGCCCGCAGATGCTCTGCTCCTGCTAATTTCATACTAGTTGCTTAGTGTCTCCTGCTGACACTCACTCGTAAGTGAAAGTCACGGAAATATATATATATATATATAGTATAGATTATATAAATGCTGATAATGTTGAAATAGATCTTTAAGTCTTTTTAAATGTATCTAAAATTACATTACAATGAGCTTGCAGCCCCTCCACGCCCCTCTGTTTCCTGGTCCGGCCTCTTTGGCTCCCGGCCCCTCCACGCCCCCCTGTTTCCTGGTCCGGCCTCTTTGGCTCGCGGCCCTCCCACGCCCCCCTGTTTCCTGGTCCGGCCTCTTTGGAGAATTACTTGAATCTGGCTTTAGATGGTACTAAGCGGTACTACTTCATAAGACGCCTTCCTGCGTAGTAACCCGCGTTACGGGCCAGAAGTTGCCTTCCGGCACCAGAAGGTGTGTTGTGGACTAGCACGGCGCAGTAAATAGGATATGCCCAATAGGGCTCATAACACCACTCTGCACATTTCCTTCTGTCTATAAGGTTTACTGAAATGTGCTTTTCTACATAGATATCTACCACCTCTGCTGGTTGGCTGCTCCATGCTCCCCGAGCGTTTCCCATGAAAGTTGCCTGTTCTCACAGCGCCTCTTTCTCTCGCAGTATTTGGCATCTCTGGGGATACAGTCCTTAGTTCAGCAGAGAGCGTTTGCTGGGAAGACGGCAAACAAACTGATGGACGCGCTGAAGGACTCTGACCTCCTGCACTGGAAGCACAGCTTGTCCGAGCTTATTGATATCAGCACTGCGCAGAAGACGGCTATATGGAGGCTGTATGGCCAGAGGTGTGTTCCCCGTTCGGCAGCGTTTGCTCTGGGGCTTCTATTTCACGCGGGGTAAAGCAGTGTTCTCACTTTTAACAGTGAGGCTTTAAAGCTGCAGACAAGCAATATCCTACACGTGTGCTTTGTAAGTAAACCCGTTCTGTGCTAGGAGAAAATAAACAAAACAAGGGGTGGGATAGGGAGTGATCAAGTATAAACCATACCAATTAACTTAAGAAAGTAATCGATAATTATTAAGTCGGTGCAAACTGTGAACTGAAAGTGAATCAGTGAATCAGTGAAATAGTGAACTCACAAGACAGGGTGCTCAAAATAAAAAATTCACTTAAATGCATAAAATATAACTTTTATTAACATTACTTAAAACATATATTACCGATTGTGAATGTTTGTTTTAAGTAATGTTAATAAAAGTTATATTTTATACTTCTGTGGTGTGCATTTAAGTGAATTTTTTCTTTTGAGCACACTGTCTTGTGAGCTCACTATTTAACTAGGAGAAAATAGTTGTAACTTTTTTTTTTTTTTTTTTTAAACCACTGAATGACATTTTTAATGTATTATAATGTAACGAGCATTTTTTATTTCTATAGCAACTATTTTACAAAGTCGCACCCCCTTCCTCTTCTGAAACAGGCTCGGGCACACCCCTTTTTGAGCCCCGCCCTCTCTCTAGCTGTGCACCAATTGTATCTCGTGACTAAGTGTATCTTGTGCGCTGTTTGTTTTTCCTTTTACTAGTTCTACTTGATGCTGAGCCATCTTGATTGAATAGCAGCAGACTCTGGTCGATGGGCCATGGGGGGGCGTCACGGAGCTGGTCCGCCCTCATTGGGCGAACCGCTCACGTGACCGGCCTGTCGCTCCAAGAAATCAGTTTCAACTGATTTCTTGCGCAACGCGCGCCCGCTTCCGCGCGCGAACACTGCCTTAAGGCAGTCTGATTGCTCAGCGCCCGGTCTGCGGTTCCATTGCCCCAGCCTTAGACAGGGGTGCACAAACTGGGGGGGAGGGGGCGCGACGGTTATAGAGGCCCCGCGCTTCCCCGAAGGCAAAGAGGTAACCGCACAAGGCCTCTATAACGTCACTTACCTTTGTGTCGGGCGACGCGTCCATGGCAACGTGACGCACGAGCCGGGGGTGAGAGCAGGCAGGGAGGCGCAGGGGGATAGTTTGCGCACTCGTGCGTTAAGATACAGTTTTCGGTGCCGAACCCGATTTCTCCTAGAACATTACCTTTTAAAAAAAAGCTGAAACGGCACGGGGGCCCTGGAGTGCCAGGCCCAGCACGGAAAGCGCTTAAAGCACCGCGCCTGAAGAAGTATACAAGTTATGCGAAACGCGTCGCGAATTGTGCCAACAGCTCACCCTCATCTTGGTGGCTGGTTTACACGCAAGCGTTTTTACTCCGGTCGCGATCCCTCAACGAACAGGCATCCTTGGACAGCTACGGGGGGGCTTCTTTTTCCACACATGTGCGCTGCATCTCACACCACGCTGATACATGCGGAGGTGATACCGCCGTGAGCGCCCTAGGGTCAGCTCCGGCGCGCGGGACTGTAATCTAAAAGGAACGCGACACTGCCCCATTACCTGATCCATGGTAGCGCCTGGCAGGTGAGGGTTTCGCAGAGACCTGGAGATGAACTAAGTTTTTATTATATGTAAGTTTTCACATTATTGTCACTATATTATTATACCCTTACCTTGGTGCGCACCTGTGCTTTTTTCTTGGCCAGCACTTAAAGGGTTAAGTGGGGGTGTATATATGGCTAGAATAAATAAAATTCGTGTCTAGGTCCTAAATAGGTGATGCATTTATTTTAATAAATAAATACTATAATTGTTTTGTATTGTAAAAGCACAAGTGCAATGACCTCAGTATGTGGGGTGTCTCTGACGTCAGTATGTGGGGTCTCTGACGTCGGCATGTGGGGTGTCTCTGATGTCGCCATGTGGGGTGTCTCTGACGTCGCCATGTGGGGTGTCTCTGACGTCGGCATGTGGGGTGTCTCTGAACGTCGCGCAATTGGGGGGATCTTTCTGCTGTCGGGCATGTGGGGTTCTCTGACGTCGCATGTGGGGGTGTCCCTGACCGTCGGGCTCATAGTGGGGTTGGACCCTTCCCTGAGTCGGCATGTGGGTGCTCTCTGACGTTTCGGCCATGTGGGGTGTCCTCTGTGACGTCGGCATGGGGGTGTCTCTGACGTCGGCAGTGGTTGTCTCTGACGTCGTTCCATTCTGGTTCTCTGACGTCTCGGCATGTGGGTTGTCTCTGACTTCTCAGTCTCGGCATGGTGGAGGGTGTCTCTGACGTCGGCGACATGTTTGTCCTTGTCCTTCCTGACGTCGGCCTGTGTGGGGTGTGCCTCTGACGTCGGCATGGGGTTCTCTGACTCGGCATGTGAGGTGTCTGTGCTCGAGTCTCAATGGGGTCGGGGTGTCCTCTGACGTCGGTCATGTTTAGGGCTGTGTCTCTGACGTCGCAGTGGGGTTTCGGGGTGTCTCTGTGACAATATCCTTTATAAAACGCTCCAAAGCCGTTCCCCTTGGGATTCCGAATTTAGCCTGTGACGCGTGTCCGTGCGGTGATTGTCACACGGCGGGGACGGAGGTCACTTTGTTCCCCTGTGTTGCAGCACGATGGCGCTTCAGCAGGCACAGATGCTCCTCAGTATGAACAGCTTGGATGGTGTGAATGTGGGCGTTCAGCAAAACAACACCGAGTCCTTTGCCGTGGTTCTGTGCCATCTTGCAGAGCTGCATGCGGAGCAGGTGAGCCGCCCACGCCAAAGTGTGGCTAATCATATCTCCTACAGAGGGGATGCGCAAACTTTTTTTCCTCTGTGCCCCCCCACCGCCTCGCGCTCTTCTCCCCCCCCCCCCTCGCTCGTATCTACCCCCCCTGCCTGCTCTCCACCGCCCCCTGCTTACGTCCCCCTTCCTACCTTGTCTCCGGCGTCTAATGACGCAGAACTGGTGCAAAATGTAGATGGCTAAAGCCACGCCTGATTTATGAAAGACAAAATTCTCTCTGTAACCAAAAGGATGTTTCTTATTTGGTTAACCCCTTTGTAATGATTTGCAGGCCCCTCTAGCACGCACTGGGTTCAAATATGCTATCTCCCCATCCTCCCCCCATATTTTTGTTTTTTATTAACAGCATGGGAACGCATTTCCGTTCTGGGGACGCCCTGGTTCCCATCCTGGTAAAATAATAGTTAAAGTTAGCGGATCTGCTGCTCTCTGCGTTTTTCTGCCATTGGGACATTGAGGTCCTAGGCGGGAATGACCCTTGAGCTGTTGTGTATTTTGCTCGGAAGGTGCGGTTCAGACAGGTGTTCTGTTTCAGGGCTGCTTCACCGCCGCGTCCGAGATCCTGAAACACTTAAAGGAAAGGTTCCCCCCCAACTGCCAGCATGCAAAGGTAACTGTATTCATCCAATCAGAGCTTACAATCTAAATCTTGCACCTATAGCTCTGACAACACCCCCCCCGCGGGCTCTTTTATTACCATACATATATACAATTGTACACGGACAGATACATTGGTTCTAGATAAAAAAAAATATATATAGTAGATTGATTCAAAATAAATACAAAATTGAAATGGCAGATTTAAATTGTAATGCCGATGTTTTTGCACCTGATGGAAAAACCCAAAAATATTATTTACCCAACATTAGAATAAAATCATCTATTTTTTTCCCCCATTAAAAAACAAAAACCTGTAATTATCCATTTATAAATGTGTCTGTGTGTCTGTCTGTGTGTCTGTCTGTGTGTCTGTCTGTCTGTGTGTCTGTCCTGTGTGTCTGCTGGTGTGTCTGTCTGTGTGTCTGTCTGTGTGTCTGTCTGTGTCTGTGTGTCTGTCTGTGTGTGTGTGTCTGTGTGTGTGTGTGTGTGTGTGTGTCTGTCTGTGTGTGTGTCTGTCTGTCTGTGTGCATGGCGAGATGGGGATTGATTGCATTGCCCTGTAGCAGGAGGGCGTTGTGTTTCAGGGGTAACATAACCATTCTGCATATTGTTCTAGAACTACCATGATGTTGAGCCTTGTGTGCTAGGCCCCAAAGACCTATAGGCTTCTAGGGGGGGTTAGTCTCTTGTCCCCTAAACATGTCCTGCTCTTTTTTTTGTTTTGTGTGCATAAAAATCAGATATTGCTAGTATCTGGGGTAACTATGGTAACCTCTACACTGCGCTGGGCTCCGGGGAAAGCTCCATTTTAACCTCCCGGACACTTAACATTTAAAACGCTGAACGGAGCAACAACAACAAAAACGCATTGAAAAAGGCGATCGGCCAGCGCAGACTACCTCTTTAACCCTTTGAGTGCCCCGAAAGTTATCCACGGTGCCAAAACCCATGATGTAGTATTAACCTCCCCTGCTAGATTTCTTAGGGGAGTTGGCGTCCTGTCCTGCGCCCCTACAGGGCGGACGAAAGGGGGGTGACCCCACCCCTTCCGTGATGGAGCGTTAACGTGATGGGAAGGGCACACATAGGGTTAAGCAGAGCACCCCGCTGTTCACATTGGGCTGGTAACGTTTGTATTTTCTAGCTTTGGATGCTGTTCGATCAGAAAATCCAGTTTGACCGAGCCATGAACGACGGTAAATACCACACCACTAAGTCCCTGGTTATGGGCATTACCGCGCTGGACAGCATCGAGGGTCTGTTCAGGTACAGAGCGCAGCGCCAGCATATTACCCCGCCTCTCGCTGCTTCCGTAGTCACGTACTGTATGCGGGAGACAATCTGCACAACGTGTAACAGACATACAAGGAGGGTAACGTGTACTAATACATTGTATCCAGGAAAGGCGTGTCCCCCTTAAAGACGCATTCCCCCCCCCCCTTCTTATTTTACAGGATTGGAATTGGGGGGCTCTCGCAGAGTTGAACCACAACTCCGGGGGAGCCACCGATTCCCAAAATACTTACCGGTGAAGTTACCGGTATTACCTTCAGGTTTTAAAGGAGATCCTAATAGCTGTCCAATAGGAAGCTACAACCGTTGGCAGCCATTTTTATTTCTCCCCTCTCCCCCCTCCCGGAGGTAGGTTGTAACACTAACTTCACCAGTTAGTATCTCAGGAACCGGGGCATCTTTGGAGCTGGAAACTGTGCGGTTCAGTTACTGCGAAACACCGCCCTGGTTCTCATCCTTTAAAAAAAAATGGGGGGGTAAAAAAACGAGTAGGGGGGTAAAGAAAGAGATGGGGGGGGGGGGGGTGGTACCGCTTTAAATGGGATCGGCCACAGCATCTTGGATGACTTGAGAAAGCCTATTTGAGCAAAGCATCTCTCAGTGGTAACATCCTGTTCAGTCGCCCTACTTCCCTTAGTGTCCCCCACTTATTTTCCGGTATGGAGCTGTACTTTATTATTACGCCATCATGGGTATAATTAGCTGCTGCCAGAATCACACCACCCTCCCCTAAATCTGTCTCAGCGTCTCCCCTTCTGAAATACCTCTCCTGGCTACTTATCAAATCCCGTATAACTTACAAAATTCTCGTCCTCACTTCTGCCCCTCCTTACATCTCAGCCCTAATTTCTCGTTATGCACCATCCCGACTCTTGCGTTCTGCTCAAGGATGTCTTCTCTCAACCCCCTTTTGTATCTAAAGCCCTCTCCCGCCTTAAACCTTTCTCACTGACTGCCCAACACCTCTGGAATTCCCTTCCCCTCAGTACCCGACTAGCACCCTCTCTCTCCACCTTGAAGACCAATCGTAAAACACACCTCTTTAATGAAGCATACGAGTAGCTCTATGGCTGATACTTTACATCTCATACAGAGACCGTGGCCCCTGCAGACACACTTACCAGAACACCCTCCTACTGTGTCTATGTTCTTCCTACTTACCACTTAGATTGTAAGCTCTTCGGGGCAAGGACTCCTTTTTCAATTTTATGTCCAAGCGATTATTCCCATTATGTGTCATTACTATGTCACGTGTATTATAAAGCGCTATATAGATAAAGGGAGTTTAGAAGCGAGACAGGCACACGGACTTGCTGGTTGAAGAGAATTTATTGTGCCGAAAGACACACAGGTTCGGCTGCATAAAACAGCCTTTGACCAAGTGCGTAAGTGCGTATGCAAGGAGCGAGTACCTGGGAGATACTGAAATACTTAGAGGTGAGTTTTAAGACGGACCTTAAAAAAGGAGCAGGAGAGAGAAGGCACTTGTGTGATATTGAGGGGAAGGGTATTCCAGAGGTGCATGGCAGTGGGAGAGGTTTTAGGAGGAAGCTTTACATACAGAAGGGAGAGACGAGACATCCGTGAGCAGAACGCAAGAGGCAAGCAGGGCTACTGAGAGGAGTGAGGGCAGAGGAGACTTCTCCTTCCGCAGTGTAAAGTACAAGAAAGTGAGAGTGCGCAGCTAATACAAAGTGGGACACACACAGTGATTACAATGTGAAAATACACAATATTGTAGACCTTGTAGGTGTGAATGTCACTAATAATGCGTCTGCAGCCTTTCTTGGGGGGTGGCTCGACACCCCTAGAACTGGAGGAAAAACAAGAGAACAAGGCGCACAACGCATAGTGAAGAACAGTTATAAAAGTGAATTTTACTAAAGGATAATAAGTTCTGCGTACATCAGAATAAAAACAATCAAGCAATGGATCAGTGGGGTTACCACACAGGGGGACAGCTGGGCGCGTCACTCTTCACCTGATGTAGAGGAGGAATCGGGACCAGCAGTCATCTGTCCGGACAGGAAGGCCCTTAGCGTCTGTAGATAGCACTCACTCCGTCTCGGGGTGTAAGAATGGTAAGCCCACAGTGTAAAGTCCTGCAAATAAGTCCCACAGCCGCGTGTAGCAGCCTCCGTCAGAGCCACCAGTGCCAGATGCCGACAGCACGCCGCTACTCCTCGTGGGGCGCCTGCCGATGACGTCACGGGTTCCTCCTCAACTGCAGTACACAGGGGAGCGTCCGCTCCAACGAACGGCATACACGCCGGCACAGAGTAATAAAAACGGAGGGGGCTGCCACAGGGGACAGGAGGGAGATGAACCAAGTGAATTCTTGGTAACAAGGGGGTGTTAAAATGAGCAATGACACATTCCAACGCGTTTCGTAACACACAGTTACTTCTTCAGGGAATACCGGTATTCCCTTACCATTCTTACACCCCGAGACGGAGTGAGTGCTATCTACAGACGCTAAGGGCCTTCCTGTCCGGACAGATGACTGCTGGTCCCCCGATTCCTCCTCTACATCGGGGGAAGAGTGACGTGCCCAGCTGTCCCCCCGTGTGGTAACCCCACTGATCCACTGCTTGATTGTTTTTATTCTGATGTACGCAGAACTTATTATCCTTTGGTAAAATTCACTTTTATACTGTTCTTCACCATGTGCGCTGTGCGCCTTGTTCTCTTGTTTCTCCTTCCGCAGTGTCCCTGTTCTGGGCTGTTCTTTTACTTCTAACGTGCAGGGCGACACGGGGTTAATGCTGCAGCAGAGGAATTATTGGGGCTCAAAGTCTTCATTTATTCTACCGGTGCTCATGAGTTTTATTAAGGGGCGAGTTCTCTTTTTGGGGCGCCTTTCACCTGCCGACACCTTGCCCATTATTTCCACACACCCCATATTCCCCCCACCGCGCCCGCAATGAATGTTCAAGTAAATACTGGTACCACGTTCTTCCCTTCTTTTAAGGCTGATTTTCCCCCCTCCCCCCCCCTCTTCTACCACAATACACCCTATAATTTTCGTGGTACAACACCGTGGCAAACGCCAAGGAGACACTACACCTCCCGCCGCGCCAGTGTGGGATTACCGGAGGCCAGGCGCGGCGGGAGGTGCAGTATCTCCTTATAAATGGGGTGTCATTACGTTTACTGGCGCACTTAGCTTAGAAACACCCGCTATGAATCCTTATAAACACCCGCTATGAATCCTTATAAACACCCGCTGTGAATCCTTATAAACACCCGCTGTGAATCCTTATAAACACCCGCTGTGAATCCTTATAAACACCCTCTGTGAATCCTTATAAACACCCGCTATGAATCCTTATAAACACCCGCTATGAATCCTTATAAACACCCCTCTCTCCTCCCCAGCATGTCTCTCTCCTCTCCCCCCTCCCCCAGCATGTCTCTCTCCTCTCCCCCCATACTTGCTGAAAATATTTAATCAAAACAAAGTTGGAAAAAAAAAAGTAGTAAGTATCTCCTAATAGTACAGAACTGATTTATATAAGCACACCTGGGATATTGCTGGGACTGCTCCTTTAAGGGACTTTATGGTTTATGGTTTTACGAGCATTAATATGCACCAATCATTGGACAGCAAACGATCAGGGAGCGCTATAACGAGGGCGTTTTCTTCTTTAAGTACTTGCTGTTTGTTCTCCGGCTTTGTCTTGGAGACATGATTATTGTTTCATGTTACAATTGTGATATTGATCCTATACATTCAAATCCCCTCTGTGTTTCTCCCCTCTTTTAATATGTGCATCAATACGATCCACACATTGATAAGTAATTAGCTAAGTTGCCGATCGATCCGTTCTCCTGTGATCGATCGGCGAAGATTCGGCTCGGGGTCTGACTAAATGTCTGTCAGTGCAGCAGAAGAGGACCAAAGATGAAAAGTTCTGTGTGGCCGATCATGTGACCAGGCAGTCAGTCACTAGATACAATTGGTGCACTGCTAGAGAGAGGGCAGGGCTCAAAAAGAGGTGTGCCAGAGCCTGATTCACAAAGGGAAGGGGATGTGACTTTGTAAATGGTTGCTATAGAAACAAAACATGCTTGTTACATTATAATACATACAAAATTTAATTCAGAGATGTTTTTAAAAAAAATGCTACAAGTATTTTCTCATAGTACAAAACTGATTTATTAAAAAAACACACATGTAGTATATTGCTCGGTCTGCAGCTTTAACAGTGGCGCGGAGAAAATGGTGCATCAGAACACACCTTTCTGCTCTTGGGTGCATCTCCCCCCTAAACTTTTCGTCCTGTTGCAGAGAGAAAGCGTTGCGGATTTCAGCAATGTCCTGGCACAATGCCACGATTCGGTCACCGTGTCCGTGGCAGCCAGTGGAGCAAGGCAGCACAATCCACCCCTGAGACCACCGTCTTGGTGCCAGTGTCAGACATGCCCCGGAAGGAGCCAGCTGGAGGCCCAGCTGTGCTGCCGAAGGGCGAAAGGGGAATGTATCACAAACACAGACATGTTCCAGAAGCTGGTGCTGTCCAGAGAGACGCTGAAATTCATCGCCCAGTACAACAAGCCCGGGCTCCAGGATAAGGAGATAACCAGTGAGATGCTGGTTCCGTGGGCCAACAAGCAGTACATCCAGTGGCGTTTTGGGTCCAACAAGGATGTGGTGGACTTTGCTATAATCCCCAGCTGCTGCGAGCGTGTAATAGGGGAAAATCTTACTGGGAATGTTGTTGAAACATCTTTACATGAACCAGGCATGTCCTCTTCTGCCCCAAAAACCAAACCACATGCCCCTCCCAAAAATGCCCCGCCCCGTAATCGTTGAAGGCAGACAAGTGTAAAAACGCGCGCAAAAGGCCACGCGGTTTTATCTGAACCCCATCGCTGCCAGAGGGGCCAGCAATGCGTTTATCCCCCCATCCCCTTTCCCATTACGGGGTACACCCCCTCCTGATGAAGCCAGGTCCCTTGTTGACGGAAATGTTGCATTGTAACGCTTTTAACTTAATCAGGCGGATATTTGTATTTAGCGGACGTGTATACTGCTCAGATAACAGAGCGATGGGATGACCAAATGTTTACGGTAACAATGTCTCACATCACTAATAAATGAACATTTAATTCCAGATTAATTTGCAATGGACTAGTTTAAGGGTGGTCAACTAAAGCCCTCAGGGGTCATCAACAGGTCAGGTTTTCAGGTTATCCCTGCTTCAGCACAGGTGGCTCAATCATTCAGACTGCACCACCTGTGCTGGAGCAGGGACATCCTGAAAACCTGACCTGTTGGTGGCCCTTGAGGACTGGAGTTGGCCGCTCCTGTGCTAGTTCATACTAATAAACTACAACATTTTATAATATTCCTTGTTTTTTGACTGGTTTATCACATACGTACTTTAACACTGGTTAAATCTTCTTTATATATTGCGTCTGATTACCCACTAAATTAATTATGAGATCAATCTTCTTGGCTTTCCTTAATCATTGCATTATATTATTTTTATTTGAATATCAATATATATAGCCAGATTTTAATTGCACTACTCACATAAGCTCATGCTTTATTTAACCCCTTCAGGGCTCTTACACTTATTTCACCAGTCCATGGGACAAACTATTATAATATATATACTATAATATATATTATATATAGTATAATATAATATAGATATATATATAAATGTAAATACAACTGTATGCTCATCTGCATGTCTTAGGCAGGTTTGCAACCCCGCCTTTCCCATTATCACCCCGCACACGCCACTTCCACTGCAGCAAGGGATTCTGGGAAATGACATGCAAATGAGCACACATGCCACTTTTTTGCTTCAAAAACCATTTTTAACATGGTCCCTATAGGCTTAAGCTTGCTGCATGGTCACAGCTTTGAGCACAGCCGGGTCACGGTGCACACCCGAAACCCACCCCAGACAGCTGTTTCGACTTAATGGGTCTCATCATGGATATATATACTAGCTGAGAGACCCGGCGTTGCCCGTGAGTTAAATTCCCGCTAGGAGTGGGGGGGGGGGTAGTGGGGACGGGACAGGAGGGGTGGGGGGAGAGTGGACAGGAGGGGTGGGGGGGGACAGTGGACAGGAGGGGTGGGGGGGGAGACATGGACAGGAGGGTGTGGGGGGACACAGATGGACATGGGGGTAAGTTGGGGGGGATCAATAAAATTAACCTACCATTACACAAAAGCTACACTTACCCGCGCAAAACGTCCCCAGGGGAGCCTACCAGGACCCGAAAAAAACCACCCACAGATCACAATGCCCGCCTACCAAACAAAGCTCCTTCCCTCCCTCCCCACAGCTCCCCTCTCCCCCCCACAGCCCTCCCCCTTCCCCCCTTCCCAGTGTTCCATCAGTACCTTCCCCCCCCTTTTTATTTGTATGTTGTTGCCCAAATAAACACTTCAGCAGTAAGAAGGTCCCCCCTCGCCTGATAATGGGATGGCGGTAACCTGCCTGTCCTGCGCCCTCTCTCGGGGCGTGCTTGGGCCAGAACCAGTACATTTCCGCTCGCCCTGTACCCCCCCCCCCCCCCCCCGGGAGGCATTTAAAAAATAAACGATGCGTGGGTTTTTTTAAACACCAGTATTTTAATGAAGTAAACGACTTAAAGTTTAAAGCTTCTGCGGGCCAATCGGAACGCTGAACGCGATGATGTCACGGCTCTCCATTGGCCCGCTGAAAGCGGGAGATTTGAAAGTCCGCCAATACATTATCCCTGCGAGCCGGACGGCGAGCGGCCCCCGGCCCCCACTATGGAGGTTTGTATCTGGAAGGGGAGCGAGGCAGCTGAAATAAATGGGGGTCAGCTCAGGGGACCCCGGAGACCCCTGTTCAATCCTATGTTTAAAAAAATTATATAAAATGGCAGGCTCTGATTGGTCCTCTAACGATGACTCTGCGTTGAGATGGTAACGCCAGTGATTTTGGGGTCCCTGTCCTTGCAGGTGGGTGTTTGTCTGGGAGAAGGGTTACCAGGAGTTTGACTCGTGGTCAGTCTGTAACTCCAAGGTCAAGGGGTCACGGTGACCAACACATCGGAGCTGGGGACCAGGATTGGGACGTGGGGATTACATCATAACTGCCCAGGTGCGTTCTGCGCGGTGTCCTGCCCCGGCGGCGAAGGGGTTAATGGCGAAAGTAAATCCGAGTCAATGCTGTAAGGATGTCCGGGGAAGAGGATAAAAAGCCTCATCCTCTCTGGTGTCGCGTACGGCACCCATGTGAGCGCGTGACCTGCATTACAGGGCGAGGGTTAAAACGCAGCTCTCAGGCTGGCCCACTTTTTCACATTCTGGAAAGGTCCCCAATATCTCCCCAACCCTCCCCTACACCACTGTCAACAGACAGCGCACAGGTGAGCGCGGGGACTTAGATACGCAACCAGGGTTAATAACCCGCGGCTACTCCAGCCCACTCGCCTTCTCCTGCGCAAGGTACTTTCAATTGTTATATTAAACCCCTTACTCGCTTTGCCATCATATCCTTCTAACTGTATCACAGGGGTCCTCCAGACGTCAACAGGTCAGGTTTTCAGGATACCCTGTTTCAGCACAGTGGCTCGTTTACACGTGTGTGATGCAGGCTATTCGACTGAGCCATGATTGAGCCATCTGTGCTGAAGCAGGGATATCCTTAAAAATGTAATGTGGTTTAGAACGTCTGGGTTGTTTTTGAAGCCTGAGACAGCACATAATGAATAATAACGTATAACAGAATATGGTAAGAAATATAATTATCGGATTGTGCAAACTAGTGTGACGGAGAATTATATTCAAATAGAAAATGATTTTTAAAAAAAGAATAGCCCAAGGGAAAAAAATAATGATCTTATTAATTACGTAATACACACACCCTTTTTTTCAATCATACATATTTTTAAGGAAGTGGTTTTTTGGAGCATAAATGAAAGCGGTAATATTGCAATAAGGACGATGGAAACGTGACTTATTTATCAGGAAATTACCGCGTTGGACACAAAGTAAATACATTAAACAGGGTTTTCAGCATGGGAAGAGTGATTGCGCCTTTGAGGTCGGATGTCTTATATTATCTGTGTACAGCAATCAGAATATACTTGTGAGCATATTCAATCTCGGACAG
Organism: Ascaphus truei; assembly: GCA_036426205.1. NCBI lineage: Eukaryota > Metazoa > Chordata > Amphibia > Anura > Ascaphidae > Ascaphus > Ascaphus truei. The sequence goes on from CM071584.1 coordinate 3,419,759, forward strand.
GCGCTGCAAGCCTCCCTTTCCAGTGATCTCTTGGCTTCTGCTGCAGCTAGGCATTCTGGAAAATGAATGGCAAATGAGCACACCGTCTACCGGTGATATTTGTTACAATAATTCCAGGGCAGAGATCGCTGAGAAAATCTTACTGACCGATTATAGTATAATGTGCAATAAATGTCTCGCTTCCACCCAGCGTCGCGCCCTGCGTTTCTGCTAAGGAAATGTAACCTTACTTCTGTGCTTCTTCTCCCGGCAAACGTTTGTATTCACTGTTTAGAGATTGTTAACTGGGGAGTTTGGCTAACCTCAAATAATCACCTCCTTAAACCCTTGTGTTTCTTTTGGCATACTGATATATTTAGTTTTAATCGGCTCACAAAAGTGATTAAGTACTGTGGGGATTTTAAAAAGTGTGATATGGTGTTAACCTAGTTGCAATCGCTTTTTGTCTGCTAGTTTTACTAGGAAACACACCACACACACACACACACCCCACACACACACACACAACACACACACACACACACACACCACACACACACACACCATTGGGGGTGATCTTGCCTGTGGGATTGCTTCCGGCTAATCAATTGACTTAAGCCACTCACTTGCCCCTCTGGCAATGAACGGGTTACTAAACGGTTCGTTCTTCTCCATATTTAGGAAGAAAACGCTTTCTTTGTGATGACCAATTTGATTATCACACAAAATCAGACACAAGGCCACTGTCCTGAGGTAAGTTTAGTTAAAGTATATATGTGTACATAGATATATATATAGTGATCAGTAAGTTTAGTATATATGTGTATATTAGATATATATATATATATATATAGTGATCAGTAAGCAATTTTTGGTAACCGATACAGTACGCACTATGAACAGTGTCACTAACCGATGTATCGGGTGTGTAAACGCCACGGCAGTGTAACCGTGCCACTAACCGATGTATCGGATGTGTAAACGCCACGGGCAGTGTAACCGTGCCACTAACCGATGTATCGGGTGTGTAAACGCCACGGGTTTGTGTAACCGTGCCACTAACCGATGTATCGGGTGTGTAAACGCCACGGGTTGTGTAACCGTGCCACTAACCAATGTATCGGGTGTGGAAAGCCACGGGCAGTGTAACCGCGCCAATACAGATGTATCGGGGGTGTACACGCCACGGGAGTGTAACCGTGCCAAACGATGTAGGTGTGTGTACCAGCCACCGAGCAGTGTAAACCCTGCACTAAACGATGTATCGGGTGTTGTAAACGCCACGAGGCAGTGTAACCGTTGTCACTAACAGATGTATCGGGTTGTACACGCCACGAGCAGGTGTAACCGTGTCACTAACCGATGTATCGGTATGTAACGCCACGGCAGTGTACACGTGCCACTAACCGATTGATGGGTGTGTAAACGCCACGGGCCAGTGTAAACCGTGCCACTAACAGATGTATCGGTGGGTGTACACGCCACGGGCAGTGTAAAACGTGCCACTAACAGATGTTCGGGTGTGTACACGCCACGAGCAGTGTAAACCGTGCCACTAACCGATGTATCGGGTGTGTAACGCCACGAGCAGCGTTGTAAACGTGTCACTAACCGATGTATCGGGTGTGTGTAAACGCCAGCAGTGTTAACCGTGCCACTAACAGATGTATCGGTGTGGTACACGCACGGGCAGTGTAAACCGTGCCAAACAGATGTATGGTGTGTACACGCACGAGCGTGTTGGTAACCGTGCCACTGAACCGAGTTGTTATCGGGTGTGTACACGCCCGAGCAGTGCAGTGTAACCGTGTCACTAACAGATTTATCGGTGTGTACACGCCCACGGGCAGTGTAACCGTGCCACTAACAGATGTATAGGTTGTGTACACGCCACGGGCAGTGAACGTGCCACTAACGATGTATCGGGTGGTACACGCCAAGAGCAGTGTAACCGTGCCACTAACCGATGTATGTGGGTGTTACACGCCACGAGCAGTGTAACGTGCCACTAACAGATGTTATCGGGTTGGTACACGCCACGGGCAGTGTAAACCGTGTGCCACTAAACAGATGTATAGGGTGTGTACACGCCACGGGCAGTTGTAATCGTGCCACTAACAAGTTGTATCGGGGTGGTACACGCCACGAGCAGTGTACGTGCCACTAACCGATGTATCGGGTGTTACACGCACGGGCAGTGTTACCGTGCCACCACTAACAGATGTATCGGGTGTGTACACGCCACGAGCAGTGTAACCGTGCCACTAACCGATGTATCGGGTGTGTAAACGCCACGAGCAGTGTAACCGTGTCACTAACAGATGTATCGGGTGTGTACACGCCACGAGCAGTGTAACCGTGTCACTAACAGATGTATCGGGTGTGTACACGCCATGAGCAGTGTAACCGTGTCACTAACAGATGTATCGGGTGTGTACACGCCACGGGCAGTGTAACCGTGCCACTAACAGATGTATCGGGTGTGTACACGCCACGGGCAGTGTAACCGTGCCACTAACCGATGTATCGGGTGTGTACATGCCACGAGCAGTGTAACCGTGCCACTAACCGATGTATCGGGTGTGTACACGCCACGAGCAGTGTAACCGTGCCACTAACAGATGTATCGGGTGTGTAAACGCCACGGGCAGTGTAACCGTGTCACTAACAGCACGCTCTCCTTACAGCTCCCAGACAGTTCCACCGTCTGCACGAACAGTTCTACCTGTGTCCCCGGGTTTGTGGGCACACACAGCAATGGTATGAACGCCCCCCCCGTTTCTGTCTGTCTGTATCGGGGCGCTCCCCTTATTGCCTGTATCGGGGGGCTCCCCTTATAATGGCTCGGGGCGCTCCCCTTATTGTCTGTATCGGGGTGCTCCCCTTATTGCCTGTATCGGGGGGCTCCCCTTATTGTCTGTATCGGGGCGCTCCCCTTATAATGGCTCGGGGCGCTCCCCTTATTGTCTGTATCGGGGCGCTCCCCTTATTGTCTGTATCGGGGGGCTCCCCTTATTGTCTGTATCGGGGGGCTCCCCTTATAATGGCTCGGGGCGCTCCCCTTATAATGGCTCGGGGGGCTCCCCTTATTGCCTGTATCGGGGGGCTCCCCTTATAATGGCTCGGGGCGCTCCCCTTATTGTCGGTATCGGGGCGCTCCCCTTATAATGGCTCGGGGGGCTCCCCTTATAATGGCTCGGGGGGCTCCCCTTATAATGGCTCGGAAAGCCTGCACAATCCTGTCGGCTAATTCATGTTCTGTTTTATTGAGGACGTTTCTGGGTCGGGAGATGGGGAATCGCACGTTTGAGCTGCAGCCCAGTCCTGAAATGTTCTGCTTTGTGGCGCTGATCCTCCTGTACTTTCTCCCTTAGGGGTCCAGACGGGAAAGTGTGTGCGCTATAACGGCGCTGTGAGGACATGTGAAGTGTTCGCTTGGTGTCCGGTAGAGAATGACACGCACATACCTGAGTGAGTCGCCACCTGGTTCAATACCTTTTTTATTTTTTCTAGATATGACTTCCATGTTTGTTTATTTTTTTAGGGTGGCGTCGGTTTTCACTGGGTGATTAAAATATATACTCATGTTTATTATCATTAAAGCTAAATCCACGCATTTTACATGTTATTTTTAATGCCTTCATTGCTCACACACTTATTCATGTTAACACGGACCCCTATAAGCGTGTGGCTGCCGCATTACACGGCTTTTCAGCAAAGCCTGGGGTAAAGAAGTGTAGAGCCAGTTAACCCTAATCACAGACTGCTGTTTTGACCTTTTGGGTCTCGTCGGTGCGAGGTTGGTTAATGTCTTTGCAACGTGAAGCTGGTAAGTGGTTATTACCAGAAAAGAGTAGATCTATTTTGTGTGGGTGGCATAAAATATGGCCGCCTCCATGATAGTTTGAACCACGGCCCTCCTGGCTCCTGATAGATTTAGTTTTGAAATTCCCGTGGCGGTCAGCCTCACTCTGCTGGCCAATAGAAACCTGTGACATCATAGTGAGAAGACACTGCAACTTCCGATTGGACGATCACGCAACCATTGTTGTTTTTTTTTTTTTTCAGCACAGGTGGATCAATCAGAGGCTCAGTCTTTGACTGAGCCACCTGTGCTGAAGCAGGGATATCCTGAAAACCTGACCTGTTGGGGGGACTTAAGGACTGGAGTTGTGCCCCCCAGCCTAAAATGTGGACTAATAAATCTCATGGATGTTTGTTTATAAATCTGAAATGTGCTTCGTTTCGGTTTTCGTAGTCCGGCTTTTCTCAAGGATGCAGAAAACTTCACTGTTCTTATAAAGAACAATATCTGGTACCCGAAATTCAAATTCTCCAAGTAAGTGCGGACAGGGCTTTAATATTTAACACTTTCACTTCCGGATGGGCTTTATAGACTGACGTATATGTCTCTGATTAAAAACAAGCAGTGTAGGTAATACACCTTAATATGCTGAATCCCTTTATTACTGGGGGACAAAGCAGGTCTCGGTCCGTTTACAAACACAGCAGTTTACAAATCTGTGTGTGTGACGGGTCAGCTGGTTTTTATTATACCCAGGGTGGGGCAGGCACACCGCGGACCCCGCAGCCTGCGCTCTCCGGAGCAGACATGCTACAGGAGCGGGTTTTCTTCCTTTTTCTCTGTACAGCTGTTTTATGCTCTCAGTATGTGGCATGGTGCTCAAAATCACACGTGAACGCTATAAAAAAAACCTGTATGTACGTCCATATAAATCCAGGATGCTGTAATGATTGTCCACAATGAAATAGTCCGTGTATAATTGTACTAAAGGAGTGAGTGCCTAGCGCGGCCCATCAGGTAACCACAGTGTATGTCACACAATGATGCCGTCTATACGTATAGAGTATACTTAATAGTATTTTATTTATAAAATGTGTTACCAGGAAGTAATACATTGAGGGTTACCTCTCGTTGTCACGTACAGCTGAACCCCGTTATAACGCGGTGCTTGGGGTCCACACAATGCGACCGCGTTATAACGGGGATCGAGAGGGGGAAAATGTCTGCCGCGATCAGGTTTTGTCCTTCTCTACATATAACCGCAGTGCAAGTTAAAATATCTCTGCTACTATTAATCTCTAGGTGCAGTTGCTCAGATGCATTTCCTTTCTCATAGCTACAGTACCAAGTTTTATCTGCCACAAGCATAGAAGTTGCATCATAGCGGGAGCGTTCTTTATAGATTACTGATGATGAAATAAGAACAGCACACAGGAGATGTATGCAACAATACAAACCCCTAAAACTAGTTCTGAAGGCAGATGATTTAGTGCAGCATTTTTTGGTAATATCATTTGTAGTGACTGCAATCACATCTCGCTGTGAAAAGATGCACACAGATAAGCTATTTTACTGTGTGTCTCTCTCCCCGTGTGTCTCTCTCCCCGTGTGTCTGTTAGCAATAAAGCATTGAATATTTTGTAAAAAAAATAAATAATCTTGGCTGTTTAAAATGGGAGCCATGCTCACACCGTGTTATAAGCGGATCCGCGTTGTAGCGGATCACGCTATAACTGGGTTGAGCTGTATGTCCTGGGCACGGAGTTATAATGACAAATACATGGTTACAAATACATAGTTACAATGAGTGAGAAGGGTTATACATTATATACAAGACATAGCATGCACAGTTAGAGATAATATATGTTATGGGCGTATGTAACAGTTACAGACCAGGTTAAAATGTGACACGGCTTTAGTTTTAAAAGAACTTAGACTGTTATTTAAACAAAATAAAACTTAACTGGCATCCTGGCGTGAGTCTTTACCGGAACTTCACCAGGAGCTTGGAAGAGGTTTTTTTGACGCACGCTAATTATTTTCACCGCCTGGCTTAACGATCGTGCTTTTCTGAACTCCTTTTGTGATTGCGAGTTCTGCGACTTTGGGATTGCGGGTGCGTCATATTTACCTCGGGATCCTAGAGCAGGTCGGGGATGAACCGTCGTCTCACCGCTGCCGATCCCCGCGGATTTGTATTTCCTCAGGAGAAACATTTTGCCCAACATCAGCGCCAGCTACCTGAAGAAGTGTCTCTACGACCGCGCCAGCCACCCGTTCTGCCCGATATTCCGCCTGGGAAGCGTAGTGAGAGACGCCGGGGAAAACTTTCAGGAGATGGCTATACAGGTATGTGAGGCCCAGGGGCCAGTGAGAGAGGAGAGACCGTCCTGTGCTGGAGTTATTAATATGGGCGGCAAAACGATCGGCTTAAGTCGCCGGACATCAGTGGCATCCTAATAACGTCACAAAATGCCACGTGACGGCTCCTGGTGGGGTCTTAGTCAAGAATACCGAACAAGGGGCGCCTGGGTGTGTAAGGGGCGCCTGGGTGTGTAAGGGGCGCCTGGGTGTGTAAGGGGCGCCTGGGTGTGTAAGGGGCGCCTGGGTGTGTAAGGTGGCGCCTGGGTGTGTAAGGTGGCGCCTGGGTGTGGTAAGGGTGGGCGGGGTGTAGGCTGTAGGGGCGCTGGGTGTTGTAGTGGCGCCCTGGGTGTGTAAGGTGGCGCCGGGTGTGTAAGGTGGCGCCGGGTGTGTAAAGTGGCGGCCTGGGGTAAGTGGCGCTGGGTGGTGTCCGTAAGGTGGCGCCTGGTGTGTAAGGTGGCGCCTGGGTGTGTAAGGTGGCGCCTGGGTGTGTAAGGTGGCGCCTGGGTGTGTAAGGTGGCGCCTGGGCGTGTAAGGTGCGCCTGGGCGTGTAAGGGGCGCCTGGGCGTGTAAGGGGCGCCTGGGCGTGTAAGGGGCGCCTGGGTGTGTAAGGGGCGCTCCGGGTTCGGTTCTGTATTATTGACAAACGTTGAATACATTTCAGTGCTCCCCAATATTGGAGTACCTGCTTCCTTTATGCATTTAGCAGTGCGCCCATTGCACTCCCCACGGTCTGCCCAGGGGTTCATGGGGTGCCCCAGGGGTTCATGGGGTGCCCCAGGGGTTCAGGGGGTGCCCTTTGTCCCTCGCACATGTTATTGTTGTAATCTGGGCCCCTTTTTGTCTCTGACGGTAGTTTCCTCTCTCGGCGCAGGGGGGCGTTATGGGAATCCAGATTAACTGGGACTGCGACCTGGACCGGAAGTTCACCGCCTGCGTTCCCAAGTATTCGTTCCGGCGTCTGGACAACAGGGAGCTGGATCACAATGTGTCCCCCGGGTATAACTTCAGGTAGGAAGCGGACACTGCGGGGCGACCGGAGAACACTGCATGGGGGGGACTGGAGAACGCTGCATGGGGGGGACTGGAGAGGACACTGCGCTGGGGGGGGGAGAGAACGGGAAGGCGGGGGGACTGGAGAACGGAGCAATGGGGGGGGGGGGACTGGAGAACGCTGCATGGGGGGGGACTGGAGAAAAGTGAATGCTGGGACGGGGCGGGGGAGGGAGTAGAGAACGTGCATGGGGGGGGGGATGGAGAGACGAAGTGCAGGGGGGGGGACTGGAGAGCTGACAGGGGGGGGGGGGAGGAGAACGCGGCATGGGGGGGGGGGAGGGAGACGATGCTGGGGGGGACTGGAGATAAGCTGCATGGGGGGGAGAGCACACTGCATGGGGGGGACTGAGAACGCACGATGATGGGGGGGACTGGAAGACCTCATGGGGGGAATGGAGAACGCGCATGGGGGGACTGGCAGGGAGAACAATCTGCATTGGGGGGGGCTGGGGGGACTGGCAAACCTGCATGGGGGGACTGGCGAACACTGCAGGGGGGACTGGCGAACACTGCAGGGGGACTGGCAACACTTGCAGGGGGGGAACTGGCGGACATGCAGGGGGGGGACTGCGAAAACGCGGGGGGGGGACATGGCGACCCACTGCATGGGGGGGGGGACTGGCGAACATCGCATGGGGGGGGGGATGCGAACTGCAGGGGGGGGGATGCGAACACTGCGGGGGTGGCGAACCTGAGGGGGGGACTGGCGAAACACTGCAGGGGGGGGGACATGGCGAACACTGCAGGGAGGGAGGAAACTGAGGGGGGTGGATGGCCGAACACTGCAGAGGGGGGACTGGCGAACACCTGCAGAGGGGGGGGGGACGGCAAACACTGGCGGGGGGGCATACTGGCGAACAACTGCAGGGGGGGACTGGCGAACATGCAGGAGGGGACTGGCGAACACTGCAGGGGGGGGACTGGCGAACACTGCAGGGGGGGGACTGGCGAACACTGCAGGAGGGGGGACTGGCGAACACTGCAGGGGGGGGGACTGGCGAACACTGATGGGGGACTGGGACATCAGGGGGGGGACTGGCGAACACTGCAGGGGGGGGACTGGAGAACTCGGCACTGGGATTGGCAAGGACATGTTCCCCCATTGTAATTCGGGGAACACTGGGAGTCCATCCCCTGTGTATCCTTAATCCACCGAACCCCATCACTGCCAGGGAAGCCTCCAAGTGTGAAACTGAAGACTTCGCTCTGTGTTATGTCCACATATTGTGATGATACATTTCTGTGTGCATCGTGGCTGTCCGTGTGATCATCCTTAATAGGGTCCGTTTTATATGGACATTAAAGCACAATTGTGATGTTAAAGCTGCAATCCCGCATAGTCCCTCGCAGTCCCGCGCAGTCCCCCGCAGTCCCGCATAGTCGGCCATTGGAATTTCTTGTGTTCCTCTGAATGGGGCAGGGTTTGGCAATCAGCTGTTTTCTTTCCCCTTATCCTCTCCATCCTTATCAGAAAGTGAATAAAGATAAGGGGAGGGGGGGCTCTGGCTGTACAAAGCGATTGCTATCACACAGTGACATCACACAGTGACATGGGTTTGGTTTCTTACCGTAAGGGCGGTGCAGTCTAAATGTGGAATTCATTACCCATGAGACGTGATGGCACGAACAATAGATTTGTTCAAAAAAAGGTTGGACATCTTTTTTAGATGGGAAATGTTATACAGGGATATACCAAATACAGTATACATGGGAAGGATGTTGACCAGGGAATAATCCGATTGCCAATCTTGAGTAGGAAGGAAGTAAATTTTTCCCTTAATGGGGATTGTGTGTTTGCCTCATCTGGTCATAAGTAAGTATGATATAGGATAAAGAGCTGCTCGTGTCCTATTTGGCATAGGTTTGGAACTATGGAGTACGTCTTTTGTTCAACCTCATCTACTAGTAACTATTAACTATGTAACTTGTAACATCACTCACAAGGGAGCAGCAGAGGAAATCAACGGCCCTCACAATCTCACTTTACAATATAATATAAAAATATTAGAGGGTGTCAAGCATTTGGGTGGCAAAGGGTATTAACTCACCCAGACGTAGACCCCCGGGAAACAGTCACTGGAATACTTGGTGCAAAGCAACGGTTGCACAATTGTTGTATAAACCACTTTTCTCCCGCCTTCAGGTTTGCAAAAACTATAAGGATAACTGCGGCGTCGCGGGCGAACACTAATGAAAGTTTCGGGATCCGATTTGACATTCTAGTTTGGAAACGTGAGTTCTGTGTTTTTTTTTTCCTTCTAAAAGACCACGGGTGGAGTATATACACAGATCTGTGTGCGGATCTTTAATTAAAGACCATGTTGTTGCTAAACACTGCTTTGCATAATATACCTTCTGGCCCATTCAGTGGCGGAGTTCCCATCAGAACCGCCGAGGAGAGCCGGGTCGGGCAGGTAAATTTGCCTTTCTTTGTAATGGCATAATTTAAAATGAGCAATTCCTGTCCAAGTGGCAGTTTACCGCGGATAAATTTTAGGTTTTTTGTGAACCAATTCTCGTGTAATGGAACTTTTTAAGGAAGCAACCCCTCTGTAATGGTACTTTTATACAGTAAGTTATTTCGCTTTTCTCTCTGCATCGCGGGGCAGAATCGCGGCGGGCTTCCTATTTTGGGGGGTCTGCTGATTCCATGCGTCATATGAAATAACTTACCATCCAGCCATTATTCAGCGGCCTTTACCTGTAGATTTCAGAACTTATGCACGAAAAGACCAATAAACCATTTACAAAAAAATGGTCAAAAGTAAAATAATGCCCAAGTCAAGTATTTTAAAGTCATTTTTTATTTTAAACCGAGCTTCGGTTGTCACATTGAACCTATTAACTGCAAGTTTCAGTCAATATCCCTGCATGTGTGGGTTTTTAATAAATCAGTTCTGTATAAGAAAAAACTACCTTTTAGCTAGTTTCCTTAAAAAAAAAAAACCAACTTTTAAAGAACAATTTTTTGTATTCTATTTTAAACCAGAGCCATTGCTAAGGCACTGCCCCTTCAGTCCGTAACACTGCTCTGGCACAACCCCTTTGTCACCCTGCCCTCCTCTAGCACATGTTCAGTCAGGAGTGCTTCAGAGAATATTCTGAGCTTCCACTGACTGCCAGAAGCAGATGAAAAACCTATCCCAGTATTAAAGATTTGGCCAATCAATACATGGAGAGCAATGCCTGAGCTATACGTTCTTTAGGTAATTAAGATTGAGCACACATGAACTATGATATTAAAAAACGAAAGAAAAGCTCGAACTGCAGGCATTAAACAGGACGGGTCCTTAGTCCTTGTGTCCCAGGATAGAGTCCTATAAGTTTCCGGCTATGTGGCATCGGTCAGCAGTCTCCAATGCATTAAATCCTGTGTTACAACGTGGCGGGCAACTCCAGGCCTCAGGCCGCCCACTTCCCCCCTCAACAGGTAAGGTTTTCAGGATATCCCATCTTCAGCACAGGTGGCTCATCGAAGACCCTGATTGATCCACCTGGCTTGAAGCATGGGACTACTTGAACGACGTGCACTGAAGCAGGCATACAATGAAAAACTGACCGGGTTGTGGTCCTTGAGGACTGGAGTTGCCTACCTTGGTGCAGCCTGAAAGAGAAGATAAAATTGCGTAATATATTGGATACTGACCAGTCGTGGAAAAAAAAAAACAAGCGCAAGACGCTTCCAAGGACACAGGAAACCCTTATAATATAATCTGTGACATGTCCGGCTTTGCGGCCGAGGGATGTCCTTTAGTGTGAGAGAGCAGGGCGGGGTGTTCGGCCGGACATCTGCCTCATCCTGATTGGCGGCTGCTGTGTAATACAAGGAGGCTGGGGTGGGGGCCAGAGGAAGAGAGGAAATGGCATGGATGGTGTTGGTGGTTGTTTGTGTACATAGCGAGGCGGTTGCACCTTTAACAATGGTTGTCCTGTGTTTTGGAAGAAAGAAGACGCCTGGCGCCCACTACCTAGTAGGCCCAAACTCCAGGGTGTAAACCTTTGTTCAGTTCACAACCCCCACTGGCCGTGTTATCTATATTAGATTATGGGGTCTAAAGTGGGAACAATTTTAAAAATTGTTTATTTCCAGGGGGGAGGGAAATCGACATCACCCAAACGATATTAACATTGGTCCGGCGTGGCACTGATCGGCCGTGGTAAGTTTATATCACCACGGCTACTCCCACTGCAGGAATATGTCCGCCTCCCTGGCATGGTGAATTCCTTCTGCCGTGACTTCTGTTTGTTTGCTCTGTCTCTCTCTGCCACAAGATGCGATCATTCTCTTGTATAGGGCCTTACCGTTCTAACTCTGTGGTGAAGTAATCTGCTGATAAATTGCTAGAATTGGGGCTGGAAAAGGAGGTAGGGTTAGCGTGTTTGCAAGTTGTCAGTACCTGATGAAACGTCCGTATTTGGACACGCGGTCCAGTAAAAAAATAGTTATACTGGACGGTATGGGTTTTTATACCGGTATACCTATACTGGGAGTGTAGTGTATTAGAGGTTACCTTTATGGGCGTGTATGTGTGATAGACTGGGTATTACCTCTGGGCGTTGCGGTATGTGATTCGGTATTAATATATCTGGGCGTTGTAGTGTTATAGCGGTATTACCTCTCTGGGTGGTATGTGTTTTGATAGCGGTATTATTACTCTCGGGGCCCGTGTATGTGTTAGCGGGTTATTACCCTCTCTGGGAGTGTGTGTATACTGCGTCATACCTCTATGGCAGGTATGTGTTGTGAAAGGTTAGAGAAATAAAATCACTGAGGCAAGGGGTTCAAAAGTAATCAACGTGAGTTTATCTGAACCAGGTACAATTGAGGAGAGAAAAGAATTAAACATGAACTAAGGCCTATGAAAACATATTGCTTGGTATCAAATTGTTTTTTTTGTTGTTTTTTAACGTGCTTGTATTGTGTTGTTCAATGATAGGACATGCCAGTATCACAGGAATGTCAAGTGTTTTTTTTCATTGTGTAACGTTACAACATCAAAAAAAAATGGGGGGGGGGGAGACTTGAGAGGGGGGGTTAGGGGGAAGGGCATAGGGTTGATGGATGGAGTATAGCTCGTCAGCGTATTCCCTTAGGGCCGGGCTCTGATGTGTGTATTACTATATCGTCTATATCGTCCCCACATCGTTAATAATCAGGGAAAGGGATTTCTCCTTATGATCCTGTCCGTCTAGGTTCTCTATTCGTTCTGTTATCCAGTGTGTATGTTCCGCCGTCGAGGAGAACCCACCTGCCACATCAAAGCAGATGGGCGGCATTGACTCACTCCCTGGGATTATCGTTTGGTCGTGCCCGCATAATGACAGACTTTTTCGGAAATTTGGGCCAGTGCGTTGGACTAGATTGTACAACTTTCCAAATATGGCACAGCGAAATCATAAAGTCTATCCGATTTTATCTAGTGATGGAAATGCATAACTGATTCACAATTTGCGTGTGGTCTGCACCTCTCGCCCCGTAGCCATGAAAGTAAGATAATAATTTGTTTAACGATCTAGACCCTCTTCTGTTGTATCAATTTATAATTCAAAAATGAGTCATACGCCCCTTACGGATGTAGGCTGGCTCGAGGAGATAAAAACAATATGATGACTTATACAAAATACATATTGATACTAAATATTTGACGCATAAGCTATATTCTTATCCTATAATTTACCATAATGTGGGCCCAGTAACTCGACTTTAAGGAGTTTCACTGTTCCAGCACCGGTGTTGTACTTATCGTCAGATAACAGAACCTAAGGGCAGCAGAATATTAAGAACAAGGGAAAAAACCTCTTACGAATGCATTCAATTTCGTCCATGACTCGTAGGAATTACACAAGGGCTAGTTACACCTTAGGAGCGATACTCTGCGAACAAACATTACATATCATACACGAATAAAAACAGAAAGCATCCCTACAAGCAAACACTCAAAATGGCGGTAGGCCAAATAGGGTGATGATATCTGGTCTAATATAGCCGGAGCACACACATTATCTCAATCTTAAAAGTGGTAACCGGGCTTACATCTCTGCGCGTGTATGGTGATACCGTATTACTATCTGGGAGGTTGTGAACTTGGTATTACCTTCGGTGGCATTGTATGTGTTACCGGTATTACCTCTCTGGGCGTGTACGTGTATACCGGTATTACCTCTCTGGGCGTGTATGTGTATACCGGTATTACCTCTCTGGCCGTGTATGTGTATACCGGTATTACCTCTCTGGGCGTGTATGTGTGTACCGGTATTACCTCTCTGGGACGTGTATGTGTATACCGGTATTTCCTCTCTGGATATAGTGACCTGGCCGGCTTGGGGGTCTGCGGGATTCAGGAGGAAGTGTCAGGAGCCTGGGGTTGGGGCCATGGAGAGGAGGAAACAGCACGGAGCGGTGATCTGTGTGTCTGTCTAGCGCGTCACACTTTTCACCGGTGTTCAATATTTTTGGAGAAGCCGCCCTAACACAGAGGGGGCTGCAAGGCTGAAACTTTTTTACATTATGGTAGTGTATGTATGTTACTGCTTTTGGATGTACAGCACACCCCACCCAAAAATAGTTCCCTCCCCCTTTATGCTCCCATACACTTTTGCTTGCTTTAGACCCAATCTGTTCTGAAAACGAGACATCCTTATTGTTAGAAATTAGAGGCTCTCTGCATGTTGGTCCGATCTGTTTTCCAGTCTCAAGGACTCCAATCCATGTTGGTTAATTGGACTATCCATCTGTTCCCATGAAACCGGCCCCAAATAAACATTTTTGTAAAGAATGTTACTTATTTTATCATTTTTAGCCATTTATCTCATTGGCTTCTGTACAGAAATGTAACCGTGTTAAAAGCAAATACTTGGTTGTGTGTTGTTTCGTTGGAAATTAAATTATACATGACATTTTAGGGGCCTCTGGGGGGGGTCTTATCAGAGAGCCAATATATGCAAGAGAGAGGAGGGCGTTTGTCTGTAAATACGCGCGCACAAACAGACGGCGGCAAAAGGGAGCAGCCCGCGGAAATCAAACCCCTCCCACGTCTCCGCTTCATCTACACGCAAACCCTACAAAATGTGCTTTATAACACGCACGGGTTTTGGTAAAAACCAGAAGTAACCTATAAAATGTCACTAGTGCACCGTATACCGTATTATAACGTACACCGTATACCTTGTTCTTGGGAAGGATTGGCCATTTTAATACCATTTCTTTTATCTAGGCAACGGTGCTGTGTGATATTATAGTGTTCCACTTCCTGAAGAAAAGGAACTATTACAGAGAGAAGAAATACAAATATGTGGAGGATTATGACTTGGTAAAGTGTGTGTGCGTGTGTGTGTGTGCGCGTGCGTGTGTTTGTGTGTGCGCGTGCGTGTGTGCGTGCGTGTGTTTGTGTGTGCGCGTGTTTGTGTGTGCGCGTGCGTGTGTGTGCACGTGCGTGTGTGCGCGTGCGTGTGTGTGCGCGTGCGTGTGTTTGTGTGTGCGCGTGCGTGTGTGTGCGCGTGCGTGTGTGTGCGCGTGTGTGCGTGTGTGTGCGCGCGCGTGCGTGCGCGTGCGTGTGGTCCTCGGTATCCGTTGTTTCATTTTCCGCTGAACGCATTACGCGACGCCGGAACGGATTATCCGACCGTCGCGGCCGTGGATTAACATGGGATTCCCAATCCGACGGTTCACGCCTCCGTGCGTATCCGACCATCGGACCGTTACTGCGCGTTTCGCGTTTCTGATCATGGTTTCAATTACTTTACAAAAGACAAAACCAAAACAGACATTTACCTGTAGACTTGAGGACTGACAAACGGTCTTATCACAACACATTTACATAACGTTTATTTAAAAAATAAAAATGGGACCAGCCTATGGCCCAGGTCCACAAAAGGTGCAAACGTTTGCCGTGCCGTTCCTCCTATTCATTTACATGGGAGAAAGGTGCTCTGTGTGCTAAGGCGTACCACCATTTTGTTTAAAGACGCCAATGGAAGTGACCTAAGTGTATTCCCTCACCCGGTGCCAGATGTCGTGTGTGTGTGTGTGCGCGCGCCATGTTGCGCTGCAGGCCGGTCGGCCATTGCAGGGGCTCTTGTCCTGCATGAAGTCAGACTCACTCTCCTTTTTTTTGTCTTTATTACAGGGAGCGAACGAAGCGCTGAGCCCCTGACCGGAGGAGTAACTGGATGAGACTTCTTCTTTAGATCGCTATTGTAGTCACAGCGCTAACTGTTCACCTTGAACACTGAGCCTCTTTCACCGGCGGTCTTGGCATTCACATACATTTCACTTCTCTCGGATCGCCGTTAATTAAACCCTGTGCCGTTTCCTGCCGTTACCCGTTCTTTGCTCCTAGGTCCAGGAATTATTAGAAAGTAGGTGTTTTTCTAACGCCACGAACCACTAAACGTGGACTACGCTCTAGCACGCCTGTACTCCCAGTGCGTACCCATCGGAGTGATGGCGTGCTAAAGCTTAGCACTCTTTAGTGGATCTGGGCCTAACTGCTTCCTAGGTTTAGCTGCTGATAACATCTGTACTGAGATCTAACTAATGATCATTATACGGATGAACCAGATGCCGCCGGCACACAGGGCGGGTTATGGGGCCGAGAATGCACTACTGTACCTTTTTGTTTTATTGGGGAGGCGCCACTGCCGGAGAGACTTATCCGCCCCTATCTCTCTATGGAAAAATCCCATGTTTCCTTCAGATTCAGTCCGAGAGCCGCCTGTTTCTCACCAATTAATTAACCCCTTAACGGCCAGGGAGCCTACAACGCACGGCCAAAGCTTTATTCACTAATGTCCTCCTATGAACCACTCATGTTCGTCCATTAGACGATATCCCAAACCCATTATAACAATCCCACAATGATAATTTCACATGATAACTCCACCGTAGGATCCCAGAGGCGTAACAAGGATGTAACATGGAAAAACTATTTGAACGTGTAACTGTATCTATATAACTTACTAAAAATGGGAAATGTTATTTATTATTTTCAACCCTAGATCAGCAACAGTTAATTTATGTGAATGTCGCACCGTAAATGTAATGATTATCTTGTCAAAAAGTGTACATATTTTTCTACACCTGGGAGTAAAAATGATGCAAAATACGAGCTGCGTCAGGTGTCTCTGTGTTACATTATAGCACACCCATGTAATGAAGGGTAAGGCGCGTACCTAGGTAAATATTACATTATTCCACAAATGAAAACATTTATAGTGACGGTCACATGACTAAGTACAGTGTGTGTGTGTCAGTCAAATCCCTAACAGCAAGCCGCACCACAATTTATTAGTAAAATCTTTACCTACAATAAGTCGCGTGTGATGGCGCCTGCGTAGTAGGTGCGCAGATGCTCAGAAGCTCCCGTATCCCATATTGACAGAGGAACTAAAGTGGTGCCATTGTTATGCGCTCAATGTTGAAGGGTCTGTTCCCATATTTTTCTTGCAGCACTGCTTTATGGCAACATGTGACAATTCACATCCTCATGTGAGCATCATCTGGATCATACAGCAAGGTTTGGCGCAGCACATGCAGAAAACATTTGAATAAACTGGCCTGATGCATTCGGGTGTGTAACTTGTGGTGCATCACGGGCTCTGACACAAAACGGATATTCTGTTTTTTTAAGGATGTTCTGGAAGTCGCAGGGAATGAAAGTATTTGACAGGATCCTATTGATTTGTAAGTGGCATAAGCTGGAATTGAACCCGCGAGATTGTATATTGCAGACATACTGTACTTCACTTACCCAGAACTTCCGGACAGTTTGCGGCAAGCAAAATACTTATCGCAGCCGGTATATGAAGGAATAAGTGTCTATTCCGTGTTTCTGTGATCCATTTATTTTAATAGCAAGTGATAAATACACAGTATTTAAACATACACCTGGGTATAATAAAAAGCATCGTAAAAAAACAAAATCAGAAAAATGCAAGCTTGAAATAAAACCATAAAAAACAACGCAGAGCTATCAAAAAAGGACATTTACAAACTAACCAAAACTGTACATCACGAGCACATCCTAAGCGCGTCACTAGTGTGCAAAGTTATATTCTTTTATTTAATCAGAAAACGTGTGTGCAACCCGTACAAAAGCACATATAAAACGTGGTGAAAAGAGATTATAAATGTGGTTTATTCCCCTTAATAACACATCTCCGATCTGTCTACGAATATCTCATGCAATAGGTCACCGTAGATATTTTACTTCTGTACTCTTCAGTACAACAACTAAATGTTACAGAACATTAAAATGTGTTTATATAATGATCCCTTATATTTAGTAAGTGTATATTTTCCCAGGAATGTAACGATTGCGGAAGTTCGGCGTATAATACACAACACATTAATAACACTGCATTTATAGCAACATCCAGTATTATCGTCCACACATCACATTAAAAAAAAAAGAAGCGATCCTCGGTTACAAAAATGTGGTATTATAGTTCTAGAAAATCTATAAAGAGCTTGAATGAAGAGGGCGTTAACCCCCTCACTGCCGAAGAGATCTGCCCTGTGACCGGTCTTTGTGCCGGCTACCCACAAGAGAGCCATAGTAAATCCTGTGCCGGGGCGGTTACAGGGAGCGGCGATCTGCTTTATGATCAGGAAGGTAAAGATGGCTGCACCGGATCTAAATCCATGGACATACCAATGGCAGAGATCCCTTTGCAGAAGGGGTTAATGCATACTAAACAACGCAGGGAACGCCGTGGAGTATAACGCGGTGGTTACCTGCGCTTTATCCTACTGCTCACTGTACTGATGTCTCTGGCCGGGGGTACACGGACATATCATCGTTCGCATGGCCGAGTAGATGGTCAGATCCGCGCTGTATCATGCTGGCTGGAGGCGCTGCTGCACAGTCAGGCCGTATGTATATTGTATTGTAAACACCAAGCGCTAGGGGAGGAGCGGCCAACGCCAGTCCTCAAGCGCCACCAATGGGTCGCATTCTAAGGATATCCCTGCTTCAGCACAGGTGGTGCAGTCGATGGCAGCCACTTGTGCTGAAGCAGGGATATCCTTAAAACCTGACCTGTTGGTGGCCATGCAAAGTATCCCTACTATTTATAAAAAGGTGTCACCAGGAAGTGATGCACTGAAAGTGACCTCTCGGGTTACGATGACAGATACATGGTCACATTAAATGAACAGGGTTATATACGTTATATGAAGGTATAGCATGGACAGTTACAGATAAAGTAAGTTATAGGCGTGTGTAACAGTTACAGTAACTATGATGCAGCGTCTTGCTTTGCTCACAAGCACTGCAGAAACCTCTGGCAGCCAAGGGGTTAACGGCAACATATGCACTTAATGTATTTCTCTATCCCTCATTTGCATGACTGAAAGCACACTATATACTATTGGGGTGCCAGCCTTCTGCTGTAGTGTAATGTGTTCGTAATCCCAATCGCTAGCATCCGGGGTTACCATGGTAACCTTCAAATGGCAGCGGGCTTTAGGAAGAGCTTCCTTTTAACCTCCGGACATTTCCTGTTTCAAACACTTGTCTGCAGAACGTAAACACGGATTTAATAAATAAAATATAACTGGCATTGTAAAGGTGCAGAAGACAGGGGGGCCCAACGCTAGAGACAGGGGGGCCCAACGCTAGAGACAGGGGGGCCCAACGCTAGAGACAGGGGGGCCCAACGCTGTTGAAAATTTGGATAGTGTGTCAGTAGTCCTCGTGATTTACAATAGTTCGGCCGACGCAGTGGAGGATGAGGGGGGAGCATGTCGCCTGTGTGACGCTGTCTCATCCTTTCTTGCACCTTTGACAGCTAAGCACGAGAGTGAACAACTGGTGGCCGCCCAGAACGGCTGAGACAGGGGGGGCCGTGGGGGGGGGGGGGACACGCCTACTAGACGCAGTAGGGTGGCGCCCAACGCTAGATAGGACAGGTTGGTCCCACTGCTAGTATGAAACAATTGGTGTGGGGGCCCAACGGCTAGGAGAGCCAAGGGGTCCCAACTCTGAACGTGCCGGCATTTCGCAAACTGGCAAATACATTGGAGGGTTGGTAATAGTGATAATAAACGGAAGGTTTAAATACTTTGCATCTCAATGTCTAATGCGAGGTAATTTAACATTTGGTGTTATTTCTCTAACCGCTTTGGCCACACGCGTCGTTAAGAGAGGGTGGCTCCGGCAGGTTAACCCTGAATCGTCAGGTTAAAAAGCCAATAATTCAGGTCTTGGCCTAAAAGAAGAACGGAGCACTACAACGGAACCCTTAATCCCTTTCCCTCATGCGCAGGTCCCTGCCCTAAACACGATACATCTGTACCCCTTCCCCTGCTACAAGGGTCCTGCACTGCAGCGGAACCTTCCCGTTCACGTCGTGTGCAAGGTCCTGCACTACACACGGAACGCGGCAATTCCAACGTTTGGTCCCTTTATGCATGTCAATACCCTACACATGGAAAACACCTACTTCCCTTTCCCTCTAGGCAGGTCCTGCACATGGCGACCGAAGGACCACTTCCCTTAATCCCCTCTGCGCCTGAATCCTTACAAAAAAACTGCACGGACACATACAACCTTACTCACCGCTATTGCAGGTCCATGCACAACTACACTGACCTTCCCTTATCCACAAAGCTCTGTGGCCGTCGCGTGTGCAGCTGCACGGAGAACCCTCCGCTGTAAAATCCGCGTCTGGCGAGGTTCCTGGGGCCCCATCTACAGAAAACGGAACCCTGTCCCTTCCTTCCCGCTAGCGGACAGGTTGCCTGGCCCTACACGGAACGGCGTTCACCTTTCCCGTCTGCGCAGGGTCCGTGGCCCTACACGGGGAAGACCCTTGCACCTCCTGCGCCCTCTGGTCTGGGCGGGCAAGATTCCTGCCCTGCAGATCTGCGAAGGCGCGGCTGCCCCGCGCTTTCCGCTGCTAATCGGCGGGGGGTTTAGCCTGCCTGCGACGTGAAGCGGGGCCTACCTTTCCCTTCTGGTTGTGCTGGGCTGCACGTAGGGACAGGACACCCGAAGCGGGAAGACCCTTCCCTTAGGGTGATCCCGTCTGTTGGTTGCAAGGTCAGCTGATCCCACTAATAGCACGGAAAACCTCTGTCCCTTTCCCGGTTCTGCGGCAGGTTCCTGTGCACTGCACTGAACACCTGTTCCCTCTTCACACTCTGGCGCAGGTCGCCTGCACGGAACCCTTCCCTGTTGCCCTCTACTAGCAGAGTCCTGCGCGCTAGCGCTGAGGGAGACCCTTCCCTTTCCCTCTGCGCGAGTGGGGTCCGCAGCGTGCACGGAAAACACCTTCCGAACTATTCCCTCTGGTGTCAGGGGTGGTGCGGCTGCCACTGAACAACGTAACCCTTCCCGTTGTCCGAAGCTCATGGTGAGGTGCCTAGAAGCCCGACCTGACACGGAAACCTCTATCCCTTTCCCATCGTGCGCAGGGGGTCCTGCACTGCACGGACCCTTCCCGTGTTAACCTCTGGGGCGCAGGTCCCAACCTCACGGAACGGCTTTCCCTTTCGCCTCTGTGTCAGTCCATCACCCATAGCCGCTAGAAAACCATATCCGCTTTCCCCCTCAGCGCAACATTTATCCATAGTCCTGCACGGAACAGTCCTTCCTTCCGCTCTGCGCAGATACTGACAACTGGCACGGAACCCTATTGCCCTTTGCTGCGCTCTTTGCAGGTGTCTTCCCTATCACGAACCATCATATCCCTCTTCCCGCTGTGCAGTATTCCTCGCAACTAACACGGAACCCTTTCCATTCCCTTATGCGGCCAAGTCTTCTCTGCACATACCACATCAAGCTACAACGGAACCCTTCCCTTTCCCTTTCCCTCTCGTGTCGGCGGGGTTGCAAGGTCCGTGCCCCTAAACACGGAACCCTTCCCCTTGTCAACACTTCGGCGTTCCTGGCGCTAACATCGAAACTTCTGCTTGCGCCGTCCGGGTTAATGCAAAATACGACCTCGATTACTCATGGGATCCTTTCCTATACACGACAATCCACTTCTCCTTACTTACCCCTCGTTCGACAATAAGTTCACTGCACCCACACTTAACTCTCTTATCCCTCATCCCTATCTTCTTCAGTTCCTTCAGCTCTTACTACACAAAAAACACACGGTAACTCCTTACCCATCCCTATCTTAGGGTTTTCCATCTGCGTGGCGGCGGCTCCGTGCACTGCAACACGGGAACCTTCCCCTTCCCTTATTCGCCTCTGCGCGGGTGATCAACTCACTACACGGGACCCTTTTTCTCCTATCCCGTTTCCCTCTGCGGCCGGTCCTGCACAACCCGGAACCCTTTCCCTTCCCTCTGTGTGCAGGGTCCTCCGCCCGTTAGCCAACGGAACCCTTCCCCCCTCTCCGCTCTTCGCAGGGGTTCCGCCCTACACAGAACCCTTCCCTCTCCCGTCTTTTACCCTTTCGCATGTCCTGCACTACAACCCTTCACAACCCTTTTCCCTCTGCCCTCTTCTGTCTCATTCTCCTATGCCCTCTCCCCCGCCACCCTTCCCTTCAGGCCACCTCTCTTTCCTCGCCCTCCCCTGAACCCTTCCCTTCTTCCCTCTTACTTGCCTTGGTCCTTCCGCAATTGCTCGTACCCTGGTCCCTTCTTCCCTCTGCGGCAGGTCCCTCATTGCAACGGTACCCTTCCCTTTCCCTCGGCTAGGTCCTGCACTGCACGGAACCTCTCCCTGTTTCCCTCTCGCAGTTTCCTCCACTACAACGACGGAAAACCCTTCCCTTTTATCCCTTTCCCTCTGCGCAGGTATCCTCACTACAACGGAACCCTTCCCTTCCCCCTTTCCACTTGCGCATGTCCGATCGCCCTACATTGTCAACGTACCTTCCCTTTCCCGTCTGCGCGAGGTCCTCTGGCCCTAACACGGAACCCTTCCTCTCTCCCCCTCATGCGTCAGGTCCACTTATTCCCTCTGCGAGTTCCTGTGGCCACTACACTAGAAACCCTTCCTCGCTCTTCAACATCGCTGCGCATATGTCCTGCCCTCCAAGCCCTACCACTTTACCCTTCCCTTTCTTCCTCTGCGCATGTCCTCTCGCTATCTACTCGTCCCCCTTCCCTCTCCCTCTTCGTCTGCATTTCCCCTTTCCGGCTACCCCGTCACCCCTTCCCTTTCCCTCTTCTATCCTCCCTGCCCTCCCGCCCCTCTTCCCCTCCTTTCCTCTTTTCCTTTCCCTGCTTCTCATCCGGATGGTCCTTCACTTCCCGCATCCCACTACCCGTTTCTATGGTTGCAGGTTCCCATATGACGGCGCCCCTTCCTTTCCGCCTTCTGCCTCATGTTACTGTCGTCCTGTTCTCCTCCCCCCTCCCAGCCTTACCCTTGTGCCCTCTTCTCCGTTCCTACCCTTCCCCCCTTCCCTTTCCCTCCTGTTTTACTCCTGTTCCATATACCTCCCCTTGCCCCCTTCCCTTTCCCCTCTTTCTCCTTTCCTTAGTCCCCTTTCCCCTTCCCCCTTCCCTCCCTTTTCCAACGTAAGATTACGTTTAAACTACCTTGTCACTTCCCCATCCCCTTCCCCCTTCCTTTCACACTCAGTGATCTTCCTTTGTTGCAGTCCCTCTGCGCAAGGTCCTGCCTACACTGACCCTTCCTTCCCTCGTCATCAGGTCCTGCCCTAAACACGAACGCCTCCCTTTCCCTCATGCGCATCGGTCCTGACACTGCACGGAATCCCTTCCCTTTCCCTCTGCGCAGGTTCCTAACACGACCCCTTCCTTAATCCCTCTGCGCTCAGATATCTCATAAGCAATACAAAAATGAAATTTCTAGACTCTAGGCGCAGGGGGTATAAGTACTCCCAAACAAACAAACAAACCGTCCTCAAGGGGCACCGGTCAACGCGGCTTTTTAATTGATATGTGATCAGTGCCCTGCTTCACAGCACAAGTGGGCGCAAT
>CM071584.1:3443088-3462773 GCA_036426205.1 Ascaphus truei
CACGGCCTGGGCCAAAACTTCTAATGCCCAGGAATACTCCGCCTGGCACCCTTTTCATATAGCACGGGGAACTCAACAAGCCTGGCCCCTTTCTCATGGCACTGTAATCTCAACGGCCTGTCTCCCGGTGTTCAATGCACGGGGAACTCTCACGCCGGTGCGCCCTTTCTTACTTAATTGCACGGAAATCTCGACGACCGCCGGGGTGGACCGGGCCTTATCTAATGCTGCTGAGGCAGGGGGTGAGTGTAATTATGGGGTTTAACGTGTATCGCTTAATGTGGATAGCGTCCGAGTCTATCATTGTAAACTAAGACCAGAAGATACGGGCGATGTTTCGGGTCAGCACCTGGGTGAGCCGCAACCCTCTGCCAAGGGCGCCGCGGTCCCACGGGATAAACTCATCTGGCCGCGTCAGTCCGGTGATGCCCCGCGGGGCCTCCGGGGCCTGCCGCATAGATTAGAGGCCGGGGCGAGGTCGGCTGGTGCACGAAGTCGATATGATCCTCGTCTCCTCAACTGTGCATCCCGGCACATAGGCGAGTAATTCCTCGTCTTCTCTCTATGTGGGGTGCCGGTTCCGCCATCCTCTGTGTCTACAGATTCTCTTATATCATGCTTCTTCTTCTAATCAGCCCGGCACAGGCGAAGGGCGAGGGAATCCCGGTCTTCCTAACTCCAGCTCCTACTCACCCAGAACCCGGCCACAGATGGCGAGTGCATCCGCGGGGTCTCATCTCCGCGCGCGAACAGAGGCGGTGTATGCCCGCGTCGGTCTCTCTCAGCCCTCCGGACAGAGCCCGATCCGCTTCTATCTCGGACTCTCCTCCGGCACAGAGCGCGAAACATAATCGCAAGTCTTCCCTATCAGCCCGGCACTAGAGGACAGTATATATATATGCCGCGTTCTCTCACATCTCAGCCGTCACGAGCTGAGACTCCGCGTCTTCTCTATCACCCGCACACGGGCGGAAGACGAATCCGCACTCTCTCTCGTCGCGCACATGATTCAGCGATTAGTCCCGCCTCTGCCCTCTCATTGAAGGACGGACACAGTAAGCGACGCGACTCCGCCCATCCTTCTCAGAGCCCCATTCCTAGCAGAGTGCGATCGTGATAGCTCACTGTCCTCTCTATCATCCCCGGCACAGGCGAGCGGTCCGCTCTCCTCTCATCCGCAGCCCGGCACAGCCGGCGGGAAATACGATCGCGTCGTACTCATCTCACCCACGGCAAAGAAAGGCACAGAATTATACTGCGTCCAACTTCTCTATCACGCCCCGGCACAAATGACCATCGAATACACGACAGTCCTACTCATCAATCTCTCTCAACTTTCTTCTCGAGACCCTCCCACACATCTCCAATCCAGCCCTATCCACTCATAGTCGATATTCAATCCTCGTCTTCCTCTCCTCCCGCCGCGGCACATGGAGGCGAGTAATCTCGTCTTCATCGCTCAACCCCAGGCACAAGGTGCGAGTAATCCGCAGTCTTCTCTTCAGCAGCCCGGCAGGCAGAAGCGAGTCCGCCTCTCTCTCTGCAAGGGCAACCCCCGTAAACAGAGCAAAGAGCCGATCCCGGCTTCTTACCTCTAAATGTAGGTTCTCTCATCGACTCACGGTCAACAGATGCGAGTATCTAACCGGTCGTCTTAAATCCCTCGTCGGCTCTAGTGGCACAGCGAGCGTGAAATCCCGCTACATCGTTCTCAACATGCTCCCAGCCGCGGCACAAGGAGAACAACGATCGTCGCCTCTCAAGAGCCCCGTGCACAAAAGAGACGAGCGTAATCTGCATCTCGAGCCGGCAGCAGCAGCAGCGTTCTGCTCTCAGGACCCGGCACAGAGGTGGGCGAGCCGAAAAATCCGCCCGCTCAGCAGCACCAGGCACAAGACCGAGACGAAATCTGCCATCGCAGCCCCCGCCCAGAAAGACGAGCGATGCTGCCTCGCAGTAACACACGACGTAACAGAGACGAGGCGTAAAGTGTGGCCTCTCAACCCTGGCAACAAAGAGACTGCGTTCTGCCATCTCACACCGCCGGCCAATGGAAACGAGCGATCCCCTCTCAGCACAGGCATTGCGAAAAGCGATCTAGCCCTCTCGCCCGGCGCACAGCGATCGTTCTCTATTCTGGCCTGAATCATGCGCATCTCAGCCCGGCACAGGAACGAGCGTTAGTCTGGTGGTCGGTCTGCACTCAGAACACCGGCACGGAGACGAGCGTTACATGCCGTCTTGCCTTCGACCCTGGCAACAGAAAACGCGTGAATAACTAACTGCCTCTCAGACCCGGCACATGGCGAGGCGTGATTAGTACCGCCCTCTCGCCCGGAACGATGAGACGGCGTTATCTGCCTCTCATACCAGCACTCAACGGCGAGCAGTAATCTGGCCTCCACGCCCCATGCACAGAAGACTCGCTGTGACCTTGAGCTGTCTTCAGACTGTTTGTCCCGGAACGGTAATATACCACTAATGGTCAGTTACTTGTCATGGCTACATACTATGCCACCGCCCTGGACTACACATCAAACAGCCAGGCTACCGATGACTTTCTAGTGTGCCCTTCTATCCATAACACGCGGACTGTACTTAACAGTTATGTAGTCTAACATGATGAACGTATCATGTATTCCCCTTGCCATATTCTCTCTTCAGTGGCACCATCTCACCTACGGAGTACCGTGGACTACTGATTACCTTCTAGGCGTGTCACACTACTCTCCTTATCGGAACGAGACTCGTGAGACAAGTGCCGCAAACCTGCATATAGTGTGCAGTTCGGTTCACCTTCAGCTCTCCAAAAGCCCGCACGAGACGAGCTACCTCTAACCTCTCGAAGACGCACAGAGACGAGCGAATCCGCCTCTACAGCCCCGCACAAGATACCGACGATACTCTGCCTACTTCACAGCCTGGCAACACAGAGCCAAGCGCACGCCTCCAGGCCGACGCACGGACTACGCGCAATACTGCCTCTCATCCTGCACAAAATGCTACGCGTGGATCTCTGATAGCACTCTCCAGCCGGCACAGCCGATCGGTGTCCGAGCACTGCTAGCTCTCTCGCGGCACAAGAGTCGAGCGTTCTGCCTCTCAGCCCTGAACAACAGAGACAAGGACACAGCCGTCCAAGTCTGACCCATCAACACCCTGCAGCGAGACGAGACGTTGCCCTCTCAGAGCCCGGCACAAGATACTCGTGATCTTCCTAGCTCGGCCCTGAGCACACAAGGGGAGAGACGAGCGAAGAAGCCTGCCCGGTGGCGTCAGAAGCCCGGAATTTCCATGATACGACTCTGAAAGGTCCGCCTCTCCATCTCTAACACGGCAGCGACCGCAACCGACTGACGATCAACCGTGCCATAATGGGCAGTTGGAGAGGTAAGGAGGCGAAGTTGTGACGTCGTTTGTGTGGGGGGGTCGAGTGTTTGCTGAAAGGGGATCGTGGAAGGTCTGAAGATACCGGTGCACTAATTTTTAAACCCTTGGGGTAACCCTGCTCAAAGGTTCAGAACTGTATGAACCAGCGTACCACGCGAATGCCTGATCTGCTTATCTTCACGTTCCCCTTATATGATGGTTAGCAAATACTGATCCTTTGATTTCAGTTCTTACTTTCATACTATTTCTGTATTACTCACATTCCCTTAACCAGCAACGCAGCCCATTGTTAAACCCATGAGTGCTGGAAGCGGTTATCCGGTAAAGGATATGGGAGACAGAGATTTTATATACAGAGCTGCAGGGTAACGCTCCTGACTCACCAACTTCTAGCAGCGCTTGTGCTTGCCGGCGTGGTTAACATATTTACGTGCAAACCAAGTGAGCAGCACCGGCTACTTTACAGCATCGATCAGAATAAAAGATATCATTTATAAAGAGTATTTGTTTTGGGGGCAGTATGTTCAGCTGTGCCTATTAACTCCTTCATGCCAGCGGAGCTGCAATGCTCCTCTGGGGCTGAGAGGTGTTTAAAGAGATTTGGTAGTGATATGAGCATAATCGGTAAGTCTGGATGATGCCTTCTGAATGAACTGACATATCCTGTTACAGAACCGCCACACAATGTTAAGGTGTTAAAAATAAATGTATGTCTTTTTAATATTTACAACCAACTCTGAAAGGGGGTGCGAGTGAGTCCTAATTTTAGCTCATAATGAATCCGGCTAAGAAGCTGCCCCCTTCTAGAAGAAAGGTTGAAAGCAGAGGTACGTGGCAGTAACGTTCCTCAAAATGTTAAAAGAATGCACAGAGTAACTTGGTCAAATTATTATTTTAAAACCCCTAAATGAATGGATTTAAACATATCCCTGTTTATTGTTCACCTTGGTCCATCGGGTGCAAAGGGCTGTTAGCTGTCCGTGTGTGTGTATATAATAATATTTGGCATTAGTAAGACATGTTCAACCCTTCACTTTTTTGCAATATATTACGTATGCACCTTTCGGCTCATCCCGCAGAGCTTCTCTGGAAGAAACACGAGCGCGGCAGTTATACGTTTGAACAAACTCGACGACGCATTTTACACACCAAGCAGCACGCGCGCGACAGTATGGACAAAGCCGATGTCTTTAAGTGACCATGTCACACGGGCAATTGTCTCATCACTCCGCACGGCACGCTTTCCGCGCACACGGCATGTGCTGCCTGTACCAAGCAGGCGTTCTGGTTATATGAGCCTAAATCCTGCCGAGCCCAGCACTGCAAACTCAGCAGACGTCTCCCTCGCACCTCGTAGGTCGTTCTCCCTGGCGCTCCTCGCTGCCTGTATGCTGGTAGATAAAACACACGAAGGGGGTGAGCTTGATACAATGGCGGAGGGGTTGAGGAACGGTGCGTTTAGTACGGATAAATAAACTACCACCTGATTGGCAGACACGGGAAGGGCAAGTGATGGGTGGCTTGCTTGTTTGTTGAGTCTAAATCTAGGATCTATTTTGATCGCCCGATACAATATCTCCTGTGTCATCAATCATAGATGACCAATACGTAATATCCCCAGGTTTGGTTCCTGTGAGCTTGGCACTTCAATGTATCTCCATAGAGTTTAAGCTCTGTGGCTCATGAACTCTTGTGCCTGCAAATGTGATTCAACTGCAGGTGTTATGAAAAGGAAAAAATGTTTTTTTCCCTTATATACATACATAAAGCTATCTAGAAATGAACAAAAAAATATGTGACCTAAATTTGTGTTGTTTGTCATCCGAGTAAATGTTAATACACTATGCCCTCGTGCATTTGTGTTCTTTTCTTCATATGAGGTTAACCAGGAGTCCGCTCACCTGAGAGTGGCCCACATGGGTGACAGTATTTGTGTGTTTCAGTGCTATTACAGGCATCCCCGCATTAACGTACGCAATGGGACCGAACATGTATGTAAAGCGAAAATGTTACTTAAAGTGAAGCATCATACCTTTTCCACTTATCGATTGCTTATACTGTACTGCATCAATCAAATACTTGCTACTGATGTAAATAATGCATTTGTACCAGCCGCTAAGTCTCCCCGCTTGGCGCCAGCTTCGTACAGGTAGAGCTGGTATGCACTGTTCAGGACGTGCGGACAGGCGCATGCTGTAGCTGCCTTTTGCCTATTGAGCGAGATGAAGTACTTACTCGAGGTTACTTAATGAGTGTCCTTAAAACCGGTATCCTATACATCACTGGTTTATTTGCCATTGCACTGTTTAATTTTGGTCATTTGCGCCACGAGCCCTTTTTGGTTCGGTTTAGCCTCGTAGCTGCCTTCGTTTCATACAATCATCCATCAGTCAGTGTAACTACCATCTACATGATTTCTTATATTATTATTTACAATAATATCTAAGGTAACTATTTTGGCACCAATCCTATTTAAGACATAGGAACTAGAGAGAGTGTCAGAGAGAGCCACAATTAATAAAGGGATGGCATTCTAACTTATGAAGAAGGCATAGCAGTCTAAATTAGAATTTGATTTACATTAAAAGAGGGCGTCCTAAGAGGGGATAAGATAATACTTTAACAAATACTATCCGCGCGTGCTACGAGGTGAGGATCTTTCAAAGAGAACATTCGTCCCCAGGCGCAGTGTACGGGCAAGTGGGACTCGGGGCGCCATCCCTTAGGGATGTGGGTGGGAAAGAATAGGCGGTACATTGCAACATAAAAGGTAGGGTTCTTTACATAAGGGCATACAATGTGGATTCATTCCCCTGAGCTGTGATGGCGATACAATAGATTTGACACGGTTTTGATGGGAAGGGGTATCAGGAATCGCAAATAGTCAATGAGGATTTGATCCAGGGGATTAATCCGATTGCCAATTTTGAGTCAGAAGAATTAATTTTTCCCCTTAAAGGTTTTTTGTTTGCCTTCCTCTGGATCAATGAGTAAAGTATAGTTAAGGATAAAATGTTTCTGTTTCTAAATTTAGCATAGGTTGAAACTTTGATGGTCCGTACTCTTTTTCACCTCATCTACTATGTACTATGTAACTATGTATTGTAACATGTAATGTTAACTATTTTCTATTGTTACAGTTTGCCGCCTCAAACGCTGGAAACATTGCAACACTTTAAATATTAAAATGGGCTCTCCTCAGAGCCCAGCGCCCGCCGTGGGAGAGTAACCTCCGATGCCTAGAGATGATGAAGCAGATTTTAGGAGCAGACCATGTGCAGGGAACACACTTAGTACTTATTATTATATATATACAGATGCTACAAGTCGCTCTGCACCAGGGGTTAAGGTGCAGTTACCCTTTCAGTGTCGTTTTATATAGACCTTATTGCCCAAACCGGTTTGTGTCGGCGGCGTGATTGGAGAATGGTTACGGAAATCAAACCTGTTTGCAGGCGTTGCTGTACATGTAACAAAACGGCACACTTTTGGCGAGCCCCGGTGTAGAAACCAGAATGGTCATTTAAACCATACACGAAACAAACGCTTTTGTAATGCTCCGGTCAGAGCGACTGTGTATCTTTGTTTACCGGGAATTGGAATTGTCTCTCCTCGTTGCAAGTGGGGCGAAATCGAGACGCGGAAAAGATGCAACGCGGGAACATAACAGTGACGAATCAATACGCATATGGCTAATTATTCTCAGCGACAGAAGTAAGATGGGGTCTCGTGGGGTGTATGAAACTCGTACGTTACATATCAGACGTAAACGTATATGGTTGTGAACAAGACCCCATCCCAACCCCCGTCACCGTCCCCTCCCCCCCCCCGTGCCCCAATCCCCGTGCCCCGCTCCACCCCCCACCCACCGTGCCCGCCTCTCCTCGTTCACCCTCAACCACCGGCCCTCCCCTCCCCCGTCCCGCCCACCACCCCCCATGCGGACATTCCGTGCATGCAGCCAACCATTGTCCACACGGGAGGAGAAGGCTGAATATTTTCCCAACGTAGCAGCCAACTACCGGCGGTTAGATACACGTGGTATATTGCAGATTGCATTTTATTAGGCACTTATAAGACTACCCCTCCCCTCTCCCGGCCCAACACGGCAGGTTTGGAATGATTCACAGCTTCAGCACAGGTTGTCTCCACACTGAGCCGCCTTGGCTGAAGCAGGGACTGATTGAGCCAACTTGTAATGTGCCCCTTACCAACCGTTACAATTGTACATCGTTGCCTATATTGCTCGAACACGTGGCTGTTTAACTATAGATTTATACATGTTCGTTGCATTTGAAATGTCATCACCTTGGCATGAAGTGGGATGTGTATGGGTATCACGCGACTATTACCTAATCAATACAAAGAGGCAACATACTACTACCACAACCGACCCCCTGTCCTAACCCCCAAAATATTACTTCAAGTATAAAATTTCGTTTTAAGCATTTCCCTAACGGAAAGTACAGAGAAGGAGCGGGCACCTATCCTCCATTGTAGTAACCAGGAGGGGATGTGGAGGAGGGTATGAGCCGGCTGCATTGCACCACACGTGGCTATGATTTACCGGAAATTTCCCCAACGATCGTTCGGGTGGGTGGACCTTGATGAAGGACCCCCGAGAGCTGGAAGCTTGTACCTCAACCACGCGTTGCAATGCAAGGCTCATACCCCTCCATCCTCTCCCTCTTTGTTACTACATGGAAGAACGACCACCCTTCTTGCCCATAATGGACCACTATGTGGCTGCTACAGTATGTCCTCTCCAAACCCCCTGCTCTCAGCCTCACTGTTTATTGGCTGTCCGCCAATGGAGGACATCAGCCGGGAATCAAGCTCATCATCAGCTGACTTTGCTGCCAAGGAGAGCACCCACCAAGGCAGATCAGATTTTGAGGATTTTCTCCCTATAAAAGGAGGGTTTGCCCTATCAAAAAGGTTGTCAGTTTTTAACCCCCCCGTCCTGCACATAGGGGCCTCCACACGTGGTAGGTCACCGCTGTGAGAAGAGATTGTTAAAACTGACCTTCTTAACATATATCCATGAAACACAAACATTCGCAAGCCTATACCCATGCACTGAACACACGGCTTAAACCCCCATGCAGGCCCTGTTACATACGTAAGGTGCACAGTTACGTAAGAAAGATCGCAGATAGCGATCCGCCTCTCAGCCCGGCACAGGCGAGCGATCTGCCTCTCAGCCTGGCACAGGCGAGCGATCTGCCTCTCAGCCTGGCACAGGCGAGCGATCCGCCTCTCCTCTCTCAGCCCGGCACAGAGGCGAGCGATCTGCCTCTCAGCCCGGCACAGAGACGAGCGTTCTGCCTCTCAGCCCGGCACAGAGACGAGCGTTCTGCCTCTCAGCCCGGCACAGAGACGAGCGATCCGCCTCTCCATCTCTAAACAACGCAGGACGCACCCGCTGAGCAGCTGCCATAATGGACGTGAGAGGGAAGGAGGCGAGTGTGCGCTTTGTGTGGGGGGGTCGAGTGTGTATGTGAGGAAGGGATGCGTGAGGTCTGAAGATCCGGGGTGCACTAAGTTTTTTAAAACCCTTAGGGGTAACCCTGCTCAAAAGGTTCAGAACTGATGAACCAGCGTACACTGCAAATAGCCTGATCTGCTTATCTTCACGTTCCCCTTTATATGATGGTTTAGCAAATACTGATCTCTTTGATCTTCAGTTCTTACTTTCTAACGGTGTATTACTCACACTTCCCTTAACCAGCAACGCACGCCATGTTAACCCATGCAGTGCTGGAAGCGGTTACCGGTAAAAAGATATTGGGAAGACAGAAGTTTTATATACAGAGCTGCAGGGTAACGCTCCATGACATCACCAACTTCTAGCAGCGCTTGTGCTGCCGCGTGTTAAACATATTACGTGCAAACCAAGTGAGCAGCACCGGCTACATTTACAGCATCGATCAGATAGAAAGATATCATTTATATAGAGTATTGTTTTGGGGCACGGATGTTCAGCTTTGCTATTAACTCCTTCAATGCCAGCGGGGCCTGCAATGCTCCTCTGGCGCTGAAGGTGTTAAAGAGATTTGGTAGTGATATACGCATATCGGTAAAGTCTGGATTGATGCCTTCTTAATGAATGACATATACTGTATACAGAAACCCACACAAGTGTAAGGATGTTAAAAATAAAATGTCCTTTGTTTATATTTACAACAGGACTCTGAAAGGGTGCGAGTGAGTCCTAATTTTAGTCAGTAATCCGGCTAATGCGTGCCCCCTTCCTAGGAAGAAAAGGGTAAAGCAGAGGTACGGGCAGTAACGTTCCAAAATGTAAAGAATGCACAGGTAAACTTGGTCAAATTATTATTTTAAAACCCCTAAATGAATGGCATTTAAACATATCCCTGTTATTCGTTCACCTTGGTCCCATCGGTGCAAAGGGCTGGTTAGCTGTCCGTGTGTGTGTATATATATAATATTTGGCATTAAGACATGTTACAAGCCCCTTCATCTTTTTGCAATATATACCGTATGCACCTTTTCCGGCTCATCCCGCAGAGCTTCTCTGGAAGAACACAGCGCGGCAGCTTATACGTTGAACAACTCGACGACGCATTTTACATCCCAAGGCAGCAAGCGCGCCGACAGTATGAGACAAAGCCGATGTCTTTAACGCATGCAGCACGGCAATGTCTTCACTCCGCACGGCACGCTTTACCGGCGGCACACTGGCATGCGTTGCTGCCGTCTCCCAAGAGCAGGCGTTCTGGGTTATGAGCCATAAATCCTGCCAGCCCAGCACTGCAGAACTCAGGACAGAACCTCGTCCTCGCCGACCTCCTGTAGGTCGTTCCCTCCCAGGCGCTCCTCGCTGCTCTGTATGCTGTAGATAAAACACACGGAAGGGGGTGAGCTTGTACAATGGCGGAGACGTTGGAAGAACAGGTGCGTTTAGTACGGATAAAATAAACTACCACCCTGATTGGACAGACACGGGAAGGGCAGTTGATGGTTGGCTGCTTGTTTGTTGAGTCTAAATCTAGGATCTAGTTGTGATCGTCCCGAATACAATATAATCCTGTGTCATCAATCATAGAATGAACAATACAGTAATATCCCAGGTTTGGTTCCTTGTGAGCTTGGGCACGTCAATGTATCTCCCATAGAGTGTAAGCTCTGTGGCTCAGGAACTTCTTGTGCCTGCAAAATGTGATTTACACTGCAGTGTTATAGAAGGGAAAAAATAGTTTTTTTTCCCATTATAATATACATACATAAAGCTATCTAGAAATGAACAAAAAATATGTGACCTACAATTTGTGTTGTTTGTCATCCTGAGTAAATGTTAATACACTATGCCCTCTGCATTTGTGTTCTTTTCTTCATATGAGGTTAACCAGGAGTCCGCTCACCTGAGGAGTGCCGCACATGGGGTGACAGTATTGTGTGTTTTCAGTGCTATACAGGCATACCCCGCATTAACGTACGCAATGGGACCGAAGCATGTATGTAAAGCGAAAATGTACTTAAAGTGAAGCACTACCTTTTTCCCACTTATCGATGCTTATACTGTACTGCAATCATCAAATACGTGCATAACTGATGTAAATAATGCATTTGTAACAGGCTCTATAGTCTCCCCGCTTGCGCACAGCTTCGGTACAGGTAGGGAGCTGGTATTGCTGTTCAGGACGTGCTGACAGGCGCATGCGTGAGCTGCCATTTGCCTATTGAGCGAGATGTACTTACTCGCGAGTGTACTTAAAGTGAGTGTCCTTAAACCGGGGTATGCCTATACATCACTGGGTTTATTTGCACATTGCACTGTTTATATTTGGTCATTTGCGCCACGAGCCCTTTTTGGTTCAGGTTTACTCGATAGCTGCCTTCAGTTTCAATCAATCCATCAGTCAGTGTAACTCAGCAGCTACAATGTATTCTTATATTATTATTTACATACATATTACTAAGGTAACATTATTTTGGGCACCAATCCTAATTAAAGACATTATGGAACTAGAGAGAGTGCAGAGAAGAGCCACCAAATTAATAAAGGGGATGGACATTCTAACTTATGAGGAGAGGCTAGCTAAATTAGATTTATTTACATTAGAAAAGAGGCGTCTAAGAGGGGATATGATAACTATATACAAATATATTCGGGGACTGTACAAGGAGCTTTCAAAAGAACTATTCATCCCACGGGCAGTACAAAGGACTCGGGCCATCCCTTAAGGTTGGAGGAAAGGAAATGTCACCAGCAACAAAGGAAAGGGTTCTTTACAGTAAGGGCAGTTACAATGTGGGATTCATTACCCATGGAGACTGTGATGGCAGATACAATAGATTTGACATCTTTTTAGATGGGAAAGGTATACAGGGATATACCAAATAAGTACACATGGGAAGGATGATGATCCAGGGATTAATCCGATTGCCAATTCTTGGAGTCAGGAAGGAATTAATTTTTCCCCTTAAAGGGGTTTTTTGTTTGCCTTCCTCTGGATCAATGAGTAAGTATAGATATAGGATAAAGTGTCTGTTGTCTAAATTTAGCATAGGTTGAACTTGATGGACGTACGTCTTTTTTCAACCTCATCTACTATGTAACTATGTAACTATGTAATATGTAACTATGTAATATGTAACTATTATCTATTGTTACAGTTTGCCGCTCAAACTGCTGGGAACATTGCAACACTTTAAATATTAAAATGGGGCTCTCCTCAGAGCCCAGCGCCGCCGTGGAGAGAGTAACCTCCGATGCTAGAGATGATGATCAGGATTTTACGAGCAGGACCATGTGCAGGGGGCAACATTATACATTATTATTATATATAATACAGATGCTACAAGTCGCTCTGGCACAGTAGGGGTTAAGGGTGCAGTTAACCCTTTCAGTGTCGTTATATAGACCTTATTGCCCAAACCGGTTTGTGTCGGCGGGTGATTGGGAGAAATGGTTACGGAGAATCACACCTGTTTGCAGGCGTTGCTGTACATGTAAACAGAACGGCACACGGTTTGGAGCGAGCCCCGGTGTAGAAACCAGAATGGTCATTTTAACCATACACGAAACAAACCGCTTTTTATGCTCCGGTCAGAGCGTCTGTATCTTTGTTTCCGGGGAATTGTTCTCTCCGTTGCAAAGTGGGGCGGAAATCGAGGACGCGGAAAGAGATGCAACGCGGGAACAATAACAATAGGACAGTCGGGGCATGGCTAATTATTTCAGCGACAGAATAAGATTGGGGTCTCTGGGGGTTGATGGAACTGTACGTTACATAATCAGGACGTAAACGTATTATGGTGTGAACAAGACCCCATGCCCCCCCGTGCCCCTCCACCCCCCCCGTGCCCCCAATCCCCGTGCCCCTCCACCCCCCCCGTGCCCCCCCTCCCCGTGCCCCTCACCCCCCCTCCCCGTGCCCCCCACCCCCCCATGCGGACATTCCGTGCATGCAGCCAGACACATTGTCACAGGGAGGAGAAGGCTGAATATTTCCCAACGTGCAGCAGACACTAACAACGGTTAATACAACGTGTATATTTGCAGTTGGAATATAATGCACTAATACCCCTCCCCTCTCCCCCCAACAGGTCAGGTTTGAAGGATATCACAGCTTCAGCACAGGTGTCTCAATCACTGAGCCGCCTGTGCTGAAGCAGGGACTGATTGAGCCAACTTTAATATGCCCCTTACCACACCACTTACATTGTAAGCTCTGTTACCATATTTGCTGACACGTGGCGTGTTTAACTATAGATTTATACATGTTCGCTTGCATTGAAATGATCTATCTACATGGGATGAAGGTGTTGTATGCAGTGGACACTCAACTTTAACCTAATCAAATAAAAGAGGCAAACATACTACCCAACACGCCCTGTCCTACCCCCAAAACATATTACTTCAAAGTATAAACAATTTCGTTTTAAGCATTTCCACTAACGGAAAGTAACAGAGAAGGGCGGGCACCTATCCTCCATGTAGTAACACAGGAGGGAGAGGGAGGAGGGGTATGAGCCTGGCATTGCACCAACACGTAGCTGATGTTACCAGGTTTCCAACGTCTCGGGGTGGGACCTGATGAAGGACCCCGAGGCTGGAAAGCTTGTAACATCAACCACTTGTTTGCAATGCAAGGCTCATACCCCTCCTCCCTCTCCCTCATTTGTTACTACATGGAAGAAACGACCCACCCTTCTTTGCCCATGAATGGGGACACTATGTGGCTGCTACAGTATGTCCTCTCCCAGAACCCCCTGCTCTCAGCCTCACTGTTTATTGGCTGTCCCTGCCAATGGAGGACATCAGCCGGGAATCAAAGCTTCAGCTGACTTTGCTGCCAAGGAGAACACATCAAGGCAGATCAAGATTTTGAGGGATTTTCTCCCACTTAAAAAGGAGGGTTGCCCTATCAAAAAGGTTGGTCATTTTTAACCCCCGTCCTGCCAGAGGGGCCTGTCACACAGTGGTAGGTCACCGCTGGCAGAGAAGAGATTAGTTAAAACTGACACTTCTTAACATATATCCATGAAACGCAAACATTCTGCAAGCCTTCCCATGCACTGAACACACGGCTTTAAACCCCCATGCAGGCCCGTGTTACATACAGTAAGGTGCACAGTACGTAAAGAACAGGCAGGCGGAAGTTATACAACTTTCTTTGCTTGGTTACCTTTGGCTGCGGAGTTTGCAGCTAAATTTCCCATTTTCTGACTTGTTTTTTCTAGAATTGAGGGGAGATGGGGGTGAGCGCGGGGGGGAGACAAACTGCTTTCTATAGCAAAGGGGGGTTTGCATGGAAATAAAAAACTCTAAGATATGTATATATGCGTGCGTATGCACGTTTATCCGCGTACACACGCACGCACGCACGCACGCACGCACACACACACACACACACACACACACACACACACACACCAGTAATCAACATTTCCCATGTATTTACTGTAACTTCGTCTCTGTAAGATGGTTCAATTAAAACGTTTTTCTGTCGTACACTAATACATATACACATACATACATTTCTCGAACTACATTTTATTATGAGCCGTACCACAGCAAAAGCATTTTTACATACATAGAGGGGCCCGGGGATTTGGAAAGGTTAATTTATTGGGTTCTGCAGTCTATAGGGGCAATTACTCCAAAGTGACCAAAGTGAACTAATTTCAGTGACATGATCAAGCATCCCATCTGGGTGATTGATAACTTTTTTTACCTAAATCTGACACCTAGAATTATTTTGAATGGTTTTATTAAAGTGAGACTTGGGAGCGGTGTGATTTCCGCTGGCTGCTCCTGTGTGTGATGGGACTGCGGGATCAGCAAGCCCCCTCTCCCCTTATCTTTATTGGGTCTCTGGTAAGGACAGGGGAGAGGGGGGGGGGAGGGAGATAAGGGGAAAGAAAACAATTGATTGACAAACACACGCCCCTCCCTCCCACCCCAGAGGACCCCAAGAAATTAATCTGGGCGCATATGTGGGATTACACCTTCAGGGGCATTCCCCTCTCCAGGCCAAAGTGAATTAGGGTCAGAATTATAAATAACACTGTTGGATAAATCTAAATAACGGAAACCCATTTGTAAAAAATACTGGTCTGTCTCCATAGTAACTGATGTAGAAAGTTTTTAGCAAGTATTTTTTCCCTTCGGTTTGTCTAAAGAAGGCAAAATAATTTGTTTAAAGTGATGACGGGAAAGAGCACACGCGCGCACAAGCACACACGCACACACGCACGCACGCACGCACGCACGCACACACGCACACACACGACAAGCGAAAATGTATATATATATGTATATATAAGGGGGGGATTTAAACTCTGTAAAGGAAAGTTATTACATTGACTAGCTGAGAGCCCCGGCGTTGCCCGGCATGTTTGTGGTGTGGGAATTTTTTTTTTGCATGCTACCTGGGATTGCTCCTTTTAGAGGGTTGAGAAAACCTCTGTCCTGGCGCAAGACGTCACTTTAATTTCGGGGTGACCTGTGCTTCCTCTGCCCTGCAGAAACTAAGCCGGACTTTGCTACGCTGTGCGCCATTCTGGCTGCAGACCGGCGGCGGCTGCGTTATCTTCTTACTCACGCCGGCAACTAGGGTGCTGAAACCCTGCAGAACCTGGGGCTCCCCTGAAGAGAAGGGGGGGGGGCCTGGGATGCCCCCGAAATAAGGGAACTTTTAAACCCCCACCAGTTTATCGCAGGAATTTGGTGCTTGCTGCACGTCTGCTGTTTTAACTCCCAGGGTTGGTTGAGGTCGGAAACGCAGGGAATATCTGTAAGAATTCCGCGCTGGGACAGACCGATGCATGGAGGGGTCTGCAGGCCGATGCACGGAGGGGTCTGCAGGCCGATGCACGGAGGGGTCTGCAGGCCGATGCACGGAGGGGTCTGCAGGCCGATGCACGGAGGGGTCTGCAGGCCGATGCACGGAGGGGTCTGCAGGCCGATGCACGGAGGGGTCTGCAGGCCGATGCACGGAGGGGTCTGCAGGCCGGGTGCCGGGAACCCTGTGGAGCAGGGGAAGGGTGCCCCACCTGTTCCTCCCATGGGCACGGCAGGGGACGGGCCCCCTGACACTCGAACAGTCCCAGAAATCGCAACCTACTTCTGGTCGGGACCCAACTTCCGGGTCAGGGGCCAGATGGCCCCTCTCAGTGGCCAGGCCCAGGACGGTGGCCCCAGAGCTCCCTCCACCCCCGGATCCCCCACATCACAATGCAACCATTGTTCCAACAAGGGGTTAATGCAGCGTCTTATTCTTAGCGAGAAATGAAGAAACAAAAAGCAGGTTTGTTACCTTTCCAGAAAATATCTTGCGGGTCTCCGAGAGCGTCTCCGGGGCCATGAAAGCCGGAGTTCCCACCGTGTTGGTGAGAAACGCGTCGGTACCTTCAAACTGGTTACTGACCCCGAAGTCGGCTATTTTAATGTGACCGTCCTCCCCAACGAGCAGGTTGGATGGCTTGATGTCGCGGTGTATAATCTTCTGGTAATGCACTGCGGGTTAGAAACAGCACGGTGGACGGTCAAGCCGCTGGACAATGCTTAGCGGCGCCCTCGGCTTGATCTAGGACAGCATCCGCCCGGTGTTAAAGGGGTTTTAACCCCTGTGATACCAGAGGGACGGTTACGTCTTCCCTTATTCCAGATTTATGGTTTTATCTTTTTGGCAACAAAATTGGATTCATTTGCCCGTTCCTACAACGCGTTACAAATAGTCTGATCACAAAAGAGATTAGGCAAAGAACGTAAAAATGCGTCAAGATACACAGATATTACAATAACTATTAAACATACGAATAAAAATGATTAATCCCGTCGCTGTAATTAGTTAATTGCGGCCTGGTCACGGACTTGCGCTGAAAGACTGACACAGGGGAAACCAGGTCCCAACCCCAGGTCTCAACAAATTAGATGGTAAGCTCTGCGGGGCAGCGACTGTATATAGCGCTGTGGACACTGCGAGTGCTTCGCAAGAAAAAGAGCGCGGCATTATTGCGAGGGAGTCCCGAGTCCCAAGAGGTGAGCGCGGCCGCGAGCCGGCGAATATTATGGACTTACAGTATTCAATCCCTTTAATCAGGTCCTGAAAGTAGAAGCGGGCCTGATCCTCGGTTAAAGGTTTGGCTGCCGGGATTTCCACCACTGGCCTGCAACACACACAGGAAACATCACCTATAGCGCATATAGCCATATATAGTCACTCTAAACTCAACGCTGCCAATACAGTCATCTCTCTGTATAGGAATGCAGAATAAGAATGATATAGATATATTAGATGAGGTTCAAAAGTTGACGTGTCTCTGTACCCCCATTGTACCGCACTGTGGAATATGTTGGCACTTTTCAATTAAACAATGACAATAATAATAATATTATTATTATGATTATGTCCATCGAGTTGAACCTATGTTAAATTTAGACAACTGATACCTGTCCTATATTTGTATTTGCAGTATTACTGATCCGGAGGAAGCAAACAATAAACCCCCCAGTGACACATTGGCCACTGCTGTCACATATGGGGGAAAGGTCAATCCTTCCGGACTCCAGTAACCAGAGATATTGTATTAAACACGACACAGGTGCAGCGTCCATAATATAATACCGGAGAAGCTTTGCACTGAGTCCTGGGTGTATGAAAAGGTCACAAGGAACAATAAACGCATCTAACAATATTAATTTAGGGAATATGATCAATTAAAAAAACCTTTTTCCTATTTTTTTAAATCTTTTTTTCCCCCTATATGTTCCTACTTTTTTGCGCTGCCCCACCTTTTAAATCGCGCCCGTTATTGACGCCAATTATTGCTGCACATTGTACTTTTTAGCAATTGTATTTTTATGACTTCAATTCAGTGAAAGTGAAAAATGCAACAATGTTTGTAGAAGGGCAGTGCAGGGGTTAAACGGAATACATCATAAGCGCAGATTGGCTCCATAGCGGTGTGATGTTGCCATGGTAACATAGTATCAGCGATTAAACACACAGAATCGTATTTATACACGTACCGCGGACGAGCGTCTGTGTGCCGCGCGGGGACAGTTTTACTAATCACTAGAAATCCCATTTATAACCTTATTTTGTTCAGTTACAGCACTTACTCATCACACACACACACACACACACAACACACCAAACACCAACGACCACCACACACCACACAAACCACACACACACACACACACACACACACACACACACACAGTGTCCCCCCAAACAACACACTCTCCACCACTCCCTACTAACACCCACCCATACTGACCAGCACCCCCACACTGACCACCACCCACCCACACTGACCAGCTCTCCCCAGTAACACACCCACCAAACTGACCAGCTCTCCCAGTAACCACCCACCCACACTGACAGCTCTCCCAAGTAGCAACCCACCCACACTGACCACTCTCTCCCAGTAACACACCCACCCAAACTGACCAGCTCTCCCCAGTAACACAACCCACACCACACTGACCACACTCCCCACAGAACCCACCCACACTAACCAGCACCCCCTCACTACCCACATACCACTGCCCCAACCACCAACTGACCAGCCTCCCCCACTACACAACCATACACACCCACACTGAACCACACTCCCCACGAAACCCAGAACCTCCCACTACAACACTGCAAGCTCTCCTACCCCATAACACCCCCACACTGACCACACGATCTCCCCACTAACACATCCACACTGACCAACCCTCCCCACTAACACCCACCCCACACTTGACATCTCTCCCCACAACACAACCCACACGCGACATCTCTCCCCACTAACACAACTCCCACACTACCTACTACCCACTAACCCCACTCCCCACTGACCAGCACTCCCCCCCACTAACAACCCCACCTACACTGACCAGCTCTCCACTCACCACTCCCCCACTTGAACCATCACTCACCCACACCACAACTAACCACCACAACGACCCACCACACCCCCTGACCAGCTCTCACCAATATACACACCCCACACTGTCCACCACTTCCCTACTAACACCCACCCACAACTGACCAGCTCTCCCCAATAACACCCACTCACACTGACGCCGACCCCCACTACACACCCACACGACCCCAGCACTCCCCCACTAACACAACACACCCACACTACCGCACGCATGCCACTCCCCCA
Source organism: Ascaphus truei (assembly GCA_036426205.1). Taxonomy (NCBI): domain Eukaryota; kingdom Metazoa; phylum Chordata; class Amphibia; order Anura; family Ascaphidae; genus Ascaphus; species Ascaphus truei. Next base: position 3,462,118 of record CM071584.1, read on the forward strand.
CACAGACCACAACCACCACCCAACTGACCAGCTCTCTCCCACTACAACACACCCACACTGACCAATCTCTCCCCACTACACCACCCACGCCACACAGACGCACTCTCTCCCCCTCTAACAATAATCCCCACTAACACCCACCCACCACTTACCAAGTCTCCTAACTAACATTAACAACACCCCAAACTGACGCAGACACTCGCCCACTAACACACCCACACTGACCAGCACTCCCCACTAACACACCCACACTGACCAGCTCTCCCCACTAACACACCCACACTCACCAGCTCTCCCCACTAACACACCCACACTGACCAGCTCTCCCCACTAACACACCCACACTGACCAGCTCTCCCCACTAAGACACCCACTGACCAGCACGCCCCCACACCCACACCGACTACCACTCCCCACTAGCCCAGACCCCCACTGATCAGCCTCCCCCTTGCACTCGCTGACCAGCATATTGCCTCCCCCCCCTCAACACGCACCAACACTAAACGTATCCGTCCAACACAACCAGCCCCCAAACATTATTACACAACGTATCCGTCCCACACAACCAGCCCCCAAACATTATTACACAACGTATCCGTCCCACACAACAAGCCCCCAAACATTATTACACAACGTATCCATGCCACACAACCAGC
>CM071584.1:3464648-3541225 GCA_036426205.1 Ascaphus truei
CACCCCCATTTCACAGTTAACAGCGGTCATCATCACTCCACACGTAAGGCTTCATCATCCTTCCTATCATCCCTCCACATGTAACAGGCTGTCATCAACACCTCACTCATCATCACTTCCAATATGTAACCGCGTACAGCATCCCTCCTCATCCACATCCCCTCCACATGTAACAGGGTTCATCATCCTCCTCATCACCCTCCCATTGAACCCGGCGTCATCATCCTCATATGTAACGGGGCGTCATCATCCCTCTCATCATCCCTCCATGTAACAGGCTTCATATACCATCCCATTAACGGTCACAGCCTCATATCACCTCCTCATCATCCCTCCACAGTAACAGGCTCTCATCGACTCCATGCTATATCTCACGTCCATGTAACAGGCTTCAATCCCACTCCTCCTCATCATCCCTCCACATGTAACGGCCGTCATCTCTTATCCATCCTTCATAATCAATCTCCTCATCAACACTCCCTCATGTACGGGCAGTTCATCAATCCATCCTATCATCATCCCTCCAAATGTAACATCATTCATCCCTCCTCATCATCCCTCCTCATTGTAACAGGCTATCATATCCTCCTATCATCTCCTCGTACACTCATCATCCCTCTCTATCTCCTCACATGTAACAGGCTTCACTCATCCCTCCTCATCATCCCTCCAATGTACGGGCGTCTCATACTCCTATCATCCCTCCTCTGTACGGGCTGTCACATCATCTCATCATCCTCACATGTAAAGGTTCATATCCTCCCCTCATCCCTCCTCATGTAAACAGGCTTCATCATCCCTCCTCATCCATCCCTCCCAGTAACAGGCTTCATTCATCCCTCCCTCATCATCTCCACATGTAAACAGGCTTCAGCCCGGTTTTTAATCACAATATCACAGAATTCAGTGTCATGGTTGGCACAAACTATCACAATGTATCACGGAACAATGGGGTCCGGTACGTAGCACACACACGTATGTTGTAAGTATTGTATATACATGTGTATGTAAGGTGGTATGTCGTGTGATGTACGTGTGCACACACCGGGACCCAAACAAAGGAGAGACAGAGATTTAGAATTTTTCAGGAAATCAGAGACAACCCTTTCATTTCATATATTATTTCTTGTCTTCCCCGTATAAACGCGCGCAAGTGAACGGCGCAACGCAAGTGAACGCGCGCAAGTGAACGCGGCAAGTGAACGCGCGCAAGTGAACGCGCGCAAGTCTGCTATGTAGATTACAGCTGTATAAGAAAACACATGTGGACACGTAACTTAATTGATGTCATGTGTGTGAAGGAAGTAACAGATTCGCACACCCAACCACACACTTGTGTGAAGTACCAGATACCACAACACACACCACACACACACACACACAAATCGGTGTTTTACCATTCACATTTTGCTTGCGCCCTCGGATTCGGAATATTTAGGGATAAGGGAAGGTCTGATAGTGTGCTCTGTGCCGGAGGAATTCCCTAACCCCAGCATGGAAGTCCCCCTGTATCTGTAGCATCTCCTCGCTTAGCGCCCTGCGGTGATGCCGCGAGCAGGATGTGTGTCCCCGGGGGTCCGTGTTCGGACGCGGCGGCTCGTTAGATGACAACAGATAAGAATAGCTGCCTTACCCATGTACAGGTGGTCCTCACTGGGGTCATCCAGCACCTAGGAACACAAGAGGGGAAGAGCTGAGAGACAGAGCCGTGCAAATCAAAAAGAGGTCACACTGTGTTCTGCCCGGCGCCGCACCCCAGGAGATGTGAGGTCACTTGTGTTCCTGCCGGCGCCGGCACCCAGGAGATGTGAGGTCACTCTGTGTTCTGCCCGGCGCCGGCACCCAGGAGATGTGAGGTCACTCTGTGTTCTGCCAGGCGCCGGCACCCAGGAGATGTGAGGTCACTGTGTTCTGCCGGCGCCGGCACCAGGAGATGTGAGGTCACTCTGTGTTCTGCCCGGCGCCGGCACCAGGAGATGTGAGGTCACTCTGTTTGTCGCCCGGCGCCGGCACCCAGGAGATGTGAGGTCACTCTGTGTTCTGCCCGGCGGCGGCACCCAGGAGATGTGAGGTCACTCTGTGTTCTGCCCGGCGCCGGCACCCAGGAGATGTGAGGTCACTCTGTGTTCTGCCCGGCGCCGGCACCCAGAGACAGATGTGAGGTCACTCTGTGTTCTGCCGCGCGAGCAACAGGAGATGTGAGGTCACTCTGTGTTCTTGCCCGGCGCCGGCACCAGGAGATGTGAGGTCACTCTGTGTTCTGCCCGGCGCCGGCACCAGGAGATGTGAGGTCACTCTGTTGTTCGCCGGCGCCGGCCCCCAGGAGTGTGAGGTCACTCTGTGTTCTGCCCGGCGCCGGACCCAGGAGATGTGAGGGCACTCTGTGTTCTGCCGGCGCCGGCACCCAAGGGATGTGAGGTCACTCTGTGTTCTGCCCGGCGCCGGCACCCAGGAGATGTGAGGTCACTCTGTGTTCTGCCCGGCGCCGGCACCCAGGAGATGTGAGGTCACTCTGTGTTCTGCCCGGCGCCGGCACCCAGGAGATGTGGCCGCAGATTACACTCTCTCGTACAAAGTAGTTACTATAGAACTGTATGGTGAACCCTGTCGGTGCGGGAGAGATTGGGGGATACGTATAGATAGAGATATGATTATAGTGGCACTCCACTAACAAAATGGGTAACTGCCTGGATGCATTAACCGCTAGGCAATAAGGCATAGAAGAAAGTAATAGCAGGCACTCCACGTGTGTGTGTGTGTGTATATGTATATATATATATGTATGTATGTATGTATGTATATATATATGTATGTGTGTGTGTGTGTGTGTATGTATGTATATGTGAATGTATGTATGTATATATATATGTGTGTGTGTGTGTGTATATATATGTGTGTGTGTGTGTGTGTGTGTGTGTATGTATGTATATGTGAATGTATGCATGTATATATATATATATATATATATGTGTGTGTGTGTGTGTGTGTGTGTGTGTACGGCAGCTGCTGATCGAGGACACAGCTGTCCCTACACGAGCCGCAGGAGGGACCAGCTGCTTATACAGCTACGATCTACTCCGCGGGACGTGGATTTCCGAGGCAGGAACCGCCGCAGGATCCAGCTACACGGCTAGGACTCCGACTCCTGACTGGTGACGTCTCCCCTATAGAGATGTATCTCCGATATGCCTGTTTTATGCTAACCTATGGACCGTTTCTCCGTCCCACGTTCATGTTTATGCGCAGTTACAGTATGGCGCTGGCGCGCCCTCGTGTCTGCTTTCTGTAGGTAGCCCTGTGGTTGGATTTATCACTAAAAAAGCTGCAGTTTGCTGCAAGTTATTCACTTTCCTGAGACCGGATTTCTGCTTTGTCTTTGTGAAAGCGTAGAAATAAAATCAATGAGTCAAGGGTTCAAAGTATCAACGTGAGTTTATCTGCACCCAGGTACAAGTGAGAGAAAAGAATTCAAACATGAACTCAGGCCTCTGAAAACATATTGCTTGGTATCACATTTTTATACATTTCAAAATGAGTAATACGCCCCTTAAGGGGGCTGGCTTAGAGATAAAAACAATATGATGACTTATACAAAAATACATAAATATGCCGCATACGCTATATTCTTATCCTATAATTTACCATAATGTGGGCCTCTTGACCTTCTGACGTTAAGGAGCAACCCTGTTTAGCCCTGTGTGTACTGTATCTGTCAGATAACAGAACCTAAGGTCAGCAGAATTATCTAAAGCAGAAAAAACCTCTTATGAATGCAATTTCAATTTCTTTCCATGACTCGTAGGAATTACACAAGGGCTAGTTACATCTAGAAGCGATACTCTGCAGAATCAAACATTACAGATCATACACAAATAAACAGATAAGCATTCATACAAGCAAACACTCAAAATGGCGGTTAGGCCAAAATGGAGGTGATGATAGTCTGTCTTCATATAGCCTGAGCCACACACATTATCTCAATCTTCACATCTTCTACGTACACGGATATTGGTTTGGACACTTTTCTTCACGAAGGAAATTATAATACTATCCGTGTTTGTTGTGTTTGGTAATTCTGTGATTTTTTTAGGCATCACAATTCACTACTTATTGTTCGGTCATACATCCCGTTTATATCACATTTTCGCAACGACGCTATTACCAAGATTAATTTCTTTTTAGTCGCTGCATAGCGCTACTTTTTGTGTAATTTGTATAGATGTCGTTTCTCAGCAGAATAGCCAAGTAAGTAGCACGGCGGTTATGGGCGGGGAATGTTATTTATCTTGCGTCCTTTCATCCTGCGAGCCCCTGCGAACGTTTCTTGCATACGGTAAATGTCACGGCCATCAGTGAAAAATCAATGTTTACACAAGGGCGGATTAGCCAAAGCCAGAAGTGCGTTCTCAGCGATATGATTTATTTATTCTTAACTCCAAACAGTTTCCCCATATCACACGAGTATATATTTCCTCGGCGTCAACACGGCTTCGGGCAAAACGAAAAGGGAGTCAGGCCGGGGGATATTTTGTAAGCATAAAACGGTATTAACCTTTTTGGTGCCCATATGGGAGGAGCGGCCAACTCCGTCCTCAAGGGCCACCAACAGGTCAGGTTTATAGTATATCCCTGCTTCAGCATAGGTGGCTCAGTCAGAATGACAGCTACCTGTGCTGAAGCAGGGATATCTCCAATACTTGGACTTGAGAACGGTAGTTGGCCACCACTGCCCTATGACATACTTGGCACGTTCCGGGTGTCCCATTGACATTCCAGGTACGTCATGGTTTAAATGCTCGTTTTCTAAAGGAACGTCGGCTGACTGCGCAAATCTGGGAGGTTGGCTCTATCGAAACGGTAGGGGGGCCCTCAACTTCTGCTTATGTCAGCCTGGAGGGGTGGGTGGGAGGGTGCGGGGGAGGCAGCAATCACAGGCATGTGACTGCTACGGAAACGATCACATGGCTGCAATTGCCGGAAGTCTGGAACCTTTTCCATCACCAAAAATGTTCATCCCAGTGGGGCCATTTATGACATCTCACTTCTAATGTCAGCACCTAGAACCTCACTGCACAAATTCACTAGCACAGTGACACTCCTGCGGACACACTAATTATCACACAATGATACACAGAGTTACACATGTACAAATATATAGAGACCCACACATGGTCATATGCAATTGTATACTGCTAACATTGTACGCCTGTTCTATGTTCTGTTTGTATGGGTGCTAGGCCCCCTATAGAATATATATCTGCCTATCCTAGAGAAACAACTCTACTGACCGATGCCAAGGGCATGACCTTGATGATGCTGGGGTGTGACGGCAATGAGTCCAGACCACAAGTGGACACGAGGCGTGGTCCAGTGGTTAAGGTCATAGGCCATGTACCAAAGGCCATTAAGTAAGCTCTGAACACCATTATTTATAACAGTTTGATCTTTAATAAGCAGAATATTTGTACGTTCAATTGTTAGTGGACTAAATAAGGAACACAATCCTTGGATATCACTTGGTAAATCGCAGAGAAATTAATTCTTTGCACGGTAGTAAGTACCTTTTATGGTCTCCATACTATTTGCAGAGATCCCTTATTCTTTGTTACACTGCAACGTTCTCGCTTGTTCTAAAACCAGGCTAATCAGGCTCCTCTTATTCAGATTTTGCATACATCTCATCCACTTCGCAAGTTTCCAAGGAAACAGATGGAGAGCCTTCGTGTACGCGCCGTTACCAGAATTCACAATTAACCCCCACACTCCTTCAGCGTTGGAGGGGCCCACGCTACGTTGTAACTAGACGAACGAGATCTCCCACGTACAAGGCGTCGTCCTACTTGGGATCAGCCGTTGAACTGGGAGAACCAATACGGATTATTTAATTTCTCCGACACCGCTCTCTCTCCCGACATTCACCAACCGTTCCCACTCTCCCTTTCCCAAGAACCAACGATAAAACAGAACGGCGTGGAAAGGCCCGAAGTTAGAGCCGCAAACCGCTGTGCCTCGGGGATTACCGGGCTTCTTGAAATAAAGTTAACACACACACACAGATACCCAGCAAGCTCTCAGAAACCCCCCTAAAATAACCGCAATATATATATATGTGTGTATAAGGCCTCGGACATGGTCAGCACTTATGCGCTGACCCGTGCTGAGGCGCGCTTACGCTCGGCACTTAGTCCCTGCAGCTGCAATGAGAGCGGCTTTAGAAGGGGCTCGCTTACGTAAGCGCGTGGAAGCGTAAGTCTTAGCTAAATTTTCGCGCTTGCCGGAGCGCAGGGCCGGTCACGTGAGCGGTTCGCCCAATGAGGGCGAACCAGCTCCGTGACGTCACTGGCCCGCCCCGGACGGCGCGCAGTCTAAGGCCAGGGAAAGCACCCGCTATCCCTCAGCCTCCGCGCGCCTCAGCACGCAATCAGGAACCATGGACGCAGCCTAAGTGTCAAAAGGAGTGCTACTGGGCGTGGCTAATTGTATAAAACAAGAAACAAAGAGGTCCAGAGCTACATCCAATGTGACAAAAATACACAGTGAAATACATACACAGTGTTCGACAAACCTATACATTTGCTCGCCCCGGGCGAGTGGTTTTAACATCGTGGCGAGCTCCTATTGGCCCAAGCAGCACACGTGTGGTACTAGGTGGCGAGTAGATTTTTTGGTGATTTGTCGACCACTGCACATATATATATATATATATATATCTTGAAAAAAGGGTCATTTAGTTAACCCTTTCCCACTTTCCCTTTTTCTAGAATCAACGATAAAACAGAACGGCGTGGAAAGGTCCAAAATTAGATCCGAAAAAACCGCGGTGATTACCAGGCTTCTTGAAATAAAGCACTTCTTTTAAAGCCATGTTAACCCTTTGCTTACCAGAGGGAAACTGTGCTGGTTCCCCCCCCCCCCCTTCCCCCAGGCAGTGAAAGGGTTAACCATTATTTATGGCCAAAATGAAGTCGCAGAGATGGGTGTCATTTGTTGCTGAGTGAGACTGCGCCTTCGCAGAAACGCGTGGATGGTTCCAGTACAGAACAGTCAGGATGCCAGCGTCGGACATTGGAGGATGGGACAAACCGCAGCATTAACTGGGCCTTCTGTACTGTGTGTCCAACGTCCACCTTAAACCAGTCCTTCGATTGTAAGCTCTTCGGGGCAGGGACTCCTTTTCCTGTTTAATGTCTAAAGCTCTTATTCCCATTATGTGTTATATTATGGTCACGTATACTGTAAAGCGCCAAGTACATGGATAGCGCTATATAAATAAAGATATATATATAGATATATATATATATATATATAGCAGCACCTTTCCTGTGGCTTAGAGCAGCTACATTGACCATAGAAGACAATCAGATCGTTGCATAATGTATAAGACCCATACTGCACATGTATAAGACCCATACTGCACATGTATAACACCCATTTATAGTATAGGCCGCCCAGAAACACACAGGTTCATATATTTAACAACAAACATACACCAGCTGCTAATAAAAAAAGCCCCTAAACTCTGTGACTCAGAATTACCTCGACCAACTTGACCACATTTGGATGATCCAACTTCTTCAGAATGGCGATTTCCTGGTACACCCGCTCAATGGGTCCCTTAGCCTGGACCCCTCCGCCTGCAGCTACTTTGGCACCTCTCGGAGGAGGGCGTCCTGCGAAGAGATGCAAAGGATTGCGGTCAACGCAGAGCTACGGCAAAGGTGCCTGCCACTCCAGCGGAGCGGCGTGTTATGGGGAACGAAGCATAGCGCCAACGCGTTTCATGATGTAGAATTGAGTGGGCTCCAATCACATCGTCTGAAGACCTCCGTCCCAACAGGTTTTAGGACGAAGCGGTGGGTGACGTCACAAGAAGGCACGGAGCACCCTCTACTTTCCTCTTCTTGTGGTATTAATATACTATGAACAGAAACGGAGGAGGGGGGGGGGGGGGGGATGATGAACTTACCCAGCAGAAATGGCCAGCTATGGGTAGTAATTGACGTGATATTAGTGTGTGCAAACCTGTTGAATTAGTGAAAACAACTGGAAAAAAGATGCACAGAGCATGCGAGGAACGCTCCCGAAAAAAGGTCACTCGTGTTGCACACCACCAAATGAAATACAATTTAACATTTACTAGGTATCACTTAAAACATATATAGTGTGTTGTGTGTGTCTATATATATATTATATTATATTTATATATATATATATATATTTATATATGTATGTGTAGAGGTATTGGTACCGTGTTAGCCGAGCTTTAATAATCAAATGAATAGACGATACCGTTCTGTGGCTAACGAAATGCTTTTATTTGTGCGAGCTTTCGAGATGTGCGTGTGTGTGTCTATATATATATATATACATACATATACACACACACACACATCTATATCACTGTATAAACTTCACAACAGTGATTTAAAAAAAATTACCGGGTGGGGTGGTATAGTTTGCTAAATCAATAAGTAGCCAGGCTCAGAAATGAATAAGAACGCTAAATGACATGTAAAGCGAAGTACTGAAGCCGTGATGGTATATAGCAAAACCACACAGGGGAAGGATAGGCTGTGGGTAACTGCATGCACGTGTGTCAGGCTAAGGGCAGTATAGGCTAGGATGTAGGTGAAATAAATCACCAGGGGACAGAGAGCCAAATAAACCTATAGTGACACTAACTCACTATAGTGTAAGCAGAGAGAGCTATAGGGGGCGTGCGACAAGTGCCTTTGTCAGGAGGGCTCCTCACTGCTCTCTGCATCTTTTTCCAATGAATATACATCTTTAAATAAATGTTGCGCAGAACTGCGTTGTTGCCGGCGGGTTTCATTCATGTAATCAATACCGCAAACACAGAACCATTACTAGTGCTCGGACCCCTGGTCTGGGAAGAACCAATGAATTTGCTAACAAACGAGTCTCCCAATCAGGCCGTTAAATTGCTCTTTTGTTGATAGTCAGATATATCAGCAAGTAACGAGGGGGGCGGGGTATACGGGTCTCACAAAGATGCCCCGGGCGTCTTCAGACACATTGTTTACTGTGCAAACGGCAGATTCTTGGTCTGGGTGTGCAAACGTGCCCATTGCACGCGACACTTCTTGTGTAAAGTTTCGTCCTGCTGCAATACACAGCCTCCTGAGGCGTGAGCGTTCGGCGCATGCGCGGAGCGTTCATGGTGGATCTGTGCGCAGAGTGCGCTATGCACATGCGCAATGCACTACTAGGGGATTTGCTCACTGTGCGCGGACCCCCGTTGAGGCTGTGATGTCATCGGAGATGCAGCATTGGCGCCGTGGGACACCTGTTGCGAGGTAACAGGTGAGCACATGGGGTATATATTTCGCTTGGTTGGCTGATGTTTAGCCCTCACCTTGACAAAGACTGCGTAAGCGGTCGAAACGCTGGAATTGCTAATAAATCATCCTTTTGCAAGTCCGTGTGCGGGTTGCTTCCCTCCTACTCCGCAATACACAGCCAAACCTGTGTAAAGGGAGTGGCGAGCCAGCAAACCCGTTCAAGGACATCGGCTTTGTCGTTTTGGACGGCACTCAGGGTTGACATTGTGAATCACTCAGGGGTAAAACAAACAAATAATCTGTGCTTTTTAATTTAACAAAGAATATACAGGAAACTTACGTGGAAACCCCGCCTGTCTCATCAACTTCTTCTTCGAAAGGACTTTCATTGCCTGTATTTCAATGAAATAAAAAAAAACAGATGAACGTGTAAAGCGCTGCCGAGTATAACTAAACACTCCCAATTGTCCACTTGTTTCAATGTGTGCGTTTCCGGATCTATGGGGACCTGTTGATACCACCGCGCTGAGATACAGCTACGGAGACCACCGAGTCCTCATCACGCCTAAAACTTTCATTCAGGAACTTTTCTCCTGGTACAAACCAAGAAAATCTCTCTATGCGCGGCGGGCATCAGTACAAACGCGCAGGGCGTCGATCTACTCTCGTTCCCCGCCGTTACCAATGTGACCTGCTAACACCTTACACGAGGTGGATATCCGGTAAAAAGCCGCCTGCCATGTTTATTACACAATGCAAAATTACGTTTTAAACCGTGTGAGTGAGCGTTTGTCTACGCTTTGTATTAAAAGCCTGTTTTTGTTACATTTTACACTATGGAGCGGGCACTTCTCAATTATATTTGAAAGAAATTTGGTGTGTGGTTCGTCTTCGGAGAAGCCGCTCCGGACACCAAGGTGAACTCTTCACAAACCTCCTACATACACACACATACATATATACACATATACATACACATACATACATATACACATATACATACACATACATAAATACATATACACATATACATACATACATATACACATATACATACATATACACATATACACATATACACAGTGTTCGACAAACCTATACATTTGCACGCCCCTGGCGAGTGGATTTAACCCCCGGGCGAGTAAATATTGGCCCAAGCAGCACACGTTTGGTACTAGGTGGCGAGTAGATTTTTTTGTGTGGCGAGTAGATTTTTTGGTGATTTGTCAACCACTGCATATACACATACATATACACATATACACATATACACACACATACATATATACACATATACATACATATACATACATACACACACATACATATATACACATATATACACATATACACACATATACACACATATACACATACTGTATACATACATACATATATACACATATACACATATACACATACACATATACATACACACACATATACATACATACATACATACACATACATATACACATATACACATATACACATATACATACACGACATACATATGCACATATACACACTTTGGATTGGTTTGTGGAATTACCTTGAACCTTTTCACTTAATATACAAAATTAAAAAAAACTCCACATACTTACACGGATTATATTGCTTGATATTTCATTATTTGTTTGCAACTATGTCGATTTAGAAAACTAAATTATATAAATATCAATATTGACATATTTTTATCATTGGATTAAGCGCCGATGTCTTCCTTTTTAATATCTATCTATATATCTACGATCGCCCTGTAACAAGCAGCACGTTCATTTTGATAGGATTCTTCCTCTTCTTACCTCCCCTCCCGCAGGGAGAGCATCATTCGAACGGATATTAAACTCCGGGCATTTCATTGTCTATTTAGCGACATCTGAAACCTGCGAGAAACGGTCTCAGCCGAGCAGCAGGTGACAATACCAGACACAATGGGGACAAAAGCCACATTCTTCTAGAAGAATAATAAGAAAGGCTTACAAACACAAAACCCCACAGAAAAATGCCGCCCCGGGAGCCTTTAGATATTGGTTGCGGACGCGGGAGATGCTCGTCCCACGAACGCAAAGCGCTTTTATTTGGTACGGATCTTGCTCGGGTTTATTACTTACATAATAGGTGTTGTCGTCCTCGTTGTACGCGAGTTTCACCACGCCGTAGGAGCCCTGAACAGAATACAGGAGACGTGGAGAATGAACGGGTTATAACGCAGGAAGGAGAGACACCGCCGCAGGGAAACCCTCGGCTTCCGGACGAACCCGCGGCCCATTGCTGGCGGACGGGGAGCGGATGAGAACCTTGGCGTTAAGGCACACTGTCCTCTGAAGTGGAAGATCAGAATTTCACACCCAGTGCTGACAACGCTTAAGACTAGGGAATGCACCTATATTACATGCACGATAAGATCACGTAAAGGAAACATATGGTCACGGGTTGACGCCTGGTTTAAGAGAACCATGATGCGTCTTAGTGTACTATTTCCTTATTCTGTTATATTGGCCGGGTGTGTCCAGGGCCGCCAACAGGTATCCTGAGGCCCAGGACTAGAATTGTGATACTCCTAGAATTGCCCTCCCACAATACCCACACAAGCCCCCCAGAATAATTACCCCCTGTATCACCCACTTACCATGCTGGTGGTCTGAGGTCACCTGCTCTCCCCAGCTCCGGCAGGCCTCTCTCCCACGCCGGGGCTTACCTTTCTCCCGCCGGAATCCGGACCAGCTTTCGGCACGCACCGGAGAAAGAGGGGGCGAGAGAGGCCTGGTGCGGGAGAGACAGGCCTGCAGGAGGTCGGGAGAGACAGGGCCTGCAGGAGGTCGGGAGAGACAGGGCCTGCAGGAGGTCGGGAGAGACAGGGCCCGGCTGCAACCAAGGGCCTTGCAGCCAGACGCAGAAGTTAGGCCTGGCCCTGACCTCCGGTCGGGCCCAAGTTCCATCGCCGGCCGGGAGTCCTGCACACACCGGGCCTGGGACAGCAGTCCTGGCTCTTTCCCCTCCCCCTGTCGGCGGCCATATATATTTCCCTCCTTCAGGATTATACTTGATTATAATTATATACAACTATAATTTTCATGGAAATGTGAGTAGTTATAGGTCTGTTACAGGAGATTATTACATTGAAAGAATTATTTGATAAATGGCATAAATATTCGTTTGAATTAGTGACGGCGTGATGACCTCATCAATTGCATAGTTACAAAATGGCGTTTAGCGCAGGAGATAAACACGTTATGAAATGTTGGAGACAGAGCAAGAATTCGGGTCCCAGGCCCTTCCAGACAATGTTTCCTGATAAAGGACGGTCGCTAGGAGGGCTGGAAAAACTCATTTGTAATACAGCATATCGTTCGGGAGCGGGAGCAGCGCCGTATCGATGATGCAATCAGACAGCGGCGTTCTCGTCTTTGAACCATAGTTTGGATTCAAACTTTATAGTAATCGTAGTGTTTCACATTAGATTATAGCCGTTTAACACATTTGCGAGCTACGAAGGAAAAACTGCTATTTCTCGTTGTAATGATCACGCAACCTCATGCAGTGCACCTGGCACTTGCTACATAATACAGTGACATCAATTTAGCGAACATCAGTTTATTGTCTACACCAGGGGTCTCAAACTACGTCCTCAAGGGCCACCAAGGCACGGGGCTGACGCAGGGATATCCAGATAACCTGACCGATTGGTGGCCTTTGAGGAGAGACAGAGAGACAGAGAGACAGAGAGAGAATATGTGTGTGTGTGTGTGTGTGTGTGTGTGTGTTGTGTGTGTGTGTGTGTGTGTGTGGGTGTGTGTGTGTGTGTGTGTGTGTGTTGTGTGTGTGTGTGTGTTGTTAATATTTATTATCAGGAAAAAATTCCCTTCCAATGATAAGATAACCAGCTGTATTCACCGCCCCCGTTATCCGTCGAGCCCCTAAAAACAGAGAAAGCGGATCGGAAGAGATAAAAGGCAGAAATGCTGGGTTTTTTATTCTTTTAGACTTCCCTTCGCTGCCAGATCAGAGCAACGGGGTTAACGGCCCACCAGCAACCCAAGGGTTAACTTCTAACCCCACCCCCCCCCCCACCCTCCCCACCCCCCAAACCGTTCAGCGAGAGAAGCCGAGCCGGGATTTACCTTTCCGATTTCATCCTTCAGCCGGTACTGGTTAAGCTGGACACAGTCCTGCAAAAGGAGAACACGCAGGAAAGGCGTTATCACAAGGGATCCTGCGCGCCAACGCGCCTGGAAATACAGACGTCAGTGGAATTTATGCGTCGTGCATGAGAGACACAAACCAACTTAACTAAAACACCCCTCTCTCCCCCCCCCCATTTACTTTTTTGGCAACCAACTGATCCTCCAGAGCTGAACCACGCCACTTCCTGCTGCGGGGACCCCCCGTTTACTGAGAACTAGTGACAATACCGGCATTACATCCCCCCCTTTTTTTTTTAGGGCATTTAAAATGACTGTCCAATAGGAAGCCTGCAACATGATGTTGGCGTTTCCTTTTGGCCCGACATTTGGCAGCCATTTTGTTTCCCCATTGGAGGGAGATTTTAAACCGCTAACTTCCTTGGTATCGTGGGAGCCTGGGGCGGGTGGGGGGGGGGGAAATATTGTGGTTCAGCTCTGGTGGGGCCCCGATTCCTATACAGCAATAGAGGAGGGGGTGGGGTTGCCGCTTTAGGACTGGGTCAAACAGGCCACCATAGGCAACAACAATTTGCTGCTGACGGTAAATAGCAAACAGAGGCGGTCACATATCAAGCCTGATAAACCTTATTATATATTATTATATCGTATTGATGCTCTGCTACTCATCATATTGCTCCACATAACCACGTCCCTGTTGGAGCGAAGAGAGCGATAAACGCAGCGAAATATCCTCACCCTGGGAAATCCTACTGCGCAGCTAAATTCGCCTAGCAATAAAACCCTCTAAGACGCTTCTGCAATATGCTGGGACGCCACCTTCATCGTGCTGGAAATTATATAATTCCCACGCACTTGAATGGAACCCAACACCAGGAAAGGGGTCTTCACAGCTTCTAGAATGCAGGCCTACGCGCTCGAATATCATCCGCTAGGTCATTGAAAATAATGGAAGCGCAGTACTGCTACTTATTGAACGGCAGCAACGCGTTGAATAAAACGCTTCCCTACCTGAAAACCCGTAATGGAAACCCGGTGAGATTCTACCGTCGGTCGCCGCGGCAGACGGGGAGAAGACTGCGGAGACATGACAGGGGAATAAGGGAGAGACGGGTATATGTACCGTCCGTTCGTGCCTAGGTTGTTTCCGGGGGACTGAATGGACTGGGAGCGCTCCTGGAGTGACAGCTTCCTGTTGGTCATGTTGAGTTTGGTTCTGGGTTCATTGATGTCCTTCGAAAGCCCTCCAAGGTCATTCACCATACACCCGCTTTCAGTAAGTCTATGAAAGTCAGGTTCCTCTCGGTGGCTAGCCTTAGGTTCGTCTTGCCGACCCCCTGTCTGTCCATTCTGGCCGAGCTCTCTTTCCGAGATGCTGGAATCGTACTCTGTGACCACGATGACCGATTCCATGCCTAGGTCGATGCTCAGAGAGGAGAAGCTGCAGATGATGTCAGGTTGGCTTGTGGTCTCGTGGTCATCTTGCCGGATGGACCTCTCAGAAGAAGCCCTCTTGGACACGCATGATGACATGGTGTATGGTCCGGCTTCACGCTCGTTCGTAATCTGCTCCCATTGGAGCCTACAAAAGAAGAAGGAAACGTAGAAAAGAAAGAAGGGGTTGAGATCTCAGTCCTGACAGGGTTCAGATGAAAGTGTCTGACACATAAGGACATTTGTCAAAAGGCAAAGTCCCATGCAGGAATAAACTGCAGGGGTTTGTAAAAGGGGCAACCCCCCACAGTGCCCAAAATATAACGTTTACTTTAGCAGTGGAATTGGCTTCTTATAGATCACATTTAAAGTCATTTTCTTACTTTTCTGCTTCAGATGTATACAGTGGTGTTGTCATTTTCATTTGGTCTGTTAAATGATAACATTATCCAAATATTAATGATACTGTATTATATTTTGTGGGACAACGATGGCAGCAGAATTAGATTAAACAAAACAATAAAAAGGTTAAAAAAAAACAAAACAACATTGTGGATTAACATTTGTAACACACACACACACACACACACACACACACACACACACACACACACAATTTTTTTTGTGTAAATCAGGTATATGAATAATTTAAATATGCCATTGCCATTAGTTCACTTTGGTCCGATGGGAGTTGTATTTTTTTTTTACCCAGCGGGTTTGACAATATTTAAGACAAATACATTTTGCAAGAATAATTTCCCTAATTAAGAGGAAGAATAATTTGGATACGTGGCAGCAAAAGAGTACTTCATCTTGCAGCTTGGAAGTGTTAATTATGGCCAGCGAAATAGATTTCCCTAAGGCAAAGAATGCAGAGACACGCACACAGGGGGATATTTGGGAATTAAAGCTACAGACCGAGCAATATCCTACGTGTGTTTTTTAATAAATCCGTTCTGTACTATGAGAAAATACTTGTAGCTTTTAAAAAATAAATCAAACAACTATGAATTACATTGAATCACATAAGTGTCAATAACAAGCATGTTTTGTTTCTATAGCAACCATTTACAAAGTCACATCCCCTTCCTCTTCTGAACCAGGCTCTGGCACACCCCTTTTTGAGCCCTGCCCTCTCTGTTCGCCGATCGATCACAGGCGAACAGACCGATCGGCAGCTTAGCTAATTATTTATCATTGGTTTGCCTTGAAGGTGGGGAGAGAAGATGCTCGGCGTATACGGAGTGTGAGGGAGTTCCATAGGGGTAGTGAGGGAGAAATAAACTCCAAAGATTACATAGGTTCTTTTAAATAGCATTTCATTAGGTACAAAACTATGTACAGCCAGAGCCTATAGTTCTGTATTATCAAGTATCTCCTGTTGGTAAACTTTAAGCGATCTTCGTGTAGCCGGCGTGCATGGCTAACGCCATTACATTGTCTCTTCTGGTCGGCTGTCCCGGCCGTTGCACTCGTGTCAGAAGGAAGCGGCTCAGTGAGTAAAGACACTGACTGACACTGAGATTGCTGCAGGGAAACCTGGTTCAATTCCCGGTGTCGGCTCCTTGTGACCTTGGGCAAGTCACTTTATCTCCCTGTGCCTCAGGCACCAAGAAAAAAAACATAGATTGTAAGCTCTAAGGGACCTGTGCCTGCAAAATGTCTCTGTAAAGCGCTACGTACAATTAGCAGCGCTATAAAAAAAAACAAAAACAAAAAAAAACCCTCTTCAGGATTTGGAAGAGGAACACCCGTCATGTTCATGTAAGGACGCAGTGATTTCATGTCCTGGTTGAAAGCCAGAAGATTAGCCATGACGCGTCGCCATCCGCGTGATGTGAAACCCCCGGTTGTGATGGATATTCTGCTGTTGTAGATGCGGTGTGAGACCTTCCAATCGTTTGCCGCAGCGTTCTGCTCAATAGGACACTGAAGAGCTTCAGATCACAAGCTTCCAGCTGTATGATCGGGAGGTTCCTCGCTGTATGATCGGGAGGTTCCTCACCTTGTCCATCCCGTTGTCTGAGAAAATGCAGCGATACAACGTCCCGTGAAAGTTTAGTTGGGGCAGAATTAGGCTTCAGAGCCCAGTGTTTCAGGCACGAATAGCAGGTCTTCCCCCACTATCATCGAGGACTTTGGGCTGGTTTCGTATCATTTGAATGTTTTGCTGCTCGGTCTTGTATCTTGTGATACAATGTTTCTCAGAGAATTTAGACCACGTCTCTCTTTCCTCCTCTGGGTCAGTGACCAGGGTCCCGAGGTGAGTCATTTCCTCTTGGGATCTCCCAAACCCCCATTCACATTTGTTGAAATAAGACCTGCAGATCCCTCTTGGAGTATCATTCTTGGTAGGATGCTCGGTTTGCTATAAGAACTGTTGCTCCGAGGATACACGCGGTGAGGGTAGTGCGAAGACAGGCACACCGTATATTGAAAGGGGGTCTGGGACTAGGGGGCCAGTTTGGCTTTCCCCATTATTCAAAATACATTGGTGTCCACCGGAAACGCGCGTCTGCATCTCCTGCTGTTATTGTGCTTCTCGGAGTGTGAAATCCTGCCGAGATGTTAACACCAGCGCAAACATTTCAGTACCGATCCGGAAAGCTGTGAACTGTGGTCTATAAATACCCAGAACCATCCACTGCTGCAGTAGCGTTTCCTGCTGGGTCAGTATGCTGGCACCGTCTGTATTTTATTCATGTTGCTAAAAATGCTCAGCGAGTAAAGACGCGGACTCTGTAAATTAATAGGGTGTCCAGGTGTCCAGTATGGAACCCGACTGTCCTGTATTTGGACACTGTGCAGTAAAAAATTAGATAAGACTGGACATGTACGTGTATACCGGTATTACCTCTCTGGGCGTGTATGTGTATACCGGTATTACCTCTCTGGGCGTGTATGTGTATACCGGTATTACCTCTCTGTGCGTGTACGTGTATACCGGTATTACCTCTCTGGGCGTGTATGTGTATACCGGTATTACCTCTCTGGGCGTGTACGTGTATACCGGTATTACCTCTCTGGGCGTGTACTGTATACCGGTAATTACCTCTCTGGGGTGTACGTGTATACCCGGTATTATCTCTCTGGCGTGTACGTTATACCGAGTATTATCTCTCTGGGCGTGTGTGTACCGGTATTACCTCTCTGGGCGTGTGTACGTACCTTGTGTGATGTATACGAGTATTACCTCTGCGGGTTGGTATGTGTTAACGGTATTACCTCTCTGTGCGTGTATGTGTATACCGGTTTATCCCTCTCTGGTGGGCGTTGTACGTGTATCAGGTGCATTACCTCTCTGGGCGTTGTATGTGTATACTGGTATTACCTTCTCTGGGCGTGTATGTTATACAGGTATACCTCGCTGGGTTGTAATGTGTTATACCGGTTACGTACATCTCTGCGGCGTGTATGTGTAGTACCGGTATTTACCTCCTGTGCGTGTATGTGTATACCGGTATTACCTCTTGCGGTGGTATGTGTATACGGTATTTATCCTCTCTGGAGTGTATGTGTATACCGGTATTACACCTCTCTGGGCGTGTATGTGTATACAGGTAATACCTCTCTGTGGCGTGTATTGTTATACACGGTATTAACCTCTGCTCGGGCGGTCTGTGTATACCGTATACCTCTCTGGGGGATGTGATACCGGTTATACCCTTATCTGGGCGTGTATGTGTTACCGGTATTACCCTCTGGGAGTGTAGTGTATACGGTATTACCTCTCTGGGCGTGTATGTGTTATACCGGGTATATTACATCTCCTGGCGGTCATGTGTATACCGGTGTAGCCCTTTTTGTGAACACCTGAACTAAGGGACTACGGTGCATAAACCTGTGGCTTCAGGAGCTCTGAGCCTCCGCTATTTGGGAGCCTGGGGTCATACCTTTATTAATCGCGGTGCAGCGCCTCCACTTGCCCAGGATCCCCATGATAGAGAGTATACCCTGAGCAAGAACATCACAACAGCATTATGCAACAGCAACCTTTTATATATCATGCTTAAAGAACAAATGATCTGCAGAATAAACATATAACATTACACACACACACCGTGGCTCGGCCACACCTTATTAGGGATAATGTCCTGTATATAGGTGGCTCTGCCACTCTCCTTAGGAGTATGTCTCATAACCAGTAAAGTATGGTACCATATGCATTCTCTCAGGAAACCCAATTAGTTAGTGGGAGGCGGGATCAGCGCCTGGTGACCGGTGTAGGTGCACTTGTAGATAAGGATACCTTCCGGTCACTACGATGACCTTGACACTCCACAGGGGGTCCTGGTGTTAATCCAGCCTTGCGCCGTCTCTCCCTTCTGCAGCACCGTCAGATGGGAAATCCAAGATGGCGGCCGCAGCTCCGCAGCTCCGCAGCTCCGCAGATAAACCTCACTAAAGGGAAACGTCCCTGACAACTATGGGCGTCCTTACAAATACAGCACCCTACGATGGCACGGGAAAGACTCCTGGGCTGTGGGCATACCCTACCTAAGCAGACGGGTCACTGACCCTCTGCTCTCGCACACGAGGTTCCGCCAACCTCCTCCTTCACCTCCCTCGCTGCTCTCACCCACCGCCCACACGCATCCGGTTCCTGCATACACAGTCTCGCATCTCATTGGTCCTCAGCCTCAACTGACCTTCTCACAGTTCAGAGTTCATAGTTCAAACCCCCTCCAAGTCTCTACTTATGATTACCCTTCGCGCGCTTCCCTCGCGCATGCGCAGCCCCACTGGTACGCAGTGACTTCGCTGGCAAACAGGGACAATATGGCGCTGCCTATGTAATTGACAGCGCGGAACCTTTAATATATATGCACATCCTTACATTCTCCCCCTTGCAGAATCCAACGTCCTCGCTTGGGCTACACCTACATAACTATACACAGAATGTTATATAATAAAAATGCAGTTCAATTATATAACTTAGCACATTCGCATTGACTTTATACGATATTGCACAATTCTGTGAGCATCACAATCACAGATTGGATTTTGCTCCGAGACCACTGCTGAGCCTCATAATGGGGTGCCCCAAATTAATCATAAGCCATCCTCATTGGAGGTTGACTAGCTCTTTGGCTTCTGCGAATTTGCTCTTCAGCTACCTCCTCTGGAGAGTAGCAATTCCCATTTGGCAGTTCCAACTCTGCCCTTGAGGGGCTTGATAAGTCTGCAAAGTCTCTTTGTGGCACAAAGCACGGGCTCTGCGGGTCTAGTGGCTGACTCACGGGAGTCAGCGTATCTGTCGTTGGACCAAGGGGCTCTTTACCCGTAGCTCCTTCGGGAGATGCCCCCGCGGCCGGAAGGCCCCTTTGAGAGGTTCCCTCCATAGGATTCTCAGAGGTGGCATTTATTACAGTCTCTAGGCCATCCTCTGTACTTTCAGTTTCTCCATCAATTGAAACAGTGGGTACCTCCAATTCGTTGTCCCCTACTTGAGGTATGGGGAGTAGGTGATTCCTATGCCACACCTTTACCCGCCCATCGGAGTCCTTGATGCGGTATACCGGGAGGCCAGGCATCTGTGATTCTACCTCATACACCCCATCTCTCCACCGATCAGCCAGTTTGTGCTTTCCGGGAATGCCTAAATTACGAAGGAGAACAGCATCCCCCGGGCGAATCTCCTTATGTCGCACCTTGTGGTCATAGCGCCTTTTGTTACTTTGTCCTTCATTTATTGCGCCGCCGCCTTTTCAGCCAATTATAGGCCTGCTGCAGGCTGTCCTGTAACCTCTGTACAAACGAAATGCGTTCTGTTGGATACCCCATCGGTAGATATCCGCAGTCGCACACCACAGGTAGTCGGGCTTCTCTCCCAAACATTAAGAAGTACGGAGTATACCCTGTAGACTCGTGTCGAGTACAGTTATAGGCATGCACCAACGTCTCACATGCCTGCTCCACTCCGTCTTCTGAGAGCCTTTTAATGTCCCCAGCATGTCCACAATGTTCGGTTGACCGTTCGGCAATAGCATCCCCTTCTGGGTGGTACGGGGTAGTCCGTGACTTAGCTATGTTTAACAACTTCAACAGTTCCCTAATGAGAGTACCTCGAAATCCCTGCCTTGATCAGAGTGGAGTCGGTTCGGTAATCCATAATGAATGAAGTATTTCTCCACAATACTAGCCACTGTTCCCCGCCCCGTTGATCTTTGGTAGGGAACGCTTGGCGTACTTTGTATAGTGGTCTGTAATCACTAGTACGTTACCGATGCCCCGGGTGTCCCGCTCGATACACAAGAAATCCATGCATACCAAATCCATAGGACCAGAGCTTCAGATGGGCCATGGGAGCCGCCCGTGTGGGGAGTTTTTCCTCTGTAAACAGCGGTTAATATATATATATATATATATATATATATATATATATATATATATATAATTGTATGCTCATCTGCATGTCTTAGGCAGGTCTGCAACCCCGCCTTTCCCCATTATCACCCAGCATACAGCACTTCCACTGCAGCAAGGGATTCTGGGAAATGACATGCAAATGAGCACACAGTGTCACTTTTTGCCTCAATAACCATTTTTAACATGGTTCCCTATAGGCTTAAGCTTGCTGCATGGTCACAGCTTTGAGCACAGCCAGGGTTAAGGTGCATACCCAGAAAACCCACCCACAGACAGCTGTTTCGATATATATATATATATATATATATATATATATATATCTCTATCTTAAAAGTCAGTACTTAAAAACCGCAAACAAATGGTGATTAGCGTACACTGCGCTCATCCTATGAGGCGCGTATAAGAATTATTTTGTTTTCACGCTGATCTAAATTGCTAATAAATGTTCTAAGTTGCGTTATGAAGAATACATTGTGTTCAGAATCCGTGCTGCCTCCCTGCTCTCACAGGACTTTAAAAAGAGAGCAAAAAGGAGAATTCAGATGAAGAAAGAAAAAGGTGAATTGGTTGAAATCAATTGAATTCACCTTTATACTTTCTTTAAAGTCCCGCGAATGCCGATCCTTCCATGGCGGCTACACCCACGTTATTGTCTAAACCGAGACATTGAGGTAGGAATGCAGTCACTGGCTGACTCGTTCTGTGGCTAACGAAATGCTTTTATTTGTGCGAGCGTTCGAGATACACTGATCTCTTCTTCTGACGATGTTACAATGAATAAAGCAAGAAGGGTTTAACTTAAAAACAGCGCATCCTGGAATGTATCTGTGACTGAAGCCTATCCCTCCCCCTGTGCTGTATGCAGTTTATGACTTAAGGTGTTAAATGGTCCCTGAATGTAAGTGATGTAAGAGTATCCATTGTAACACCGCTGGGAAAAGATCATTGTATCTCGAAAACTCGCACAAATAAAAGCATTTTGTTAGCCACAGAACGGTATCGACTATTTGTTTTTGATTATTAAGCTCGGATAACACGGTACAGATACACACACACACACACACACACACACACACACACAAAGCCAACACCAGTCTTCCCGGGCCACCAACAGGTCAGGCTTTCAGAATATCCCTGCTTCAGCACAGGTGGTACAGTCTTCGACAGCCACCTGTGCAGAAGTAGGGATATCCTGAAAACCTGACCTGTTGGTGATCCTTGAGGACTGGTGTAGGCTACCCCTGATAGATATAGGTATGTATACACACACACACACACACACACACACACACACACACACACACACACACACACTCTCTCTCTCTTATAACCGTTTTGCTACCTGGACAGGTTATACAAAAACCTCTCCGCACGGACTTCCCGAGACCATTCATATCCCTGGCGTTACATTCCCTGAAAGCGCCCGCACGCAGCTAATGTAAAACAGAACGCGGACTATTAACCCATTCCACGCCCAGTGAAGGGGTTAAGAAGATTTGCATATAAGAAGCCAGATTGAAATATTGTGCTGACTGTAAAGGCAATAAGGCACTTTGTAGTTAATATCACACAGTGACAGCACACATCTACCCCAACCCCGTGCGGAAAATGTGTCTAAAAGCCACGCAGACCTCGCTAGAAGTGGGTTCCCATCGCTTGCCTGTCGCGGGTGTATTTCTGCGTTCCTTGTGCCCTTTTCCTATGAGCCGGAGACCCACCCCTCCCCCCGATCACACAGATTGTGTAATGCTGCAGCACTATTCTTACTGCCCCCCAGGCAAAGCGCCCTAATGCAATCACTGGCGCTCACTTACAGGATGCTACAGGCAACCACTCACACACACACACAAGTGCTAGCAGACTCCTCTCCTAATGCATAGTGAGCTGAAGCAGCCCTCCCTCGAGGCTCCCAGTGACAGCTCTGCACTGTATGATGGGGGGGGGGGGGTGACAAATTATTCTTACAATGTACAATATGTGCGCTTCCTAAAAAAATAAAAGGGACATTTTTCTACAGCATCTACTTTCAGGTGCTAAGGAAAATCAGATTCATGTTAACCCCTTGCGTGCCAGAGGGGCAGAGAAGGCATTCATTTTCCTGCATGTAATACAGCACCACTTTTTAACACGAGTCACAAAGGCTTTAAAAAAAAAAATTCCACCCATGGTTTAAATAGCTTGAATCTGGCAAAGTACCACTGATTTCTAATGCAACCAGTGCAGCTGCGGAGATCCTACGCTGGAAGAGGGTGGCGTAGGGGATTTTGGATTAAAAAAAAAAGAAAAAGGAAGATTTTTTTTTGGAAAATAAAAACATGAGACTCTAATGAAATGTTTAATGAGACCACAGTGTTAAGAGGGACCTTGTAATTAGGGACTCCCTGTAAATGAGTGGGGGGTCTTAGTACCATTTCCATATAGGGCAAGTCATCACCCTATCATAATAGTATGGGAATAGGATATTAGAATCAGGAGCGCACCCTACAAGGCTATCCTGGATACTGTATTAGATTCTCCACAAACCCCTCAGGGGGAAAATCACCATCCGATTACAATGGGGTAAAGATAATATGTGCTCACCCTACACACCCTACAGGGCACATACATATCCTACTATAAAAAGGATGGGAACATAACATTAGGCTCTCACCCTACACTTCCAACCCCCTATAGTGTAAACCATCCTCCCATTATATAATGACAGGAACATGCTATTAGGAAATTCGGACGGTCACCCTACACCTCAAACCCCTATAAGGCAATGTAGCATCCTATTATAATAGGTGATTAAGGTATTAGAAGCTTACCCTACCCCCTAACAGGGCAAATCATTATCCTATTATAATAGGACATTAGATGTTCACCCCTAACCACCACCCCCTCCTGTACAGCTGGGTATAAGCGTGGTGCACAGAGCAGCCCACGTGGGGTCCCCTTACCTGCAGCCTCGCTGGGTGACTGGCAGCGGATTTATCTCAGCAGCTCCTGCCCCAGACAGCTGTTCTCCATCTGATGAGAGTCGCCTGCTGATTGGCTGACTGGGACTTCCCCATTATTAAAGGGCCACCCTCCCTTTAGAGCTGGTAGCCTGGCCCTGAATGGCCCAGATGTGGAAGGGGATGTAAAAGGAAGCCTGTGATTGGCTCAAGCTCTATTTTTTTTTTTTTTTTTTTTAATATTATACTGAGGCTATGTGAAGGAGAGAGGGCTGGGGATTAACCCCATCTGGTCTCAGACGCGCTATTAGAGAGGGTCGGGGTTCCTTACAATGCACCTGGTCTTAGACGCGCTTTTAGAGAGGGTTGGGGTTCCTCAGAATTTCACTTAGGGTTCCTTAACCAAAAATAGGTTGGAAAGCACTGCCTAAGGTGCAGAGGGAAAGTGTGAAGTCTGTTGCTCACATCTGGCAGGGGATATTCTGCATCTCTCTCAACTCAGTTAGTGAATGGGATTAAAATAAAACCCCTCAAATGAAGTAATTCCCATTAATAGGCTGAGATCCCATTAAACTCTATCAGATATCCATTAAAGGCTATGAGGATGTTCCTACTTATAACAGATGTGACCCACGTCAGCCAAAGCACTGGCCCTGTGGGATCCTAATGTTACATAAAAGAGGCAGATCCTATTTCCAAAGAAAGGTGTACCCCGTGGATAAGGGGCACCCAAAAGTAGTGACGCTGGGTCCGATTCCTTAACCCAGGGGCGCTCAACTCCAGACCTCAAGCTCCCCACCAACAGGTCAGGTTTTAAGGATATCACTGCTTCAGCACGGGGGGCTCAATCAGTCCCTGCTTCAGCACAGGTGGCTCAATCACTGATTGAGCCACCTGTGCAGAAGCAGGGATATCCTGAAAACCTGACCTGTTTGAGGGGGGAGGGGTGGGGCTTGAGGACTGGAGTTGAGCTTAACTTGTTAAACATAGGCAGGTAACGCTCTCTGACTCTCATTTTAGAAAGGTTTTTAGTAGATGTTTCCTATGCAAACCGCGAGGGGACAGTCTATCTATCCCCCCGCTCCCCCCCCCTCTCCCCCTCCCCCAGGACCTTCAATAAGTGGGTGATGATGAGTGGAAATATAAGTAGCCTTTGTGCTGTGTATATGGAATATATAGGCGGTAATGTCACAGCCTTTGTGCAGTGTATATGGAATATATAGGCGGTAATGTCACGGCCTTTGAAGACGGTGAGCCCAATTTGAATCTTCTCCTGGTGACCCCTGGGCAAGTCCCTTCATCGCTCTGGGCCTCAGGCACCAAAATAATTAGAGTGTAAGCTCTGCGGGGCCTCCTTGGACATTTCTATGATCCTGACACACAGACGTCTGTTTCTTGCGAATGTACTTAAGGACTTGGTGTCATATAAATAAATTATCATGTATGTCATTATCAATTTAAAATAAATATTTAAAAAAACGCAGTGTCTTCCAGTTCCCCCCCACTATTGTGTGAAGGTATAATATATAGTATATATTATTTATATTAATATTATTATTATTATTATACCTTCACCCAGTAGTGTGTAAGAACTGGAAGACACCGCATTTTTTTTTTTAAACACATTTATAATTTTACATTGATAATGACATACATAATATTTCATTTATATGAAACCAAGTCCTCGGGTATATCCGCAAGAAGTAGAAGTCTGCGTGTCCGGCTCGTCTGCCTTGGGGTTACACTTAAAGTTAGCATGAATATATACAGTATTTGCAGCCAAATCATTCCAGAGCAGTGTTTTGTTGCCAGACTAAACAATCCTTCACAGGAAGATCTCGGAGAGCGTTTTCCATGGAAAACAAAGTGAGCGGTGCGTTTCCGGGATACGTTCGTGGAACTGCTGCTCTGAAAGCTTCCCAGTCATGTTTTCCATGAGAAAAACCTCTGCGTTTCCTTGCTGAACACATCCACTTAGTTGTGCAATTTTTATGGAGCAGAAGCAACGGCAATGTCCCATTTTATTACGCACGGCACGCCTGCGCGCGCGCGACCTGCATACGGGACAATCAAACTGCACCCACATTAACCCCCGAAGCACCAGATTGATCAAAATACCCAATATCTCGTGATATTAACATGACAGTATACATAGGGAGATGTGTATCAAAGTGATGTCATTTGGTCTTGGCACCAAAGGGTTAAATCTCAGTTGGCCTAACTTGTAAAAAAAAGACACACGCAATTTTTTGTTGAACTAGAGCCTGAATTACTTCACGGCCAAAGCATGCGTCTGCTGAGGGCTGTACAGCTAAATGATATAAATATTGTTATTAAGTTCTAGCTGTCCATACTGCTGAATAACTCCGGAGAAGCTTGAGCTTTTGCTGCTCGGGATGCAGCCACGGATCTGGTGGAATGAGCCCTTACAAACACCCCTGGCGGCGCCTGCCTGCCTTGCAGACGGGATGCAGCCACGATCTGGTGGAATGCCTTTACCCCTCCTGGAGGCTGCCTGCCTGCCTGCCTTGCACACGGGATGCAGCCACGGATCTGGTGGAATGAGCCCTTACACCTCCTGGAGGCTGCCTGCCTTGCAGACGGGATGCAGCCACGGATCTGGTGGAATGAGCCCTTACACCTCCTGGAGGCTGCCTGCCTGCCTGCCTTGCACACGGGATGCAGCCACGGATCTGGTGAAAAGCCCTTACACCTCCTGATCGCTGCCTGCCTGTCTTGCAAGACGGGAATGCAGTCACGAATCTGGTGGAATGAGCCCTTACACCTCCTGGAGCTGCCTGCCTGCCTTGCAGACGGGATGCAGCCCGGAATCTGGTGGAATGAGCCCTTACACCTCCTGGAGGCTGCCTGCCTGCCTGCCTTGCACACGGGATGCAGCCACGGATCTGGTGGAATGAGCCCTTACACCTCCTGGAGGCTGCCTGCCTGGCACACGGGATGCAGCCACGGATCTGGTGGAATGAGCCCTTACACCTCTTGGAGGCTGCCTGCCTGCCTTGCACACAGGTACATTTTCTTAATGCACGAAACAATCCGATGACACAGAGCAGCATTCGAGGCGGCTTGTCCCCATTTCCCTGAAGGGAGAGCAGAGACTTTCTGAACTTCTGAATGTGTTTGCTATAGCCAGGTATATTTTGAGATACCTTACAACATCCAAGGAACGCAGAAGTTGCTCTTTATGATTTGCTGGCTTCGGGCAGAATGAAGGAAATATTTCATGGTTTAAATGAAAAAATGAGTGTCTCGAATGGAGGCTTAGTGAGCGCTTGTAAAACCAGGGGCAGATCCTATGGGCGAAGTGGTACCAAGACCTGTTTCTTTATCTGATACATAGCCTGTTTATTTTCAGGCTATCTGGTTCTAGGGTAGCCAACTGCTTGCCCAGTAGGGCTGATAGTGCCGCGACTTGGACCTCCAATGAACTTGGACCGTATCCCTGATCAAAACCTCTTTATAAGAATTTCATGATTGACACTATAGAGGGATTGAAATAATCGATTGGAGTGATTGCACCAATGATGGAAACGCTGCCCTATACTGTGAAACATTTTAGAAGAAGAGGCCTTTCTTGCGTTCATGAAAGTTTTAATGACGTTCTTGGATTATCCTCTCTTGCGTAGTCGGCCCCGCTCAACCTCCAGGCCCATCAAAGCCAAACTCGCAGGTTAGGGATGAAATATTGGCACACCTGTGAGCACGTTACCTGTATATGAGCCATGGGTTAATACGTACCGCTATTTAGCCGATTCAATCTTCACCTCACAAAGTCCCTGTGACGATAGCCTGTCACAGGTATTAAGGTTACACAAATCACTGGGTTGAACTGAACGAGGCTTAGATATAATAAAGTATATTTATTCCTTTGGATAGGTGAACACACGAATAATACAGTAACAGACAAGAAGTACACTTACTTTGGGGTTGGGGAATGAGAAGTATGAAGCATAGCAATTCTCTCGCAATCAGGTAACAATTCAGATGATATCAGAAGACCAAGGATAAAGGGTGGACAACAGTTTATAAACCTTTTGTGCCCTATCCTTAACATTGAGTACAGTGGATTGGTCTTCAATTAACTCTAGCCACTCATTAACGTGGGAACACATTTTGACACATGCCCCCCTGCTTGTTGGTACATGTGCAGTAGAGCTCTGGGGTCTCATTTCTGTAACCCCTCCTCTGCATCAGGAATGCCAGCTAGTCTACCAGATTGGATTCCTGGCAGGATATTCTTTGTTGTGAGGTGTGAAATGGAACACTTGAAGACTGCTCTGGTTTGAGTAATCTCCGCCCTCATGCAAACAGTGGAGGTGACAAAATCTTTTGAACCATACTTAAGTCCTAGACATTGGGTCGCCTTTCTGGCCATATGCTACCCTGGTATGCAAAGGAATTTCCTCTGGGTTTTACCCATACCTTGGAACACAGTATGAAAGATAAAACATAACCATATTAAAATATCCGGTTCCATTGGGTCCAGCAGGTCCAAACTCCCCAGTTCTCAATGCCGGAACTGGGACACCCTATGGTCCAATTTGCTACTTGCTACGACCTTCGGAACCGGAGATACACAAATACACTTAAAACCGTTTCACATTTTAATACCAAAATCTCCGCTGTAAATTAAATCACGGTTTTTCACTAAATCCCCATTGAAAACAACGGGCTCCGCCGCCATAGACTTTCAATGGCAAACCGCCGCCGTTGGCGGCTATGGGAATCCGCCGCCATAGACTTTCAACGGGGCGACGCTGCCGTTGAAGTCAATGGGGTTTTTCCGCCGTAGCCGGTCAATGGAGATTGGCCGCCATTGGAGTCTATGGGAAAAGTCCCGAACTTTCAAGGGGGTCCATACTCCGTCGGGTTGGTCCAAGAGGGTCAAGGATGGTTCTGCAGCGATGCCGGAGCAGTGGCTACAGTTCCCGCAAACCCTGATCCTCTGGGCCCTCCGGAACCGGAGCTATGGATTACCAAATGTCAGCTTTTGACACTTCGCCGTTTTCCTGAGCCATTTCTGCCGCCGCCATTGGAACCTATGGCGCGACCCGCTCTTCTCGGTTCGACCCTTATCGGGGGTCCAGGATACGGGGACCCGGTTGTGGTCGAGTGGGGGAAGGTCTAGCAACTAGGGGCAGAAAGAATTTTATTTCTAGGTGCTCTAGAACTGTTTCTTCCCACGCCACTTGTCGTTGAACTTGACTTGTTAAGTGATCAAAGCTCTCCTATTGAAAATGTATCCGCTTTGCGGTTAAGCAGTTTGGACGGCAGCCAACTCGTTCCTGGAAAGCTCTTTCGAGGATTCTCCGTTGAAGTCAATGGGCCCATTGACTTACAATGGGAAACCGCCGCTCTTCCTCTCGGACGCCATCTGCTGGTCTTCTCAGGAAACAGGACTCAACAGCAAGATTCGCCATTGAAACACATGGAGCATCAATGGCGGCCTATGGGAGCCTGCAAAATGGTGCCTGAAAAGGTGGGAAAATTACACAAAGGGCTATAATCACTAAACAACTATTAACCTTTGTGCTCCCGGGTGGATCCTAGTGTGTGTGTGATGCAGACACTGATTAAACCAGATGTTATAATAAAACAGGGGAACAGGGGAATACACATTTACATGTCATAACAAGGGTTAAATCACAGTTCTGGACCTCAGCCCAGTTAACCCCTTGTTTCCCTGGGGAGGTCAGGGGATGGCCAAATGGGGTGTAACCCCTTTAATACCGGGCCACCCCCTCTCTCCCTCTACAGTCCCTCAAAATGAATATCTCCCCATAATCTGTCCCACTATACCATGTATAGCATAACTAGTTGTAGCCTTGCTCCTGTCTCGCGTTCTCTTGCAGTTTTTGGATTCTACGCGTACCGACCCGGCTTGACTACTCAACCTCCTCTGGACATCGACCCCGGCTTACCCTCGACTCTGTGTATCTCTCCAACCCAGACCACGGCTACACAGACATCTACGATTCTGACCTCTCCAACCCTAGACCATTGCTTAACGGACTTTCACTATTCTGACCTCTCCATCCCAAGTATCTGGAATAACCCGCTCTCTCCAACCCAGACCCAGCTACATTGACAATCCGCCTGCCATGCACGCTTCCGCTGCTATAGGTGCGTGGTTCTATACTTACCCACATCAGTACCGGGGTTCTGTCTTGCTCCTGGGTAGCGCAAGCGTTACACTCTTCTCCAGACTGCCCCTATAACTGTTCCTCATTGTGGGTTATTCATTAAACTGTGATAAGGACCCAATTGGGACCAAGCAGAAGGAGCGGCTCCATCAGTAAAGATACAGACACTAAGAACAATGACAGAGTTTGAAGCATGGTCCAACCTGGTTCAATTCCCGGTGTCCGCTCTTTGTGACCTTGGGCAAGTCACTTTATCTCCCTGTGCCTCAGGCACCAAAATAATAGATCGTAAGCTCACCTGGGCAGGGACTGTGTCTGTACACGTTCGTATGTGCAGTGCTATATGAAATAAAGTTATCACACAATCTCTCATGGGACACTATGGCAGATTAATGAATAACTCCAGCTGGCTCCAAAAGAAGCAGCGTTGACACAAACCACATTTATGCTCCGACGCGACATGAATTCCACGTCTCACTCATGACGAAGCACGCTGTGCGAAACGCGTAGGTCATGTGAGGCTGCTGCGTGAACGTCCAGATGAAGAGAGAGCTACCGGGAGAGTGAAGGGTCTTCTACAGCGTGAGCGCATGGGTTCCGGACCTGCGTCATCTACTGCACCTAGCTGCTAACCGGGCCTCTCCGGCACCACTCTCTACTTAGGATTTAGGACACTTGTAAGGTTACGATATTTTATCACTTGTAATGTTTGTGTTTTTTAATTTAAATACTGTGTGACGGTGTGAAGATCGGCCTTCGGCCCCGCCTCCGTGACGCGACCAGTGGCGAGACGGGTGATGCACGCCGCGCTACCAGGCTGGGGGACACCGCACGCACCACGCTTAAGCCCCGCCCCCGTAACGCGACGGGCGCTGCACTACCAGGCTACGAGACACCGCACGGACCATGCACAGGCTCCGCCCCGTGACATCACGGGTGATGCGCATCGCACGCAAGCTACGCGCAGGCGCCGCCATGGGTGCACAAGGTTTTAATTCCTATCTCTAATTATTCTTCAGCTGCACACTGTTAAAACCCCTGTGGGGGTGTTTTTATTAAATAAATAAATATCTTTGCTATTCAGTGCGCCCCCCTGCCAATCTTTTTTATCTCACTCATGCGTGCCAAAGTTACACTTTCAAGCGCCGGCGCCACCGAAATTCAACAGCTTCAGACAAACGACCAGAGATCATTTTGATGTCCAGAGCCGCCTGCCTTCTGCTCGGTTATTAAATTATAAATCACATTACAGATTGCCTGACCTGTGCTAATCCTCCAGGGATGAGAGGACGTAGTGCTTAGTTGATTAATTGTAATGTCATTTGTGCCATCATGAAATCTAAATGAATTTGACAGTCAACAAGCTAAAAATAGTCATTTTCTGATTCTGTGACCCGAAAAATAATTGACTCTGTGTTTTTTTTTTTTGTAATGAGGTTTTGTTTCTTAATGATTAGCTGCATCTTTTATTGGCCACGGATAACGTGCCAAAAGCTCAGATCCTGTCCACGCAGAAAATCAAGAGAGTTCTGAGTAATATATTTAACAAATAACTCCTTACATTTTTCAAAGTAAACAAAAAAAAACAAAAAACCTTAATAAATACTATTTAAAATGATATAAAATGGATTACTCAATTTTTAATCTACTAAGTATTCTCCCTATGTGAAAATATTAGGCAAGACAGCCATAATATAATATGAGCAGAACATTAAAATGGAAAAAGATTGCCACGATGGACTGATCAGCAACACACACACACACACACACACACACACACACACACACACACACACACACACACACACACACACACACACACACACACACACCCCACACCCCACACCACCCACACACACACACACACACACACACACACACACACACACACACACACGAGTGCTGCACGCTACTGCACCTGAATGTTACAGGGTCACAAAGGATTTAAAGCCAAGTGTGTATAGTGAATATAATATCCCTTTGGGCCAATATATGTAGGTGCCAACATTGCACCTCTTCTGTTAGTGGGTGATTTTCAGGAGCATTAAAGAACTTGACGGGCCTAAAACAGAACAGTTTTCTGCTGCGTACAAGAAACCTCTGTTAAATCGGACGGCCGATTCCTTTAGAAGATCCCAAACCTTCCTGGAATCCGTCTGCGCTAATGTTAGCATAACATCCCCCAGGATTCTCAGTGACTACAAGCTAAATTATGGCCTTGGGTGGTTCACCAAATGGATAATTACAGCTCATGAGGACATTTTTACCAACCTTCTTAATTACAGCAGCAGCATTAAGTTCCCCGTGAAATGATTGCCCGCTGAACGATACTAAACTTGTTACAATCTTATGTCTGTATGTAGGTGCCCGGAGAGGGAGCGAGCGTTGCGTTTTGCTGCAACATTTGTCCGTGACGATCTGGGAATACGGCTTATAGGCGGACTGCAGCTTCCATCAGCGCTGAACAGGTTAAAAAGAAGTGCAACACCCGAGACGTTTTATAAAGCTACAAAAACACTTTATTTACACACTTCTGCTGAGCAAAACACACGGGGAAACAATACTGATTGTTCTATTCGGTTCCTTCTGTGGTGTGGGTGCTACGAGGAACACTGCATGTTCAAATACATATAGGGAGGTATAGAGGGAAAAGAATAGGGGTCCTTGCCCATTACAGCGCTGGACTCCAGCTATCAAACCCTTTGCAATGTGTCGGGTCCGGTCTGGCAGCAAAGAAAGGTTAATGCCAAGGGGTGATACCAATGAAATGTGTACACATGGCATACGCCAGGGGGGGGGGGCTCAACTCCAGTCCTCAAGCCAACAGGTCAGGTTTTCAGGATATCCCTGCTTCAGCACAGGTGGCTCAATCAGTCCCTGCTTCAGCACAGGTGGCTCAATCAGTCAGCCTTTGCTGAGCCTCAGATTGGGCCTCCTGTGCTGAAGCAGGGATATCCTGAAACACCTGACCGGTTGGGGGGGAGCGGGGAATAGGGCTTGAGGATTGGAGTTGAGCCCCCCTGGCATATACCATTACAAAGGCTGCTATGTGAGATCTGGATCACAAAAAGAATGGTCTAACCTTCAGTGTGCGGCATGTCACATGATCAGCGAGGTCTGAACGCCGAATCCTGGAATAGACCACAGGACGGCGACAGTTAAAAGGCCCCAATATTGTTCTCTGCCTCTTATTTACCCCTTTTGGGTGTCGGAGGGGCCACAGCACCCGTGTCCCCGCCACATCGTGATCGCCGCACCACGGATGTCGTGAACGGGACAGTCGTCGTCCTCTTGTGCCCCGATCACGTTGAACGTGATCTCCCCACGAGCAGCGGTCTCCGATGCACTCGCGGCCAACAGGACAATGTATCGTGGCGAACAATATTTGGGGGGCGGGGAGGAGAGGTGGTGGAGGTAGGGGGGGTGGAGGGGGGGCGGAGGGGGGAGTGTGTAAGACAGACGGGGCGCAACGCAGCGGGCGACGCTATTGTGACCGTCCCGAAAATGTGGCGAATACGGGATGACGGCAACCGCGAATGTGGCTAGGTGTGAATTCCTATTGGACACCGCTGCCCCAGAGAATGAGCAGAAAGCCCGTGGAGGCGGCCGCTGCGTCATGGCACCCCTCGAGCGCCAGACCCCATGACGTGAGTGGTCATGGGACATCCGAAGGGGTAATGCGCTGTGAAAAAAAAGCCTACCTCTTTCTCAGGAAGGTTTCAGGCGAACGGAGCAGAGATCTTCCCTTGCAAAGCGACGGTGGCTTCACAGTGTAGGCCTTCCGGCTGCGTTTATAGCGCACGCGACACCAACAAAGTACAGTACCACCATCAGGCCGGCCATCGTGCGTGCGAAGAAGCGCGACCGTGCGGCAGAATGTCGGAGAGAGCAATTATTTTGTTTTTTTTACCGTGATGCGGCGGTGGTCAGCCAATGAGGGCGAAGCAGCCTGATGTCACGGCCACGCCTCCCCAGAGTTCCCGGATTGCTCGGGAGAAAGGCGCGACTCCTGTGCGCTCCCACACTATAATCACGGCTTGACGCCGGATCCCGCCACCCTCCTACGCGGGCGGCCTCTGGCCTTACAGGCGGAATATCAGAGACACCCCGTGGGAGGGGAGCTCCTGGTGCAGCTGGCGGAAAAGCATGGAACACTTGTTCCTGTCCTGGACCTTCCCCAGGCTGTGGAACAGCCGGGCTTGGACATACAGGACGTCCCGGATCTGATCGGTGCAGTCCACCTTGGCAAAGTAGGATTTGGCTTCGTTGAGGTTCAGGACGGCCGACTCCAGGGCTGCCAGAGAGAAAACATTCAGCAATGAGAACAGGGCTGGGCCAACTCCCATCCTCACAGGCCACCAACAGGTCAGGTTTTAAGGATATCCCTGCTTCAGCACAGGTGGCTGTCACAATGACTGAGCCATCTGTGCTGAAGCAGGGATATCCCCAATACCTGGCCCTTGAGGACTGAACCCCTAATTTAGTGGGACAACTCAAGTCGATATTTTTGCCGCCTTGCAGCAGAGTCAAGGGCCCATATTCTATAAGGGGTGCTAAGCACGCCCCGACACTCCTGTTCAAATGAATGGAAATGAAGACGTGCTAAAGCTTGGTACCCTCTAGTGAATATTGGCCCAAGTGCCCTACTCAGCAGCCCTGTTTTGCTGCGGAGGACTGCTCGGGTTTACAATCTTATAAGCTAAGCCTAATCGTCCATAATTCCCCGTTGACTTTGATGAAGAATTTTGGCCAAATACGGCCTGATGGGCAGCGCCGGCGGATACAGAACCCCTAAATCCTGTCATTCTGGGAGACCCCGGGATGAGGTGGAGGCGCTGCACATGATGTAAGTTGGACTCGTACCCACTACCTCAGATACCTGTCCTGATGACATCCCCTAATAACACCAAGCGGGAGACTCAAGAGTCCTGTTACTTGCAGGTGCACCACCACACACGCCTTGTAATGGGAGACTGGTTAGACTACACGGGCCAATATGAGATTGGGTGGGTCAGGCCAGAGGGAACACCCGTTACATATATATTTAATAAAGTGCTGATCTTAGTACAAAAATACTTCCACAAATACATCACAGTGGTGGCTGTCTGATCTTTCAATAACATCCCCACACTTAATTAAAGATGCCCTATACATCCATTATCACTGGTCCTTATGGTAGAACTGTTAGCCCCCCCCCCGCCCGCAGCAAATTTTTTATTTAAATTAATCTGCATTTAAAATGTAATCTTCCTCCCCAACAATGGCTGTAGTGGTCAAAACATCTTCAATGTTGCCCCTAATTCTCCCTGGCCATAGACTTGTAATGTTGTACCCGTATTACCCTCATCCCTCATCCCTCATCCCTCATCGCACTATCCCCCCCAGCACCACTGCCCTTGGTCCACTGACTGTGGGCAGCTTGGGTTGTCCACGTGCTTCCTGCTTCCGGGTCCTGAGGAAGAGCCGGGGAGAGGGAGGAGTTACCGTGACGTCACTCCGCTCGGTTGGCGGAAGCGGGGGGGTGGGATGCAGCGTGCTGGTTGGCGGAAGCGGGGGGTGGGATGCGGCGTGCTGGGTGGCGGAAGCGGGGGGAGGGATGCGGCGTGCTGGTTGGCGGAAGCGGGGGGAGGGATGCGGCGTGCTGGTTGGCGGAAGCGGGGGGAGGGATGCGGCTTGCTGGCTGGCGGAAGCGCGTGCTGGTTGGCGGATCGCGTGCTGGTTGGCGGAAGCGGGGGGAGGGATGGCTGCGGGCTTGTTGGCGGAAGTAGCAGGTGGTGGCTGTTTGCCGCTCGGCATTGTGGGAAGGGCGGGTTTGGGGCGCTCCTGCACGCGGCCTTCTGTTGCTCTCACCCCCCGGTAACCTGAGGAGAGAGGGGGAGTGTCCGCCCTACCGCCGGACCCCCGGAGGTGAGACGCGGGGGGCACATGGTCGTGGCCGCAGCGTGTCACGGGGAGTCCGCCCCGCCCGGGGGAGGAGTGGGGGGGGAGGGTCACGTATCCGGGCCGGATTAGCGCGAGCTACGTGGAGCTCATAGTCTGAACAGCACTCGATGCAGGCGCTGTCCTGGGGAGCTCTACCTGAGCCGGGCCAGCTCAAAGCCTCCAGCCGGACCTCCGCGCTGCTCTCGCTTCTCGCCATGGTGAGTTTAGGGCCGTTGCCTCCCCCTCCCATCCTCCTCCATATTGGGGGACCTCCCCTCCCTCTCCACATCTCGGGGACCCCCCTGCCTTTCATACACTTTCTATTCTCCGGGAGGTTCGTTTGTCTGATATGTTCGTATGGGCTTTTATCGGACCCTGCTCTGCCATTGGGGGACCCCTCCTGCCCATTGGGGACCCCTGCCCTGCCCATTGGGGGACCCCTGCCCTGCCCATTGGGGGACCCCTGCCCTGCCCATGGGGGACCCCTGCCCTGCCCATTGGGGACCCCTGCTCTGCGCCATTGGGGGACCCCTGCCCTGCCATTGGGGGACCCCTGCCCTGCCCATTGGGGACCCCTGCCCTGCCCTGCCCATTGGGGTGCCCTGCCATTGGGGGTGCCCTGCCCATTTGGGACCCCCGTTCCTAGTGCCTCCGATGTGTAAAGATGGCTGAAGCTGCTGACAAAGTGGACCAAGGTCCTAGTGAATTTTCCACTCAACCCTTATTCAGGCTCCAGGAGGGCTTCCTGATAATCCGTGTGGGGTAGGTGTGGCGACATGTGGCGTGGTCGTTGGCCTGCAGGTGCAGACTGCGGGCGGAGACCGTGGGCAGCGAAGCCCGATGCCCCCACGCGGACTGCAGTACATGTGGCCAATGACCACATTGTACCGGTTGCAAACTGTGGGGAATGGGCCCGCGGGGAATGTCCCCGATTCCAAGAGAAAGAACAGGCCGGGAGCCTCTGCGAACAAGGAGTGCCAGTCCGCAGGTCGGAGCCATCATGTTGCTTGTGAATAGCTTCGAAGTAGAATCACCATGGAGCGATCGAGGACCATCGCGTCTCATACTGGGATGCCTCGGCCGAACTGCAAACGGGAATCCTCGGACGAGGAGTGTGCAAGGCGTGCGAGCGTAAGTAAGACCAGTCATCAGACGAGACTGTTCATACTCATTGGTACGCCTGGAGGGATGAAATTCTGTTGGTATGGGACGCGGAGTCGAGTGTCTCCTGTACCGCGAACCACCACGATCGACGGAGAGTCCCACTGCCGTGGTGACTAGTGGATTGGAGGCGGGCGCGATCAACCGAACCCTGCGAGGGTGTACTAAGACAGCGTGCCTGTTGCAGAACGAGGGGAGGAAAGAGTCGGAAAAGAGCGAGTCCAGAGCCAGACTGGATCGCGCAGCAGACGGGCGTTGCCGGATGCCTGGTAGAGGAAGAGACTCCGATTGGGGATCCATCCCAAGATGCGTCGCAGCACGTGCGTGTGCGGAGGGTTTGTTACAGGCGGACCAGGGAGGGCCCCGAGTGGGAGATGGGTGCCCCGCCTGAGGCAAAGCAGCGGGGAAACGATCCCCACTACCAGGGGAACGGAACGTTTGAACTGCAACCCCAGAAGCTCATGCTGTTGAATAGAAAAGATGGACTTTGTGGCGACGTTTAAGACCAGTATCACTGGAGAGCAGGTCGAAACCCTGTCAGCACCTACTGTTCGGGTCCCGTCCCCAAACCCCGTCCACACCCAAGGTTAGCGCCCAAGGCCCATAGTTAAAGCCCCTGTACCCGTCACTATTTTATTTGGGTCCAGTTCCAGCTTAGGGTTGTCCGGGGAGTCACGGGGTCCTTCCGATGATCGGACTGGAAGCCTGGACTTGGGTACTTCGGAGTGATGATGGGTCGGAGGGAGGGAGGGGAGTATGTCTAGGCAAGTGTCGGTATCTAGCGATGCCCTAGTGGGCTTAGTATCACCGTACAAAACATCTTCGTATAAAAGGGGTTAATGAGATCTGAAGGTACATTGGGTGTGTCTTCTGGTTGGCCTGATGAGGAGTCCATAGAAGAGAGTATAGATCCTAGCTCCGGGAGGAACGGAAGGAGACTAGGTGTGTGGGCCCCATTGTACGAGGGCTATGTATTCATGGTTCGACCGTAATCGCTTTTTATTTTAGAGAGAGGAGGGGGTGGTTGATCACTGGTGGCTGCCGGTGACTTTGACAGATTAGTCATACTTAGGGCCTAAGGGTAGAGGTGGGATCGGATCCAGGCAGGCTTATTATTCCTAAAGGGTCCGCGGGGGTTGGATGATCCGGTAGGAACGGATGAGCCCCTGGCCATTTGTGTTGCCGCAGCTGCGGGGCAAGGTGGCTTGACCAGGTCGTGTCGGGGCTGAACGGGCTATTGCGGCGAAAGTATAGGAAGTCCCAGGGCTTGATTACCCTTATGGCCTGAACCTCTAATGCGAGAGAGATCGAGGAGAATAGGGAGAGATGGGCTCAAAACTGATATCAGTATTATACGTGGACGAGAGAGGGGGAGCCATAAAAGGGATACAGGGCCGAGGCAGAGGGTAAGTCAACTGATGCGGGTCTGGAAGATAGGGCGCAGTGTATTATATGCACATAAGGTGTGGTATACTGCAATGAGCGAGGAGTACCAGAGGAGATACAGCGTGACTGTACATGATGCCGCGGGGCGAGAGGTGAAGAAGCCCGATCCTCGGCACTATTATTGAGTATCCAATAGAGTGGTCTGTTGTTTCTTTAGCGCTCCCTGCTGGTCAGTGAGTGAGATGGGCTTACATTATTATGTTCAGTGATGATGTTGCTATGTTATTTTGTTGTTCTTTGTGCAGTGTTTTCCTGGCGCAAGGTACACCAAATTAGGTCCCAGCCGGGACGGTGGGTATCAACCAGGGGGAGTATGTAGCCTGCATAATAATGACTGCGTACATCTTCCCTGTTGGCAGTAAGTCCTGGTAAATACAGGCCTGCAACAGTAGATGTATGGAGGTTTTCCCTCACACCCTTGTGTGGTGTGCCTGTGTAAGGAAGGGAGTGGCTGTATGCTCTGAGTCCCTGGATAGTGACCTCAGAGATGCGCCTGCCCCCTGGAGTATAAAGGGCACAACACTGACAGTTAGTTGTTGTTGGTTGAGAAAGTAACCAGAAGGTACAGGTTGGAGAATCACTTTTGTGACCCTAGTGCAGTAACTAGCGGTAGCAAGTGATCGACTAAGTTTTGTCTACGCCATACTGTGTCCAGGGACCTGGCACAGCGGTGATCTCCCTAGGAGAGAGGGAATCCCACTTCAATAACGGGGGGCGTACCTGGCAAAGGGACAGCAGGAGAGATGTGCGCTAGAGCCGGCAGCTGCATGGGCAGTCTGCTACATCCCTGTATTCAATAAAGATGTCCTTGAGAAAAAGAACCCCACTGGTGAGTGTGAGATTACTCCACAGTGGATGGCACCAAGAAGGAGTTCCTCACCAGGACCATCTCCTGCGGAAGCACAGATCCTGATGAGGTGGAGGCGCTGCACATGATGTAAGTTGGACTCGTACCCACTACCTCAGATACCTGTCCTGATGACATCCCCTAATAACACCAAGCGGGAGACTCAAGAGTCCTGTTACTGCAGGTGCACCACACACACGCCTTGTAATGGGAGACTGGTTGAAACCGGGCCAAGATAGGATTGGGTGGGTCAGGCCAGAGGGAACACCCGTTACATATATATTTAATAAAGTGCTGATCTTAGTACAAAATACTTCCACAAAACATCACAGTGGTGGCTGTCTGATCTTTCAATAACATCCCCACACTTAATTAAAGATGCCCTATACACATTATCACTGGTCCTTATGGTAGAACTGTTAGCCCCCCCCCCCCAGCAATTTTTTATTTAAATTAATGCATTTTAAAATGTAATCTTCCTCCCCAACAATGGCTTGTAGTGGTCAAACAATCTTCAATGTTGCCCCTAATTCTCCCTGGCCATAGACTTGTAATGTTGTACCGTATTACCCTCATCCCTCATCCCTCATCCCTCATCGCACTATCCCCCCCAGCACCACTGCCCTTGGTCCACTGACTGTGGGCAGCTTGGGTTGTCCACGTGCTTCCTGCTTCCGGGTCCTGAGGAAGAGCCGGGAGAGGGAGGAGTTACCGTGACGTCACTCCGCTCGGTTGGCGGAAGCGGGGGGTGGGATGCAGCGTGCTGGTTGGGAAGCGGGGGGGTGGGCTGGCGTGCGTGCTGGGTGCGGAAGCGGGGGGAGGGATGCGGCGTGCTGGTTGGCGGAAGCGGGGGGAGGGATGCGGCGTGCTGGTTGGCGGAAGCGGGGGGAGGGATGCGGCGTGCTGGTTGGCGGAAGCGGGGGGAGGGATGCGGCGTGCTGGTTGGCGGAAGCGGGGGGAGGGATGCGGCGTGCTGGTTGGCGGAAGCGGGGGGAGGGATGCGGCGTGCTGGTTGGCGGAAGCGGGGGGAGGGATGCGGCGTGCTGGTTGGCGGAAGCGGGGGGAGGGATGCGGCGTGCTGGTTGGCGGAAGCGGGGGGAGGGATGCGGCGTGCTGGTTGGCGGAAGTAGCAGGTGGTGGCTGTTTGCCGCTCGGCATTGTGGGAAAGGGCGGGTTTGGGGCGCTCCTGCACGCGGCCTTCTTGTTGCTCTCACCCCCCGGTAACCTGAGGAGAGAGGGGGGAGTGTCCGCCCTTACCGGCCGGGACCCCGGAGGGTGAGACGCGGTGGGCACATGGTCGTGGCCCGCAGCGTGTCACGGAGAGTCCGCCCCGCCCGGGGGAGGAGTGGGGGGGAGGGTCACGTATCCGGGCCGGATTAGCGCGAGCTACGTGGAGCTCATGAGTCTGAACGAGCACTCGATGCAGGCGCTGTCCTGGAGGAAGCTCTACCTGAGCCGGGCCAAGCTCAAAGCCTCCAGCCGGACCTCCGCGCTGCTCTCCGGCTTCGCCATGGTGAGTTAGGGCCGTGCCTCCCCCTCCCATCCTCCTCCATATTGGGGGACCTCCCCTCCTCCTCCACATTCGGGGGACCCCCCTGCCTTTCATACACTTTCTATTCTCCCGGGAGGTTCGTTGTCTGATATGTTCGTATGGGGCTTTTATCGGACCCTGCTCTGCCCATTGGGGGACCCCTGCCCTGCCCATTGGGGGACCCCTGCCCTGCCCATTGGGGGACCCCTGCCCTGCCCATTGGGGGACCCCTGCCCTGCCCATTGGGGGACCCCTGCTCTGCCCATTGGGGGACCCCTGCCCTGCCCATTGGGGGACCCCTGCCCTGCCCATTGGGGGACCCCTGCCCTGCCCTGCCCATTGGGGGTGCCCTGCCCATTGGGGGTGCCCTGCCCATTTGGGACCCCCGTGCCTTTCATACTCTTTCTATTCTCCCGGGAGGTTCGTTGTCTGATATGCAGGTTTGGTGCCTTTATCCTGATTTCCCCCCCCCTGTTGATGATAGAGCCCCCCCAACCCCCTGTTGATGATAGAGACCCCCCTCCTGTTGATGATAGAGTTGGTTCTACATAGAGACGTGGAATTCTAGTTTGTGATTTATAGAATTGTTTTATTACAACAGACAATGTTTTTTGTATATCTTTTAATTTTATATTCTACCTCATTGTGTGCCTATATTTATATCATGATATAGAAAACATGTATCATTGTATGTTGGGTGTAAATGTTATATTGTAACAGTGTACCGCAAATGAGAATCTAATTTGCGAGCACATTCACATGTCTGGGGCAGGTCTGCAACCCCCTTATCTCTTGGCATACAATGCTTCCACGGCCGCCAGGGATACCGGGTAATAGCATGCAAATCGGCACTGGCAATGCGTCCCTTTTTTGCTTCCTGTCTATAGTGTAACAGACATTGTACAGGTAGTCCTCGTTATCCAACGTTTCACTTTACAACAAATGGCATATCCAACGCTTTTACAATGCAACCCTAAGGGCTGTTTTTCGACGCTGGAATGCGTTATCCAACGCTCACCGCCACTGATTAGCATGGGACTCACTGTCCAACGCTACTTCCAGAACGGATTCCGTTGGATAACCGAGGACTGCCTGTATGTCATTCAGGGTCGCATTTCCCATCCCCACTCCCCGGGTTATTATTAAGTCCCAATATAACAGTTTTTACTTATTCACTAGAGTCCCCCAATTAGTGATATATTCACCATTGGCCCCCAGGGGTGGGGGAACTGTTGCTTGTCATAGTGATCCCCTAATTTATTGGCTTTGTCAACGGCGTGGCCATTTTTAATTTCCCGGTACTGGTGTTGTACGAATGGCAAGAAAGTATCATTGTTTAGTTCCTTGGGTCAAAGTAGCAAAATAATAGGAAAACTACAGGGGGAGGAGGGGTGTTAAGTTATTGTACAATGGCCGTTAGTGTTAACCCTCACAACCTCCCTTGCCAAAGTCAATAGGAAAGTGTGTGTGTGTGGGTTATTTATATATATATATATATATATATATATATATATTATATATATATATATATTCTATAATATAATAATATATGTATGTGTGTGTGTGTGTGTGTGTAATATATACTATACTATCTATATATATTTATATTATATACGTCCTTTTGTTTTTTTTGTTCGTTGCTCTCCCTTTGATACCTCTCTTGCCACTCCAGGTTCCGTCCTCCTTTGTTCCTTGTGCGTTTTCTCGACGGCCTTTCTGCCTTTCCTCCCCTGTCTTGCGGACCATGTCTGCTGCAGTGCCACTTTTTCTATCTCAGCTTTTGATCCGTGCTCTCA
Source organism: Ascaphus truei (assembly GCA_036426205.1). NCBI lineage: Eukaryota > Metazoa > Chordata > Amphibia > Anura > Ascaphidae > Ascaphus > Ascaphus truei. The sequence goes on from CM071584.1 coordinate 3,507,699, forward strand.
TTTTTGTCGGCCTCTTTCCCTTCTTTGTTCCCTTTCCGCCCTCCCGCCAGCCCTGCTTCTGCCGGCTGTCTTGCTCTGTTGTTGTTTGAGAGGGAGGGGGGGGGGGAGAGAGGGGAGAGATAAGACGAGAGAGAGATGAGAGAGGGAAGCGAGAGAGAGAGCGAGGAGATATAGATGGGGGGTTGGGTATATAGGGGTGGATATATAATATAGAGGGAGATAGATATCGTATAGAGATGGGTGTGGGGAGTGATGGATATATGATAGATATTAGATATATAATATATATAGTATAGATATGTATAGGAGTTATTATTATATATATATATATATTTGAACGGGCCCTGTTTGCACCCCCTCTGCTTGTGCCTCCCTGATTTCGAGTTTAGGCATACGCAAAGGAAGTCATTGGAGTGTAAAGATGGGTGCGTTAAATGCTGCCGGTATAGAAGTAAACATGCATACAAATTGTTGCTTTGAGCTCAAACACATTCTGGGACGGCCTCATTAAAGTGAGAATTATTCTATTAAAACCTATGTGGTGTTTTGATTAGCAAAGATTTGCATAAAGCAAAAAAAAGTTTCAATTACATTTTCAGTGGTTGATTGGACATAGATTAAAATATATATCTATATACTGTATCGTCTTTTTAACTACTTTGTAAGGTTTGGTGAGTCACAACTTCCTCATGTACGCCTAAAAAGCTAGTGTGCCTTAAATTCTAAAAACCGTTAAAAAAATAAAATAAACAAATGGTATTTCAAAAACGTTTTACCAGGAAGTAATACATTGAGTTACCTCTCATTTTCAAGTATTGGCACTCGCTACCGCATCAAATGTCAACTACTGCCCCCGGGACGTACCGACTTTAGAAATACCCATTGAATTGGCAAGTCCTCATCCTCACCATCAGATGATAATTGATAGGTTCAGAATCCTTTAGTTCCAGCCGCGGCAAAAACAAAACTAGTGTTGGCTACAGGCTCCCGGACACCACAGGAGAGCCCGGTAGTACTAATACGGTAAGAGGCTGCAGGTACTTCCACCAAATCCGCTCGGCAGACACCAGAAGTCTGTTTTGGACCTCCATTGAATTCACTTCTCTGAAGAGGCACTGTGGCTGCAGAAATAACCTGTATCCTTGTGCTGGTCGTGCGCCTAATCCTCCTCCCAGCACTGAGTCAGCCAAGAAGGTGTGTGACGCAGTGATGTATTGAATGAAAGGTCACTGCCCTCTAACAACCAACCCAGTGGGTCTTTGGACCAGGCACATTACCTACTCCGCTTCAGAACTCTCAATTTTGTGTGAACATTTACCCTTCTGCCTTCTCACCTCAGCCTTTCATGCGCACCTTCTTAGTACCGAAGATGATTTAATAAATCCACCACGCAGGAGGCTGTCTGATCTTTAAGTAGGGCCTTAGAATTAATAGGGGCTCTATAAATCCATGTTGCGCTTTATCCCAGATTCTTAAGGTACCCGTGTTCATGTGCTACCCCCCGCCACAGAGATTATTTTATGTATTTAATCTCATCTGTTTTTAATCCATCGGAAAAAAACAAATCATGTATGTATGTCGACCTCATTTTCCAGGGTCATATTACGATTTTAATGTTCTACCCTAATTTCCTTGCAATAGCTTTAGATTCTGTTTTTAATCGACATTTTTTACATTGTGTTCTTTCCTCGCCGCCTGTATTTTTCCCCCTGGTGTGTGGCTCTGTCCTAGATCTAGGTCTTGCTGTTAAGCCTCTGCATATTTTGGGATTATGAAACGTAAGTATTAATAGATTAGGACGTTTCCACAGCGAACTTTAACTCGCGCCTTTCATTGCAAGACTTCACCAGAAAACAAAATCTTGTTTCTCCAGCCGCTGTGCTACTGTTGGGATATGCAACTACATCTGCATATTTATTTTAATAAAGTAGTTGTAATGTCTGTCAATTTGTAACTGGTTTAGGAAAAGATTGTAACCTTCATGCATAAAACTAAGCTTTTTGTGTAGTGTTTTGTACATGATTGCAGTATGTTTAGGAAATTCGGCACCAAAGAGATTGGCACCTCTTAGGAATTACTCCAATTATTGAGAAATTGAACACTTGACAGTATTGGACAAACCTGCACTTATCTTGAGCAGACTTCCGTATTTCCTTCAGAGTTAAGGATATTCACAACCCCAGTGCCCTGTAACCTCTTCCTGTCTGAGATGCCCACAATGTTTTAGCCGCTCGGTGCATCTGGAAGCCCTGTGTGCCTTAAGGTCTGTGGATCTGCATGCTTTTTTTGTGTGGGGGGGGACAGGGGGGGGTTCCAAGAAACCTAACCCACATTTGAATTAAACAGGACACCCTTCACTAACAATACTGAAGCAATCTCGCCCAGAAGCCTATGAATTTAGAAACCCTTGTGTTTATCTCTAGCCTCCTGAGGTTCCCGGGATCACCTTGAGTATGCGCTGGGCTCTGACCTCCCGAAGAGTTAATATTAAAACCGCTAAGGTCCTCCTGAAAACACCAGATTTAAAAATAAAGGAAGAAATCTTTTAACACTTTCAGTGCCAGAGGGTCGTGTCACATAGATAGAGATCTATATATATATATCTCTATCTATATCCACGGATCCTCTGGCTCTTTTGAGCGCTCACATGATATAACCTTTTTGTCGGGCGCCTTCCGTGTGCTATGCGTTCGGAGCGCCGATCGTGCGCAGCCCCTAAAAACCCAAGCGGCGGCCAGTGACGTACGGTGCATGTTTTAAGTGCCCCTGAGGTGACACTTTTTGTTTTTTTGACGTACCATAAAGCAGGTAAAAATAAAATGCAAACCACTTGTTACAGTTTTATTTTTTTAAACTTGTGTCCTTCTATTTAGTACTTCTTATTACCCCACACTCAGCACTTAATCTTCAAATAAAGTGGTTAATGTACGGTCCTTTTTATATGGCGTACAGCTGTCTACGTCGAGGAGCTTAACCTCAGGGGGTGCTAGTCCTCAATACCCGCCCCCCACCAACAAGTCAGGTTTTCAGGATATCACAGCTTCAGCACAGGTGGCTGAAGGGGAGGCTCAGTCTTAGATTGAGCCTGCTGAGCTGGGATATCCTCAACCTGACATGTTGGCGGGGGGTGGGGTGCACTCCCTTCATAAAAGCACCACATTACTAGCAATGGTTAATTGCCACATGACGAGCGCGCAGCGTTTTCCAGTAAAATCCCTTCCTGAATGTGCAGGATATGAGAGTATTCTGTATGTGCAACAAGACCGAACCTTTCCACTTTGGCCTTAGGGCGCGGCTATGGATGCAGCCACAGTGGAAAGGTTCAGACTTGTTGCACATGCAGAATACTCGCATATCCCGCACATTCGGGAAGGGATTTTACTGGAAAACGCTGCGCGCTCGTTACGTGGCGATTAACCATTGCTAGTAAAAATGCCGTACCTCAATGCGGCAGGCCATGGAGTGTGTGATGGCGTGGACGATTTTTGTCACGCGGCGGCCGTATCACGCGTGTGGTTCAGCCACTGAGGGCGAACCTTTCACGTGGCGTCACGTGCTACGCCTCCCCGTCGCAGGAATCCTACAGGCCATGGATCGCTTCTCGTACAGGCGCGCGAACCGCCTCTGTCGTGCGTGCCTACTATATCCGTGGCCTAAGGCTACGCTTATACTAAGGACAACGTGACCGTTTGACGTCAGCCGTAGCAATAGCATGTGCAGGAGACCAGAGTGCAACGGGGGGGGCCGTGGCAGATGCGTGGCCGTGAGCGGTTCGCCCTCATTGGCTGAACTGCTGACGTCACGTGGCGATCGCCGGAAAAAAATACAAATTCTTTGACTACCGGCGATCGCTCGATTGCTCTGCAGCGCCGTTGCGGACGCGCCCACTATGGACACCCGCGACGGACTGCATGTACTTGGTACGGCGCTGCGCGACGTCGCCGTAGCAAGTACAATAAGCGTAGCCTTACTGATCATACATTTGCTGCGGCGTACGAAACAATGTTACGGTTATAATTCTGCAAATTCTAGTTTTGCTATTTTGTAGCAATATTGCCGGATGATGCTTGCAGGAGTAACCGTGCGAGGAGGCAATTCCTGTCCTGCATGGTTTGTGTGTGGCAGGAGACACTGTAAGACCATGTGACTTACAGTATCAAAGCGCCAGCTACGGCAGGAAACACGCCAGGTTTTCTTCAGTTTTTGTACCGGCGCCATGTTGCAATAAATTCATATATTTTTTTTTTAGTTTTTGTTCCTGCCTCCAGTTCTCTCATTTTTGCTGTGCTCCTTGCTACCTTCGTTCATTTCTACGGATACTTCTTTACGGGACGCACGCTGATCTGAACATACCTGCTACTCCTAGCACCATGGGTCCGTGAGTACCTTTTTAAAAGCCCTCCTATTACTGGTGCTGACACCTATGAAGGCTGTGATATTTGTTTGCTGATGCATGCCTGGATCTAGAGCTGCTGCTGTTGACTGACCTCATCTGTCGTCCTGCTCCATATCGGTGCTTCACCAGTCTGGTCCAGATGCACAGCGATCACCGGTATACGGGTGTTACTCACAAAATCGGATTATAAATATATATTCTCATTGCGTTTACTGTCCTTCCTTCGCTGTGTGGCTCGGCTGGGATCTTTGGGGCACTACATTGCAGATTCACTTCTAATATACATGGACTTGCGGTATCAGTCTGGTGTGCGCAGTGGAGGGGACGTGTCGGTCATTATCTGAGGCGGCTGTTCTGATCTATAGCGGATTCATGTATGAGCACAATCCCGAGCTTTGCGAGGCCTCTGTGTGCAAAGTATAGGGAGGCGTGGAGCGAGTTATTTAGCTGGGTAAAGGCGCTCTGCATTTTCCAACATATTGTTATCCGCAGATGACTCCCTAATTGTTATACTTATTTTTTTGTGTTCTACAAATCTCAAGTGTGTTGGAAGTTGGGACATAAAATGATCTCAATGCGCCTTTTATCAAAGGATAATGTGCAGCCGTGTGGCTAATTATTGTTTGTGTAGTTTTATTGAATCAAAACGGATTGGCCTTGTTTAGAGGCTGGTAGGTTTGGTATCCACACAAACGTACCCCCCGGCAGCTGTTCTGCCCCTTGTATATTTAAGTTGGCTTAAGGCTGCTGGACTGCGCTGATGCACATTTAATGAGATCCAGGATATCAGGCTTGCATTCCAACATGGCGGAAATCTAAAAATGGCAACTCCTATTTCCAAAGGGAAAGGGGGTGGGGGGGGGGGGCGGCGGCGAGAAGTATTGGTTTTTTTTTCATAAAAAAAACAAGTTTGTCTGGCTCCTAATTGTTACATTTTTTTTGGCCACCCCTACACCATACAGTGCATTAAAAACACTGAAATAACTAGAGCTGGCAGCTTCTGCTTCAGCGCTGTAATAAGGTGGGTGCACCTCTTCCTCCAAGTGTATGAAAATGAGTCTCGCGATATGTTGGCATGGTTGGGTTATCGCTAATTCGGGTGGTGTGAGCAGGTCCTGGGCTTTCTAGTTGCTTCATGCTGAATCTGTAATGGTTGATGGCTAGTATGTGCCACACTGATTTAGCGCAATCCATATACTAGACCCGCGGTCTCTAATATCTACTCGCAAAGGATCTCATCTTGTAACCCATGTTCTGGTGTACTATTATTATTATTATTACTGTCCTTTTACCATAGAGCAGGGAATTGTGGGAAGTGGGAACCCCACTGGGCGTTCATTTTCTTTCCCAGTTATTAGTGTAACCGGCACTGGACACGTGAGAGGGTTTCGCCCCACTCCTTGGACACAATCCCCCCCAGTGATTTGTTTCCACTTGACATTTCCTTTCTTTATTCAATGTGTGTAATGTTCACTGAAAAAATAAATCGCAGGAAACCGGGGGATGTTGAACTAATGAAGCCCGTGTGGTTAACAGGAATTGTGATTCTCTCGTGGAGCTTGGCGTTAAGTAACATTCAAACGCTGACAAAACAACGTATTCTTGGAACAGGAAAGAGCTTGCGATTTTCTTTAGAAACTGGTTTCCTTTTTCTCTAACCCACCAACTAAACCAGTCCCTTTGTGCCCCACAAGTGTTTCAGAGCTATGCTATTATTATTCCTTATTGTCAGCAAGAACAGTGATGGAGAACTACTGATCTAGAACCATCTTTAAAGTAATCTAGAACTCGTACTGTTCCTCTGGAATGCTATTCCATATTTTGCAGGCTATTGTTTTTTTCATTGCATAGGAGTTGTACACAGATCTGTTTAAACCCCACCACGCACACGCACACGCACACATGTGCAAAAGCCATCCAGTTGCTGGGCCGCTGTAATCTTACACGCTCAAAATATAGTTTATAATTGAACTCGCTGATCGGCGGCTGTTGTAGAAGATGAACAGGCACAGTCAGTTACGCACCTGTCTTAAATATGCAAATGTGTTGGCGCAGCATCCGCTTGTCCCACTCCCTGCTACCCAGAACTCCCTGCCACCCAGAACTCCCTGCCACCCAGAACTCCCTGCCACCCAGAACTCAGTGTGTCCTTTCTTTTTTTTGTAGGTGGCCATGGTGGAAGTTCAGCTAGATGCTGGTCACGATTACCCAGCCGGCCTCCTGATTGCTTTCAGTGCCTGTACCACGGTGCTGGTCGCTGTCCACCTCTTTGCACTTATGATCAGCACCTGCATTCTCCCCAACATAGAAGCGGTGAGCAACGTCCACAATCTCAACTCCGTCAAAGAGTCTCCGCACGAGCAGATGCATCGTTACATTGAACTGGCCTGGGCCTTCTCCACGGTCATTGGAACGCTGCTTTTCCTGGCAGAGGTGGTGCTCCTCTGTTGGGTAAAGTTTCTGCCAGTGAACAGTCCAAAGGATGCTGCTAGCAACTCTACCATTAGCTCAGGAAAAGCCGCAGCCATTGCATCAACAACCATCATGGTGCCGTTTGGATTAATTTTCATTGTGTTTGCTGTTCATTTCTACAGGTCGCTAGTTGGCCACAAAACAGATCGGCAGTTCCAAGAACTGAACGAACTTGCTGAGCTGGCCCAACTTCAGGATCAGCTGGATCACAGAGGCGACCCCGTACAATCCCCGGGCCATTACGCCTAAATCTTAATATCCCTTGCAGAAAAGGGTATGGATGCTTCTGCCTTCTGCTGTATTGAATAGCAGAACGCTGAGCGGTCGCACCGTCGCGGGGCTTCAGTACTGTGTCATTCCTCGGAATAAGAAGGCGCTTTTATTATAAGATATTACAGGGCAGAAGTTCGTATTAGGGATTTCCCCAGCCCCTCTGATCATGCTGCAATGTATAACGAAAGATAGTAGCTCTATATACTGCGTCAGCCAGTGATTGTGTAGAGAAAATACTGCAGAATTTAGCCCAGCGGGTTTTTGTTTGTTTTTGTGTTTTTTGCCAGCCCATGCATGATTATTATTTTTTTTTTTCTGGTGCCAAACAATGCAGTCTCCAACTAGTACAGGGGTGGCCAACAGGTCAGGTTTTCAAGATATCCAAGCTTCAGCACAGGTGGCTCAGTCAACGACTGCACCCCCTGTGCTGAAGCAGGGATATCCTGAAAACCTGATCTGTTTGTGGCCCTTGATGACTGGAGTTGGCTGCCCCTGGACTAGCAGAAAAACCCTTTGCCCGTTGCGATCCTGTTCTTTATCGGGGTTCGGCAAGGCCTATTACTGTAAGGTTGGGGACCAATCCTAAAGTAGGCCGATTCCCAAAGGTTGGAAGTGTTACTATGACCATGTCCTGCAACACGGCTTATGTGATGAATCATAATGACTACTGCTTTTAACCCCTTCTCTGCCAGAGGTGCAGGCAGGATGTAGCTTTGCATGCTTCAATGTTACAAGGTCACAAACAGGAATAATTCTAATGCATGCAAAAATAATCCCGTCGTTTTTCATTAGTCACTGGATTGTTTTTAATGCTTAACATAGCGTGTGTGTGTGTGTGTGTGTGTGTGTGTGTGTGTGTGTGTGTGTGTGTGTGTGTGTGTGTGTGTGTGTGTGTGCGTGTGTGCGCGCGTGTGTGTATATACATTTACATACAAGAACGGTTTAGTACCTGGCTTTTTTTTGTCACCATTGTAGAAAGCACCTTATTAATCGTGTTACCGTTGAGTTGATTGATTTTGTATCTGCTGCACGTGCCTTCAGTACATTGGACACACTGTATTACAAGTCCCCCACGCCTCAGTAATACCCAGGTATTGTTGCAGTTAATGCTTGCATGTGTATTTACAAAATGTGTGCCCTATATCAAAACGTGAATTAACATCTTATTATTAATTTGTCCCATAGCACTTTGAGAGAGAAAGCAGCCGTACTCTTCCTTGGGAAGAATGTATAAGAATGAGGCAGATGTATGGTCGTCTAGTTTTTACTGATGCAATATATATTGGGCCTGTTTTAATGGTGCCCACTTTGATAAACATTTTTTTACAGTTTTTATTAAAAATCTGTTATGCTTTAAAAAAAATAACAAATAGAGCTTAAGATGTAAAGTGTGTGTGTTGCTGCCAGAAAACAAATAAGCAATGTAATGAACTTTTCCCAGATAATGGATCCAATTTTTTTTTTTTTAATTTTTTTTGTAAAACAAATTCTTATAAAAAAATCAAATGTTGGAGGTCAAAGGGACGATGTTTATTTCAATGCAGCCCTTTACTGGTAGAGAAATTCAATAAGATGGCTTTAAATGAACGGAGTGTGTGTGGTCAGTCTCTGCTCATCTTTCTCAGAGTTACCCCGCAATTTCTTTCCCTATGAACTTACATTGTACTGTATACGCAGAATTACTGTCACGCAAAGGATATTTTCTATTCACCTAGGCTCAGCACTGTAACGACTTAAAGTAAACCCTGCTTGAGAATGTCATCAAGTTGCCCAGGCAATATTTAAAGGAAAATGCAATCTGATGTGAGCTGTAAAGAAGGGTTATTAAAATAATAAAGAATACAAAGTGTGTTACGGCCTGGTTTGTTCATCCAGACAGAATAAACCTTTGATATATACTTTTTAAAAGCTAAGGTTTTTGGTGCTCGTCCTGAGAGAAATGAATCTGATATTTAGACAGATATTGGATATTTACAGATTTTATTACGGTTGTAACAAAAGTAGGGGGTACAGAAAAAGGGAAGCGCACAATACAGTAGGGAAAATCCACCTTTTTATAAGAATATAAATGGCTTAAATTAGAATACACCGCTTACCACTTTGGACACAACCACTTTACCTCTGAACGAGGGGTGTGGGGGTCAGGGGAAATCTGGACATTTCATTGACCTATTGGTTATAAGACGGGAGCAGTTACGACTTGGTGAGCTAGATGTCTACGAATTCGGAATTCGAATGGCGTCTCACTTGGTGACCTATGGATGGGGGGGGGGGGGAGATGGTTTCCGGTTTCCCAACCCTGGTGTGATTGGGCTATTCAAGCATCATTTTTTTTATACCACGAGTGGGCTCGAGTCTCCCTGTTCACTCTTATCCACGGACCACAGACTCTTTGGAACGTTTTTATGGGATCATGTAACGCTTGTCTGCTTCTCCATGATCATAAATAACTTGCCAAATGTGTTTTATTTTTATGGCATATCTAGCGTTGGCTGATGCTGCTATACTGCCCCTCACTGCAGAAAAGGTGTATAATTGGCTTCTATATATCTGAAGGCGTTCAGGTGTGTAATACCATCTGTAACGTACCACCCGGACGGTTTATAACGTACCTCCCGGACGTTTCTTTCATTACGGTATGGACAGAAATGTCTTCAGGAGTAGTTAATGGTTCAGCTTCTTTTAACATAAGCAGAAAGAGGCTGTTGTCCAACACATTTAGCTATTAAAAGAAATAACTTTCACTGCTTTTTTTTATTTTTTTTTCTCCCCCCACCTTTAAAAGAAAGCGGTGAATGCGTCTTCTCCCCAGGGGAAGATACAGGCCGTGCATTGCAAAGCTGTTTTAATTTGCAGCCTTGGATTACTTTACCTAAGCTGCTGATCGATTTATGGGAGAACCAAATCAGCATAATCTTGTTTCCCAGGGTTCACTAAATGGCCGCCTTTTAGTTTCAAATCACTCTTTCAGTCAGTAACTCAGCAGGTACAATGTATCCTTTATATTAGCACAGTAACATTATCTATTGTTACAGTTTGAGCTGCAAACTGCGGGGAATATTGGCAATAAGTTATCACAAGTACAAAAGTGTTGGAAATATCTTGCACCGCTGGGGAGGTGGGCTAAAGCCTGCTATAGAAATCACAGTATATTAAAAATGTCATTAAGAGTTGACTGGTAAAATTAAGTATTAGCTAATACAGAACTGATTTTTTTTTTAAAGTAGGATATTGCATGGATTGCTCCTTACTGCATAATTATGTATTATTATTAGTAATGCTATATATTCATCGCTCAAGATATTATTACAACATAATTGGAAATCACTCTGATTGCTGCTGGGTCTGTATCTCTTCCGAAGACCCCTTTACTTTTGGAAAGCACAGAGCCGATAACCTGCACCATATTAAGCTTCTGTGACCGTCGCCATTATTAGGAGGGATTTGTTTTTACTTTGTAGTCAGTTGGTTCATTCTTGATCCCTGAGAAAGACCGCCTGCGCCTCTCGTAAAATACCCACAGGATCTGCCACTTTCACCTAGATCAATAAAGGTGGTTAGTGCGCTAAAGAGATGTTTAGGACATTACAGGTGCAATCCCACATAATTGGGATACTTTCCCCCATATCACACCCGTCCTTATCCGAGAGCCAGAAAAGATAAGGGGGGGGGGGTGCTCTGGCTGTACAAGCGCTCGCTGATCACACAGTGACGCACACAGGAAATCACACCCCTCCCCCCAGTCTTACTTTAACAAATATACTTATAGGTGTCAGATTAGGGTACAAAAGGCATCATTCCCCCACATGAGATCCCTTAAAGGCAATCCGAGCCGGTTTTTCTCTCCATTTTTGTAATACAGGAATGATGCAGGGGGTCTCCAGAGTTGAAGCCCATTAATTTCAGCTCCGGGGGAGGGGTCTCTGCTTCTGGAGATACAGACTTCCAAATAGGGTGCCGGTACCCACTCCAGGGTTCACTATATGGCTGCTTTCCAGAGCTCCCAGGCCAATAGGAAGCTGTGACGTCATCAGGTGTAGCTTCCTATTGGCCCATGTGACGAGGAAGCTGAAAACTGCAGGACATATCGCCACAGTCTTCGGAGGTAAGTATCTCTGGCAGCAGGGGGTCCCCGGAGGTAAGTATCTCTGGAAGCAGGGGGTCCCCGGAGGTAAGTATCTCTGGAAGCAGGGGGTCCCCGGAGGTAAGTATCTCTGGAAGCAGGGGGTCCCTGGAGGTAAGTATCTCTGGAAGCAGGGGGACCCCGGAGCTGAAGTTAAGGGGGTCCTCTTTAATCGTGTCACTGGAATTAATTCACCTTGATCCTAGGAGGGAATCAGATAATGCAGGGGGCTCAACTCCAGTCCTCAAGTGCCCCCTCCAACAGGTCAGGTTTTCAGGATATCCCAGCTTTGGCACAGGTGGCTCAATATAGAGCCTCTGATTGAGCCACCTGTGCTGAAGCTGGGATATCCTTAAAACCTGACCTGTTGGGAGGGGCCATAGGACAAGTTGAGAAGCCCCTGGTCTAATTCTTTAACAGCCTTGCGATTTAATGTACTGTGTGTATAGAAAGGCTGGACAAATAGCTGTTTTCATAGCAATATACCAAAATAATCTGTCCTGCTTTTATAAACATTACACATGACTGATTAATATAACAATGCCGCATGTGAGTAAGTCCGCAGCAAGGGAAAGCGGATGTATCCGTGTGACGTGAGAAAACAGATGGCGTGAATGACAAACCTTTACAGATGAATGTCTCATAACTTTTCCAACTGGGCAGCCAGAGAATTGCGCCTTAATACATGTTATGTGGCCTGCAAAACCTTCAGAGTGCCTTGACTTGCATTATGCTAAATGTTAATATACAAATATTTTCCCTGAGACGTCACTGCAGAGGCTGCATTACCCACATACTTCATACTGCTTGCACCAGCTGCCTGATTAAGCTCCATATATCTTCAGATGGGTGAGGCCATTTAGATAGCACTTTGGACTTGAGGGCGAGGGTTGGCCATTAGTAAAATGCTATAAAAGGTTCATGGATCTATTCTGTGCTGTATACGTGTTGTGTTCCTGATGCGCTTCTTCCCCCGCTCTAGAACATTGGTTGAGTTATCTAGAATGCCATTACCTGGGGTATGGGATATATAGGTGGGGAAGGCGCTTCGTCACGTCCATGATCAACCATCGTCCCGCATTTTGGGATATCTTCTACCCATACGCCTTCGTACAGCTGCCCTTTATCCAAGTAGAGGAACTTGCCCGGGCCATGTTTCTTTCCGTCCTTCCAGGAACCCTCGTAGCGATTCTCATTTGCTGTCGCACAACGACAGAGCACAAACTGATATTTTAACCCTTTCGCTGTTAGACCAGCCAGCAGAGCATTGGGTTTCAGGCTCACCGGCAGCGGAAGGGGTTAATAGGACAGTAAGATGCTTCTATGATCCCGAATAAAAGCGACTGTCAATATGAGATTTGCATAATGAGATGCATAGTTATACTTACCAAGCTTGGCCATAACATGAGGGCAATGTACACATCCACATGCAGCCATAACACGAGGGACATGCACATATCCACATGCAGCGATGACATGAGGGACATGCACACATCCACATGCAGCCATAACATGAGGGCAATGCACACATCCACATGCAGCGATGACATGAGGGACATGCACACATCCACATGCAGCCATAACATGAGGGCAATGCACATATCCACGTGCAGCGATGACGATCCTGTGCTGGATTTTAATGAAATGCGGTGAAGCAGAATTGTCAGCAAAGCTTGAAGCCCCATTTATTTAAGCCAGTGAGAAGGGCCTTCACAGCACAGTGAGAAGGGCCTTCACAGCACAGTGAGAAAAGGCCTTTCACGCCCACATGAAGGCCGGAGACAGGCCCCAGCGGAAGCGGCCCGACAGCAGCAGCGAATAGGGCCTTCACCGCACATCGAAGGAAGGGCCGGCAGCAGACAGCGAGAGGGCCTTCACAGCACAGCGAGAGCCTTCACAGCACAGAGTGAAGGGTCTTAAGGCTCGAGCATGAGCCTGTCGCACAGTGAAGGTCCCGGAGCAGCACAGCGAGAAGGGTACCGTGGAGCCAGCGATAGCGCTCACCAGCACAGCGAGAAGTGGCCTTACACACACAGTGAGAAGGGCCTTCACAGCACAGCGAGAAGGGACCTCATCACACGCGGAAGGGCTTCACAGCACTACAGCGAAAGGCCTTCACAGACACAGCGTAAGGGCCTTCACAGCACAGCGAGAAGGGCCTTCCACAGCAATCAGCGATAAGGCCTTCACTCACAGGAGAAGGGCTTCACAGCACAGCGAGAAGGGCCTTCACAGCACAGCGAGAAGGGCCTTCACAGCACAGCGAGAAGGGCCTTCACAGCACAGCGAGAAGGGCCTTCACAGCACAGCGAGAAGGGCCTTCACACACAGGGAAGGCCTATCCACAACAGCAAGAAGGCCTTCACGCACACGAAAGGCCGATCACACAGCGAGAAGCGGACAGCACAGCGAGAAGTGTCCGGAGCAGCACACAGCGAGAAGGGGCCAGGAGCAGCACAGTGAGAAGGGCCCTCCTTCAGGCCTTACACAGCACAGTGAGAAGGGCCTACAGCACAGCGAGACAGGCCGCCAGCACGAGCGGAAGGCCGGAGCAGCACAGCGAGAAGGCCGGAGACAGCCACACCGCGACAAATGGCCGGAGCAGCACAGGTGCAGAAGTGGCGCTTCACGGCACAGTGAGAAGGGCCTTCACAGCACAGCGAGAAGGGCCGGAGCAGCACAGCGAGAAGGGCCGGAGCAGCACAGCGAGAAGGGCCGCAGATCCTTATCCGCTGGGGTCTGTGCTACAGGGACATTGTAACTCTACCCGCAGCAACCAAAAGGGAAACATAACCAGGTCTATTTATACACACGCAGGCTCCGTTCACTAGAGCAGGGGGCGCAACGCCAGTCCTCAATCACCCCCCCAACAGGTCAGGCTTTTAGGGCATCCCTGCTTCAGCAAAGGTGGCTCAATCAGAGGCTCAGTCTTTGACTGAGTCACCTGTTCGGAAGCTGGGACTGATTGAGCCACCTGTGGGGGGGGGGGGGGGTCTTGAGGACTGGAGTTGAGCCCCCTGCACTGGAGCACTCTGAGAAAATGGTTTCACAGCGATTCAAATAGGATGAAGTCTAAATGTCAGACCTCGGAAAAACGAGAGAGTGACGGTAATCCCAAATACAAAGAAGCACTGTACGTACTGTCTAACCACCAATAGAAACTGATTCGGGTACATCTAGGATTCTGTCAACAGCCTAATGAGACAAGGTCGTATGCTCAATGTACAAACCCAACCCCAACAAGAGTAAGAGGCGTAAAGAGAATTAGATTATCCTCCCTGCAAGTCTCACCCTACTAATAGGTGTGTGTGTGTGTGGTGTGTGTGTGTTGTGTGTGGTGTCTGTGGTGTGTGTGTGTGTGTGTTCACTAACATGGGTGGACTTCTGACTTAAAGAATCTAACGCTTCCTCTTCTGGTCCATTCCTCCTACCTATACTATATTTAGCCACATTGGTTTTGACTTATTTCTTTTGTACTTATTGTAAGTGTACGTCTCCTTGACTTTTATGCCACCATTAATGTACATATGCGCTTCACAGTAGTAATACACATGGTAATCATATAAATAACAGATTAAATAAATAACAGTCATAAGAATATGTGCTTCAGACATAAAAGTACACATTAGGAAGAGGAGTCCCTGCCCCGAGGAGCTTACAATCTAATGGTAGTAGGTGAGAAACGTAGCAGAGACAGTAGGAGGGAGTTCTGGTAATCTGCGTCTGCAGGGGCCAGCGCTTTATGTATCATGTGTCAGTATTATCACCAGTGGTAACTCTGTGAACAAAGCGCCCGCAGGCGCGAAACGCGTTAGAGGACCCTGTTTTAGCGATGGCTACTATCATCTTGAAAAAGCATTTTTAAATTTCACTAGTAGCCTCCAGCCTTTCATTTTGCAGCAGTGCTCCATCATCTTTTTTGGCTATCTATACTCATTCTATGGACGGAGGCACGCCATTTTAACCGGGACTGCTATGGACAACAAAACAGCGAGTTATTCACATTTATCAAAATAACCTTGTATGCAGATAGGCTATTGTGGCTGTAGCCTAGGGACAGAGGCTATTGTTGCTCTAGACTAGGCAGGGGCTATTGGTGCTCAGCCTAGGGACAGAGGCTATTGTTGCTGTAGCCTAGGGCAGAGCTATTGTTGCCGACCTAGGACAGAGGCCGTATGTTGCTCTAGCCTAGGGACCGAGGCTATTGTTGCTCTAGCCTAGGGACAGGGGCTATTGTGCTCTACCTAGGACAGAGGCTATGTTGCTCGAGCCTAGGGACAGAGGCTATTGTTGCTCTCCAGGCTGGACAGAGGCTATGTTGCTCTATGCTAGGGACAGATGGCTATTGTTGCTCTAGCTAGGGACCAGAGGCTATTGTTGCCTCTAGCATAGGACAGAGGCTATTGTTGCTCTAGCTTTAGGGACAGAGGCTATTGTTGCTCTAGCCTAGGAAGATGCTATTGTGCTCTAAGGCAGGCTTATTTGCCCTAGCAGGGCAAGGCTATTGTTGCTCTAGCCTAGGGACAGAGGCTATTTGTTGTCTCAGCCTGGGACAGAGGCTATGTGCCTAGCCTAGGGGACAGAGGCTATTGTTGCTCTCGCCTAGCTAGGGACAGAGGCTATGGTTCTCTAGCCTAGGACAGAGGCTATTGTTGCCCTAGCCTAGGACAGAGGCTATTGTTGCTCTAGCCTAGGGACAGGCATTGTTGCTCTAGCCTAGGGACTGAGGAGGCTATTGTTGCTCTAGCCTAGGAACAGAGGCTATTGTTGTCTTTAACCTAGGGACAGAGGCTATGTTGCTTGTACCTAGGGACAGAGGCTATTGTGCTTAGCCATAGGGACCAGAGCTATTGTTGCTCTAGCATGTGAGCAGGAGCAGAGGCTATTGCTTGTGCTTGCTGCCAGGGACAAGGCTATTGTTTCTCGTAGCCTAGGTCAGAGGCTATTGTTGCTGTAGCCTAGGGACAAAAGACACCAGAGCTATTGGCGTGGAGCCTTAGCATAGGACAGAGGCTATTTTGCTGGTCCTAGGGCAGAGCTATTGTTGCTCGCCTAGGGACAGAGGCTATGGTTGTGCATTCTAGCCTAGGGACAGAGGCTATTGTGTTGGCTGTAGCCTAGACAGAGGCTATTGTTGGTCCTAGCCAGGGCCAGTAGGCTATGTTGCTAAGCTCTAGGCCTAGGGACAGAGGCTATTGTTGTCTCTAGCCTAGGACAGAGGCTATTGTGGGTAGCCAGGGACAGAGCTGATTGTTGTTTGCTCTAGCCTAGGGACAGAGGCTTATTGTTGCGTGCTGTAGCCTAGGGACAGAGGCTATTGTTGTTCTCTAGCCTATGGACAGAGGCTATTGTTGCTGTAGCGCCTAGGGGACGAGGCTATTGGTGCTCTAGCCTTGAGTGGACAGAGCTAGTGTTTCTGTAGCCTAGGGACAGAGGCTATTGTTGTGCTTTAGCCTAGGGCAGAGGCTCTTGTTTGCTTAGCCTAGGACAGAGGCTATGTTGCCGGTAGCCTGCTAGGACAGAGGCTATTGTGTTGCTAGCCTAGGGACAGAAGGCTATGTTGCTGTACCTAGGGACAGAGCTATTTGCTGCCAGGCTAGCGCTAGCTGGACAGGGAGCTCATTGTTGCTCCAGCCTAGGTCAGTTGACTATTGTTAGCGGTTCGACGCCTCAGGGACAGAGGCTATTGTTTGCTCTTGTAGCACTAGGGACAGAGGCTATTGCTGCTCTAGCTAGGACAGATATGCTATTGTTGCTCTAGCCTAGGGACAGAGGCTATTGTTGCTAGTAGCCTAGCACAGGCTATTTGTTGTAACGCCCAGGGACATGAGCTATTGTTGATCTACGCCTAGGGACAGAGGCTATTGTTGCTCTAGCCTAGGGACAGAGGCTATTGTTGCTGTAGCCTAGGGACAGAGGCTTGTATAGCTCTAGCTAGGACTAGTAGTGTTGTCTATGCCTAGGGACAGAGGCTATTGTTGCTTAGCCTAGGGACAGATAGGGCTATTGTTTGCTCTCTAGCCTAGGGACAGAGGCTCATTGTTGCTCTAGCCTATGTACAGAGGCTATTGTTTCTGCTAGCCTAGGGACGAGGCTATTGTTGCTCTAGCCTAGGGACAGAGGCTATTGTTTGCTGAGCTAGGGACAGAGCTATTGTTGCTCTAGCCTAGGGACAGAGGCTATGTTGCTCTAGCCTAGGGACAGAGGCTATTGTTGCTCGAGCTAGGGCAGAGCTATTTGTGTACCTAGGGACAAGGCTATGTTGCTCTAGCTAGGACTCAGTGCTATTGTTGCTCTACCTAGGACAGAGGCTATTGTTGCTCTAGCCTAGGGACAGGAGGGCTATTGTGCTGTAGCCTAGGGACAGAGGCTATTGTTGCTCTAGCTAGGGACAGAGGCTATTGTATGCTTAGCCTAGGGACAGAGGCTATTGTCTTGCTCTAGCTAGGGACAGAGGCTATGTTGCTGTAGCACTAGGGCACAGAGGCTTTGTTGCTGTAGCCTAGGGACAGAGGCATTGTTGCTCTAGCCAGGGACGAGGCTCTGTTGCTGTAGCCTAGGGACGAGGCTATTGTTGCTCTAGCCTAAGGACAGAGGCTATTGTTGCTGTAGCCTAGGGACAGAGGCTATTGTGGCTGTCTTCTGTAGCTAGGGACCGACGGCTATGTGCTTAGCCTAGGGACGAGAGGCTATTGTTGCTAGCCTAGGGCAGAGGCTATTTGTTGCACTAGCTATGGGGACAGAGGCTATTGTTGCTCTAGCCTAGGACAGAGGCTATTGTTGCTGTAGCCTACGGGACAGAGGGCTATTGTTGCTCGTAGCATAGGGACAGAGGCTATTGTTGCTGTAGCTTAGGGCAGCTATTGTTGAGTAGCTAGGGCAGAGGCTATTGTTGCTTAGCCTAGGGACAGAGGCTATTGTTGCTCTAGCCTAGGGACAGAGCTATTGTTGCTCTAGCCTAGGGACAGAGGCTATTGTGTCGCTGCTAGCCTAGGGACAGAGGCTATGTTGCTCTAGCCTAGGGACAGAGGCTATTGTGTGCTCTAGCCTAGGGACAGAGGCTACTTGTAGCTGTACAGACAGTTGCTAGGGGACAGAGGCTATTTGTTTGCTCTAGCCTAGTGACAGAGGAGTGCTATTGTAGTATGCAGTATCCTGGGACAGAGGCTATTGTTGCTCTAAGGAACAGAGCATGGTCTCTAGCAGGGACGGCTATTGTTGCTGCTAGCACTAGGGACAGAGGCTGATGTTTCGTCTAGCCTAGGGACAGAGGCTTTGGTTGTTCCGGTTAGCCAGGGACAGAGGTCTATTGTGTTGCTCTAGCCTAGGACAGAGCTATTGTTGCTCTAGCCAGGGACAAAGCTATGTTGCCCTAGCATGGGACAGAGGCTATTGTGCTCTAGCCTAGGGACAAGTGTCTATTGTTGCTAGTAGCATAGTGGACAGAGGCTATTGTTGGCTGTAGCCTAGGGACAGTTAGAGCTCATTGTTTGCTCTAGATCCTAGGGAACGATCTATTGTTGCCTCTCGCTAGGGAACGAGGCTATTGTTGCTGTAGCCTAGGGACAGAGGCTATTGTTGCTAGCTAGGACAAGGCAGCAGAGGACAGGGCTATTGGTTTGCTCTAGCCTAGACAGAGGCTATTGTTGCTCTAGCCTAGCGGACAGAGGCTATTGTTGCTCTAGGCCTAGGACAAGAGGCATTGTGTGCGTAGCCTAGGGACAGAGGCTATTGTTGCTACTAGGTCCTAGGGACAGAGGCTATGTTTGCTGAGCCTAGGGACAATGGCTATTGGTGCTTAGCCTAGGGCCAGAGGCTATTGTTGCTGTAGCCTAGGGACAGAGGCTATGGTGCTGTCTTAGCTCGGGACAGAGGCTATTGTTCGTAGCCTAGGGACAGAGGCTATTGTTGCTCTATAGCCTAGGGACAGGCGTCTCTTTGCTCGAGCCCAGACAGAGCTATTGTATGCTCCTCGCCAGGATCAGAGCTAATTGTTTCTTCTAGCCTAGCGGACAGAGGCTATTGGTTGGCTCTAGCCTAGGCAGAGGCTCTGTTGCTCTAGCCTAGGACAAAGGCTATGTTGCTGTAGCCTAGGGCAGAGTCTTTGTTGCTGTAGCCTAGGAAAGAGCTATTGGTTGCTGTACCTATGACCGAGCTATTGTGTTCCTGTAGCCTAGGGACAGGCTTTGTTGCTGTAGCCTAGGGACAGAGCTATTGTTGCTGTACGCCTATGGACAGAGGCTATGTTGCGCTGCCTAGGGACAGAGGCTATTGTTGCTCTAGCCTAGGGACAGAGGCTATTGTTGCTCTAGCCTAGGGACAGAGGCTATTGTTGCTGTAGCCTAGGGACAGAGGCTATTGTTGCTGTAGCCTAGGGACAGAGGCTATTGTTGCTCTAGCATAGGGACAGAGGCTATTGTTGCTCTAGCCTAGGGACAGAGGACTATTACTCTAAAGTGACTGTGGGTGGGCTCTCTTCATTGGGAATTTATTCCTACATCCACAGTGAGTTTTGTCCTATTATTGAAGTCCTTAACTATGGCTTTATTGTGAGCCTTATGCCTTTCAACTGCACATACCATTTATTCAATGGATATATAAGTTTCTGGACTTTAAAAGCTATATTGCAATCGTCATCCTGGACATTAGAAGCACCATCCTGGGATTTACTTCTCACCATCACTTATCCACAGTGCTATTCGTATGCCTCTTTAAGCAATTGTGTTTTTACGGTGGGTCTTAAAGGTGGATAGAGAGGGTGCTAGTCGGGTATTGAGGGGAAGGGCATTCCAGAGGTGCGGGGCAATCGGTGAGAAAGGTTTAAGGCGGGAGAGGGCTTTAGATACAAAGGGGGTAGAAAGAATACATCCTTGAGGAGAACGCAAGAGTCGGGATGGTGCATAGCGAGAAATTAGGACTGAGGTGTAAGGAGGAGCAGAAGAGTGTAAAGCTTTAAAAGTGAGGAGAAGAATAGAGTGTGAGATGCGAGATTTGATCGGAAGCCAGGGGAGGGATTTCAGGAGGGGAGACGCGGAGACAGATCTAGGAAAGAGTAGAGTGATTCTGGCAGCCGCATTTAGGATAGATTGTAGGGGAGACAGGTGAGAGGCAGGAAGGCCGGGCAGCAGGAGGTTGCAGTAATCGAGACGGGAGAGAATGACGGTCTGTGTCAGAGTTATAGCAGTCGAGCAACAGAGGAAAGGGCGCATCTTTGTTATATTGCGGAGGAAAAAGCGACAGGTTTTAGAAATGTTTTGAATGTGAGAGAGGAGTCGAGTGTGACCCCTAGGCAGTGTGCTTGGGCTATTGGGTGAATGATGGTACTACCAACAGTAATGTGGAAGGAGGTAGTAGGGCCAGGTTTGGGAGGAAGTATGAGGAGCTCTGTTTTTGCCATGTTAGGTTTAAGGCGGAGGAGGGCCATCCAGGATGATATCGCAGAGAGACATTCGGAAACTTTGGTCTGTACAGCAGGTGTAAGGTCAGGTGTTGAAAAGTATATTTGTGTGTCGTCAGCATAGAGGTGATATTTAAACACAAGAGATGTGATTAGGTCACCTAGTGTGAGTGTGTACAGATAAAAGAAAAGAGACCCCAGGACAGATCCCTGGGGTACCTCCACAGAGAGATCAATAGAGGATAGAGCTTTGTTCCGAATACCAAGAGTATGGAGAATGTGAAGGAGAAGAGGGTCGTCCATGGTGTCAAATGCTGCAGAGAGGTCGAGTAATATGAGCAGAGTTGTAATGACCTCTGTCTTTGGCAGCATGGAGGTTATTTTAGTGAGGACTGTTTCAGTGGAGTGAGCAGTGCGGAAGCCAGATTGTAGAGGGTCTAGGAGAGAATAGGTGTTGAGAAAATGGAGCAAGCGAGAGAATACAAGGCGTTCAGGGAGTTTAGAGGCAAAAGGCAGGAGGGAGACAGGTCGATAGTTAGAAAGACAGGTAGGCTCAAGCTTGCTGTTTTTGAGTAATGGTATCTGTTGCATGCTTGAAGGAGGATGGAAAGGTACCAGAGTAGAGGGAGGAGTTAAAAATGTGTGTGAGCGTAGGGATTATAGTAGGACCAAGAGGTTTTAGGAGATGGGAGGGAATGGGGTCAAGAGAGCAAGTGGTAGAGGGAGAAGAGGAGATCAACAGTGACACATCCTCCTCTGTGACAGCGGAAAAAGAGTCAAGGAAGGCAGGAGGAGAGTTAGGAAGAGGTGTAGGATGGAAGGAAGAAACAGAGGGGATGTTCTGCTGTATGGATTCTACCTTTTCCTTAAAAAAAAAAGTCAGCAAAGTCCCGAGGTGAGATGGAGGAAGAAGAGGCAGCTGAGGGTGGTTTGAGTAGAGCGTCAAAGATGATGTGTTCTTTTCTAACAATGTTTTAAAGACTGGCCATTTATCTTCTACATTCATCCCAGTTTATTCCTTGTAGATTAGCCCGCAGTTTATTAAAATATGCGTTTCTAAGGTTTAAGGTCTTTGTTGAACCCAAGTAAATCTGTTTTTTGATAATTTATTTCAAATGAGACCATGTTATGATCGCTGTTACCCAAATGTTCCAGGACTTGAATATTTGTTATTACTTCTACATTGTTTGATATGACCAAATCCAGTATTGCCCCTCTCCTGGTTGGTTCCTCAATAATTTGGGTCATATAATTGTCTTTAAGCATCCCCAAAAACCTGTTTCCTTTTGTTATAACGCTAATCTCATTGCCCCAGTCGCTGTTTGTATAATTAAAATCACCCATGATGCAAACATGACCCAGTTTTGATGCCTTCTCCATTTGCAAAAGTATTTTAGCTTCCTCAATCTCACAGATATTTGGTTGTTTATAGCATATTCCCACAAACATTTTCTTTATACTTTTACCTCCACTGCTAATTTCTATCCACAAGGTCTCTACATTTTCATCATTCCCTTCATAAACATCATCCCTTATAATAGGTTTTAGATCCGGCGGAGGAGTTGGACGTCAGCTGGCGGGGGAGGGAGAGGAGGACGTCAGCTGGCGGGGGAGGGAGAGAAGGACGTCAGCTGGCGGGGGAGGGAGAGAAGGACGTCAGCTGGCGGGGGAGGGAGAGGAGGACGTCAGCTGGCGGGGGAGGGAGAGGAGGACGTCAGCTGGCGGGGGAGGGAGAGAAGGACGTCATCGAGCTTCCGCGGTGTTGTGGGGGAGCCAGACCGGTGTTCTGGGGTGGTAGCCTCCATGATCTCTAGTGGTGCAGCGCCTCCACTCTTCTATCTCCAGGGTAATGGACAGGACCGTTATAGAAGAACCCTCGGGTCCCAGGGTAGTACTCTCCAAGTCACACACAGTCTTACGGATGAAGAATAGTCTCTTTATTTGACAGAGCAACAATATCCCAACGATAAGGCTTCCACAAGCCGCAACACAATCGCCAGGACGGGTTATACCACAGCTCACCCTCCGCCCAAATACTTCCTCCTCTCCTTCCCTCCAAGCACTCTTCCGGCAGGATGGTCTGAGTAGGGCTTCAATTACCCGTGGCCCACCCCCGAGGTTAGCTCGAGGTGGGTCTTGAATTCTCCCCCATCACCCCTGGCAGTGGGTGAGGGCATTGGCTCCACAGTCTATAATTCTATCAGCTCTACCTATAGACGCGATGGTTCAGTTTCCTTCTCTCTCTCTCTCCCGGCACGTGCGCCGCGGGAGCCGTAGCCTCCTTGATACTCTCGGACCGTTCCGCAGGATGTGGCTACGGCATAATAACGGCAACTCTAGACTTCGATATCACTGTCACTCGAACTCTTCTAAGCTACTCTCTCGAACGACGAACCCAGCAAACAAGAAGAACAAGCACAAGAACGCCCACTCGCCGCGAGTTGGCTGCTAAATATAGAGCTAGCCCCCGCCCTCATGGTGTCAGCAGAACCTCCTCTCTTGCTCACGCCTGCAGCAAAGTCCCGAGCCTGCGTCACCACTCAGGATAGAGCTATGAAAGGGAACAACCCATAATGATTACTGGTGCCTGATCTTAACAGGACTTATACAGTAGAAGGAGATAGGTATAGCTGTGCTGTTTACAGGGCGGCTACACCGGTATTAACCCTCTCTGGGCGTGTAGTGTATAACGGTATTACCTCTCTGGGCGTGTATGTGTATACCGGTATTACCTCTGCGTGCGATGTGTATACCGGTCTTACCCTCTGGGTGTGTATGTGTATACCGGTATTACCTCTCTGGGCGTGTATGTGTATACCGGTATTACCTTCTCGGGGCGTGTATGTGTATACCGGTATTACCTCTGGGAGTGTATGTGTATACCGGTATTACCTCTCTGGGCGTGTATGTGATACCGGTATTACCTCTCTGGAGTGTATGTGTATACACGGGTATACCTCTCTGGGCGGTGTATGTGTTATACCGGTATTACCTCTCTGGGAGTGTATGTGTATACCGATCGACCTCTCTGGGCGGATGTGTATACCGGTATACGTATATCCTAACTCTCTGGGCGTGTATGTATACCGGTATTAACTCTCTGGGCGTGTATGTGTATACCGGTACCGTCTCTGTGGGTGTAGTATATACCGGTATTACCGTCTCGGGTGTGTATGTTTATACCGGTATTCCCCTTCTCTGGGCGTGGTATGTAATACCGGTATTACCTCTCTGGGGTGTGTATGTTATTATTACAGCGTATTACCTCTCTGGGCGGTATGTGTATATCGGTATACCCTCTGGGGTGGTATGTATATACAGGTATTACCTCTCTGGGTGTGTATGTATATACCGTATAGCTCTCTGGGCTGTATGTGTTATACCGGTATTATCCTCTCTGGGACGTGTACGGTATACCGGTATTAATCCTCTCGGGTGTGTATGTGTATACGTATCACATACACACCAGAGAGTAATACAGGGATTACACATTAACGCCCCCAGGAGGGAGACCGGATGACACAACACGCCAGAGAAGGTAATACCGTATATACATACACACCAGGAGAGGTAATACCCTGTAATACATACACACCCAGAGAGCGGGTCATACCGGTATACACATACACGCCCAGAGAGGTAATACGGTATATACATACACACCCAGAGGTGGTAATACTGTATATAACATACACGCCAGGAGATGGGTTTAATAGCCGGTATTATAAAAACATACACACCCAGAGAGGTAATACCGGTATTATACATTACCACCCAGAGAGGTGGTAATACCGGTATACCAAATCACACGCCCAGAGAGGAATACCGGTTAGACACATACAAAGCCCAGAGAGTTAATAAACGGTTATACAATACACGCCCAGGAGAAGTGAGGTAATACCGGTATACACATACACGCCCAGAGAGGTAATACCGGTATACACATACACTCCCAGAGAGGTAATACCGGTATACACATACACGCCCAGAGAGGTAATACCGGTATACACATACACACCCAGAGAGGTAATACTGGTATACACATACACTCCCAGAGAGCCAATACCGGTATACACATACACACCCAGAGAGGTAATACCGGTATACACATACACGCCCAGAGAGGTAATACCGGTATACACATACACGCCCAGAGAGGTAATACCGGTGTAGCCCCCTGTAAACAGCACAGGCTATACCTATCTTCCTTCTACTGTGATAAGTCCTGTTAAGATCAGGCACCAGTAATCATTATGGGTTTTCCCCTTTCATAGCTCTATCCTGAGTGGTAGACGCAGGCCTGGACTTTGCTGCAGGCGTGAGCAAGAGAGGAGGTTCTGCTGACACCATGAGGGGCGGGGCTAGCTCTATATTTAGCAGCCAACTCCGGCGAGTGGGCGTTCTTGTGCTTGTTCTTCTTGTTTGCTGGTTCTTCGTTCGAGAGAGTAGCTTAGGAAGAGTTCGAGTGAACAGTGATATCGAGAGTCTAGAGTTGCCGGTTATTATGCCGTGAGCCACGAATCCTGCGGAACGGTCCGAGGAGTATCAGGAGGCTACGGGCTCCCCGGCGCAGCGTGCCGGGAGAGAGAGAGAGAGAGAGGAACTGAACCGATCAGCGTCTATAGGTAGAGCTGATAGAATTATAGACTGGTGGACCAATGCCCTCACCCCACTGCCAGGGGTGATGGGGGAGAATTCAAGACCCACCTCGAGGCTAACCTCGGGGGTGGGCCACGGGGTATTGAAGCCCTAGCTCAGACCATCCTGCCGGAAGAGTGACTTGGAGGGAAGGAGAGGAGGAAGTATTTGGGCGGAGGTGAGCTGTGTATAACCCGTCCTGGCGATTGTGTTGCGGCTGCTGGAAGCCTTATCGTTGGGATATTGTTGCTCTGTCAAATAAAGAGACTATTCTTCATCCGTAAAGACTGTGTGTGACTTGGAGAGTACTACCCTGGGACCCGAGGGGTTCTTCTATACCGGTCCTGTCCCATTACCCTGGGAGTATAGAAGATGGAGGCGCTGCACCACTAAGAGATCATGGAGGCTACCACCCCAGAAGCCCGGTCCTGGCTCCCCCACAACACCGCGGGAAGCTCAGGCCCTCCTGTTCCTAACAGGTACGCACCACACCGCATGTAATCTGCCCTCATGTACCCTAGACACCACCGTAGAGTCTGGGGGGGGGGGGGGGGGAAGCAGGGTTACACCGGTATACACATACACTCCCAGAGAGGTAATACCGGTATACACATACACGCCCAGAGAGGTAATACCGGTATGCACATACACGCCCAGAGAGGTAATACCGGTATACACATATACGCCCAGAGAGGTAATACCGGTAAACACATACACGCCCAGAGAGGTAATACCGGTATACACATACACACCCAGAGAGGTAATACCAGTGTAGCCATGTGTAAAAATGGTGTACATATCTTTCTCATGCTGGCAGTAATCCTGGTAAGTAGGCAGGGTTGCCAGTAACAATCATGGAGTTTTGCCCTCACACCCTGGTGAAGTGTAACAAAGGAAATGACAACATGTTTTGTGTCCACTGTTAGTGACACAAAGGTGGGTCTGTTTCTGGAGTCTATATAAGACACAGCACGGCCTAAAGTTAGTGTGTTAGAAAGAAGAGTTCAAGGTGGTCCATCTGCAGCGGTCTAAGGCTGTCTGTCAGAAGTGCAAGCTGAATACACACTGTGTCCAGGGATCTGGCACAGCTGCTGATCTCCCTTAGGGGAGAGGTGGAGAGCAACTCAATTAAGAGAGGAGGAACCTTCTGAATGGAGTACCTCATGGAAATGCTGGGCTAAGTACATCCAATAAGATGGGCAGTCTGCCAGAGGAGATGACATTAAAGATGCCCTGGTTCAAAAGATCCCTTCTGTGTGAGAGTAGAGTTATTCAGCAGAAAGATGCACCAAGAAGGAGTTCCCCATCAGATACTTCCCCCTGCTGCCGTAGGGATCCTGATGGGGTGGAGGCGCTGTACCGAATGTGAGTAGGACTCAGAACACTACCTCAGACGCCTGTCATGGTGATATTCCCCTATACCAACCAGCGGGAGACTCAGGAGTCCTGTTACCAGCAGGTGCACCACATCACACAGACATGTAATGGGGGCCGATTAGACCACAGGGGCCAATCTGAGATTGGGTGGGGGCCCTAGAACCGTTACACCAGTATGCACATACACGTCCAGTATTACCTCTCATTTTTACTGGACAGAGTGTCCAAATTCAGGACAGTCCGGTTCAATACTGGACACCTGGACTCCCCTAGATACGCCGCACACTCACTGAGCCGCTTTTTTTTCTTTCCCTGGCTGCTTTTGAATTTAATTTTTATTTCTATTTATAAAGGCCCAAAGCCTGCATTAGTGTGTTCACACAGCGCCTCCTGCTGGTTATTCGCACTTGCTCTCACTGGGCATCACTCAGCTGTTTTGCACGAAGGTTTCTGGGATCAGGGAGCAGGTTTTTGTCTATGTTTGGATACAATTGGACGCCATTTTTAATCAAGATGGCCGGCTGAACCATTCAAAACTGCACTGATTTTACCCAAATTCGTCAGGAGTGTAAATAGCGGGACTGAATTGAGAAAATCCATGTTATTTATGCACATTGGTCAAGTTTATGTTGGATGCTCCAGAGTGGGAACTGGAAAAAATGTGCATGGTTTGTGCCTGATGGAAAAAAATAAAACAAAATATAGTTTCCCCAACAGCATTAGAATAAAAATACATTATACATTAAGAAACGGAAAAAAATGGAATTATCCATTTATAAATCTCAGTATTTTTTTATTTCGGAGAATTCACGAGCAGCGCCGGCTACTTTCACCTAATTACATATCATTTGTATGTTATAATATTTGTGACGCCATTATTATATTATAATGACATCATAATATAACATGCATGTAAATGACATGTATAATATGTTATAATATTTGTGACGCCATTATTATATTATGATGACATCATAATATAACATGCATGTGTAGCCAGGTCCCCCCTGCCTGCCAAGCCCCCCCCTCACCTTCCTGGCGATCGCGGGTGCCGCTGAGCCTATGGCGGTCCCGTCGGCCGCTCGGAAGAGTGGGGGCGGTCAGGATCCTGCTCAGGGGTTGCTGTGGACGCGTGCGGCCGGTTGCCAAGGCCGCGATCGCGATGTCAGGGCTCCCGTCGCTCCCGAAGCAGGGCGGCGAGGGCGCCGCCATCTTCTATGTGTTCGCGCATGCGCGGTGAGTCCCCGCATGTGGCGGCCAGCCAGGGACATTGCGCATGCGCAGTGACAGCGCACGAGAGGCAGCCAATCAGGGGAGGACTCACAGAAGGGACTACATCTCCCATGAGCCCCAGGACCGCCCCACGTGACCCCAGGGAGCCAATAGGGCTACAGCATCTCCCTGCAGGGGAGAATAGATACATTTCACGGGCTTGGGGCACGCTAGTCAGTCGGCGTCAGGAGCAGCTAGGGGAAGGAGGTAGGGTGCAGGAGTCAGTGACTCCCTGCACTAAGCCAGCAGCCCCCTAGGCCCCAGATAGCTCTGAGCCACCAGTAGTTGAGTGTTGTAGGGACAGGCCCCAGGTTAGGGACCCTGCCCCTTACTACACAGAGTCAGTTAGGGACACAGCGGACGCCGCGCGTCCATCCAGAGGTTTGGGCTCAGACCTCCGCTGCCGCGCCATCCGGGTGGGATCGCCCTGGACGGTAGTTCCTGGATTCTTCAGCCTTTGGATCCTTTGTGAAGCTCCTTGGCAGGCCCGGGCACTGGAGTGCTCGGCAGGTAACCATCAACAAGTGCACCAACGATCCTACATATATTATTAATACGGGACTAGTGGCTGCGCAGTCACACATATCCTCTCCCTTTAAGTGTGCGGGACATATTGTGTGGGGTTACTGGACACGGGGTGGGATCACCCGGTGTAGGGCGGAGCGTCCTGCGAGACGCAGTAGTCAGTGTCTCCTGTAGAGAGGGACACCTGTTGATTTATGAATAACTATATGCTATGCAGTAAAGTCATTGGTTATTTTACATGCGGTGTGTGGAGTGATATATATATATTTGTCCTGCGCGGAACCGCTCCTCCTCTGGCGGGAGCCAGCGCAGGTGGAGGCGTTGCCCCACGAGATTGTGTTATATGTATGTACCCCAGGGTCCCCGAGCGGAGGCTTAGGCTCCTGAGAGCCACACAGGTATACACAGCAGGTAGTAGCGTCTGTATTCACAGGGAATACCCGTTACACATGTAAATGACATGATAATATAACATGCATGTAAATGACATGATGTAATAAACAAGATGCCCAGTGCAGCTGGGTCCTTAGCCACGCCCCCTGCATAGCCACGCCCCCTGCATTGTGCAGCGGGCAGCGGAGGCGTCCTTAGCCACGCCCTTCTGCATAGTCCTGCGGGCAGCAGCTGGATCTGTAGCCACGCCCCCAGCATAGAGAAGCCGACCCCAGCTGCGTCCTTAGCCACGCCCCAAGCATAGAGAAGACGACCCCAGCTGCGTCCTTAGCCACGCCCCCCTGTATAGGGCAGCAGACCCCAGCTGCGTCCTTAGCCACGCCCCTCTCTATAGGGCAGCAGACCCCAGCTGCGTCCTTAGCCACGCCCCTCGGCACAGTGTCGCCTGATAACGTGAATACACGGGGAGCTGGGAGAGGGTGAGCTCGCGCATGCGCAGTGGGTGATGGAGCGGTGGGGGAGATGACGTCACGGTGCGAGCGTGGCCGGCGGTGTGAGGTGAGGGCAGCACGGCTCCCGACATGTCCCTGCTCCAGGGGCAGTGGGGAGAGCTGGACAAGGAGTTCCTGCAGCTCCAGGTAAGGAAGGGGAAGGGGAAGGGGAAGGGGAGCCCACCGCGGGGGGGGGGGGGATCAGCCACCTCAGCCACCTCAGCCACCTCAGCCACCTCAGCCACCTCAGCCACCTCAGCCAAGGTACAGGGACCACCCAGTGAGGTCTTCCCACTACCAGGCAGGGTGAGGGGGGGGGGGGTCACCTGTGCACCCCTAGTGCTATAGGACATCAATGACCCCCTTTTTGTCTCTGACAGCTGCAGCCCCCGTGTCCCCTGTCACCCTCTGGGGGTGTCCCCCCCCTCAGTCAGTCACCCTCTGGGGGTGTCCCCCCCCCTCAGTCAGTCACCCTCTGGGGGTGTCCCCCCCCCTCAGTCAGTCACCCTCTGGGGGTGTCCCCCCCCCTCAGTCAGTCACCCTCTGGGTGTGTCCCCCCCCAGTCAGTCAGTCACTCTGGGGTTGTGTCCCCCCCTCAGTCAGTCACCACCTCTGGGGGTGTCCCCCCCATCAGTCAGTCACCTCTGGGGGTGTCGTCCCCCACCCCCTCAGTCAAGTCACCCTCTGGGGGTCCCCCCCTCTCTGACACCTTCAGGGGCCACCACCTCCTATATATCTGACACCTTCAATATTTTTCGTTTCCCTGCACACCCCTCTGCAGTCAGTCACCCTCTGGGGGTGTCCCCCCCACACCGTTTCCCTGCACACCCCTCTGCAGTCAGTGAGGCCTCTGGCAGCGACGTGGTTAATTTTAACAAACAATGTCATTACCTCTAGTCTGCAATGTAATATTCCAACCGCTGTGCTGCTGGGTGAGACTAAAATGTGTCATGTTGCTTTGCAGTTGTGTCCAGCACAGAAAGGGTTAAGAAGGGCAAGGAACCATTCAGTTTAATAAGGATTATTAGGTTATTGATTATAGATCTTACCTGATTTTTGCCCTTAAAGATACATTATGGGAGGAAATTTGCATACTGTGTCAGTGTCCAGACGTCTTGCACCTGTTGGTGTGTGTACGTTTTAATTTGATTTTATCTGGCACCAACAACAGTGTACGCACGGATTTTACTAAATTATAGTACAAGGTAATGAGGATAAAACCGGCAAATAAATGGCAACACAAGGAAGGCCCTGCCCCCAAGAATTTCCAATCTCGGTGGATTTGGGGAGTGACCATGTAAAGCACTCCGAGGAGATATATGCCATTATAAAGCGTACGTCATTTATCAAACATTGCATCTCTGCCAGATATGAGGCAGCATGAAGCCTTCCTGGCTATCTTCTATATTCTTCCATTTTAATACATGCAATAAAAATGACAGGGCTTAATCCGACCTTGTGACCTTGGGGGTGGGATGTACCTACAGGTATGTTCACAGCTGTTTCTCTGTGCTTGGACACCTGCAGTACAGCGTCCTATGGTAGCATTACAATGTTCGCCGGACATGCTGTCCCCAAGACCGTACCAGTTTTTGATGCATTCGTAATAAGGGACAATTTTGTGCCATTAAATGATCCCAGGGTGTTTGAACCTAATGTCTGCCAGGGGGGTACATTGCTTTGCATCCCCCAGGAGGCTGCAATAATTCAGGCCAGCAATTAGTGTCCACGTCCCGCTTAAAAAAAAAAACAAGGAAAGAAGCGGCAATGTAAGTAGGGATTCCGGTTCTAGATTTTAACCGAAAAACAAAATAAAAGCCACTAAAATGTATTTTTTTTTTTAAATTAATCTTGCGTTTCGGGTTAAAACGACTAAAACTTGGCGATGAAGCTTCGTTTCCTATTGAGATCGTCCTCCTTGTAGTAGTAACCCAGCCACAGGTACGTGACAAAGACAACACAAGCTGGTATGGGAAAGCAACAGAAGTGCTCCAATAAACACCAAATAATGTCGCATTTCTTTTCCTTTTGTTAACACTGATAAACGCGGATTTAAAAGAAAAATAATGTAATTTTTAACATAACGACAACAAATAACCAATGTGTTTTTTTTTTTTTTTTTTTTAAATATGACGACACTAATATATCAAAGCAGAGATTTAAAAAAACAAACACCCCCCCCCCCCCCCCAAACAGATATACTTAAATATAAGTCATTAGGACAGCACTATTTGAATCACACGAGCCCACTTCCGAGGACTCGCTGACCCCATTCCTTTTCAGTTTTGTAACCAGAAACCTCAATTTACATTTAGACCTTGTGGCACATTCCTTGTGCCCTTAATGATGAGCCCAGCCTCTCACACAAGCAGTGTGTATCTGTGCATCTGCAGTGATCTGTTGTTGGGCCTTTCACAAGGCTAAATAAACCTGCATGAAATGATGAAGCCATTAAATAGCTGAGCGCTTTCTGCCTACCCTGTTGTGATTAGTGTAATTCCTGCGAAAAAGCCACTGCGCCTTTTTAAGCCAAAGCGAAATGTCTCCCGTCTCACCTTGAATTAAATAGATATTGTGCCAGCTCTCTAAAGTAAACCAGATATAATAGGATAATGCTGGTATGTCTCTGCCAAGCTCTAATGTATGAATATATTCAGTGTGTGTGTACGGGCTACCTTAACCCCTTCAGTGCTCTGTCATACAGTGTCCAAATAAGTGCCACCCCAGGGGCCCTTCTGTCATGGCCCCACGCTCATTTTGCAGAAGTGCCGGACCCTCCGGCACCGCAGGGGTTAACGTGACAATCGCCCCTAATTAACACATCCTTCTATTTTTTTTATTCCGCATTGGAACCGGGAGGTCCTTCAGAGCTGAGCCGAGCTATTTTGGGCTCTGGGCGCCCCCCCTGGTTACTGATGTAACGGTGTTTCCCCCACACGATGGGAGATCCCCCTGTTACCAGGTGTACGGTGCATGCTACCTGTTGAGGCTGCAGAGGCTGAGTTGTCCGTTGATGGTTGTGGGGACTGCAGGACCGGCTTCTGGGGTATATACCCGACATTTACTCCGTGGTACACAGGGCCTCCATCTGCCGTAAGCTCCAGATGTATGGAGGTGATCTCCTACCGTAGAAACGTTTACCTCTCCCCCCCAGTAAGATCACACACCAGGCCGGAGGTATATTCAACTGGAACGGGTTTATTCCTGTACACTCACAGCTACATGGCAGTCCTCTGCCCAATACAGTCTCTGCTCTGGTCTCCCAAACTCAGGACGGTCCCTGGACCTTCACTACGGGTCAAGGGCCCCCGCAGCAGTCCTTGCTCTTCCCCAGCCTCTAACAGGACCAGGGGAATAGGTAATCACTCATTCCTCCCCTTAGGGAAGAAGACCAGGCCCTGACAATGCTCAGCAGGCCTGTGGGGATACCTTGTCTCTCTCACAGTAGAGACACACTAAGAATGGGGGGGTTGCACCTTCCTTAAGTACAGTGGGGGGAAGGTACTAGGTCTGAACCCAGGATTGGGCAACACTCAGACCTAATACCACCTCTTCCCCTGTCACTCAGGATGCCTTGTGTGGGGGAAAGCCATAATTACTACTGGCACTGCCTGCTCTTACCAGGACTTGCATGCCAGGAGGGCAGAATGGTAGCCAGGAACCAGCCATGGCTACACTGAGACTCCGGCGAAGTTCCCAGTATTACTTCCTGGATTTTAAGAGGATTTAAATGGCCGTCCAATTGGAAGCTGATACAGATTTCTAATGGCCTGAACTTGGGGAAACCTCAAATTCCCATGTTCTAACAGGGAAAAAAAGTGCCAGGGTGCTCTTTATCAAAGCCAGCCTTACTAGGATGTAGTGTGTATGCTGTCTGGCACTAGGATGTAGTGTGTGTGTGCTGTCTGGCACTAGGATGTAGTGTGTGTGTGCTGTCTGGCACTAGGATGTAGTGTGTGTGTGTGTGCTGTCTGGCACTAGGATGTAGTGTGTGTGTGCTGTCTGGCACTAGGATGTAGTGTGTGTGTGTGCTGTCTGGCACTAGGATGTAGTGTGTGTGTGTGCTGTCTGGCACTAGGATGTAGTGTGTGTGTGCTGTCTGGCACTAGGATGTAGTGTGTGTGCTGTCTGGCACTAGGATGTAGTGTGTGTGCTGTCTGGCACTAGGAT
>CM071584.1:3541326-3585336 GCA_036426205.1 Ascaphus truei
GCTGTCTGGCACTAGGATGTAGTGTGTGTGCTGTCTGGCACTAGGATATAGTGTGTGTGCTGTCTGGCACTAGGATATAGTGTGTGTGCTGTCTGGCACTAGGATGTAGTGTGTATGCTGTCTGGCACTAGGATGTAGTGTGTGCTATCTCATTGAGGAATGTCTCCTTTATGACTCTGGACCTGTTGTGATCAGCCAGTAACCCATGGTCTGCCTGCTGGCTTGGGAAAGTTTGCCCAACACCATTTCCTGAGCATGCCTACGGCAGCACCAACACAACTGAATGTGTTCTGTATTGACATTATGCTTCCTATAATACAGTGTTTTCAGTATTGCAGAAGAAATTGGGATCTAGTAGTATAAAGGTCCACGGGACATAGGGAAGGGTTGAACACAACCAGTGTGATTAAAAGGATAGAAACCCTTTAGAACTGGGAAACAGAAACATGGGTTTTATTTCACCTGCGTCAGCACCCCGCTCCCAAAATGCAGGTTGAGCAATTTGAAGGCAAACGAGATCAAGGTTACAGATAACTTATTATTTGCAGTGGTGTTTTGTGCACGGTGCATCCTGTCTGGTTTGGGAAACCATTACCTGGAAATCCTGTTCTGCTAGTTGGAAAGCCCAGGAGGTAAAACCATGTGGTTTTACCCATCCCTGGGTGTCACGTCTGCTTTCTCTGGTCCTTTACTGGTAATGGGCACTGCCTTTAACGCCGGTGCACCCGGTGGAAATGCCAATATCGGCTCTTTGTGACCCTGGCAAGTCGGCCATGTCCCTGTGCCTCTGGCGCGAATACGGAAATCATCACACAAGGACAGGAACTGAATGTGCGTGCAAAACTGTGTATCCATCGCTGCTAGCGCTATATAATAACGTTATTATTATACCGTTGGACCAATCTTAATCCATCGTGGGTACAAAGAAAAAATCGATGCCTTTTGGTTTAACTTTATATATATTTTTTGTAACTATATATATATTTTCTGACCGAAATAAGCAGAACGTGTTGCTCTCGCAATTATATAATCAAGTTATGGGGGAGAGAGAGGAGAGGCCGTGGGGTACAGAGAATATTGAACTCTTATCAATAAATAGGAGTAAAGTAGCTTCTATCACAACTGTTTGATGTCAGAATATTTGTATTTTCTATTGAGGGGACAATATCATTTCTCTGCAACCTCATTGTCTCAGTTTATTTGTCTTTTCTCTCTTTATAGGAATGTCACAAGGTGTACAAAGAGAAACTACAAGAGCTCAACAACCTTCAGAGTGTCTGTAGCACACACATAAATAAGCACAAACGGCGCCTGGCAGATCTGAAATGCAACCTCCAAAGGTAACTGTACAGAACATGTACTAACTATAGTGTCCATGCATGGTCCTGGTGAAGGCCAGATCAAGGACACTTTGCCTGGGCATTCGCCAACAAACTTGGTATTTGGCCACATAGCCGGCCAAAGAAACCCGGCCTTCATGTAAAGTATTTTACAATCTAATTGGCTTCCTTAAACTAACTTAACCGGGCTAAAAGCAAATATCTGCCTGCTATTGTTTTCATGGAAATTAATTGTAAATTGTGTGGGCCTTTGAATGGGAGAAGTTTGTCAACCAGCTTTTTATCTTTACTCCTCGCCAACCCTGTCCTTATCAGAGAACCAAGACGGCTAATTGGGGGTGGGGGGTGGGGGGTTCCTGTGCAAACTGTTGTTGACCACTCGGAGGCATCAGTGCAAAGGGAGCAGCCAGAGGAAAACAATCCCCTCCCAAGTCCGTAGTATACATAATAACTTTGCTAAAGGGTTTAAAAATTGGATTTGATTAAAAAAAAAAAAAGGCATCTGTCACTGAAATGGTACAGCCACTTAACCATGTCACTGCCAATTATTACTCTAGTCCTTGGAAGAATAGCTTTGCCTTTTTTTGGTGTTGCCCATTTAAGAGATCTGGGCACCTGCCTATGATGTATCCTGCTGCAGAGTTAAGCGGATCTGGGGGCCGTTGGGAGCTGTTTGTTTAGATCTCTGCACACTGCCAAGCTCATGGTGTTGTCTCTCCTGTGAATACATTATACATGTGCATACCTGTAGCAAAAATAATTGCGGTGTGTAGAGAGAGGGCATGGCTGCTAAATCCCCCGTGAGATGTTATCACCCTTCACGCAGAAATGAGAACACGCCAAATATATACTTGGGAAACCTGCTGCCAGCACACCACACCAGGTTAACCCCTGCCAGTGAAATCAATACCCAAAGTGCTGTATTCTATATCCCTGTGTACTTCCAGGAGTCGTGTCTTCCTCCATACGAAGAGGGGCGCAAAATCTGTGTGCGCAAAATCTGTGTGCGCCAGCTTGCGATTTTTGGCCGTGAGAACGGGGGGTATTAGGGAGAAGTTACTAGGTGTATTGATTACACTGTTATCCTCCGGGGCAGAACTGTGCTATTTTCTCACCCTTCCCGGTGAAGTTACCTGTTGTACTTCCTGGTTTTTAAAGGGGATTTAAATGTCTGTCCAATAGGAAGCTGCAACCGATGACATGGCGACTTCCTATTGGCCTGAGATTTGGTGGCCATTTAAACTGGTTAAGTTCAATGATGAGTATAGGGGGTCCCCAGAGCTGACAGTGGCACCGTTCAGCTACGGGGGGCCCTCCAGTACCCAACCAATAAAAAAAAAAACTAAAGTGGGATTGCTGCATTAATGTGCTGTATTTTTCACTTGCAGGCATAAGCACACAGCAAGCCTCGGGGAAGCGGATCTCATCCAGCAGATAAACACGACCATTAAGGAGCGGCATAATGCATTCTTTGACATGGAAGCCTATTTGCCAAAGAAAAATGGGTAAGTAACACAATGTACGTAATGTATCCTCACGGTCTAACAGTCCCTCTCTTTGTATCCTGTCCTTTAGTTTGTTTATATGAAATAGATATTAGTGGTGCTGATATTTTAATGCCTGTGTTCCACAGAAGAGGTACTGTGTGTGTGTTATTTTTTATTTATTTAAAGAATAGATATTTATTTTTTCTCTACTTTCCCGTGACAATCGAACACACACGTGTTTATAATTGCGCAGTTGTTGTCTCTCTCCTGAAGCGTGTGTGTACCAGAGGTAACATTGTTACAAGTCTTATGACCAAAAACAGGAGTACTTCCTTATCCATGCTACAGGGGCTTTGCCTCTTGCCGCAGTTCCTCGCGTTTACAGCAATGTAATTACCCAAGCCGCCGACCGCACGGCGACGATCCTGCTCCCCGGGGCACGCAATATGGCTGCCTATTTCAAAAGAGGAAGTGCGGTGTCTTCGTAAATGGTTGCTATAGCAACACAAGGCAGCTTAATATATTCAAATGTATTAAAAAAGGCATACAGTGTGGGGGGGGGGGGGGAGCAGAAATGTTTCTTTTATGTTGCTTTTAAGATAAATGGTGTCAGCATGGGTTTCAGCAGCTGTTCCCAACCTTGTTTATTCTGTGCACCCCCCCCCCCTAGAAAATATTTCCTCTGTAGACCCCTAATTAATCGTATTTCCGACTCATCAGACTATCGCTAACAATACTGTAAGCAAAGAAGGGCGGGCGCAGGGCTGGTCCTTCCATGTAGTAGCACAGGAAGGAGCGAGGTACGATATCTTGTATTGGACCAACAAGTAGTTGATATGTTACAAGCTTTCCAACGTCTCGGGGTCCTGCATGGGGTATGGCAGAAATACAACATACAGTGTATGTAAGAGGGATCTCTGGTTACAATGGCTGTACACAGGAATGTGAGGTAAGAGGAGGTAGAAGCAGGCAGCCTGGGGGGGAAATTATCAGTGAGACACGCTGTAGAAGGCTTTTCTCTTTTGAAATGCAAAGACAGCTAGAGATTAAGGAGACGCGAGGGGGACACATTCACTGTCTTGTCCGACTCAATCCCCCTTCGCGTCTCCTTAATGTCTAGCTGTCTTTGCATTTCAAAAGAGAAAAGCCTTCTACAGCGCTGTTCTCACTGATAATTCCCCCCCAGGCTGCCTGCTTCTACCTCCTCTACCTCAATTCTGTGTAACAGCCATTGTACCACAGAGATCCCTCTTACATACACTGTATGTTGTATTTCTGCCATACCCCATGCAGGACCCCGAGACGTTGGAAAGCTTGTAACCAGGGTCACAGACAGATTTCCCGGGCCCAGGACTAGCGTTGCGATGGCCTCCCTCTCCCCCCCCCCCCCATTTCACATTCACGAGCCTTCTCTATTTCCCCTGCCTTTTCCCAGTGTATTCTCTTTTCTTTCCCCCCCCCCTCTCTGCTTCTCTCATCACTCCCCTCTCTCTCTCTCACACTCTCTATCCCCCCACCCCCTCCCCCCCCCCCACTCAACCCCCCCCCCCCCTCCCCACTCATTCCCTCCCTCACCCAGCCATACATACAAAAACCCCTCCCCAAATAGATACATATAACACCCGCTTCGACCTCCCTCACTCACTGTCCCACGCCAAGCCTCAGACATCAGCATGCACCGGGCCTTTCTCTCATGCCGGTGTGCGCCGGAAGCTCGGCCCAGCTTGCTTCCAGTGCGTGCCGACGTCGGAGAGGCCCAGCACGCCCCAGCACGCCCCAGCATCAGAGGTTCAGCATGGGACAGTCGGTGAGGGAGGCCCGCAGCTGGGAGAGAGCCGAGGACCGGCAGCCGGGCGAAGAAGTTGGGCCAAACTGCTTGGTCCGGCTGTAAGGGCCTCCGCAGCCACCGGGCCGGGACACTTATCCCGGCTCTCTTCTCTCCCCCCCCCCACCCCCCCTCATGTCGGCAGCCCTGCTTGTAACATATCAATTACTAGTTAGTCCAATAAAAGGTAACAGACCTGTGTGACCGCTCCCAGGCAGTATATGGGCCTGAGCTCGTGGGGTGGAACACACGCTTAATAATACCCCAAACTGCCCCTCCGTGTGTGCAGCCAGCATGGGGGGGGGGGGGGGGTGTATAACTGTCTCACACTGCGGGAGCTTCAAAAGTCACACCCCACAATGCCTTGCTGCTGTGGATGCAAAGCATTGTGGGGAGCAGCTTTGGAAGCTCTTGCTGTGTGTTATACCCCCCACAGTAAGGTGCAGTTTGGGGTCTCCGTTACATCAGCGCGCGTAACGAGGTTACCTAAAGCAGGAGCGACCGTTACATCAGCGCGCGTAACGAGGTTACCTAAAGCAGGAGTGACCGTTACATCAGCGCGTGTAACGAGGTTACCTAAAGCAGGAGCGAATAACGAGGTTACCTAAAGCAGGAGCGAAAGTCACATCAGCGCGCGTAACGAGGTTACATAAAGCGCAGGAGCGAACATTATGCTCTCTGAGATAACATGGTATCCTCAAAGCTAATTATATGCAAAGCCCAAACTCCATCTCGTTGGCACGGGGTCACCGTCACGTTATTGTAGCGTAACATTGCGTTATCACCCAGTAATGTGGCATTACGCAAGTCTGGCGTTACTTCGACCCAGACCCCGAAACAGGACTTCTGCTGCGGTGTTACAGTCACCCGTACCCCGTAAAAGCCCTATATCAGCGTCAGGGCGGGAGTAGTAACGCAAAGTTTAGGTAGAAATTAAACAACGTAACCAAGTCCCATCGTTAACCATCACCCCTACGGGGCCGTTAATAGTCAAACCCTACGCTCTTTACGGGAGGAAGACCCCTCGTTAGTCTTGACGTGGCGGCGTGAAGTCACAAAGCAGCGAGCCAAGCTGCCGGGTTTTAATTTATTTTCCCCCTTTAATATGCGCATCAATACAATCCGCACAGCGAGAAGTAATTAGCCAAGTTGCCGATCGATCAGCGAATATTCCGCTCGGGGGTTCACTATATGGCTGCAGAGGAGTATTCTGCAGTCAGTGTGACTTTGTACATTTTTATTTATAAGATGTGTTACCAGGAAGTAATGCAGTGAGAGTTACCTCTCGCTTTCAAGCATGTCCTGGGCACAGTTAATATGACAAATAGTACATGGTTACAAATACAGTTACATAAGTGAACAGCGGTATACATTATATATACGATACATTGCATGCACAGTTAATTTAAAGTGTTATATGCAAATGGTTGCTATAGAAAAAAAAGGCTTGCTACATTATAATACATTAAAAATGTCATTCAGAGTTGAGAAAATACTGGTAGCATTTTTTTATTTTTATAGTGCAGAACTGATTGAAAAAAACAAAAAAACACACGTCGGATATTACTTGGTCTGTGGCTTTAAAGGTGCTTTGTGGATCTGGACCTAAATGCCTGGGGGAAGTCTCTCTTTCACCCACTAGAGGGCATCGCTGTCTGCCAACGTTTTCTATTCCAATACAATCTATTTACAGTTCAAAGTTCAGGCAGCCGTACTGCTCCTGGTCTGGTCTTAGGCTGGGGCCATGGTACCGCAGACTGTACCGAGCGATCAGACTTCCTTAAGGCAGTGTTCGCGTCCATACGGAAGCGGGAGGGGGGGCGCGCGTTGTGCAAGAAATCAGTTCAAACTGATTTCTTGGCGTGACAGGCCGGTCACGTGAGCGGTCTGCCCAATGAGGGCAAACCAGCTCCGTGACGCCCTGTCCACCATGGCCAGGGAAAGCACCCACTGACCTCACAGCCTCCGCACGGGCGAAGGCGCCATGGCCAGGGAAAGCACCCGCTGACCTCACAGCCTCCACACGGGCGAAGGCGCCATGGCCAGGGAAAGCACCCGCTGACCTCACAGCCTCCGCACGGGCGAAGGCGCCATGGCCAGGGAAAGCACCCGCTGACCTCACAGCCTCCGCACGGGCGAAGGCGCCATGGCTCGGGAAAGCACCCGCTGACCTCACAGCCTCCGCACGGGCGTAGGCGCCATGGCTTGGGAAAGCACCCGCTGACCTCACAGCCTCCGCACGGGCGAAGGCGCCAGGGAAAGCACCCGCTGACCTCACAGCCTCCGCACGGGCGAAGGCGCCATGGCTCGGGCCAAAGAGGCGTTAAAAAGTTACACTGTGCCCAATTGTTGAAAAGTAAATGTTCACGTTTAACATTGAGGAGGAGAGACTATACTGACCATATCTTACAAAGGTTTATAACACACGTACGCTGAGAAAGCAGAAGACGCTTCCTAAAATAAGTCCGTCTCGCAATAGAACAGGGGAACCATCAGGGTCCCTAAACAAAAGGAGAAGTGGCGCTCTGGGCCTGCAAGTCAGGAAGTGCCTACACTGCCAGCCATGCCACGGCAGCCAAACCGCCGCTGGCGCTCCAGCGCCATGCATGTCGCCGCCAGCACAACTCGCCCCCATTCAGATCTCTGCGCCGCCATCTTTAAAGGGCACCGCGGATCTCCCCGCCGGCCGTGTAAGGTGCCCTTTAAAAGATGGCGGCAGGGGGAGGAGAGATGTGAAGCGGTAGCGTCCTACAGATAGTGCCTGTGGCGAAATGCGTGGCGGGGGAGAGCCGGTGGAAGTTTCATCGCGGCAAAAAGTTCTGAACCGTTGACCACTGGGTTTCATTTTAAAGAAGCCGCCCCTCAGATGCCTGTATACATTGAACTCCTAAGTTAGTATTTTACCCCCTCAGCCTGTCCTGTATTAGTGCTAAAAATTATTATTTTCTTCATCTCTAGCTTCTGGGGTCACCATACACAGCATTGGGCTCTGGGGAGAAACCATTTTAACCTCCCGGACACATCTCCTGAACAAATCATCAGATAAGTGTTGGAAAGTGCAAGAGGTGATCGGTTAATGTAACAATGCAAGAGGTGATCGGTTAATGTAACAATGCAAGAGGTGATCGGTTAAAGCTGCAGTTCAGTCTATCCTGCATGTGTGTTTTTTTTAATAAATCAGTTCTGTAGTAAGAAAAAATACTTTTAGCATTTTCTGTTTTAAAAAAAAACAACTTTTAAAGACCAATTTTCTTGTATTCTATTTTAACAGCCATTTGCTAAGGCACTGCCCCTTCATGTCCTGTCACAAGCCCTGGCACACCCCTTTGTCAGCCCTGCCCTCCCTCTAGCACATGTCAGTGCAGGAGTGCTCATGAATATTCATGAGCTTCCACTGAGTGACAGAGGCAGAATATAAACATATGCCAGCTCTAATTATGTCACCAAATTTCGCCTATCAATACATGGAGAACGAATTGACCTGCAGCTATACAGTTCTTTAGGTAATTAGAGATTGCACACATGAAACTATTGAAGTAAAAAAATTAATTAAAAAAAAAAAAGACTGAACTGCAGCTTTAATGTAACAATGTAAGAACAGTGATCAGCAGACTGATCCTTTAAAAGAGAATACAAGAGTTCTTCATAGATGAAATGATCGTGTATGGATCCGCCCAAACCTCACAGGTGCATTACAGTGACTGTACATAAGAAGACACAGCTTTGTCAGCCAGAGGCAGCTGCAACACATTACGAGTTAAAGCTCACAATTCTGTACATGCTGCCGGAAAGCTGCTCTCTTTACGTCAGAGCCGCAGACACAGATACAGTGGCGGTTCTGGGCTCACTCACCTGGAACCATTGCTGACGAGGATACTTTCCCTTATCGTCAGTGTGCAGAAGTACCAAACCAACAGGAAGTTAAACACTTCATCTGTAACCCTGGGAAACAAGTGCACGATTAGCACGGGGGATCACTATACGTGCAGTGCAAACGGTAGTGCAACAGGCAGCCCTGCCAATATAGAGGGGGTGTTACAGCAGCAATCTCCGCTCACCCCCCTGGAACCAGAGATGGGGGGGGGGGGGTTCTTCAGCGATTAACTGCACTATTTTCACCATTGGAGACCCCCTCCTTCCTGAGATACTTCCTGGGGAAGTTACCGGTATTACTTCCTGGTTTTCAAAGGGGGATTTAAACGGTCGCCCAATAGGAAGCCGTAACAGGTGACTTTCTCTTGGTCTGAGGTTTGGCAGCCATTTTGTTTCTGCATAGAACCCAGTACTGTACTGGATAAGCCTTGCTCACCTTAAAAACAGATAAGGGTGCTCCCTAGGAAGTAGATATATACCTATATACTGAGTAGGTGCTAGCCCCAGGAAGGAAAGCCTGTTGTGGCGCACACACGTGGCGAATGTATAATGAAAAACATTAAAAACACCCTGCTTCAGCACCGCTGGCGCCATCAGAGGCTCAGTCACCGATTGAGCTACCTGTGCTGACCCAGGATATCCTGAAAACCTACTGGTGGCCCTTGAGGACTGGAGTAGGCCAGTCCTGATTTAGAGTAACCGGTATTGTTTGAAGCTGCAGTGTGCTCACCCAGAAATGCTTTTCTACCAAGAACACACTGAATGCAATTGAAACAGCAGTGATACATCGTGATAAATCGTGATAAATCGATGCACGTCTCTTATCAGATTCACTCGTTACAGAGGAGTTTTAAAAACATATAAACCAAATATTTAACAAAACACAAACATTAAGGCAATACAAAGAATATTCTTATATACAAAATGTAAAGAAAAAAACCTCAACGTTAAAACATTATATAATAAATTATACAATGAATGAAACAAAACTCAATATTAAAGCACATTTTACGATAGAAAAACAGAACAATATTTGTTTGCACAGTTGGTGATGATAATTTAGATAAACAAACAAAACATCAAAATATTATGCAGAAAAACATGATAAAGCATTCATTTTACATTAAATGGTACAGATGCAGGAAAATGTAATATCACCGTTATTATCAAAATATTAATCAGGACTGAATTTAACCTTAGTCTAATCAGACAGACACACAATATTTGGTGTCAAGATGCATATACTATGAGGATATTTAATTCAATATTCATTTCTCACCTGTAATGAAGAAAGAACCTGCATGTGATAGCTCCCAGCAGCAAAATTATCGTCAAGTAAAGCTTGAATTTTTCATATTCATCCTTGTAGGCAAACCTGTAAATACATTAACAGCAGCTCCGTGGGGAATGATGTGAAATCAGGCGGAAATCACATGGATATTGTTACAAAAGGACACACGGAAACACAAACTCAAGAGCTAAACTCCAAGTAACAGGCAGTGAAGCACAACAAAAAGACCATGAGAACAGTCACAACCAACAGGTCCCAGCAGCCCAGAGACATCTGCCACAATACAACTTAGGCCGAGTCCAGGGTGCCTCAGCCCGCGCGGAGGCGTGCCGAGGCTGAGGGAAAGCGGGTGCTTTCCCTGGCCTTGGTTAGTGCGCCGTTCGGGGGCGTGTTGGGGGGGCCAGTGACGTCACAGAGCTGGTTCGTCCTCATTGGGCGAACCGCTCACGTGACCGGCCCTGCGCTCCCATGAGCGCGAAGATGTAAAATTCTCATAAGACCCACGCTTCCGCACGCGTAAGCGAGCCCCTGCTAAAGCCGCTCTCATTGTGGCTTCAGGGGCTCACTGCAGAGCAGCAGCGCGCCTCAGC
The DNA here is from genome assembly GCA_036426205.1 of Ascaphus truei. Taxonomy (NCBI): domain Eukaryota; kingdom Metazoa; phylum Chordata; class Amphibia; order Anura; family Ascaphidae; genus Ascaphus; species Ascaphus truei. Next base: position 3,551,733 of record CM071584.1, read on the forward strand.
ACGGGTCAGCGCTGACCATGCCCGAGGCCTTATTTGTGGGACTTTAGCTGCAAATACAAGTCATGAAAAATGAAATAAATAGGAGAATCACGTCACAGGCGACATTCCCCTACACTGTACGGTGCCAGTTCCGCGAAGCTCTGCGCATGTGACCAGCACTATATGAAAATATACACATTTAGCTGAAGCAGAGAGCAACGAAATATTACACCGGCTCGTCTTGCTTTTTCCTTTTATTTTTTTTTTAAACGAAAAAACTTCAGGAAAGATTGAAGATTTAGGCTTTTACTTAATAAAAGAAACTATATGCAATAACCCAGAGCGGGCAACTGCAGTCCTCACGGGCCACCAACCGGTCAGGTTGTCAGTATATCCCTGCTTCAGCACAGGTGGCTCAATCAGAGGCTCAGTGGAAGACTGCACCACTTCTGCTGAAGCAGGCACTGATTGAGCCACCTGTGCTGAAGCAGGGATATCCTGAAAACCTGACCTGTTGGTGGCCCGTGAGGACTGCAGTTGGCCGCCCCCTGCCTCTCCCATCACTGGCCTGTAAGGTGTCCTCCATTCCCAGAGAGGGTCCCGTGGCATTATTTGGGATGTTTATTCGGCGTATGTAATTTACATCTCCATTGTACCGCGCTGCGGGATGTGTTGGCGCTGTACAAATAAACGAGGATAATAATAATAATGGCAGAAGACCGTTAAGTACATAACATTACCTGGGTAACATACTCACTTTGCTTGGTTACTAAGAAGAGTAACGTTCACATTTCCAAGCACCAAATTTAAGTACAAACTGAAAAGAAAGAAAAAATAAATAAAAAATAATAATAATAATAATAATAAATAAGACTTATTACTTTAAGAACATTGAATAAGGCAAATGGACCAGTACTTCTAATTATCTGGACAGATACTTTAAATGAGCGATTCCTAACGGGGGTACGTGAGGTGTCTCTAAAGGGGTTAGCCAAAACCTATCTGTACTGGCGGCTCCCAGGCGGTGTAGCGAATTCCTGAGCCCGTGTGGGGACTGCGCACAGCAAGACCCCAAACTGCACCTTACTGTGGGGGGTATAACACACTTACAGCAAGACCCCAAACTGCACCTTACTGTGGGGGGTATAACACACTTACAGCAAGACCCCAAACTGCACCTTACTGTGGGGGGTATAACACACAGCAAGATCTCCATGTATTGATAGGCTAAATTGGTGATCATATTAGAGCTTGCATATGTTTATATTCTGCCTCTGTAGCCTCAGTTGAAGCTATGCATATCAATTAGAGCACTCCTGCACTGACATGTGCTAGCAGGGAGGGCAGGCTGACAAAGGTGTGCCAGGCTTGTGACAGGACTGAATGGGCAGTGCCTTAGCAAATGGCTGTTAAAATAGAATACAAGAAAATTGGTCTTAAAAGTGTTTTTTTTTAAAACGAAAATGCTAAAGTAGTTTTTTCTTACTACAGAACTGATTATTAAAAAAAACACAATGCAGGTAGACTGAACTGCAGTTTAACCTTCACTCGCACTTTACATCACGATCACCTCTTGCATTGTTACATAACCGATCACCTCTTGCATTTTTACATAACCGATCACCTCTTGCACTTTCCAACCTACTTATGATTTGTTCAGAGATTGTGTCCGGGAGGTTAAATGGTTTCTCCCAGAGCCAATGCTGTGTTATGGTGACCCAAAGCTAAGATGAAGAAAATAAAATTTTTACACTAATACAGGACAGAGCTGAGGGGGTAAAATCTAACTTAGGAGTTCATTATACAGCATCTGAGGGGTCGGCTTCTTTAAAATTAAACCCAGTGGTCACGGTTCAGAACTTTTTTGCCGCATGAAACTTCCCACCGGCTCTCCCCCGCCACGCATTTCGCCACAGGCACTATCTTAGGACGCTACCGCTTCACATCTCTCCTCCCCCTTCCGCCATCTTTTAAAGGGCACCTTACACGGCCGGCGGTGAGATCCGCGTGGCCCTTTAAAGATGGCGCGCAGAGATCTGAATGGGGGCGCGTTGTGCTGGCGCGACATCATGGCGCTGATCCCAGCGCGTTTTGGCTGCCGTGGCATGTGCTGCAGTTAGGCACTTCTGACTTGCAGGCCCAGAGCGCCACTTCTCTCTTTTTGTTTAGGGACCCTGATGGTTCCCCTGTTCTATTGCGGAACGGACTTATTTTAGAAGTCTTCTGCTTTCTCAGCGTCCGTGTGTATAAACCTTTGTAAGATATGGTCACTATATCTCTCCTCCTCAATGTTAAACGTAACATTTACTTTTCAACAATGGGCACAGTGTACTTTTTAACCGCCTCTTGGCCCGAGCCATGGCGCCTTCGCCCGTGCGGAGCTGTGAGTCAGCGGGTGCTTTCCCTGGCGCCTTCGCCCGTGCGGAGGCTGTGAGTCAGCGGTGCTTTCCCAGCCATGCGCCTACGCCCGTTGGAGGCTGTGAGGGTCAGCGGTGCTTCCCGGCATGGCGCTTCGCCTCGGGGCTGTGAGGTCACGGGTGCTTTCCCTGGCCTGGCGCCTTCGCCCTGTGCGGAGGCTGTGAGTCAGCGGGTGCTTTCCCTGGCCATGGCGCCTTCGCCCGTGCGGAGGCTGTGAGGTCAGCGGGTGCTTTCCCGAGCCATGGCTGCCTTCGCCGTGCGGAGCTGTGAGGTCACGGGTGCTTTCCCGACCATGGCCCTTCCGCCCCGTGCTGAGCTGAGGTCGCGTTGCTTTCCCTGGCCATTGGCGCCTTCTCGCCGTGCGGAGGCTGTGAGGTCAGCGGGTGCTTTCCCTGGCCATGGCGCCTTCGCCCGTGAGCGAGGCTGTGAGTCATCGGGTTGCTTCCCTGGCCATGGCGGCTTCGCCCATTGCGGAGGCTTTGAGGTCATGCGGGTGCTTATTCCCTGGCCATGGCGCCTTCGCCCGTGCGAGGCTGTGAGGTCAGCGGGTGCTTTCCCTGGCCATGGTGCCTTTGCCCGTGCGGAGGCTGTGAGGGTCAGGCGGTGCTTTCCCTGGCCTGGTGCCTGTTCGCCCCGTGCGTAGGCTGTGAGGTCAGCGGGTGCTTTCCCTGGCCATGTGCCTTCGCCCGGTGCTGAGGCTGTTAGGTCGCGGTGCTTCCCCTGGCATGGCTCCTTCAGCCCGTGTGAGGCTGTGAGGTCAGCTGCTTTCCCTGCCATGCCCTTCGCCCGTGGGAGGCTGGAGGTCAGTGGGTGTCTTCCCTGGCCATGTGGACGGGCGTCACGGAGCGGTTTTGCCCTCATTGGGCAACCGCTCACGTGACCGCCCCCTGTCACGCCAAGAATCAGTTTGAAATGATTTCTTGCACAACGCGCGCCCCCCCCCCCCGCTTCCGTATGGACGAACACTGCCTTAGGAAGTCTGATCGCTCGGTCCAGTCTGGCGGTACCATGGCCCCAGCCTAAGCCAAACCAGGAGCAGTACGGCGGCCTGAACTTTGAACTGTAAATAGATTAGATGGAATAGAAACGTTGGCAGACAGCGATGCCCTCTAGTGGGTGAAGAGAGACTTCTCCCCCAGGCATTTAGGTCCAGATCCCAAAGCACCTTTAAATGCCACAGACCAAGTAATTCCGACGTGTGTTTTTTTGTTTTTTTCAATCAGTTCTGCACTATAAAATAAAAAAATGCTACCATATTTTCTCAACTCGAATGACATTTTTAATGTATATAGTAGCAAGCCCTTTTTTTTTCTATGCAACCATTTGCAATATACACTTTAAATTAACTGTGCATGCAATGTATCGTATATATAATGATACCGCTGTTCACTTATGTAACTGTATTTGTACCCATGTACTTTGTCATATTACCTGTGCCCAGGACATGCTTTAAAGCGAGAGGTAACTCTCACTGCTTACTTCCTGGTAACACATCTTATAATAAAAATGTACAAAGTCACACTGACTGCAGATAACTCCTCGGCAGCCTATAGTAACCCCGAGCGGAATATTCGCTGATCGACGGCAACTTGGCAAGTAACTTCTCGCTGTGCGGATTGTATTGATCGCATATTAAAGGGGGAAAATAAATTAAAACCGGCAGCTTGGCTCGCTGTTTGTGACTTCACGCCCCACGTCAAGACTACGAGGGGTCTTCCTCCCGTAAAGAGCGTAGGGTTTGACTATTAACGCCCCGTAGGGGTGATGGTTTAACGATGGGACTTGGTTACGTTGTTTATTTCTACCTAAACTTTGCGTTACTACTCCGCCCTGACGCTGATATAGGGCTTTACGGGGGTACGGGTGACTGTAACAACCGCAGAGCATAAGTCCTGTTCGGGGTCTGGGTCGAAGTAAACGCCAGACTTGCGTAATGCCACATTACTGGTTATAACGCAATGTTCGCTACAATAACGGACGGTGACCCCGTGCAAACGGATGGAGTTTGGGTGGGCTTTGCATATATTAGCTTTAGGGATACCATGTGTATCTCAGAGAGCATAATGTTCGCTCCTGCGCTTTATGTAACCTCGTTACGCGCGCTGATGTGACTTTCGCCGAGTCCTGCTTTAGTTACCCTCGTTTATTCGCTCCGGCTGTAAGGTAACCCGTTACACGCGCTGATGTAACGGTCACTCCTGCTTTAGGTAACCTCGTTCGCCGCTGATGTAACGGTCGCTCCTGCTTTAGGTAACCTCGTTACGCGCGCTGATGTAACGGAGCTTTGTGGATCTGGGCTTAATCTGCGAGTAACGCAGACAGATTAGCGCGAGTCCCAACAGCGCAGCATTAAAGGAAACTGCAGTGTAATTATAGACACACACAAGCCACATACTCGCATGAACGGTCGCTCTGTTGCTGAAACACAATTGGGGCGTCACTGGGCTAGATCTTTCTGCATTGACTTTAAACTAGAGCTGTCAAACTCGTCCTCGGGCCACCAACAGGCCTATTTTATGGCTATCACTACTTGAGCACAGGTGGCTCGATCAGTTCCTCTTCTCTCTCTTCCCCCCCCCCCCACCCCCCCAGTTTACTTTTTTGAATGTTTGTTTTTTTGTTGATTTGATGATTAATGGTATCCGTATATTTTCTGTTTGTACGCAGGATAAAGGGATGGTGGGTCTCGCATCACTACGTGTCCACATTTCTTTCGGGGGTGATGTTAACGTGGTAAGTGCAATGCCCGTAACTCCTTCGCTGCACGAGGGGCCGGCGGGTCATACCCATACGGGTTGTGCAGCGTATCACCGGCTCCCGGCAGCATCGGAATATTCCAGGATTTCGGACATCCGTTGCTTGTGAGGGCTTTGCAGTTGTGAGGCTTTCAGTGTGGCACAAGACGTCCGCTTTAGCTCCTAGTTTGCATTCCACATGATAACACCCAGAAGCCTTTGCCTGCAGTGTAATCACAGTATGATTGGCCAATGGGGTGAGACGAGCAGGTGTAGGAGACATGCACTTTCACAGCTACTTTTGCCCTATTAAATAAAACGTGAAGCAGTCTCCCGTGCCCAGGAAGATTTCAGCTTCATTCATGTCAGGGGTGGCCAACTCCACTCCTCAAGGGCCACCAACAGGACAGGTTTTAAGGATATCCCTGCTTCAGCACAGGTGGCTCAATCCATCCTTAATTCCGCACAGGTGGCTCAATTGACAGAGCCAGAGATTGAGCCACCTGTGCTGAAGCAGGGATATCCTGAAAACCTGACTTGTTTGTGGCCCTTGAGGACTGAAGTTGGGCACCCCTGATTTTTAGTGATTGACCCCGTGCCGGGCCCCTCTCTGATCCTGAGTGTGCAATGCGTTGCTTATATTCTCGCAAGGCTCCCTGGGAGCAAAAAGATGAAGCTATTGATGTAATAACTTTTTTTTTAAATGAATTTCCCTTTTTATTTTAGGCCAAATGGTCTCATGTACCAGATATTCCGCAATCAATTTCTGGCCTTTTCCATTTTTCAGAGTAAGTAAATCCGCCCGCGTTAGAGGCCTCGCAGGTCTGCTCTACGTGGATAGAGTTCTCGTAGGTGGCTGTTAGTACCCAGAGATGTAATGGTAATGTGTGCATGTATTAACGCAACATGCTATTCTCACTTCTGACACCCCCCCTGGGGAAGTTACCAGATTTAAATCTCCATTCAGGGGCAACCGAAATGGCTGCCAAATCTCCAGCCAATAGGAAGCCAAAACATTGGCTGGGGGGCTTCCTATTGGGCAGTTTTTTAAATCCCATTTTTTAAAAACCACCAAATAATACCAGTAATTTTCTCGTGAGCCAGCAGGTCCCCGGACCTGAAAACAGGGGGTACAGGAACGGAGATCCCCGTTTTAGTTAGCGGTTAGTTATGAGGGATTGCTGTTTTAAGGCAATTGACTAATTTATTTTTAGAATGTGTTTTATTATATAAATATCCTTCCTATATGAATCCCCAAAAATGACCGTCCGCTCATCTACAGAAAGTAGTTAAAGGTCACATCCTATGTATAGAATAAAGCCGGGGCGGCTGACTCCAGTCCTCAAGGGTCACCAACGGGCCCGGTATTGGGAATATCCCTGCTTCAGCACAGGTAGCTGTCATTCTGATTGAGCCACCAGTGCTGCAGCCGGGATATCCTGAAAACCTGTCCTGTTGGCCGCCCCCTGCTTTAGATGTAGGACACAGAATAGTTTTGTCAGAAGTCCTCATCGCGTCGCTGCAAACCCTCGAGACCAGGACTCTTCTGACCCGGCTTCTTTGGAGACATGTAAGAGTAGAAGGGACACAAACTTACTGCAATGTCACGTCAGTACCGTGTATATTTACATTGCCAGTTTGTGAAAATCTGCACTTGGCGGCCTAAGTGACTAGTATGAAATTTAGCAGAAGCCGAGTCGAAGGGCCCCAGGAACTCCACGTCGGGGCCCCAGGAACTCCACGGGGCCCCAGGGAGGCCACGTCAGGGCCCCACGCTGGGCGCCAGGAGAAGATCCCTGTTTTAGCACATTGTGGAATTGTCATATCCCGTTTTCCAAACGCACATTTCCCTGTTTTATTTCATGTAGGTTGTGTGCAGTTCCTTCAGTATTATTACCAGAGCGGCTGCCTTTACAGATTACGTGCATTAGGGGAGAGAAATCATTTAGACCTTACGGTTGGTAAGTATAACAACAACTGTGTCAATATATGAAGGGGGATTCTTTCGGATTATACTGGAGATCTCTAATGGAAGAGCGCCCGTGGGACATGTCGACGGCGTCTGGGACACTTACTCGCTTTCCCTTTCTGGCATCTGGACACCAATCGTGTCATGTGACTTCCAGGAGAGATCACATGATGCGGAGGTTAAACACAATGTTTATTTGCCACCTAAGGAAATCCATTGACAAACTTTGGGACATTTTGGTTTAAGACTTCAAAGCTGTTACGTTTCAATACCCTCTTTTTTTTTTTTTAGGGGTCTGTACACAAACATCCAACAATCATTGTAGATTAATGACCGTTCACATGATGGTCTATAATAGAATGATATCAGTCGCACGGCACAGAATCGAGCCTGTCTCTCTCAATAGCTGTAAAAGCTGCTTTTTGTGCCGACATCTGTACCAAACGCTCTTCTTGTTTCCAGAGGGATTCCAGTCCTGGATGTGGAGAGGTCTCACGTTTCTTCTCCCGTTCCTCTTCTTTGGGCATGTAAGTCTGTTTTTACTTTAATAATTCTCGTGTGTGCGCCCGTCCGCCCGTCCGTCCGTCCTCAGTGGCCCATCATAACACTGGCTATTCACATGCTTTTAGGTAATACTTTTAATTATGTCATTGTGTAACTATGTAATTCCTGATCTTTCACAGCAGTGGGGTATCTCTGAACCCCAAGACTTTTCGATATACGTAAGATAGTCTATTCCCGTTCAGCTTCGTATTATCAGGAAATGTGGTACAGATATGATTTGCGCTTACTAGTGATGTTCCCCCTCACGGGAGCATCTACGTTTCAGGCTGATTATTCCCACCAAGAGGTTTTGAGTACTTAAGCTGTTTTTAAAACCAAATCTTTTTCTCTCTCTCTCTTTCTCTCTCTTTCTCTCTCTTTAGCTTGTCTTCTTTTATATCTCGGTCTATTTATGTTATTCATCTGTTACTGTCTGTATATCTCTGTCTCTATATGTCTTATATGTATATATTCTGTTAGCATGTCTAATGTCTTATATGTCTCATTCTCGTCTCTCTCGTCTCTTATAGTCTGATCTGTATATCTCGTCTTCGCTCTCTTTCCTATTTCTCTTTTTATCTCTCTCTACATTATCTATCTCGCTTTCGCGTATCTTTCTATTGCTATGGACTAGGTTACTTTTATAGGCTGATTATATTTATGGTTTGTCTCATTTCTATTTCTCTCTCTCTTTCGTAAAGTGCAAGCCCCTAATGACAATTTCATTGCAGCCAATATTTGGGGTGACTGGACTTTATGAAACTCTTTTTAAAACCAGCAGGGGGCAGCGATGCGATGGTTGGTTCAGGTTTTCCCAGGAGACACAATGCATTGCTACAGTTGTCCTTCGTTCATTGTAAAACGCTAATTGCCTGTGTTTTGTTTAGTTTTGGCAGCTGTATAACGCGGTTACACTCTTTGGGCTGTCCAGACACGAGGAATGCAAAGAATGGCAGGTAGTGTATGATTGATGGTTACAAGGACTTCACATGATTCATATTAAAAGTATGTGTTGCGCACGTCACATGCAAACATGAACCCGACACTGTGACTCGCTGCAAATACAGTCACAGATCCTTTTATCAAAGGTGGAGCTGGAGAGAGAACCCCGAGGGGCCCGCCCTCCAGGTGAGCAAGGTGTGGCCTGACCTCGAGTGCAAACAATCCAGGAGGAATGTTCGCTGGGGTTGTATGTCTGTTAAAACTTAAACATTAAAAGCCGGTGTGTTAAAGTGTAGCCCTACTTAATCGTTCCAAATGAGTCTCTTCTATAGGTTCTTTTTATCAGTCTTCGTTAAAACCTCTCCTCTTGGAGACCTACTGATTGCCAGTTACATTTTGGAGACTTATTGGTCACTGCAGTGATATGTTCTGCTTTTTATCTCCGTACTGGATGTAGCTTCCCCCCTTCGTTATTAGGGAACGCAATACATATGTTGTGATATTTGAGTTTGGGCTTTTGAAGACAAACTTTAATAGCTGTTAAACTTAAAATGAAACAAAAAAATAAAAATAAATTGGAAGTGTTCCATTGTGGAAATACATTAGAAACCATCAAATCGGGAACAAAACATATTTCAGTGATCTTTAAAGACGTTGATGAACGATTAATCTATTTCAATGTTAGTGCTGCTTGTACAGGAGTCCAATTACAACGGATAGCCGGCACCACCGGGTTTGTGTTTATAAACATAATTGGATAACGTCTATTTTGTCGCAGTAACCTTCCTCGGTAAATACAGATGCACGACAGCCACAATATCTCTTTGATTTTATGTAGCTAAATCCATGACCGTTTTATAGAATCTAAAGAGTCATCTGAGAATTTCCTGTGCAACTATAAGGCCTCGATCATACCGGCTGCTACACGGACGCGCGTCCGCGAGCCTCTGTCTGCTGGGCGATGTGCGAACATCCCCAGCAGGCAGAATGACGCGATTGGGGGCTTAACTTAAAAAAAAAAAAATTAAAGTGTGAGTTTGTGATTGGCTGGCGCGGTGCACGTGACGCGGCTGTCGCTTGAAATTACAACTTCAGTTGAAGGCTTGAGTTGCAGTCGCGACAACGCTGCACTGCGCTGACAGGGGGTCGTTTTCTGTTTGAAAACTCCCACAGAACACAGCGAAAGAGTGGCGCGCGTGCGTGCGCAATCACACCGCGTTCTGTGTGAGCGAGACCTAAAGCAGCGGGGTAATTCCCTTGTCGGACGTATTTGTGACATTCGTACTTCGTGGGGATAGTGACAAAAGTGCGGGGCAGTTGTGGAGCACTTTAGCAAACCTTTAAATACACGTGCACATATGGAATAAGTGTGTGGGATTTGCAGTACGGTTCTGAAAATAAAGCAGTGACTGAATATTCACATCTTGTGCACTCCCTCATTTCTTTAGGTGTTGGTGCTGGCCCTCACATTTTTCCTGCTCTTCCTGGGAAACTTTCTGACGACATTAAAAGTGGTCCACACGAAACTTCTAAAAAACAAGCTGAAGAAACCGTGAGCCGGAATAATACCGGACTTTTTATATCGCTGAGCTTTTTCCACTCGTCCTGGGAAATAAAAGCCCCCTGGGAAATACAGAAGTGCCCTACTTGTCCGTACCAATACAAAACTATTTAAACATGAACTATTGTGCGGTATTGGTGAATCACCGGAGTCCTGGCTGGCTCCGTATTTCTCTCTGGGAGAGAGATTACATACCAAACATTTTCCGCCTTTCCTGCATTGTTTTAAATAGCCGTTTGCCGCAGTTACACAATACACGTTTTCTGACTATACTTGGGTAAAACTACAATCTTTTACGACTCCCTTCTGTTGATTCTTTTATTTGTTGTTGATTTTTCTACCCATGCATATTGCATCGTTCTTATCTGACTAACGAAATGTATGTATAAAAAAACCCACAAAAAGGACGTGGAAAGGGAGTTTGCCTTTAACTATACCTAGTTTTTGTTTGGTTAATTTATGTTTACAGAGGATTTCAGTAGATACGCACTACTCTGAGGTATGTTGTATGTCTGGAGAGAATAAAAAATAAACGCAACAAAAACACTACGTATGTTTATAACCTTCTTACAGGACACAGGCTTTATTTTTTAACCCTTTCGCGGTCGGTACGTTGCTGACCTCTTGCAATGAAAAGGTTCGTCATGTCAGACGCGGCTCTAAATATTGTTACACAAGAAGTCGGCACCTCCCATTTTAAAAGAAAAAATGACAATAAGAATGTGACATTGTGCCTTGTGTGTGTTTCAACTGATCTCTCAACCCTTCAGCATTAAGTGGGTTACATGGCATATGCTTTCATGCCACAATATGGGGAATACCTGTACAAATGTGTATTCTTAAATTTCAAATCCTTTCACAAACACACATACTGTGCAGGTCAATATTTGACTCTTCCTAACCTGTATAAAATTACTTTTGCAGTTTACAAGAAAGTTAGTGTAATTACTAGGGACATGCAAGTTTGCACCACACCTTGTTATGATACTGCTCAACCCAATAGCTTGTTGATCCTGACTCATAGGTTTCCTGCAGAAGGTACTGTGGTATGTGCTCAAGAGAAGGGTTGCGACCAGGATCTATTCTATGTGAAAGAATCACATTTTCTTTAGTCTGCTATGGCAGCAAGAAATGGCTGGGGTACGACAACAATTCTTGATGAGGATAGGAAGGAAGGATGGTCTCTCCTCTGGTCAGTTATTCTTGTCCTACTTTAGATGGGGAAAAGTTGTCCCAACATTGTACCTATGTTTTCTATTTTTTTGAACCATGGGCTGCTCTCATGCACTGCTCCTAAAGCATATTCCATGTCCTCCCCTCTCCGGTGCCTGGCCGCCATCCTGTGAGACACGTCGTCCCATAACGTGCGAAGACTACTTCAAACAGAGGTCTCGATATACCAAGGTTGGGTGATTTTGGGGAGGGGGTGTTTTTTGTTTCTGACACCTGGTCTCAGGTGCGCGCATGATCCAGCGCTACGTGTGGGTATCGCCGATTTCCGCTGCATCCTCATACGCCTACTGTAGTTCCCGAAGTGACAACCTGGGAGGGACATTTTTGGCGTGTAGCAGCAGGCGGCACTTTTGGCAGAGGTAGAACGGAGGAGATGGAATGCCTATTTCAGGCTCGGCTCCCTCTATAGGTACAATGTCCATCACAGGCTGCAGGAGATTTCAAATCTGTTAAGCCTCTCCACCCAAAGAAGACTCTCAAATCCAAGTACTGTGATGTCAAACACCCTGCCGCCTACCCCAAAAAGCTATGCAATGATTGCATTCAAAAGTTAAGAGCAAAGCTGGTTATAGTGAAGCAACCAGAAACCTATACAAAAAGGGAAAACGATGGTGGCTTCAGTATTGAACATTTTTACCATGGGTGCAAGTCACAGTAGAGGAGGTCGGCACTACCAGAGCATGGAGATCAAAAGCCTTGTCCAACTCCGATAAAACTACACATCAATATCCTTGAGATCTGAGCTATTTTCTATGCAATTCTCTGTGTCTTGACAAGTTAATAGGCTATTCATTAAGCATCTGCTCTGACATCACAGCTTTTGCCTATATCAATTAGCAAGGAAGAAAGCAAAGCATGAGAGAGCTCTAAAAGAAGTCTACCAATATTTTGATCTGGGCAGAGAAATCTGTTCCCAAGCTGTCGGCAGCTTACATTTCTAGGAACAAAAACATGGAAGCGGACAATTCTGTCGTTCCCTCCCCCCCGAGAATGGGAACTGTACCCTTCAATTTTCAAGAAGGTAATGCAGAGATGACAATCGATCTGATGGCATCGGCAACAAACAAAGCCAGTAGTATACTGCTCAAGATGACAGGATCCAAAGACAACCTTCTGGAATTCCCTTGTTACTCAAGCAAGAAGGACAAGGTGGATGTTCTATTTGTATCTCCATATTTGGCCAAAGCAACCGTGGTTTGCGGAGCTAGTGAGATTCCCCCCACCTCCCTTTCCATTACATTTTTTTTGTTTGGAGATACTAATGAGCTTAATGGGCACCTTGGCAGATTCCTCAGTGTGACAATGAGGGAGTACCCAGGCCATTAATAAAGGTATTTGGCCCGGCTGGGTGCCCCTGAGCCATATTTGGGAATTGTGATTGTCAGCTCTTCAACCCAATCATGGCATGTAACTGCATTTGTAATAAAGGTGTATGTGCATTTTTACTGTTCCAGGAGTGCCAACCAGCGGAGATATGCAGGGCCTGACCTTTCAGGGGTGATTTTACAGTCAAATGTTTGGGTAGAAGGGGGCCAGTTTTGCGGGTTACCTTGAAACATGTACTCAGGAATCCCCCCTGAGGAACACAGACCACCGGATAAACAAATCTCCCTGCTTCAGCACAGACCAGAACAGTAAGACTGGGCAGGGAATTGAATTATATTCAAAGGTCCCTGGTATATGCCCCTCAAAAAACAGAACCTTTGCTCAAAGGATCCAGGTATTTTGGTGTTAGAAGCGCTGGTCTCCCATGACACACAGTCACCAACAATGCTGAGGCAGGAGCCAGTATGCCAGCCGATTCCTGCAATTCCCGACATGGAGGTTGAAAGGTCTTTAAAGCAGCAATCCAAGCTGACTTTTTTTTTTTACATTTTATTTTTTTCTCCCTTTAATATGTGCATTATTAATACAATCCACACACTAAGTAATTAGCTAAGTTGCCGATCGATCCGTTCTCTTGTAATCAATCAGCGAAGATTTGGCTTGTGGGTTCACTAAATGGCTGTCAGTGCAGCAGAAGAGGACCAGAGATGCAAAGTTCTGTGGGGAAGATCATGTGACCAGGCAGTCACAGGATACAATTGGTGCACTTGCTAGAGAGAGCAGGGCTCAACAGGGTGTGCCAGAGCCTGTTTCGGAAGAGGGTGTGACTTTGTAAATGGTTGCTATAGAAACTAAACAGGCTCTTTACATCATACATTAAAAATGTCAGTTTGAGAAAATACATGTAGCATTTTTTTTTATATACTGGACAGAAATAATTAAAAAAATAAATGTAGGATTTTGCTTGGTCTGTAGCTTAAGCACCTTTACAATTGACAGCTCATATAATAAATGCTAATGCAATCCAGGAAATCAGTTAGCTCAAAGATTTACAAAGTATGGATTTATTTTTGATGGTGTTATTTGTACCACTATAGGATCGCTCGATTCATTTTTAACAAAGTAGTCTCTTACGCCAATTACTTTAACATGTAAAGTCAGGGAATTGCAAGCGTGGCCAGATAATAGCACTTTATTTACAGGCTGACCAAGATAAAATAGTTATGAGGACGGTGTCTCCCTTTTAGGTCTAAAGTCCAGGTTCCATCTGAATCAAAATATTACATTGCCTTTAATCTGCCCGAATCCAGCTAATCACCTGGAGGGGACATCACAACGCTGTGGGTCTAAAACTACAACTTGGGGAATTGGGACCATGGCACTCCCCCTGCCCCCCCTCCTCCTCCCCCCCCCCCAAAAAAAAGTAGGCACTGCTGCTTTGGCAAATCTTTATAAAAAGTGACAAGTCGTTTCCAGAGCGCAAGAGGAAAGCAAGGGAGAAGAGAGAGCTGGTTAATAACAGGCGGTACAGAAGGCTAAACACATTTAAACGTGATCATGAGTAGTAAACAGCCCGACCTCACCCACTTTATTTATCCAAGTGCAACATCTTAACCACTCTCGCATCAAACAGCATTTCGGATCAAATACATTTAAAAAGGGACGCGCTTTTCCCAGAACCTATTAACACCTTTTACTGCCTGGGGAGCATTGTAATAAATGTCTGTCTCCAGCATCATGTGCTCTCTACGGCAGCAAATATCCAGGCTCTGTCCTCTGGGTATCAGGAACCTTCAGAACAGTGGTTCAGTACAGATCTGCATTAGAGAGACACACACACACACACACAAGCAGCCAGATGTTCTCAGGTGTTGTTCTCAGGTGTTACACCGCTGTAAAGATTTTGTCATGTATTCTAGAAAACATACATTGTACTGGATATGTAATAAACACAACGTAACAAAGCGGGAAGTAATTACACATCTTACCAGGAGATCAATGGTGTTCTGGCAAAGAGTGGATTTAAGTGACTGGGAAATCAGGTTTTCAGGATAATCGGGGAGAGAGGTGGCTATCCTGAAAACCTGACCAGGGCGGGAGGGCTTTATAAGGGCGATAGCGTTACAGTATCGGTCAGAAGATTTTAATTGCATACAAGACATTGCTTGAAATCATCTAACCGAAATGCTACTCAGACAAGTTATCGAGCTTCCACCAATGTACAAGATTAAATAAATGTGCAAATTAGCTAAATACATATTCAGCCCGGCGCTTACAGTACTGGATTTAACTTCCTAAAAATTTAAATGACATTTTGCTCTTGCAGGTCCAAACTGTGCTACATCCAATGTTATATATACAGAGATTATCTAAGGCAGCGTGGTGGCTAAACCCAGTCCTCAAGGGCCACCAACAGGCCAGGTTTTAGCGATATCTGTGCTTCAGCACAGGTGACAGTCATGACTGCACCACCTGTGCTGAAACAAGGATATCCCAAATACCTGGCCTGTTGGTGGCCCCTGAGGACTGGAGTTGGCCGGTCTTGATCTAGCATCTCTTATTAACCCCCCCGATTGTCCCATATTAATAGCCGGCTCACTATTTTGTACTATTGGATGCGCTGGTATTTACATGTCACAATTGTAATTTGTTCATACATTGTTATTTGGACTTTCAAAAATAAACCTGGCATGGAGGGGTTTAACCAGTGTCCCTCGCTCAGGTACCACAACGCTGGCAGTGCGTTTGGCAAGCGTCATTAGTTATTTCTTTATCTTAAAAAACGGTTGAATTCGACTCAACAGCGATAAAATATAAAAAAAAAAAACAGAAGATATCCGCACTACATTAAAAATGATGTATTTACAATAAAACAGTCCAGGTCGCTCAAACAAACAGCACCGAGATATCCCAGACTGTGCAAGTGCGCTCAGCGCTTATTAAACAGTTGGCAGCAAGCAGTGCCGAGCGCCTCAGAGAACCACACACTGCTTGTATTTCTTCTTCCTCAGCTTCTGTTCTTTTTTCATTCCATTCAGTGCAATTACTGTGGCTTCCCTGAAAACGTCCTCTACATTCTCCCGAAACTTGGCCGAGCACTCCAAGTATTCCTCCGCACGTATGCTGTGACCTGTAGCTTCTCCCTGTAAGCAAACCATAGCAGGTGGTTATTACACACAGGGCGAGTGCAATAAGCTGCAGGAGAGGCCAGCAGCACATCGCTGAGAAGGGGGCACCTCCTGCACATATTTACATTACTTCCAATGGTTTCACAAGACTGGACTCTGGGAGTTTGGAACCGGGTTTTAATAGAGCTCCTGGTATTTCTGTACAACGAGCATAATCTGAGACAGACGCAGGAGACATAATATTCTCTATACATCCCTCATCCCTCTTATTTGTACCGTGTTTAAAGCAGGGGGTCTTCAGAGATGAACCACGTTTATTTCAGCTGCGGGGAACCCCCTGCTCCCCAATATACCCTGCCTCGGCGCAGAAAGTGTCGTTAAAAGGTTTCACGGGCCAATAGGAAGCAGTGACATCACTTGCGCATTCCCCGCGGGGATCCTTAAACAGATGGATATACCGGCAGCCCCTTCAGATGTAAATATCTCAGGGAGTCGCTGGAGGAAAGACACTTTAAATGTATGTCCTATACACTTTCTTTTTACGGCAACACGCCTTTGAATGTCTAGTTTTAGAATACGGGTCACTATTTTACAAAAGGATCAATTAACCAACACAATATGAAGCCGTTTTTTTAATTTTTTTTATTGCTAATCTGATGCTTCTTTCAGGAGATAGAAGCATTTGAAATATCAAGTGCCTGGGAGGTTAAAATGGAGCTTTCCCCAGGGCCCAGCGCAGTGTAAAGGTTACCATGGTAACGTAAGGCGCTAGAGATGAAGGAAGTCATGTTTAACACCAGGATAT
Source organism: Ascaphus truei (assembly GCA_036426205.1). Classification (NCBI taxonomy): domain Eukaryota; kingdom Metazoa; phylum Chordata; class Amphibia; order Anura; family Ascaphidae; genus Ascaphus; species Ascaphus truei. The sequence goes on from CM071584.1 coordinate 3,568,372, forward strand.
TATTTCCCGTACAGGACTGTTTCAGGAGGCAAGATACTAACATCATAGGAGCTAAACTCAGAGAGGCTTCTGGGGGAGATTGTAAAGAGAAATATCTCTTGAGCACATTCACGTTTTTAACCCAGACCACTCATACTCTGAAGCGGCGGTGGCCAACTCCAGTCCTCAGGGGCCACCAACAGGTCAGGTTTTACAGTTATCCCTGCTGCAGCACAGGCGGTGCAGTCGATTGAGCCACCTGTGCTGAAGCAGAGATATCCATAAAACCTGACCTGTTCTTGAGGACTGAGTGGCCCCCCCCCCCCCCCCCCCACTGTAAACCCAGCTCCAGGAAGATGAGACGTTTGCAGAGCGATGATTTCGCACCTGGTAATACGTGATTGGGTCTTGCTGGGAAGACTTCAGTTTACGCAGCCGTTCTTTGTCCTTCCGTAGGTCTGTTTTGCAGCCAATAAGTACTATGGGGACCCCCCGACAAAAGTGATTCACTTCCGGATACCACTAATAGGGGGTAAAGAAACAAGCAAGGCAAGAAACAAATAAAAACGCCTGGGTCCAGATCAGAGTTATTAGACACAAACATTAACAAATGATGTACTTATTGCCAGGGCTGGAAGAACCCCCTAACCCAGGACAGGTGGAAATGTAGGCCAGATAAGTGATTGGACCTCAAACTTTAAGGCATGTGTGCTCAACTCCAAAACCCTCAAGCCCCCCTCCCCCCCACAGGTCAGGTTTTCAGGATATCCCAGCTTCAGCACAGGTGGTTCAGAGGTTGTATCCCATACGATTTATTGAAGGCACGCAGTCTGCCTAACGAAGTTGTTAATATATACACCAGACGCTTAAAATCTCTCTCAAAACGCGAGTGAGATAATCGACACTTACTTTTAAATCAGCAGAACGATATGCAAACATTGTTGCAGTATATTTTGCCGTTTTGTGTATTTCACACATTTATGTAATGAGGTTCTGATATTGCTCTTTCAGCACTTTATTAGAATTACTACATTGTAGGGCTGGACACGATTGTAGATTAGTGTGTGTTTGAGGATTTGGGGTCCTTTTTCTCCTGGCACTTAAGTTTAATCTGATATATTTACATAAAAAAAAAAATATAGACATGAGTGCTGTTCTAAGACTATAGTGACAAGACAAAGCGATCATGTTTAGGCTCACTAACCCTTCACTGCAAAATTGCCACCAATACATAGTTTGTGTAATAGCCACAATAATTCCCACGTTCTCTGAGGTTATAAAACGGTTAGGAAGTATAAAAAATTAACAAAGTGGAATGTTTACCTTTATTAACACATTATCAAAGCTGGCAGGGTTTGTAACATCGTAGCAAATTAAAACCAAATTCACGTCTTGGTATGACAGAGGGCGCAGGCGGTCATAATCTTCCTGTCCTGCAACGGAAACCAGACACATGCGTTATAAAGTAGACTGTACTACCGACTTATAAAAAGGAGGCGTTCCGCGGGTTTTAATGCTTCCTCCCCCCTTAGAAAACCATTTTGTTTCTCTGGCGATAAACATGATCACCGCTCCCAGCGTGGACATGCGCGCACAAACAGAACATTACATGCAATCTGTTTGCCGACTTTACGCATCACCTAGTTTCCCCGACTTCTGTTCGCCGCATTACAACGTGTACACAGTTACAAAATGACATTTCATAGCCACGGGTAAGATTACTGCAGGAAGGGGGGGGGAGAGAAGGAAATCTGGTAAATCATTAGACGTTAAATACATGTTGTTTAGGATAAATTGACCGAGTCTGTTCCTTCTTCCAAGGCAACTGCACATGTAACATTTCAGTGTCCTCCAGCAATAAAAGGGTTAAAACTGCCACAACGAGGAAGAAAGGGTTTAGCAATATTAGTCATGGAGGTGCATTCTTCAACCCTTTCTTGCTTCAGAGACCTAGAGGAATTTTAAGCACCACTTTTCCCTAAACACTCAGTGAAGTGAAACATCCAATGTGTCCCTATCGGACAGGCTTGACATACACATCCATCCAGCAACACAAGTTAAAGGCGTAGTCCCCTATAAAATGTCACTGTCTGCATTCCTGCAGGCCCCTCCTCAACATTCTCGGACTTTCCTACATAGCAGAAATCCTCTGGATATCCCCACTGCCTGGGATAGAACAAAATGGCGGATAGAATGAGATGAAGCTGTAATTCCTGTCGGTAGGCGGTCACTGCCCTCACTTCGGAGTAACAGTAGTGGAGGTTTTCTGGACAGCAAATATTAAAGTTTCCCTAGTACAGAAGCAATCATTAATACGGAAATAGCGGTGGGTAGTACCTGCAGCGGACCATTTGTTCATTCATTGTGTTTCATGCAGATTTCAGCCAGCATTGTATCCTATGACAGTGCATGTTACATCTTTGCTGGACTATGGAAAGGAATTACAGTAAATGTACACAGCATTACTAAGCAGATGTTGCATAAAGACTAGCCCACTGTTTTCAATCCTCAAAAAGGGGTGCGCAAAGTTTTCTTCCTGCGCCCTCCTACCTTGTCTCTCCCTACTCATAACCGCCTAACCCCCCGCCCCCCCCATACATCGCTCTGGCGTCAAGCGTCCCCACGGCATCATTTGACGCTGGATTGCCATGACGACGTGTCACTGGAAAGTAAGATAAGGGAGTTTTACAGAGGCCACACGCGATCCACGGCATTTAATTTAAATGTCTCCTGGGAAGCATGGGGCCTCCAAGAGCAGCGCCCCCCCCCCACAGAAAATCTTGTGCCCCCCTGCTCTAAAACATACTCATACCTATCTTTTGTATAATAGAACTGTATTATTTAGAGTAAAGATGTATATTTACAACGCAGCGATATCAGACATGAAGGTAAACAAAGATATCCTCGCCATCTTCTGGCTAGTTGGAAATCTTCCAACCTCATTCCTTAGTCAAACAAGTCTTCTTCCATCTCAAACTCAGTCCTGAAGGGCCGCCAACAGGCCAGCTTTTATGGATGTCCCTGCTTCAGCACGATTGAGCAGCCTGTGCTGTAGCAGGCCATTTGGTGGCTCTTAGTTTGCGATCCCCTGATCTAAACCCTCCCGCTATAATGCGTTGCAGGTCTCTCTGGCAGTGGAAGGGGGTTAGGATTCATTTCAACCTCTGCACATATCCCGGTGCTGAAATTAGACTGTAGGCTCTTTAGGTAATGAGTCGTCTCCCTGTGCCATTGGATCCTGTTCTGTACTATGCACTTTGGAAGCGCAACGCAATCATTACTAAAGCAAATATGCCTGGATCGTTATCTGCGTATTGCTGCATCTGCTCAACCATTTCATAGAACGGATAACATCAAGTGATTGCAGTGTGCCCCTTACTCATCCGGGATGTGCCCCATGGACAACCGAATTCCCCTGTGCACCGTTTTAAGGTATAGTTTGGATTGGAGGGTCCATAAAAACTTACGGTTTCAGTACCACAGGCGTGTTCTGTGATAGAGCACGGATGTGTGGAATGCCAAGCACACTGTGACAGGTGTGACAGCTACAATTTATTACCAAACGGTGCACTTAGGCACAATAATCCAACAAGAATACGAGAATAATGGCACTATGCAAACTACTATATAGAGGAAAGGGACAAGGGAGTCATTATTCCAGCCGGCTTCAAAGTAGGCAAGAGAGTGAGGTACAGTATTAGCAGCAGGGAGGGAGAGATAGTGATGTCCCTTTATAGATCATTGGTAAGGCCTCATCCAGTGTGTATTGTCTTCAGGACAACATCAGTTGGAGATTGTGCCAAGGGGACTACAAAAATGGCGGACGGTCTACAGCAAAAACGTTAAAAAAAAAAAAAAGACTAAAGGACTTTCATATGTTCAACTTGGGAGGAGGTGTAATCAAAGTACAGGGGGAAGCATATTACAGAGGAACAGAAGTGCAGTTGGAAGACTTCCTGTTCTGAAGCAGGAAGGTGGCAGGCGCAGGGGAAATATGAGAAAGAACTTCAACAGAAAGTGGAACTGCAGCTTGAAGATGGAATGTTACTATGGAATAATAATACCAGGACTGAAGAGTACCGACACTGCCTAAACCAAACACCACCCACTGCGGGCCCAGATCCACAGGAGCAGATCACCATGACATAGCCAAAGTAACAACTAGGGAAATTAAGGTATGTCCTTTCCAACCAGGCCTTACAGAACAGAATAAACTACAACTGCCTGTAAATGCATACAAGGTGTATAATACAATCATATGCACGGTTATGCCTACAGTATGTTACAATATCTAGTGAGGGGGAGGGGGGGGGGGCAACTCCAGACCTCAAGGGCAACCAACTGGTCAGGTTTTGGGGATATACCTGCTTCAGCATAGGTGAGCCACCTGCGCTGAAGCATGGATATCCTTAAAACCTGACCCGTTGGTTGCCCTCGAGGACTAGAGAGTTGGCCACCTCCCGATCTAGTTCCTTGTAGTTCTAAAGAGAGTAGCTTTAAGCCCTTTGCCCCAGACCCCACTAGCCACAGAGGGGTTGGTTAAGTGTTGGGCTGCAGCATCATGTACCATGCAGGGTGGATTGTGCAAACGCCTTCCGGCTTGCGCTCTCATGCTGACCGTAAACTTCCTGCCCTGCTGTCAAAAGTATACATTTTTACCAGCAGAACACGGGTTTCTTTGCAATGCTGGTGCTGGCTACTCCCACCTTGACACCATTAGTCATGTCAAACCAACTCCAAAGTTGGCTCTGCTTGTATAATAGATCTGTGCCAAAACCCTCATTATTAAAGCTGCAGTTTACATGTCAGCTCTCGCCTTGCAAATAAATATGCTGCAATGTAAAACAATACCAAGTATAACAATACACCAACCGCCTAAACATTTCCAACCCTTTTTGCATCATCCTAAAAACAGTGTTGCGGACCCACATGGCCCACCCTCCAAATCCCCGGCACAAACATTGAACCCCTTTGCTACCATTTGATCTATTACAGGGGTGGCCAGTCCCCAAGGGCCACCGACAAGTCAGATTTTCAGCATATCCCTGCTTCAGCACAGGTGGCTCAGTCTTCGACTGCACCGCCTGTGCTGAAGCAGGGACATCCTGACCTGTTGGTGACCCTTGAGGACTGGCGTTGGCCAACCCTGGTCTAGTATCAGCAAGTTGTGTCCATATGGGTCCTTATACACAATATTTCTAGTTGACACGACGCCTCGCATAAACGTGTTATTCCGTGTCTGTGTAATTTGGCATTTTCCCTGGCTGGAACCCCTCTTCCGTGGAGGAGCGCGACTGTTAGCGAGCTCACGGTCGCTTCTCACATTTCAGTTCAATACACTTTCCCGGGTTGTTTGTAGAAGTGTCTCTTATTCCTAGATAGATATATATCTAAATAGATAGACAGATATATTTTTCTGTTCCTCTTCAAACCAAGTCCAATTCAACACTTTTAAGCATATTGCCCATTGGTGGGCAACAAGCAACCCTTGTAAGCTTTACTTCCGGACCCCCAACATCTGGCCGCCCCAGCAGCCCCCACTCTCCCCAGTGCAGAGCACGTACAGATGTTACTGGTGCGTATCGTAGCCTCTCATCGCTCACTCATACTGTAACCGTGCTAATCACAGTTCCCTGTAGAAGAGGAGCGGGGCAGGAAGGAAACCGCCAACGTCCCTTTCGCCTGTGCGTGTGTATAATATGCGTCCTTTTGCCTACCACTGATCTAGCCTGTGCCACATGGCAAAACTGTCCATTGAAAAGCAGGACAATGCACTGGAACAGACCTTTGGAAATGACAATTAATCTCAGCTTATATTTTCCACCTCTGCAAATTAAAACCAAACATTTGTTTTATACATACAATTTGTCTAAATCGAACATCAAGTGTTAAAAATGGCATTAAACAGACGTCCTTCGCTGTCCCACACGTCTAACCGGGTGAACTTTCCACGTTTACACATTCAAACACGCCCATACAATCTGGATCTCCAAAATCCTAAAAGAAAACAGCCTTTTTATTTTAGAATTTCATTAGGTTTAACTGTACTTTGCTGAATTTAATGCGGTGCTCAACTCCAGTCCTCAAAAAAAAAAAGGTACGACTTATTGGGGAACAGGGGGCTGTCTATTTGGGAAAACGGACATTGTCCGCATCAAATCATGTTACATTCTTCGATCAACAACTTCCTTTCCCTGAAAAGGACTCTTTTCGCCAAGCGATGCATTGCTGGCCCGTCTTGCGGTGAAAGGGTTAAGATTCTCAGGTGCGATAATATTTTTGGACTGGATGTTATACTTAGAACTTTTTAAAAATCGAGTTAAACAGCTCGCTTGAGGTTGGGAGAGGCTTGGCACCCATCCAACAGAAGGTTCCAACAGGGCTATTTAAAGACACCATAAATACTGTATATTCATACATACGAATAACCAGGTCAAAAGTGGTTGGTGACACAGGTTAAAAAAAAACTAAAAAAAAAATTCCAAGGTGTCATTCATGGGCAGTTTCACACCGAGCAGCTGAGATCAGTCACGCCAAGTGGAACACTGCCAGACTTTGTAACGGGGGATCTGACAAGGGTACTATTGTAGAGACCGGCAAAGAGAAAGCCAGGTAACAATTTTCTGCGCCAGAAAACTTTTCAAAGTCACGGTACTTTTCCAAGCCAGGGGCCAAGGTAGGAATAGGGTACAATTAACCCTTTCACTGGCAGACGCAAAATAGTTATAGACTGCAGCACATGTTTTACAGCGCCGAGCGCAAATCTTTAACCCAGAGATTTGGAATAGGAGGCAAGACGCCAGCACAATACCTACCCCCACACGTTTCAGAGCACTGCCGGCATCGGAGCATACAGTTAATATTACACTGCTATCAGGCAGAAAAATGCGGCACGTTAGAGATATTTATCACCATCGGAAAGACGCTATACAGGAGGGATCCTTCACCTGGCGGCCGGCGGGTAAAACGCAACTCGCGACTGGCCTTGATGTGGCCCTGGGACGCGGCTGCCCAACTAGGATGAAATTGGCAGCAGCAAAGTGAGGTTTCTTACACTAAAACCCACTTGTAAGTTAAGGTCGTGTAAATATATATATGGTACAGATGTTATGCAGGATTGAAAAATATTGAAATATAATGGTCATGTTTTTAAATGTATCTAAAATGCTATTATAAGCTGGCGGCCTGTCTACTACTACATAATTTCTGATCCGACCCCTTTGGAGAACAAGTTGAAAAGCCCTACAACAGAGTTATCTGGGATTCCCAGTTACCCTATTATATTGTCTTATTCATGTCAGTATACACAGTGTATGAATTACGTATCTGGTTATTTACATCTCCAGCTGAACCAACCGTATATTACAAAGCCTGTGTAACAAGGTTAAATCCTGATATATTTGGGATTATGATCCATAAATGTAACAATCCCGTTTATAATTTTAGTCGCCTACACCTTTCCATAACATACTGACCTCTAGGAATACAAAGTGCTATAAACTTTATTATAAACAAGATTAGAATTTAAGCCATTTGACGGATGGGATCTCCTTAGCATTAGTTTTTTTGTCCTGTAGCAGCTACTTACATTGCTCAGTGACACCACTGCAGGCATCATGCATCTAGGACAGTGATTCCCAACCAGGGTAGATTTTTCGAAATACTTGAAGGGTTCCTCCAAACAAAAAAAAGGTTGGAAATCACTGATCTAGGAACAGGTTATTCCACTTCTAAATAAATAAAAATATATATATTAAAAAAAAGTCTCCGTACTGGACCAATGCTATACATTAAGGGCCATATTTACAAAGAAGTGCTGTTCACTAAAGGACACCTGGCTACATTGGGTCATGAAGATCCATATATACTATGCAGTGTTGTGATACTCCATAAGATACCCCCAGGCTGGAAGCCATACCAGCCCCTTCACTCGAATGGCCCATATTTACAAAGCTGCACCAGAAAGTGTCTTATGAAATAGCTCCACTTAGTAAACATGGCCCTAATGTTCTCATCCTCTCCGTACAATAATGTATGTTTCCCAATTGACTATCCTCTTAACATTTTACTACATCTCACACTACATTTTAACTCTGACACTGCCAGATAGCAGTGGCCCCACTATGCTCTTAACTTGTCCTACCGCCCCTAATAACCGCAGTGCGCATGGAAAGGGCACAGTAACTTCTCCACGCCCTGTCCTGCTTTCCCATCTCCCAACATAAATGCAGGCAGATGCTCCCAGTGTTACAGCAGTATGCCATGTGTATTACACTGATTGCATACTTATACTGCAGTTGACCAAGTAAAAAGTTAAGGCTAGAAGAGAATACAAATATTTATAAAAACTATAGCCATCTTCAAAGGCTCGTTAAAAAAAATAAAATTAAAATAAAGTGTCCCCCCTTTTACCTGCCGTGTCGTACAAATGCAGGACAATCTCTTTGCTTCCGATCACGATGGTGTTTGTATATTTCTCAAACACTGAAGGTGCATATTGCTGTAAAACAAAGACAAAAAGTTTAATAAAATCGGGTCAGAAAGATTACACGTTATATATCTGTAATAGTCATTGGGTGAGCTTCAAGTCTAAATGTTTGATTGTGCTTTGCCCACATTCCCCAAGCACCAGCCTTCTCATCACCCGAGGCTGTCCACCCAGATCAGGTTTGGAAATTGGGGAAAGTAGGTGTCTACGATATCTAGCTGGTTACCACTCATGTTAACCCTTGCCTCGCATAACCCCTCCGTCAGCAAAAGGGTTAAGATGATGGGATGCTCTACAAAGAATTCAGCCTCTGTGGATGAGCACTGAACAGGCGCCAATGTTATTTGGCAAGGAGCCGAAACACAGGGACTGCCACTTTAAAGGTCAGTGCCTAAAACACAGAGCAGCTCCCTCTACAATGTGTGCATTGCCAAGTGCCCAGTGGGGAACAACCTATAAATATATGTCTGACTTGACAACCTGCTTATTACTTTCTGCACTGGGAATGGCTTAGCTACTGAGATTTCAAGTATTTCCACAATTACTGGCAGAGGCGTGGGAACCCGAGAGCAGAAGTTGCCTACAGAAGATCATCTCTTTCGTACACGCGGCGCTGCAAACTGACCGTGTCACAAGAGCGATGTTCTGTGGTTCAGACACCTACAATCAAAGGAAGTCCTTACGGTTTCTGATCATTGAGAGAGGAGATGAAATGTCACAGCAATGAGATGCAGACGGTTCAGCAGCCACAAAAACAGCTGTTTTTGGAGGGACCAGCCGCCAGCATCACACTACAACAGGCAGCAACCACCCTCAAACTGATGAGACCCAAAAGGTTGAAACAGCTGTCTGTGAGCAGATTTGCTGTCCATGCACTTATGTTGCCGGGACTTTGCTGTAAAAGCAGAAGTTTAAAGGCATCCACCCTATAGTGGATAAGCAAAAAAGTGCTCATTTGTATGTCATTACCCAGAAGCCCTTGCTGCAGTGGTAGCACTGTATATTGTATAATGATGGGGTAAGATGTGAATATGCTCGTCATAAGCATTTACACAGTATCTTTACTGTACGTTGGAAGACGTTAGTCACTTTTTTTTATCCACCATAAAAGCTACTAAGCGCCCTGCTTAATCAGGACAGGGTTTTCCCAGGCTTGTTTAAATCCCTGAAACTAGGTTCTCTTTCAAAGTAAACCTGCCTCCCCTCCCCCATCTCCAGTGTATTGCTGGCCTCTAAACCTGCCCGGGTTAAGCCTTCCAGAAACAGTAGCTTTACCCATGCAGCGCCTTCACTTCACCAAATTTACACTGTTCCGTTACAGCGATCAATATATCGGACCGACACGTTGGTCAACTTTGAAGACACAAAGCCGTGCACGGCAACTAAATATCAGCCAACGAAAAAGGAGCAATGACAGTACGATAGGGAGAGGCTGCTGCGTGGACTTTTCTTCCATTATTATTGGAATGTTCTATTTCCCGTCTGATAAACTCAAGTCAAAGGCTGCCCCTCCAAACAGACCCCAATCCCAAAGGACATGTCCACGCTCTGCACATGTTGGCCACTTGAGGCTACATTTTAAGAAGGTGGACCAGCGAGAGGCTGGAAGTTTCCAGTTACCCAGAACCATGAAATTCTCCTCCCCCTCAAACCTGTCATGCAACTTTGCATGTGGTTTCTAGGCACACGGCACTCATGTTATCTGTGTCCACATTAAAGCGTGCTTCCTGATTTTGAAATGTACCAGGGTGACTGAGATACTGCATATATTTCCATGCCTGCAGTGGACTAAACCTCTCTCTTTTTAAAAGAAATGATGAAGTCATAATGAAGACTAAATAGTTCCATTCTTAGACTGTTTACGTTTCAATGTAAAGTAAAACATTCTGTGTTTAAATCATCACTACTATAATGGAACCTATATTGCACTTTTTTTTTTTTTAAAGGTTAAGAATGTAATTTTTTTAAATATGAATATATACTAATAAACTGAATTGCTTGCTCATCTGCACAGAACGCGTAGGAACACAACACTGTATGAATCATCTTTTCGAATTGTGCTTTCGGTGTTATATTCATATTTTAAAACGCCTCACTAACAGAAAACATATTTCCGATTAAACAAAAAAAATAATACACCTATAGCACAGAGAAATAAAATGAAGCGATACAGCGCTAAATAAAACTCTGTTTCTCTGCCTCTTTCCATGTGGGATTGTCGCTACACTGGAAATGTGTTCATCATTTATTTCTATTCCACAGGAATATATTACATATGGTATCTCGCAGACTACACTATTTTTAATTACACTATGCAAATCCTTTGGGGATGTTTTTGGACATGTGCCTAGGAAGAAAAAAAAAAAAAAAAAGAAAGAAGAAGCAGATAAACTGCAATGCTATCCAAACGCGTAATATTTCCCTGGGTGCTAGGCCGTGCCTTGCACTTAAATGCCCTGCCTAGTTTAACCCCTTAAAGCACGGCGAAGAGTCATTATTTAACATCTCTTATGACCAATTATGTAAATCTATTGAATTTACACGAGACAAATATTAATGCCGGTTTCATCTTATTTCCCTGTAACTATTTACTGAAATCAAAATTGGAGGGGGAAAAACAAAAACAAAAAAACATACATTTTGGGAAAACGATGGGTTTCCGGCAAATTAGAGCAGTCAGATTTCCTCAATTTTGGGCACAGAAACTGGGAACTAACTTGATTAACAGGCTGCTTTAATTAGGTCTCTTCAACTCTGTTACATGTGTGGCAAACCCCCTGATTAAAGCTGCAAGGGGTGTAGTGGTTAAGGTGCACCAAGTTATGCTATAACCAGTTTTTTTTTTTAGGTGATACAGGCGTTAAAGTAACAAGTGCATTCAGTTATACGCGGTATACAGAACCAACCAGCATCTTGGGTTATGTTGGAGTTGAAGCAACAGGTGCACCAAGTTATGTGGGGTAACTAACCAGCCTCTGAGGGTATATAGGGGTTAAACAAACCGGTGCATTAATGTATTCACTGTACATACTAACTGTAGGGGTTACATTAACAGGTGCAGCAAGTTTTGCAGGGTCACTAACCCGTGTCTTAACTTATGCAGGAGTTAAATTACCAGGCATCCGGTAACACACAACTAACCAGTCCCTAGTTATGTAGAGGTTAAAGAACCCGGTACATTAAGTCATACACTGTGCATGGTAACTAACCAGTCCTGTAGGTGAAGGGTTTAAGGTAACAGGTGCATAAAGTTGTGAAGGGTCACTAACCAGTCTCTGAAAGTATGCAGGGGTTAAACTACCAAACATCAGGGTATGTATAAAGTTACTAGCCGATCCATTTAGTTATGCAGCAGCTAACTAGCCAGCGGAGCAGCAGCCTAACAGGCAGGCAGAGCTAACTAGCAGCGGAAGCAGCAGCTAACATAGCCAGCGGCAGCAGCAGCTAAGCATAGCCGGGAAGAGAGCAGTAATTAGCCAGCGGAGCACACGCAGCTATAACTAGCACGAGCCACAGATAACTAGCATCGAGCAGCAGCTAACTAGCCAGCGGAGCAGCCTAACTAGACACGAGCAGCAGCTAACTAGCAGCATCAGAACTAGAGAGCATCAGCTAACAGCAGCGCAGCAGCTAACTAGCAGCAGCAGCGCCTCGGTTCCCGCCCGGCTGCTCAATCAGGGAAGGGAGCCCTTGGCATACACATGAGAAGGGGGTTTCCCGCAGGCCTCCGTCTCCACAATGACTATCTTCACCTCCTGGCCCGAGGCTCCATGCTCCGGCTGGGGCTGCGACATGTGGGGTGAGGGGGGGAGCCCCGAAAGGTCTGTCCCTCTCTCTCTCCCCTCCAGGTCAGCCCATGCTACTACTCTCCCCTCTCCTCACCGGCTCCGCGCACACACAGGCAGCGCGAGACCTGTCCACCTGCCGCGCGCGCGGAACCGGCAGAGCGAGACACAAAAAAAACACATGCACTCACCCTACCCTGCAACGGCGAGAGCTCCGCGCACTGCCCAGCCCGCCGCGGTGATTGCTGAGCAGCGTCTTCTCGTACGTGTGCCTGGGCGCCCCGCCCCCCCTTCCCTGAGCACTGATAAACAGGTTGATGGACTGTTTTATGTAACAGTATATTTACTGCACATATGTTTTAGGGTATTTAAATAGTAGAATTACAAATGGTGGTTGGGGGAGTGGGGGAATAAGCTCTTGCTACTGTCTGAGAATGGTGCCAGGGGTTTACGAAATGAATGCACCAAAATACGCATGAGCAAGCAACGAACCCCTTGTAAAACCAGCACTATAAAGTGAAAAAGTGTATTTAAGTAACTAAACCTTTAATGAATACTAATGGGTAACAGTGAACACAAAACTCTTAAAAAACAAATTAAACAGCTACTCAGCATTAACACCAAGGCTTGGCTCCATTTGAGTCTAGGAAAGTAGTACCTGGCAAAAGCAGAAGGGATGTTAGACTAATGCCCAGTGTGGTATATAGCTGTGAAAGTAAATATTACATTAAGCACTTTATGCATGGCACGAACATACTCTTTGAATCAATCTCGTCGTGTAGGTACGAATTCATATGTCGGTCGGTCGAGGTCTGTCCGTGATAGACATATAATTATTTCTACAGCTATATACCACACTGCCGCATTAGCTAAACATCCATTCTGCTTTGCCAGGTAACTAATATTCCCTAGACTCAAGTTAGACAGCCTTGGTTTAAGGACTGGGAGTTAGTGTTTAATTGTTCTTTAAGAGTTTTGTGTTCACTGTTACCCATAGTATTCATTAAAGGTTTAGTACTTAAATACATTTTTCACTTTATGAGTGCTGTTTTAAAGGGGTTCTTCTGCTTGCTCATGCAAGTATTTTGTGGTATTTAAATAGTATATACGGTATTATGTATTATACACATACACATGTATTATATTTACTGCACATGTTATATGGTGTATTTAAATATTATATACTGTATTATACACATACACATGTATTATATTTACTGCACATGTTATATAGTGTATTTAAATGTATATCTACTGATATTACACATACACATGTAGTTAATATACTGCACTATGTATATGGATACATTGTTTCATTTATGTAACTGACTTGTAACCATGTATTATTTGTTTTTCTCTGTGCCCAGGACATACTTGAAAACGAGCGGTAACTCTCAATGTATTACTTCCTGGTAAAATATTTTATAAATAAAATAAATAATAAATATGGTGTATTTAAATATTATATACTGTATTATACACACATTTTTATTATTGTAAATGTTTTTACATCTCTGTAAATGAGTATGTAGGAAAGCTTGTCTTATAATATCAATTGTTATTCCAAATAAAAATAGTTATCAGCTAATGCTGAAGCACCTCAGTTACTCTGCCCTATAGCAACTGGACTATCATGGCTATTTCTATATCATTTATACTTGTCTCGAAATATATTTGTAAACACATACATATTATAATGCAACTGTAACTATAAATGTCTTTAGAGGAGTGATACAGTCATAAAATATACATGTGCGAACATGGCGTGATGCACTATATAATATTATAAGTAATAATATATGATTATATCTAAATAAATAATTCTTTTACATCTTCAGTGTGATACATGTATTATGATAAAATAAAGCATGCATATAAATACTTCAGGAGTGACACTGACACACACACATTTTTGTTTTTACCTCTCATTGGAGATCATAGGGTCTTGCGAGCGAGGTCACCATCCAGCAGCGAAATTCACGAATGTACGCCCTTTAGGACTGCGTCCTCGCTATCGTGAGCTCGCGAATGGGCGGCGCTTGGCGAGGGGGGTGACATCTGACTATATAACATATATGACAAGTCTCCATGCGCGGCGTATGCGCGGGCAGCACGCGCTCCATTGGCGGCCGGAATATAAAACACATTTTTTAACTCCTTAAGTGAGGCCTCAGCTTCCCTAACTGCAGCCAGTTCCCCGCGCGAGCGGCTTTCCCCGAAAATTTAAAGGAACATCCGGTCGTACAATGCTGGGAGAGATACTCCAAGCATGAGCATGACCAGCGGCCAACGGGGATCAAAGCTTGCGGTGCGTCCACGGTTGAGCAGCGTGCGAGGCGTCAGCGTGAGGCAAATGCTGAGGTGTGCGCTCATGGCCTTGGTTCGCGCAGCCGTACCGGGGGCGTTCAGGTCGTTCACGGAACTGGTTCGCCTGGCCCATTGGGCGAACCGCTCACATGACCGGCCTGCGCTCCCATGAGCGTTGCTTGAAACTAAAAATTTGCTAGACCTATCGCTCCGCCCGCATCTCCTCAACATCAGCTGCCACCCTTCGTCTCCTCACTCGACACTGCTACACTCGTTGCCTTGTCTCTACTCATGCCACCTGCACCGTCATCCACTCAGCTGACGATCGCATCTGTACCGCACTCCTGACCCAATCCAGCATTCCACCGTGCCACCCCTGCCCATCTCGTCTCACTCTACATGCACCGCGCCGTGTCTGTCTTCACATTACTGCCAACCTGCCCATACCCCCTCAGTCTCACTGCCACCTGCAGTCTCACCTCACTTCACCTACCCACGGGCCCTCCCGCGCCTGTACATGCCCCTTCCCGTCTCTCTCCAATCATGCCACCCGCCCATCTCGCCTCACTCAGCGCACCCTGGCTCACTCCTTCACTCCGCACTGCCATCATCGTCTCCCGCACTCATGCCACCTTAGCCGCGTCCCCTCATCACTGCAACCCCTGACCCATCTCACTCACTGTCACCCTGCCGTCTACCTCACTCACTACCACCCTGCCTCTCGCTCTTCTCCTCTGCCACGCCTCCCTGCTTCCCGTCTCCTCTCACCTGCCACGCCTGCTCTGTTCTCAGCTACTCACTGCACGACTCGCATCTCAGCTGCCCTGTTCTCCTCTCACTCGACTGCGCACCCTGCCGTCTTCCTCATCACTGCCAAACCGTCTCAGATACCCTGCCCGTCCCGTCACTCACTGATTTCACCAACGCCCGTCCCGTTCATCAATTGCACCAGTTCACCGTGCTGTGACTCGGCCTCATCACCCTCTAGCTGCCCGTCACTCATGCCAGGCCTGACCGTCTCCTTACTTCACTGCCACCTGAAGCATCTCTCCCTCACTCAAACACTAACCGCCCGTCTTTTCTACTTACTGCACCTGCACTCTCCCACTCGCACCCTGATCGCTGTCTCCGCTCAGTCATGCGCACCCCTCCGCTCCTCCTACCTCACTTGCCAACGGCCTGTCTCCCCTCACCATGGCACACAATGCCCGTCTCCTCACTCACTGCCACCCTGCCCGTCTCCCTCACTCACTGCCACTCCGCCCGTCTCCCTCACTGTCACCCTGCCTCTCCCACTGCCACCGTGCCTGTCTCCCTCACTCACTGCGACTCCTCCTGTCTCTCTTACTGCCACCCCTCCCCTCTCCCTCACTGCCACCCCTCCCCTCTCCCTCACTGCCACCCCTCCCCTCTCCCTCACTGCCACCCCACCCCTCTCCCTCACTGCCACCCCACCCCTCTCCCTCACTGCCACCGTCTCTCTCCCACTGCCACTTCGCCTGTCTCCCTCAGTCACTGCTACCCCGTCCCTCCCTTATTGCCACCCTGCCCCTCTCCCTCAGTCACTGCCACCCTGCCCCTCTCCCTCAGTCGCTGCCACCCTGCCCGTCTCCCTCACTCACTGCCACCCTGCCGTCTCCCTCCCTCACTCACTGCCACCCTGCCCGTCTCCCTCACTCACTGCCACTCCGCCCCTCACTGTCACCCTGCCTCTCCCACACTCACTGCGACTCCTCCTGTCTCTTACTGCCACCCCACCCCTCTCCCTTACTGCCACCCTGTCTCTCTCCCACTGCCACTTCGCCTGTCTCCCAGTCAATGCCACCCCGCTCCTCCTCCCTCACTGCCAACGTGCCTGTCTCCCTCATCATGCCACCCCATCCACCCTCATTGTCCACCTGCCCTCTCCCTCAGTCACTGCCACCCTCTGCAAAATTCGGAGATAAGAACACAAACGTTGCAAACCACATCTAGCAGCTAAACTCCCCCCCCCCTGCGAGGGGGCTGCCTGCGGGGGGCACTTTAAACTAGCAGTCCACTCTGAAGTTATTTCTTTTCATTTATAATTTTGTTATCACTTTAGACAATCTCTTCCGCTTCTCCAACGTGGTTGTATTTGAAAAATAAATAACAAATCCAATGCTTTTGCTCAAGAAGATACAGGCATTTGAAACATGCATTTTCCAAGAGGTTAAAAGCAGTCTCCCGAGCTCACATCCACGATAACCTCAAAATCTAGAGTTTTTAACGCTGGGAAAACTTTTTTTTTTTAAAGGGTTAAGGTTACCAAACGATTGTCTGTGTGTGAAACGGAGCACAACCTCAACAGGACAGGAAACAAAAGGATCATGACGCGGTAACTCCAGAAAAGTTTTTATTCAGTTCACATAAGCACATAAGGCTCAT
>CM071584.1:3585420-3667169 GCA_036426205.1 Ascaphus truei
AACCACATCTAGCAGCTAAACTCCCCCCCCCCTGCGAGGGGGCTCTGCCTGCGTGGGCACTTTTAAACTAGCAGTCCACTCTGAAAGTTATTTCTTTTCCATTTTATAATTTCTGTTACTCACTTTAGACAATCTCTTCCCGCTCTCTCCAACGTGGTTGTATTTGAAAAATAAATAACAAATCCAATGCTTTGCTCAAGAGATACAGGCATTTGAAACATGCATTTTCCAAGAGGTTAAAATGCAGCTCTCCCCAGAGCTCACATCCCACGATAACCTCAAAATCTAGAGATTTTTAACGCTGGGAAAACTTTTTTTCTTTTTAAAGTGTGTTAAGGTTACCAAACGATGTCTGTGTGAAACGGAGCACAACCTCAACAGGACAGGAACAAAAGGATCATGACAGGGTAACTCCCAGAAAAGTTTTTTATTCAGTTCACATAAGCAGGAACAAGTAAAAATCCTCACCCGAGCGTTTCGCACTCCTGCGCTTTTTTGTAAAAGTTAGGTTATGTTAAGGTTAGCAAGATACTAACATTATGTGTTAAACATATACAGGCTGCTGGGGATTGCGGTTTTAACACATATTAAAGGTCTATGAATCGCAGGTGAAGAGCGAATTATTTTATACAATGCATACACACAGCTAGTATTCTACATTTTATCACATTAACTTGTTTGGACACTTTTTTTTGTTTGTTGCCGTTACACTGAGGCCCAGATTTATTAAACACCGCTACATTGAAATGCACTTTACAGCCTCTTTTCCAAGTCCTCACGTCTTAGCACTGTGTAGCAGATATGGCCTTTTAATTATCACTAGTTTTCCCAACAAGAATTCTTTCCCAAATTACAAACAAATGGCGTTATTAAGATACAACATTCCCAAGGTGCACAACAGGGACATGTTTCTGTGACTCAAAATACATTGTAATACACCTTGCAGAGTGGAGGTGTCAAATAAGGGAGCTCAGCCTCACTACCATTAAATCGAGGTCATTCTCAGACAGCAGCCAAAGAAATACCTACAAACAATCTGAACAGGGAACGTTGCACTGTGTGTGACTCAGAAGCACGGTGTACTTTCTGCTCAAAGTTCAGTACTATTTGAAGAGTTGTTTGTATTTAAAAGTTTATCACTTTAAAAGAGATAAACAAATGAGTGAACAGGGCAGGCCAACTCCAATCGTCAAAGGCCACCAACAGGTCAGGTATTAAGGATATCCCTGCTTCAGCACAGGTGTCAAGTCATAATGACTGAACCAGCTGTGCTGAAGCAGGGATATCCTGATAACCTGGCTCATTGGCCACCCCTGCACTATAGGCTGTTGGATGCGACTCTCAGAGATTGGACCTTAACTGGTTGGATATTGAAGGCTTTGTGCAGTGACGAGCACATTATTTTGCACAGTACGTCCTTGTTTGTGCACAATTTGCCAGCATTTTCGGAGTCGGTTCCCGCCCTTGCTTGGAGCATTGCGAGCTGCCGGCTCTCTTGGCATTTTCTCTTCTTCCAGGTAGGCATCAAAATACGTTTACATGCCAGAGAAGCTTAACCCTTCGTGTGCGGAACATTGTCATTTTACGTGGCCACTGCTGGAAACCTGTAATCCTGGGACCGCGCAGTACGCAGGGCTGACCGAGCACAGCGGCGATTTCTGTGGGGCTATCATTCTTGTCCTCAGACAAGGGCAGATTGTAACATCAGAAATGTCAAGATATATATTTTTTGTTGTTGATGTTTGCAATGAATACATCAACATATTACATTTGATATATTTTATAAGTATATCATTACATTGTATATATTTAAAAATGAACAATCCTTCTTGCCCTGAATTAAACATACATTAAAAAAAAACGCACCATTGAATATACGTTGAACATTTCAAAACTGCAATGATCGGGGTGTTATTATAAGCAGCTGTATGTATGTCTTTATTTATATAGCACCATTAATGTACATAGGGCTTCACAGCAGTAATACACGTGACAATCATATAAATCAGCGGCACAAACTGGGGGGCGCGAGATTTTTTTGGGGGAGAGCGCGGGCAGTTGCAGAGGACACGCGCTCTCCCCCCAAGCATTTAAATTAAATGCCGGGGACCGCGCAAGGCTTCTTCAACCGCTACTTACCGAGGCTCAGCCGGCTCCAGGATGCGTTACCATGGCAACGGGAGTCATTTGACGCCGGGCGAGGTAAGAGGAGGTAAGCAGGGGGGGGGGGGGGGGGGGCCCGGAGGGGGGGGGGGAGTCGCAAAAAAAAAAAAAAAAAAGTATGCACGCCCCGGATATAAGTAACAAATAATACAAATAACACAAAGGGAAGACGTGTTTCAGACATAAAAGTAACATTTAAGAAAAGGAGTCCCTGCCCTTCCCCTTTATCACTTGACATATAATGCACCCACTGCAGCCAGGGATTCTGGGAAATGACATGCAAATGAGCACACAGTGTCGCCTTTCGATCAGCCCAATTTTATTAGCGAATTTGGATCATACGGATACTGGATGGCTGAGGATTTTTAAATATAAAAATGTTAAATGTGTGTATATATAAAACAATTGGCATGGAGCTGGGAGGAGAGGATATTTAAAAGTGTTCTTTAAAATTAACAATCTTTCGGCTTTTTTTTTTTTTTTATTATTGATTTGATATGTGGAGATAGTCGAAATTGAACCCAAGACTCTGCCTGCGGTCTAATGTACTAACCCAGGGGTTCTCAACTCAAGTCCTCAAGACCCCGCCCAACAGGTCAGGCTTTAAGGATATCCCTGCTTCAGCACAGGTGGCTCAGTGGCAAAGCCTGCTTCAGCACAGGTGGCCCAACGACAGCCACTGATTGAGCCACCTGTGCTGAAGCAGGAATATGCTGCAAACCTGACCTGTTGGGGAGGGTCCTGAGGACTGGAGCTGACAACCCTGTGCTAAGAACCTGTGCAAACTGACGCAATAAGTATAGATGTGTTTTCAAAAAAGCTTACAATCTAAATCTGGGGGGCTATTATCATAAAAGATGAGGTAAAGATTGTAAGGACACTCCAATGCATTTGGTTACTGTGGAGTCTGTACAAAGCTTAAAGAAATTACTTTAAAATACTTATATGATTTTTAACCCATTAAACATGCCCCGGCTACAGAGGTTTGACTGTCTCGCTAATGCAGTTCTGTGTGTATGAGGATGCCATTAACGTTGACCTAAACGTAATGTTTGTAAGAGCAGGGCATCCCACAGTGGAAGGAGCGGGGCATCCCACACTAGAAGGAGCGGGGCACCCCACACTAGAAGGAGCGGGGCACCCCACAGTGGAACGAGCAGGACGCCCCACAGTGGATGGAGCGGGGCCCCCCCGCAGAGGAAGGAGCGGGGCCCCCCACAGTGGAAGGGAAGATGCACAATTAACTATTTGACATCTCTCTCAATCATATTGAATGAATGAGTGGGTTTGAGATTAGTAAAGGCGGACTTTAGATAATAATGCTGTGACATTAACCTCTTTGCTGCCAGAGGTGCCTGTGAGTGTACACACTATTTTTGGGCTCCATTCATTTGAGTGGAGCGGACCTCTTCTCCAGCCCTAGGGAGCAGCGTCACAGCTTATTGAATAGGAGGGGCTGTATAGAACTACTATGAAGAATAGTGAATAAATCTGAGCAAGTGCCACTAGAGGCCGCTGTTGTCCAAGGTGTGTTATTTTTGGTAAATATCACTTGTGAGCGCCTTCACTTCTCACAGGCCTTTCCCCATGATCTCTTGGGCTGCGGCCTCGCTGGCGCTGACCGCGCTCATGCTTGAGAGCGGCGACGTCACCAACTCTCTAAGCATGAGCGCGCGCGCGGGGGGCGTTGCAGGCAAGTTGAGCTCGCTCGAAAGTTAAACTTTTATTTACCCAAGCGCCAAGCTTGGGAGAGCGCGCACACCGCGTGAGCGGGGACTTACACGAAGATTTATGTAAAAGCGACAAGCACCGCGCGCTTAGCGCCAGCAGGGACCCAGCCTTAGCATACACTGCAGCCATGGATTCTGGGAAATTATATGCAAATGAGCACTCACAGTACAATTAACCATTTTAACATGGATCCCTATAAGCTTAAACCCGCTGTATTACACAGTAGTTGCAGCACAGCCAGGGTTATAGACGTGCATGGCCTGTAATCCTACTTCATTCATACAACGCACATTTTTGGGAGGCAGGTTTGTATTGCCTTTTTAGCACAAAACAACTTTTAAATAAAATCTTAGTACATGGGCTCGTGAAATCACCACCCCTTCCAATCAAGTCATATCTGTCCCTCAACAACGATGTACATCTCGTACGCTTGATTATCCCACGTATACAGCAGTTAATTATAGCGAGACTACAGACTATACAAATTTCCAGGCCATGTGTAGGTCACCATTTGAATCCACCCTTTGTTGGTCTTCCTCGTCATGTTTTCGGCAGGCCCGGGTGACTGACACACTACTACACACACACACACACACACACACACACACACACACACACACACACGTAGAGTTTTCCTGGTGAGCAGCGTGTTAGAAAATGTTCAAATAAATCAGAGGTGGCAACAGGTCAGGTTTTCAATATATCACTGCTCCAGCATAGGTGGCTCAATCGAAGACTGAGCCTGACTGAGTCACCTGTGCTGAAGCAGGGACCGATTGAGCCACCTGTGCTGAAGTTGGGATATCCTGAAAACCTGACCTGTTGGAGGAGGGTTGGGGGGGCTTAAAGACTGCAGTCACACACCCCTGCTTTGGAGAGACATTAAATGTAACGTGGATGTGAAATGTTATCACGGGGGTGTATTTGGGAACGGGCTTGAGGACTGGAGCGGAGCACCCCTAAACTAGGGAATCCTCCACAGCCGCTCCGGGTTCCCCCGACTTCTGGGGACTCCCGGTTCCCGAGAGATTTCACAATGTGCGTCCCCTGCTGATGACGTTACCGTAGCGTTGTAGCGTTGCAGTTTTATATTGGGCTGTCCGAAGCCAACATGACCAGGATGTTACTGTCTGTCTGGGCACACCAGGGAACCACAGCGTATCTCCAGCGGGCCAGCTCAGACTGCGGCATTAACACGCTCCATACCGTTGTCATCAGTCACGTGGTTCTTATCCTTCAATGATCCATCAACGTTTGAAAATGTTTCTTAAAACGAAAGCAACATTGCAGTCAGAATACTGGATATACGCGAAGAAAATATGAGATTCACAATAGTGGCGCCCGGAGATTACCTGCAAGCGTATAAATAGGAATTCGTCTATTTTGCCAAATCTAAGCGCTACCCAGAAAGAGGAAAATAATGAAACCCATATAACACACAAAGCAACAAAGATAACCCGCAGCATCATAAATATATAGGGAAGGCCTGGGAGACATGGGAATAACTTCCATTAGTCCAGCAGTGGCTTCAACATATAGAAACAGGCTGACAAGCTGCAAATCCTTGGGGACAACAGCGCTTCATTCAGTACCCACAAACACTCTGCTACAGCAAGCAATGGGCGGGTTTTAAAGAAGAAAAAAACGGAGCTACTGATGGAGTCACCTGTGCTGAAGCAGGGAGTTCCATAAAACCTGGCCATGTTGGTGGCCCCTGAGGATTGGAGTTGCTGACCCCTGTATTAGTCTACTGGGGTGCCTAAAAACGGTGACATTTAAAACACACCAACATAATCCCTTCAGCGTCTGAAACACAAGCACAGTCTCGCGTGACAAGCACAAAAATACACAATGTAACCGCCGTGCTGGGAAAGAGATATCTGCGCTGAAAGTGACAGGGACCGCACGTAGTCTTGTGAAACACGAATACGCTTATTTTCGACAGGTCCTGTTAAATGTTATGTCTCCCGGTGATTACCGTCCTCCACTTTTAACTGTTTGACTGAAAAAACACACCACCTACTTTCACATGCCCCCCGCCACCCCAAAGGAGGAGCTATAAGTTGGCAGATTGCATGTAGTTCATCAAACGGTCTCAATGGGGGAAAAAAAAAAAAGAGGATTAAATACGAGTGGAAAAAAACACTAAATACACATGGTAAAATGAAGGAGTTTATTATAGATCAGCCATTTTAGCCCCAAAAAAACACCATTGACTTCAATAGGGAATTTCAGCTGAAAATGGCCCCATTGACTGATATAGAATAAGCCCCTAAAAGTGAGATTTACAAGTACTCACAGGCGCCAATAACCCCCCGTACCCTATCATACAGTCTGCCAGTATAGTCACTTTCAGTTACACGTACTCACAGGCGCCAATAACCCCCAGGAACAAATCCTCCCTAAGGGCCTCATGCAGAGAGCAGCGCTAACAGGAAAAGCGGCATTTTTTGCCGAAATCTGCCTTTAGAAAGGCAGGTAATGGCGAGGTTTGAAAGAAGCGCCATTTTTTTTTTATTTGCAAATCTCGCCGCACGGCTGGCGAGAACCTACATCTCTCCAGTGATGAAAACGGCCGTATTCAGAGAGGCGCGAACGCCATCTAGCAGCTGTTCGCGCCATAAAAATGGCGCGATTTTCAACATTTTGCTTCGCCAACAAAAAGAAGCTGGAGGTCGGCTGCCGGTGGGGGAGAAAAAAAAAAAGTTTCAACAGCGCTCATATCGCCGGTTGAAACTCTCCATATGCAGACAGGATTTTACATGCAGTTTTATGACCTTTCTGCATATGGAGATTAAATCACGCCAAAAAAGGTACTATTTTTTTCTTTCTCCAATTAATTCCACCGCTGCTCTCTGCATAGGCCCCTAAGTGTAGTCCCTACCAGGAATAAAAGGCAGTGACATTTAAAGAGGTCAATTAAGGTTAATAGACTGCAAAAATTATATATATATATATTTTTAAATATAATTGCTTGAGGTGTAATGTAAACATTGTGAGTCGAGACCAAGAAGAGGTTCGATTTCCACTCTATTGTGTGATATCACTTACATGCTAATAAGGAGTTGAATTGAATTGAGAAGGGGGTGGGGGGCGCTGGCAGAGGTCCAGGGAAGAAAATATTCTTAATTTAAAAGATAGCAAAACAGATAAAGGTTTCCTCTTAGTAGGATTATAGTTTCAGGAAGACAACCGCACTGTTCTTTTTATTATATATAAATGTTTTCTGCCTCTTTAAATTGGCCCTTTTCATACCAAAGAAGCATAAAACGCAGTGAGAGGATAAGCAGTAAAAGGGAGAACATGAATCTGTATATTTCCTGAGCACATCGCCCATTACAGCGAAGGCATCTATGTCTAGCTAAGGCATTGCCGTTGTGGGGGCCATGTTATGGTCTGCTTGCCCGAGTCATTAAGGGGCTTTAAGCACCTGCTCCGGACTTCCAAATGTTACAGGGAGCACGATATTTGCAATGGACCCATCCCCGCCTGACAAAGCCCCAGGTGCCATGAGTCACAGCCACAATACTAGACTTGAATTTAAAAAGAGAGAGTTGGAGAACATTTACAGTATAAAGAACTGGACATTTAAATAGAAAAGCAAAAGCATCAAAAGCCTTACAGTACGTGTGTGTATGTATCGACAGATTGATACACTCACGTGTGTGTGTTTGCGCGTGTATACAGACACTTTTCTAACGCTCTTATTAAAAAAAACATGTATAAATGTATATTGTATCTATTGCCATAATATATATGTATTGAAAATGGATATGCATACATAGTATATATGATATGTATCTATATATAGTGACATGTTCTATATGTATAAGGTGTCTACGCACTGAAGAGGTTAACAATTTATAATTTCCACAATTTGTATAACAATTCCCAGCATTGAAGCCATAAGCAATAATACTGATCATTTTCTAGAGCCCCCCCGCCCCTTATATTACAAAGCGCAATACACAGGGAGATGGAAGACTGGACTTGCAGCACGAGAAGCATAAAAACAAAGATGCAGATCTATATTGGCAGAGGGCTACTGCCTCAATTACAGCACGCCCTCACACACACTCCCACTGTTCCGGGAAGTCTGCCCACAAGTGACGATTAGATTGCAAGCTCTTCGGGGCAGGCACCCCTTTCTCCCAAGGTCACGTCTGCCTTGGTAAGGAAAGAAGGGTGGTTAGCCGGATTGCTCCTTTCTTCCATGTTATAAGCTTTCCAACCGCTCAGGAGAGGGTAGGACCTGAAGGGCCACCCGTGCCCTTCGAAAGCTTCCCTACGACATGTCTGCCTTGGTGCACGTATTCCATCGCCATTATTCCTGCATCGCAACATTTGTACAATTTTTTTTTAACAAAAATCGTAAAGCGATGGGTGCCCGGTTGGCGCTATAAAAATATATGCGCGCAGTGAGTGCAAGGAATATCGCTGCTCAGAGCAGTAGCGGAGGTACTGCAAATACCCTCTCCTACTCCAGTCGCTGTGAAACTTGCTGAGCAGCCCTTGTGCATTCAAATCCCTTTGCTGGCAGAGCGAGCAGCGCTGTATGGCCGCCAACTGGTATAACCAGAATGTGTTGACGCACTGGCTCCATTTGTCAAGTGACTGGCTCAGCCCACTCACTCGCTGCACAGGATCAGCAGATCGTTCTGCCTGCTGGGAAACAGGCTTTTGTGAAGCGAGCAAACGCACAATAGTCGCAGCCACACACAACCAGGAGAGGTCTGTGTGTGTGCTTTCAAAAGCGGCTCTGTAACAAAAGGAACGGGGCAAATATGACTGATGTCTGCAGGGATTCCCTTCTTAAACAAAATCCATATTGATTGAGCCAATGATGTCCCTTGAATCCTGTAAACAAGTCTCTACCCAATCAACTGTAATCTCGCTGCAAGATATAGCTCTGTTACAAGCAAATGAAGCCACTCGCTCCTGCAACGTCTTCCCTGCTGTTTGGAATATTTACATTACACCTTTACAGAAAGCACCCCACCCCCAGAGAAGGGTATACACTCCACCTCTAAGCCCCACCGCCTTTTGTTCCTGGTCGATGACAATAGGTAACTAATTAAAAAAAAAAAAAAAAAATCCTGACCTGCATGCATCATAATATTGCTTTCAAATAAGTGTTAGCTGAAAGCAGTGATATATATATATATATATATATATACAGTATATATATTATAATTATATATATAAAATTACACATACATATATATTATGTAGAGGTATCTGTACCGTGTTAGCCGAGCTTAATAATCAAAAACAAATAGTCGATACCGTTCTGTGGCTAACTAAATGCTTTTATTTGTGCGAGCTTTCGAGATACAATGATCTTTTCCCAGCGGTGTTACAATGGATACTCTTACATCACTAACATTCAGGGACCATTTAACACCTTAAGTCATAAACTGCATACAGCACAGGGGGGAGGGATAGGCTTCAGTCACAGATACATTCCAGGATGCGCTGTTTTTAAGTTAAACCCTTCTTGCTTTATTCATTGTAACATCGTCAGAAGAGGAAATCAGTGTCCCTCGAACGCTCGCACAAATAAAAGCAATTTGTTCGCCCCAGAATGGTAGCGACTATTCGTTTTTTAATATATATATATATATATATATATATATATATATCTCAAGCAGACCAGCACTCCAGAGGACTTTGAATGAAATAAAGTATATATGTACATACATATACCTTTCTGTAGTCTAGAGGCTTATGTATAAGCCGAAACATTGATGATTAAATAAATGACTTTTGTATATTTATGCAAATCCTGTGCCTGAATGTGTCATTTTGTTTTGTATTATTTAATGTATATACACATACATACCCTATGTTGTGCTAAAGGCCCTTGCAAGGCAGCGAATGCTTGTTTCTGAAGGGGTTAAGTGCATGGGAGTACCCCTCCCCCTCAGCAAACAGCTTCCACCCCCTTCTGGGAACAGAGCCATGATCTGACTCCCTGCCAGGGTGTCATATGCCAGACTCCCAGCAGCCTCCGGTGTACAGCACCACAGCTGGGGGGGGGAGGGGAGAGAGAGGCTCATCTCCCTCAGCAACAACATGGGATATTAACACAGCAAACACAACCAGGGCTGCTGAAGAGGGGTCCTGCCTGCTGCCTCCCGAGCCTGCACATCAGTCAGATCTGGGAGGCAAAAAAAACACACACAAACACACAGACATGTGTCATGTCACAACACAACTGGATTATTATGGATAGGATTATTAAAAACAACACCCCTACCAGTCCTGCAGCCTGGGTAGAAGAAGCGTCATGTCTCAGTGTAAACATGCTGTGTGTGCTGGTAATACACAGACCCGTGCCAGGGAGCAGCTTCTTCTGTGCCAGAGAAATGGCCGTGTGTGGGGTGTGGTGCTACAGAGAGATGGCAGGAACAGGGTCTGCAGGCTGAAGGGGGCGGCTGTAAGGTTATAGGAACAGATACAATGTATCAATCCTACCCACATTCTGTCAAGGTTATATATGATCGTTATAGGTAACTGGATCTATATGCCATGGTCTGGGGAATGAAACCAAGAACCCAAGCCTAACTTACATGCAGTATGTGTGTATTTGGTGTGGTTATGGTGTATGCCGAATTAGAATAGGGCATTTTGGGGTATGGGAGGAATAGCAAACGTATTTTATTAATGGTGTGTTCAGGCATTTAATGAAGGGTTTTTGGGGTTACCATATACAACTGTAATGTGTGGTGTTGCCAGAGACATTAAGGGAAATCCAAGAGTGGTGTTTCAGAACCGTGCAGTGTTACACATTAAATGTCGTGCTGATTAAAATGACAATTTGTTAGACAGGGCCCTGCCTGCTATTCTGTGACTGAAGGACAACAATGATTTACTTACCTGGACACACCAAGATGGGTGCAGGATGGAGTCAAGTTGGTTTAAAGATGATATCTACATTTTCTTTAAATATAAGAAAAATATATACACATCTTTCCTCCTAGCAAGAGGGGGAAAAGCGAAAAATAACTGGCACAAAAAGGTATTGGATGACACAGGAAATGGTACAAGCATCTGCAGGGTCTTGGCTTTCAGAAAAGAAGTTAGGATTGCTGATTAGAGGCAGCAAAAATCTCATTAAAAAAAATGAAAAATCAGTTTGATGTAAGAAAATCTTGTAGATCCCAATATGGTTTGGTATGGAAAAGCCTTTGGCAAATTCACCTACGTGTCAATTTGTTTAACATGCCTAAAAGAAAGAACATGCGAAGGAGCTGATTAAAGACATTAACATTAGTATTACATTGATTAAAAAAAAAGGAGGACTGATTGAGTACTAATGTAATAAGAACCAAAACTAGACATTTCCTTAATAAAAAGGTACCTTACAAAATAAAAAAATTAAATGGGTTGAAGACTTGACTGCAAAGAACAAAACGTTCACAAGTGGCCCAAGGAATGCATGTGTAACAAGAGAAAAAACAAAAAAAAACCAGGATCATTTCTTAACATTTATTGTTCATGAACAACCATAGACAGTTACACACAGCAGATCCCCACCTAATTAATATTAATATATATTTACTTATTTCAATTTCAAACTTAGGTGACCCAAATTATTACAATGATGGAAATCCTGATTTTTTTTTGTGTGTTCATTTTTCCTCTTCCCATAAAAAAAACAATGTTCCTTTTTGCAGTGTTGTCAAACATTAAAAAAAAAAAAAAAAAGCACACACAGTGACAGTCCTGAGAGCAGGTGATGGATTAAAATAAAAAGCATCCATTATTTGGGGTTGAAAAAGGAAAATAAATTAAAAAAAAAAAAAAACCCAGTATATATAATTATTATTTGCAGGCCATGTCTCTCCCCTGCAGGAAATGGCTGCCTGCGCACGCGGCCTCTCCCCGACGTCTGATGAAGGATGTTTCCAGAGCGCGCTCTATAATAACTCACGGGGCGGGTGCAAGCTGGGCGCTGATTGGCTGGCTCAGGAGAGGGGGGAAAGCCTCTCCGCCAGCCAGTGACGTCACCGCAGCCTTGAGGCGGAGTGATTCCTCCCCCCCCCCCGGTTACATCACCGGCGGGTCCCTGCTTTCCCCCCCACCTAACCCAACCCGGTTACCGGAAACGTGAAAAACGGGGGATGTTTTTATTATTGGCGCTGCCAACCCCCCCCCCCAGTGTAAAACAAAATGGAAGCCGGGCTGTGATTGGTTGATGCGGCCGTTGAGGGGAGGATAGGGGGGGGGTTCGCAAGCGGTGAGGGGGGGAAACGGGTCAATCACCCCCCACCCCCCGCGAACAAGGCAGATCCCCCCCGTCCGTCTCCTCAGTACGAGCACCGCGCGAGCCCCCGGCCGGCTCCATCTTGTCTCAGCAACTGTTTTTTTTTGAGGCGCCAGGTAAACCTAAGCGCCGCAGATTCCACACACACTTCCAACCCCAACCACAAACAAAAAAAAAATTATGTTTACCAACGTTGAAGCGGGAAAAAACAAAAAACAAGAGATAAAAATAAGTGGTTTCAAAAATATATTTAAAAAGAAAAAATAAAACGCCGCCGGTAATTAGCGAGTAGCAAAAGATTTGACGAATCTGCTGTAGCGGAAGAGGCAGGCTGGTTCCCGGAGCCGCTGTGGAGACTGAGGAGAGAGAGGCAGAGGGAGGGGGTTGGCCGCGGTGCATTGTGGGACGCCCCAGAGCAGGCAGCAGCCTCACACACACACAATATGTGTTGGCTCGCAATAAAGAAGCAGACAGGGTCCCTTCCGCGGCATGCCGTGTAACCGGGGGAGGGGGGCCCTGTGAAGCCGGCTTCGCTTTTCCCGCGAGGGGAGGGAGCAGGGGGGTGGGGGTCTCTGGGGGTGAGGGAGGCATGTCTTACAAGGAGGCCAAGCCCGGGGACAGAGACAGGAACCCAGAGGACCCTGGAAGAAAGCTGAGTGCAAGTGAGGCTGGCTCCTCTGCTACCCACCTGGGAGGAGGGGAGGGGAGGGGTGACTGGCCCTGTGTCCCCTTTATATATTGCTATTATTGTACCCCCCCACCCCCACCCCCCCGTGTGTGTGCTGCATAATACCGTGTGGTGGTGTTGCTCATTTCTGTGTTTTTGTTGTCAGCTTGGATCAACGGTATGGAGCCTGGAAACCAAGCTGGCACTTCAGGGGAGAAGAAAGGTCACCATTGGAGGAGTTACAAGTTGATTATTGACCCGGCTCTGAAAAAGGGACAGCACAAACTCTACCGCTATGATGGACTACACTTCAGCATGCCTGTATGTGGTGTAACAGCAAGAGACATCAGGAGGGAAGAGAGAGAATGGGGGGGGGGGGGGGGGGGTAACATGCATGTGTTTGCAGGGGTGAGCTGTGTTGGGGAAATGGTTTCAAGCTGGCAGAGATGTGGACGTTGCATCCCCTAGACCCAGGATACGCTTGCATCTGATCAACTGGATCTCCAGCTTCCCAAATGGACCCAGCTCATCTTCCCTTCCAGCAAGTGTCCCATGTGTGCAGCTTGACAAGTGTGTCAGATGTACACTTCCTCCCCACAACATCCCCCCCTCCCCCTTTCTCCTATCACTCCACCAGTCCTCCTGTTATTGTTGTTGTGGGGGGGGATTGCTGTGTTAATGTGTGGGTTTTATTTTCAGAACTCCGGAGTTCCCCCAGTGGATTCAGTCAGAGATCCCAGAATGGGTCGGATATGGACCAAAACTAAAGAACTGGATTTACTTGTCCCTAAACTCAAGGTATTTCATAGCAGCTGCTACCTTGTATGTGTATTAACCCCTTTAACCGAGCACCTGCTGATCCATAGACATGGGAATACCTTCTGTGATGTATCAACATCCGGATCCCCTGATATTCCCAAGTATTACTAACTTCCCTGTCTCCAAGTGTCCCTGCACCCACATGCTGCATGTATGCTGTCGGCCGGTTACTGCTACTTCAGCTGAGAGTAATACTGTCACGTTATAGTGGGTTTTTTATGAGTTTCTTTTTGTTTCACTAATTAAAACACGTGGTTCCTATTTTTTATTTGCTAAAAGACCGTCTATTAACTACATGTTAAATATACTTTATAATCAAGGTGGATTAAATGCAACATGCAGATTTCCATGGCTAGTTGATGACCCCCGTTGGAATAAATGGTGTTGTGAAGCTTGCCCCGTTGTGTTTATTCTCAGATCGATGAGTTTTACGTGGGGCCAGTGCCCCCCAAGCAGGTGACTTTCGCCAAACTGAACGATAACATCCGGGAAAACTTCCTGGGCGACATGTGCAAGAAGTACGGGGAGGTGGAGGAGGTGGAGATCCTTTACAACCCCAAAAACAAGAAGCACCTGGGAATTGCCAAAGTCCTTTTTGCGACCGTGAAAGGCGCCAGGGACGCGGTGCACAACCTGCACAGCACTTCCGTGATGGGAAACATCATCCACGTGGAGCTGGACACGAAAGGTTTGTCTGGGGGTCACATGGGAACTCGGTGTCGCAGGCTCGGTCCCCCCTCCCTCCCCAAACTGATCGGATCGTTGTAGAACCCTCTGATCGGTTTGAAAAAAAACCAACCCACAGCCCGTGTGCCTGGCCCCCGCGAGTCACGTGTGGGAAGTGTGTGTTCTGTTGCTAGGAAACTGCTGGCCTGTATTTTGCTAAAACTTTTGCTGTTCTGTCACTTTCTCTTGTGTTTAATTTGATTTTTTTTTTGCATATTCTGGAGACCAACGTTGTTCTTTGTTATTTTGCAGCTTTAGATCAGTTGTTGTGCAAGTATTATTTTTTTGTTTTTGTTTGTTTTTTCAATGGTTATTTTTTTGCATGGATCTGTCATGGAGAAAATAATTTGACACTTGCTAAAAAATAAGATTTATTGTGTATTTAATGTAATGCAAAATGACAGTTTGCTGAAACATACATAGGGTAGTAAAGTGTGTGTGTGTGTGTGTGTGTGTGTGTGTGTGTGTGTTTGTCAGTTTCTTAAATAGACAGTAGTTTTCCATGCTTTAAAGAAATAAGGGATTAGTGCTGTATTATACTATACTGACAGTGAAAAATGAATATTTTCAGGCTGACAGATTTGTCAGACTTTTAGGGCTTGTTTGTATCAGTTGATCTGTACATTTATTTATTTATTTTATACTACAGCACTATTATGCTATGTACACTGTAGCTTCGTACTTTGCGACACTAACCTCATTGTACACATCTATATTGCTGCTGCTGGTCTTATGCGCTTCCAATTTAATTCGCACTGGTCCATGTATAGTTATGTCATTTTTTTAATTTCCTATTCAGTGACAAATGTATCTTTACGCCTGAGGGGTTTATTCTTCAACTAGGCAAACAACAATACTACAATATTGTGTTTGACATCTACTTTAATAACGTAACACCTCCAAAGGGGCTAACTTTATCCCCACCGTGTACCATAAACAAATGCAAAAATGATACAATTAGTATTGCCATTCCTTGTTTAGATTTATAAATGGCACAAACTTCATAAGGAGAAAGAACCCAACACTGGGGTTCGAACCTGGGTGTTTCCACATCAAAGGCAGTGACATTACCAGTGTACTACTCACGTACTGTGTGTCACATCATGTGATGTTGTGTTATATCTAGTAGTAATGAGCGGAAATAGTTATGGACCCTCATTCCTTAATGTTTTTATTATTGTGTTTTCTGGAGATAGAACTTTCCAACATTTTCAAACCCACGTTACAGAACAAAGTGAGAGAATGTGTGGCAGAGCTGCAGCTTTTTGCTTTATGGAAATGACAGTGGGATTGCACCTTGAAAACAAACCAGTTGCTATAGACTCACTGACAGGGACTCCAAAGTGAAACCAAAACTGAGCATGCAGCGTACATCACTGCAACAGCCTTCTAATTCATTCTGCAATACCCGTAATATACTGCACACATTGCAGCTACTGTATACATCTGTTTCATTTAGTCACATTGCAGGGCACAGTCATGATGTGTTTTTTAAGGTTTATAGACAGGTACGGGGGAATAAAGCACCCAAATCTAAATTTCAAGAAAGGATGGACACTAGTCTCTATCAAAAAAGTATTTGTATTTCAGTGTACATACCCAGATAGTGACAATTGCAATAGATTAAATAGACAGGCTGTATACAGAATAGAGAGAACTTACATGGCTGACACACTCTCCTGAAGAGACTCGACATTTCGAGCTATGTCCCTTTGTCAAGAGCCTCTCTGAAGAAAGTTTCCACAAGGGGAGTTGTCACAGTATAGTAACGGGGGGGGGGGGGGGGGCTGCAATGACAGAAACCTTCTTTGCTGTCAGTTGGTGTTTCCTTGTTTGCTATCACGCGTTTAGCAGCTTTCCAAACCCACTGACAGAACTTAAAGGTAGTATTTGGAAATAAGACCAGTTCCCATTTTATTAAAATAGGTCATTGCTTGACTACCTCTGTTATTTTATTGAATTGATCATCTACTGGTCTTTATTCAATAATAGTCTGCCTGACGTATGTATGTCTTTATATCGTGCCATTAATGTACATAGCGCTTCACAGCAGTACAGAAGTGCTGTAATGTTAGGGTTGGCTTGGCTGTAAGATTAATGCCTTTTGGCAATCCCAGTGTCTGTTCTTTTTGTGACTTCTGGCAAGTCACTTTATTTCCCTGTGTCCCAGGCATCAAAGATCAGATTGTCAGTTCTTCCGTTGTAGAGACGTCGGCACATTTTCTGTGTGCAGTGGGTACATTGCCAGCTCTTTGCAAAAGCAAATATGACAATAATAATTTTTTAAGTAATAAGGGCCCATATTTACGAAGCGGTGCTATTCCATGAGACTCCGTGCAGATTAATCAGGTGAATGGGCTGTTGTGGGTATTTTGGAATAGAACTGTTTTGGGCCATGTTGTCCAAGTATACAAATCTTTGTGGGTTTGGCAATGTGCCATCAATCCATGGAAACAAATAGAAGGGGCTGGAGTTACCTACGGGGGTAATACTTTTGTACTTGGATTTGTTACCGACATGACAGATTTGGACAGAAACGGGGGAGGGATGTGGGAATAAGATTAACATGCCCAGGTGCCAACTCTCAAAGCGGGTCTTTTCAGTCTCCCATCACTGCACACGCACAGGGGCCTTCTATTATACCCGTGTCAAATGCTTAACTGTGGAAGTTTAATGGTTAAAGTAGACGTTTTTGTGAAATCGGCGCTGCAAAGTCTAATTATACAGAGTATCCGCATAAACGAAATGGACTTCCAATTAAAGTGAGCCAAGTTGTGTGCAATTACCCATGCCCAGCAAGAAGAGAATACTTCTCCACTGAGTATTTATCCCTAGAGTTAGTCTAGTGCAGGGCTCCAGTCCTCAAGGGCCACCAACAGGTCAGGTTTTCAGGATATGCCTGCTTCAGCACAGGTAGCTCAGTCTTGGATTTTGACTGAGCCACTTGTGCTGAAGCAGGGATATCCTGAAAACCTGACCCCTTGGTGGCCGTTGAGGTCTGGCTTTGGCCACCCCTGGTCTAGTAAGAGGCAATATGGTATTACTTAGCATTGCTTTATATTCCATCATGTTCATTTTCAGCTTGGCCCCTCAATAAATATCACTGCTTCAATTCTGCATGCATGAACTTGCTGCTCTGCGTTTAATCTCAGAGTAATGGTAATACATCTCCTCCATAGAGGGGGTAAGATTACCCGCATTCAGAAATGGCCAAGATATGTGCATTTTATGCGAACATGCAGGATTCCCATCCATTCGCAAATAAGTCATCTGGCATTTTGGCCTGATATAGATAAATACTCCACCATACTCCGATGAAATAGACACAGCCCTGCAAGGCTGAATATCACAATGTGATCTTTATCATCCAGAAACCAATGTTTCTGTCTCTGCGACCTTCCTCAGGATGGTGTGTGCCTCGGAAAGACCGAAACGTTGGCTTCTGTACTTTGGACGATAAAGATCACAAAGACAGACAGTGCTGCAAGGCTGAATATCAATTTAAAGCAGCAGTTCAAGCTGCCGTTTAAATTTTTTATATATATATATATATATATATATTGTATTGTATGTCTTTATTTATATAGCGCCATTAGTGTACATAGCGCTTCACAGTAGTAATACACGTGGTAATCAAATAAATAACAGATAATATAACAGATCATGGGAATAAGTGCTTTAGACATAAAAGTAACATTAAGGAAGAGGAGTCCCTGCCCCGAGGAGCTTACAGTGTAATATTCCCTCCATTCAATATGTGCATCAATACAATCTGCACACTGACACATGATTAGCTAAACTGCAGATCAATCCGTTCTCTTGTAATCGATCACTTGCTCAGAGCTATCTAATTCAGTTCTTGCACAGCATTGTGGGCAATGTAGTCCAGCATTATGTGACCTGGAAGTTACTAGATACAATTGGTGCACTGCTAGAGAGAGGGCGGGGCTCAAGAGCCAGAGCCTGTCAGAAGGGGAAGGGGCTGTCACTTTGGAAATGCTTCCTACAATAGAAACATAAAAAAATTGGCGCGTTTTTTTATGCTACAGATTTTCGCAGAGTACAGAACTGATTATTTAAAAAAAAAAAACAACGGTTATGGGGTATTGATTGGGACTGCCATGCTTTAATCGGGATGTGTGGTGGAAAAGCACTTTCTTTATATTTTGATTTGAGTTTGCCGCAGTGTGTGTATAAGTTTTCTTGTGTCGCCATGGTGTGAGCGTGCCGGGGTGTGGGGGGCGGGGGGACGGGGGGGGTGGGGAGGGGGTGATGGGGGGGGTGGGCGGGGGGGGGGGGGGGTGTGGGGGGCGAGGTGGGAGGAGTAGGGAGAGAGGGAAAGGGAGGTAGAGAGGAGATTGTAGATAGGAGAGGGGCTATATGTAAGATGGGGAGGATATCGAGGGTAGATGTGGGAGGCTAAGGAAGGGGAGAGAGAGAGGAGAGGGATCGGGAGCTGTATATGGAGAGGGATCACGAGAGATAGATATATATAGATATAAGATATATATTATTAGATATGAGATATATATATATATATATATATATTCCTTCTGTGAGGGTCCCTTAGGGGTGCATGACATTTTCTGTGGGGGGGAGGGGACACGGTGCTTACAGAGGCCCCTCGCTCTTCACCACAACTTTTAAATGAAGTGCCGGGGAAGTGCACGAGGCCTCGGTGTATCCCTTACCTTGTCTCCGGCGGCTTCTGGTGATGCGGAGTCAAATGGCAACGCAACGTCGCATGACGCCGGAGAAAAGGTATGGGGGAGGGGGCGCAAGCAGGGGGGGCGCAGACAAAAAAGTTTGTGCCCCCCTGCCTTAGGGGACTAAAACGTCAGGTTACCTGTGGTGTGTGCATCGTTAAAATCACAATTTTCTTTTTTTAAACTACTCTGGTGCCGGTATTCATTTATTTATATATATATATATATATATATATATATATCTGTTTATCATCTTCAGGTACAGATGTGTGAACAACAAATGAACTATGGTAGCTTTACATGCAGCATCCAGCCTGCTAGAGACTCGGTTATTGTATTAACCAGCTATCAGATACACACGCTGCACGGTATCATCCACCATTTCTCTCCTCAACTCAAACACGACCTCAAGCCACACGATGGATATCCCCGTTACATCGAATTCACCATTCTACACTTACGTAAACTTAACAAAACAAAGAAATGTTTATACCTTTACAAATAAACGGAGAACTCTTATACTGATTCTGTGCCGGCTCTGTCTGATTTAATAAATAATAAAAACGTGAACCACTCTCCTTGCAGAGGGACTGGCATAGAGCGATATGTTCATCCTCTGGCAGTGACAGGGTTAACGCATTACTACTATTATCCGATTGTGTGCTGGCCAACACATTCTGCTGTGGGAAGCGGGACGATAACATTGTATAACAGAGTGTGTATATATGCGCTGACAAACAGAGATAATAGGCAGGTGCTGCTCCAAGGAGCTCACAGTCTAAAAATGTAGGTGAGGCAGGAGGGGATTGTGCATAGGAAACGTGGGAAGACGTTGCGGTTCTGTGGTGATCATTGCTCCTTTTTATTGGCGGCATAACCTCAGAATTTTTAAAGAATCATAGCACCGTTTGCTCACCACTCCGCCCCTACAGAGGTCGGGCATCGTCACATTCATTGAGAAGTGGCAAGTGATTCAGGAGAAATGGCCTACTCTGACTTTTATCTGCCTGTGGAATATCAAAGGAATAGGGATTTGAAACTGGGTAATTTTATTTAATTTTCTGAAAAATGTAGCACTAAAAAGGCAACGCAGAACAGAAACTGTGGGTTTGTCAGCAGAGCGGGAATGAGCCCGGGATATTTGAATGTCAGTTTTCAGGCATAAACCACAGGAGTTTGGTCACCATCATATATATATATATATATATATATATATATATAGTGCCCCTAAAAAAACATGTTTCCAAGTGGCATTACCTGTCGGCTGCATTCCATTAAAAGGTTTAATACATTTAAGAATAAAGGGACAGTTGTTCAATGTCCGGAGTTCTAACGCGTTTCATTTACTCTTCCTCTTGTAGGTGAAACGCGCATGCGGTTCTATGAACTGTTAGTTAATGGTCTCTACACCCCTCAGACTCTTCCGACTGGCGGGGAATTGGATGCCTCGCCCACAGTGAATGAAACTCCACAGGTACGTTCAGAATCCTAAGCAGCTAAAATGGAACTGCCAGTCTCCGTGGTATGTGCGCCGTTTTAGTCTTTTGAAATAGGCGCCGTTCTCCGGCCGTATCCCCCATTCTCCTTGGAGAGTTGTGTGCAGCTACATTCAAATCCCAATGCTGCTTTCATAATTTTAGTGACCAGATGGTGTCAGTGTGGACCTCAGCGATTGTCACAGAGATACCAATATGGAGGAGTTTGTAGAATGGTGCAAAATAAAAGCTTCCACAAAGGATTCAGCCGTGGAAGTGAAAGACTTGGCAGCTCTGCGTTTGCAGGTTTTTAAATTATTCACATTGTCTGGTGTCATTTACCAGACTAACGTAGACATACTCCGCGAGTTGTGGGGCGGCTTCCACGCGCTGGGGAAGAGATTTGGCTCTAATTGAATTAATGGGATTAATTCTTCTCCCACGCTTGGAAGAGGCTTCATAGCAGATTGTATGGGTGGCCAACTCCAGTCCTCAGGGGCCGCCACCAGGCCAGGTTTTAAGCATATGCCTGCTTGAGCACAGGTGACGAAATCAGTAGTTTAGTCATTGACTGAGGCACCCGTGCTGAAGCAGGGGTAACCTTAAAACCTGACCTGTTGGTTGCCCTTGACCACTGGTGTAGTAGAATAAGGGGCTGATTGTTGTCTTGCTGCTGTAAGGTTGTAGTGTTTTTTGTTGATTTTGTCCTGACATCTCGTCATTGGAAAAATGAGCCAGTGGTTGGGGAAATAATATCTAAGCATATTTGTGATGGGGTTTAACAAAGTTATTGACAATTGTATATATTGACGTGTTCTTTCCCAGTTTGGGACAGCCGTATATCATTGAATGTCCCCTGATGTGTGCACTTCCCATCTTCCCAGTTAGTCTTGTGGATCTTACTTTGCAAAGCTATTGTTAAACTTACAAAACTAAAGGAAGTTGTTTAGCCGGCATTGATGTGCACCTGTACAGCTGTTGAGTTTTTTTTTTTTTTGTGTGTGTAAAGGGATTCCTCAAAGCTCAGTCGTAGGCTGTCGTTAAAAAAATATATATAGCAACTGTAAATATTACTGTATGTTTATTTGCATGTCTTAGACAGGTCTGCAACCCTATCTTTCCCCATTATCGCCCAGCACACAGCGCTTCCACTGCAGCAAGGGATTCTGGGAAATGACATGCAAATGAGCACACAGTGCCACCTTTTGTCTCAAGCTCGTATTGCACAAGCAACTCCTCAAGCCAATGCATGCTGTTTTAAACACAGCTTTAAGGCTAAGGCCCCGCTCCCTCCGTCAGCGCTCCCGCACTGCAGACAGGCGGGGCGCTGACAGACACAGACCGCGATATGCGGTCTGTAGGGAGTGGGAGGTTTGAGCGGGAGGGGGGGCGTGGCTTGAGCGCAGGGGACCCGCTACTCTCCCCTCCACGGGCTCGGGCTGGCACTCATACACACACGCAGACACACACACACGCACTCAGGCACACACAGACAGACAGAGGCAGGCACTCACGCACTCAGACACACACATACACACACACGCAGGCACTCTCTCACACACACATACACACACACGCACGCAGGCAGGCACTCACGCACTCAGGCACACACACACACACAGACAGGCACTCACGCTGCTTTCCCTCCACACTCCTCCCCGCTCCCCGAAGCCTCTCCTCCTCCCGAAGCCTCCCCTCCTCATTGGCTCACAGCCACACCACGTGACGCGTCAACGCTAGGGATCACCATTCTCTTGTATCCCGTAGCGGCTGACGCGTCACAGTGTGTAGTGAGCTGTGCAGCCAGGGGGGACCGGGACTGGCTCAGTAGGATTCCCCTGCTGGTGGGGAACTCGCGTGTGGCCGCCCGCGCCGCCGGGCGCACTGGGTCCCAGGCCTTAGACAGAGGCTTGGATGAGATGCAAAGCCAGTAAACCCACTCACAGACATGTTTCAACCTTGATGGGTATCATCAGTGTGAGGTTGGTTGTAATGGCTAAGCTGTTTTGAGACTAGACTAGGTATTCACCACAATTATTAAGGTTATGGTGGGTAAAAAAAGTGACAAAAAAGCTGTGTGTGCTGTGCACGCGCATAGTAAGTGAAACTTCTTTGACTTTTGTCACAGAAATTGTATTTGTGTTGGTGATGTTTTAATTAAAAATCAAAATACAATTTCAGTGACAACGCAAATAAATTTGACTTAGAATGCGCGTGCTCGGCACACATTCCCTGTATTAGCTATTTGCACTAAGTGTGAATTCCTTGTGTGTGTGTGTGTGTGTGTGTGTGTGTATGTGTGTCAGTGTGTGTGTGTGTATGTGTCAGTCAGTGTGTGTGTGTGTGTATGTCAGTCAGTGTGTGTGTGTGTGTGTGTGTGTGTGTGTCAGTCTGTGTGTGTATGTGTGTCAGTCTGTGTGTGTGTGTGTATGTGTGTCAGTCTGTGTGTGTGTGTGTATGTGTGTCAGTCTGTGTGTATGTGTATTTGTGTCAGTCAGTGTGTGTGTGTCAGTCAGTGTGTGGGGGAGGTGTGGGTGGGTGGGTCAGTCGATGTGTGGGGAGGTGTGGGTGTGTGGGGAGGTGTGGGTGGGTGGGTCAGTCAGTGTGTGGGGAGTGTGTGTTGGGTGGGTCAGTCATGTGGGGTGGGTGGGGGTCGTCATTGTGTGGGAGTGTGTGTGGTCAGTCAGCTGTGTGGGGAGTGTGGGGGGGTGCAGGTCAGTGTTGTGTGTGGTTCCTGCTGCGCCGGGGCGGGGTGTAAAATTGGCGCACCACTTCCCCCCTCCCTTCTGCGCCCCCCCCCCTCAACCAAATCATTGCGCTCACCGCACCCCTTAACAAATCCCCCCCCCCCCCCACGTTCCACAATCTGCTCACACCCTTCCCCTCCCTCCCCCCCCCCCCGGGGGTACGTCTGGCCGCGCACGGGTCCCTTTCTTCCGAGCCGGGCCATAGACCCTGGCAGACCGCTAGTGTCGTATTCGCGTCGCTGCCCCAGAAGCGTGTACGCGGGAACAGAACTGCCAGCTGACAGGCCGACTTTTAGCGCAGTGTTGTGGCGTCCGTCTATGCTGCGCCATCCCACAATCTGCCGTTGTGTGGGGGGTTTGGGCTCTGGGAAGGGCTGGGGTGTGGGCGGCGGCGATTAGCAACATGTGACAGGGGCAGTGTGAGCGGAGTGGCGTCCATTACGTGACGTCACTTCCGTTTCACATTTCGCCCCACATCATCCAGTTTTATCCCATCAGAGGTGCCACTAAAGAAGTTTCACTTCAAAAACCCTCCATAGTAAAGCATAAAGCAACTGTAAATATTACTGTATGTTCATTTGCATGTCTTAGACCGGTCTGCAACCCTGTCTTTCCCCATTATCGCCCAGCACACAGCGTTTCCACTTTCACTTCTAGAGAGGGCAGGGCTCAAAAAGGTGATGCTGTTTCAGAAGGGGAAGGGGATGTGACTTTGTATATGGTTGCTATCGGAATAAAAATGTTTGTTACATTAGAATACATTAAAAATGTCTTTAAAATTGTGGTTTTTTTTAAATG
The DNA here is from genome assembly GCA_036426205.1 of Ascaphus truei. Classification (NCBI taxonomy): domain Eukaryota; kingdom Metazoa; phylum Chordata; class Amphibia; order Anura; family Ascaphidae; genus Ascaphus; species Ascaphus truei. The sequence goes on from CM071584.1 coordinate 3,609,522, forward strand.
CTAAAAGTATTTTCTCATAGTACAGAACTGATTTATTTAAATAAAAAAAAAACACATGTAGGATATTGCTTGAACTGCAGCTTTGTCATTCTTGTATAAACCCAAATGAGTGCTGGATCTGCCACTTCCTTGTGAATAGTAGCCGTGGTGACGCAGGACTGCGGTGCAAGCCGGGGGAGATTGTCGCGTTATTGAGCTCGTACCTGATGAAAACGCCATAAAAAGATACAGGGAAATTTTTATATCATTGCAAGCAGATAAGGTTATAGAAAGATATGTCCATAGAGTTCAGCTTATGTTAAATTTAGTCTCATCCTATATTTGTATTGATCCAGATGAAGGCAAACAACCGCCCCACCCCCCCCCCCAGGGAAACATTAGCCAATGATGTCTCATAAGGGGATAACATAAATCCCTTCTGGACTCCAGTAATGGCATTCCAGTTTCTCCCTGGATTAATATCCTTCCCATGTTTACTTATTTGGTATATCCAAGTAAATCTTTCCTTTCTAAAAAGAGGCCAGACTTTTTTCTTACAATAGATTTATTTATCGGCCATCAGTTCTAAATTGCACATGTTATCTGCCCTTACTATAAGGATTCCTTTCCTTTGCTGCCTGCGGGACGTGGGTGGCTCATGTTATTGTAAGATGAATAGTGGTTATTGAGACCGTTTACAGATGCTGTTAGCATGGGGGAGCTGTACAGGCTGATGTGTGCGTGCCTTGCCATGGCACTTGTTTGAATGAAATAAGAGGATCTGTAACACTGCATTAACGGCTTCAACTGAGCCTTCTGATTTTGGTATATCTCAATCCAGACCCTGATCTGATCTTGTTTGCTGAAAATGATATTTTGGAGCCTGGCTTTTCATTCGTTTCACAGCGGCCTAAAGGAACCATTCTGTGTTTACCTTTTACTGTTCTTGCATTTCCGTGCTTCTCCCCGAGCACAAAACTGTTCCTGTAAAGCTTAGTTGCTGACACTTATCTGATAGCAGTTGCTTTTGGTTTAGAACTGAACCCTTTAGAGCTGGGGCGCTCAACTCCAGGCCTAAAGCCTCCTCCCCCCTCCCCCGTCCCCCCTCCCCCCCTTACAGGTCAGATTTTCAGACTATCCCAGCTTCAGCACAGATGGCTCGATTAGTGATTCAGTCAAAGATTGAGCCTCCTGGGCCACCTGTGCTGAAGCAGGGACTGATTTGAGCCACCTGTGGGGGGGCTCGAGGACTGCAGTCGTGCACCTCTGCCTTGGAAAGAAACATTAAACGTAACTTGGATGTATGATGTAATCAGCTTTTTGGCTTTCAGAACTGGAATAGCACGTTATGATTCGGAACAGCTTTAATTCAATAAAATAAAACAATTGGTGCTGTTTGGGCCCTTTTGACCTCATGGTGGATTTTTGGCTGAAAACGGCCTGAACTGCCACTCCTATGGATATAGAATTACCCCCTCAGTGTGCACTTCTTCCCCCCTTTTTTTTAATTTTTTTTTAATACCGTAGTTGCCTCTAAACAATGAAGCAGAAATAGTTTTATTATCAAAACCTTTTTTTTTTTTTTTTCAATAACGATCCTGTTTTGAAAATCTGTTTTTTGGTTTTTTTTCTTTATCAATCACTGCTTTTTGTATTTTTGTTGTTCTTTTAAAAGTGGATTAAAACAGTATTCCTTTGCAAAACACAAGGAAAAGATGGATTGTGGGCGCAGTAATATGCACTTGCTGATGTATACGAGGTCTCTCTTGAGTTTGCTGTGAAGGAACTTCCCCTGCTGGAGAGGATTTTAGTTTGAATAATTTCAATTGAGCTGGCCTCCTCCAGCACAGAGCACACTACTGTACAGTTTATTGAGTAGGGACCAAAGAGTAGAGAGATTTGCAATCAACTTAGTATTGCATGACGGTGTCAGGAATCCATGTCAAGATTCAAGTTGTGATTGTGTGTTTAGCACACAAACTCCTACTACAGTATGTTAGCGTAGTACAATTCAGTTTTTTTTGTATTTTGGTTAAATATATGAATACAAAGGCAAAGGAAATTAATTGTACATGTACAGTAATGTGCGTAAACAATTGAATATTGATTGAGATTACTTTGCGTGACCGTAACACAGGGCTGAAAAAAGACAAATATGATTGCCCATGCACGGGGGTGTTTAATCGTAGGACAAATTAAGATTCCAGACTGTTAAATATTGTTGGCCATATCAAGAATATGCCATAACATTTATATATGGTGAACCAAGCTAATTTTTTTTCTTCTTCTTTTTTTCACTTTAACCAGGTAAATGAAACCGTGAAACGGACAAAAGAGACTAATGTGGGAGCATCAGTCACCCCAAATAGCAGTACGCCGTTTTCTCACGATACAGCCTATTCAAGCTGTCGACAGGACACCCCAAACTCTTACCAGTATACCCCCCAATCGCAAGGCACCCCGCACACCCCCCGCCTGGGGACTCCTTACTCACAAGACTCCAGCTATTCCAGTCGGCAGGGGACACCAGCTTACCATTATGGACAGGAGCCTGGGTTCAAACCGAGGAGACAAGAAACTAAATTTACAGACGCGTACAACCGAAGACCAGGGCACCACTACGTCCACAACTCCGGCGGGTATCGGGGTAATGAGCACGGCTTCAGCACACCCAAATCCCAGGAGTCAGCGCAGTTTTCACAAACACCACCCCTGAGCCATTCTGGTTTGAACTACAAATCGGCTTTTTCTCCCTACCAAGCATACCCGCAGTCTGATGAGAATCAGTTCCCTCCGGCGTCACGAGAAGCGGAGTACAGGAGGCCAGCGCCTCCACCTTCAGAGCCCTTTGTAGATGGCGGCTGCAGTTCTGCCACTATCGACTTTATACCAGTGAAAGAGAAGCCAGAGGAGCCACCTCCAGAGCCTGAATGTCCAGTGGAGCAAAAAGAGCCCTCTCTCGCTCGGACGCCGGAAAGGTGCGAGACGCCCGGAACGCCAACCCTGGAGTCGGAAATGCAGCACAACAGTCTAGACTCCAGGATCGAGATGATATTAAAAGAGCAGAGAACCAGCCTACCTTTCCTTAACGAACATAACTCGGACAATGAGGTCAGGATGGAGGGAAGCCCCATCTCATCCTCCTCCTCCCAGCTCTCACCCATCCCCCCTTACATTTCTAACGCCCAGTACCGAAGTGTCTCTCCCTCCTCGCGGCCCTCCAGCACTGGGTTGGAGGATATCAGCCCGACCCCGTTACCAGACTCCGACGATGACGAGTCAATCCCTGGCACGGCTTCTCTCTGCCAGAACTCGAGGTCATCGTCTCCCACTGACCAGTCAAGTCAGCCAGGGCGGACGTTGAAAGCCGAGAGCTCGGACATGAAAGAGCTGGCAGCTGGAGATGAGACGCCAACATCTGAGAAAATGGACGAGGTGAGTGACGATGTGTATAAGAAAGAAGGGTAGTTCGGTTTTTGGGTTTGGTGGCCACCTGACTAGTTGCACACCTGTTGGCCCTTTTAACCAGTTTAACATTTAGGAGACTACGGGGAAATTCGATGTGAGCCGAGACAGCCGTTCAATGGGGATTTGTCGTCTTCCGCATCGGCATATGTAGAATTACCTGTGGACTCAGCTGTCCCTAGGTTATGTGCCGCTTTTTGGCAAGAATTAAGGCCACCCCGTAGTCCAGCTTTTTTGTTTAACAGGATTTAAGCAGGGGCTCCTGAGTTGAACTGCGTTCGTTTCAGTTTCGGGGACCCCTGCTTTCAGAGATACTTCCGTCTGGGGTGTCGTTATCTCTGCAGGCAGCAGCTCTGACGGGGCTGTCAAAATGGGCGAGTTTAAATTCGGGAGACTGATACATACGGGGTAATTAGGCTCGTCCCCAGGTAGTAAGCAGGGAAGACTAGGCCTGAGGGAGGCATGTCTCAGGGGGCAGCAAAAGCAGCAGAAGTTCTCACCTCCGCCCCCCCCACACACACCTCAAGGTGTGTAACTCTGGAAGCGGGGGCCCTCAGAGCTGTAACTAAGGGGTTCAGCTCTGAGGACCAGCTCCCCACCTAGGGGATATTAGTTTTTTGGGGTGGAGTGGAAACATCTGCTGCTTTTGCTGTCCCCTGAGACATCCCGCCCTCAGGCCTTGTATTCCCTGCTTACTACCTGGGGACGAGCCGGATTACCCCGTATGTATCAGTCTCCCAAATGCAGCGCTGAAGCAGGAAGCATTGTATTCTTTTACTATGGCAAATCTGGTGTTTTCCGGCCCCAGGTTTGCAGGTGACAGGCTTGGATACAAAGCACCCTTAGTTTTTGGAGTTTGAATATTTTGGTCCATATTTACCAAATGGTGCACCTCTGGCGCTGGGAGACACCTTGGGGCCCATTTAAGTCTTGTGCAATAGCACCACTTGGTAAACATGGGCCTTTATCTTTTCTGTAGACGTGTGCAGGGAACTATTCTGTGACGCCCAGATTTACTAGCTGCTCGAAAACTATAGCACACGTTGGAGGCCAACTCTGTGTTACAGGTACTACATACATACATACATACATACCAACACTGTGTTACAGGTACTACATACATACATACATACCCGTGTTACAGTTAATACATAACATACATACATACAACACACAACCTGTTACAGGTACTGCATGACATACCACACTGTGTTACAGGTACTACATACATACATACATACATACATATAACATGACCAATGTGTACAGGTACTACATACCATACATACGAACACTACCAACACTGTGTTACAGGTACTCACATACAAACACTACGTTTACAGTACTACATACAGGTACCTACATTCGATACAACAACACTTGGTGTTTACAGGTACTACAGATTACATACATACCAACACTGTGTTGACAGGGACTACATCTACATACATACATACACACCAACACTGTGTTACAGGTCTACATTTAGATACAACATACATCATACTACACATACCAAATCACTGTAACAGGTACATGCAAACATGTGTACAGTACATACAGTACATACCTATCTACATACATACCACACTGTGTTTAACGGTACTGACATAATTAATACCACCATGTGTTACAGGTATACCTACATGTTACATACATACATACCCACACTGTGTTACAGGTACTACATACATACATACATACATACATACATATATACATACCAACACTGTGTTACAGGTACTACATACATACATACCAACACACCAACACTGTTACAGGTACTGCATGCATACCAACACTGTGTTACAGGTACTACATACATACTTACATACATACATATATACATACCAACACTGTGTTACAGGTACTACATACATACATACCAACACTGTGTTACAGGTACTACATGCATACATACATACATACATACCAACACTGTGTTACAGGTACTACATGGATACATACATACATACCAACACTGTGTTACAGGTACGGCATGCATGCATACATACATACATACATACCAACACTGTTACAGGTACTGCATGCATACCAACACGGTGTTACAGGTACTACATACATACATACATACATACATACATACATACCAACACTGTGTTACAGGTACTGCATGCATACATACGTACCAACAGTCTGGTACAGGTACTACATACATACATACATACATACATACATACATACATACCAACAGTGTGTTACAGGTACTACATACATACATGCATACATACATACATACATACCAACACTGTGTTACAGGTACGGCATGCATTCATACATTCATACATACATACCAACACTGTGTTACAGGTACTACATGCATACATACCAACACTGTGTTACAGGTACTGCATGCGTACATACATACCAACACTGTGTTACAGGTACTACATGCATACATACCAACACTGTGTTACAGGTACTGCATGCGTACATACATACCAACACTGTGTTACAGGTACTACATACATACATGCATACCAACACTGTGTTACAGGTACTACATACATACGTACATGCCAACACTGTGTTACACGTACTACATACATACATGCATACCAACACTGTGTTACAGGTACTACATACATACATGCATACCAACACTGTGTTTACAGGTACTGCATGCATGCATACATACATACATACCAACACTGTGTTTACAGGTACTGCATGCATGCATACATACATACATACATACATACATACCAACACTGTGTTTACAGGTACTGCATGCGTACGTACATACATACATACATACATACATACATACCAACACTGTTACAGGTACTGCATACGTACATACATACATACTTACATACATACCAACACTGTGTTACGGGTACTGCATGCGTACATGCATACATACATACATACATACCAACACTGTTACGGGTACTGCATGCGTACATGCAACATACATACATACATACAACACTGTGTTACGGGTACTGCATGCGTACATGCATACTGTACATCTTATCAATGTCACTGGCTTTCTTTCGTAAAATCCATTCTCTAGCTGGTTTTCTGCATAAAATGATCATATTTCTGTCCTGATCTCGACTGTAATCGTTTTCATTGAAGTCTGGCCTAACGACGGCCGTTAAATTAGTTTACACAAAGCAACAAAAGAAAAAACTGTTCTTAATTTGCCTGTATATGCCGCTATTACAAATGGTCTTATTACAAAAGCAATTAGGTAAGGATCGTAAAAACGCTCCAAAGATGGAAAACAAAACATTCATTTTTACTCAGGGATGGAATCGTTAACAAAAATAATGCCCTTTCTCTGTGAGGGGGATTTGGAAGTTTCTGAGGGTGCTGGGAACACGGAGGTTACGCCCTGGCTGCTGTTTGAAGCTGCCCGATTACTAATGTGCTTAATGGCCACAGGTTCTCAGCTCCTGTCCTCAAGAGCCCCCCCCCCAACAGGTTTTCAGGATATCCCTGCTTCAGCACAGGTGGCTCAGTCTTTGTGTGCTGAAGCAGGGATATCCTGAAGACCCCACCTACCCCCAACATGTCAGGTTTCAGGAAATCCTTGCTTCAGCACAGGTGGTGCAGTCAAAGACTGTGCCACCTGTGCTGAAGCAGGGATATCCTGAAAACCTTTTGGGGGCTCTTGAGGACTGGAGCTGAGAACCCCTGGCTTTTTAACCCCTTTAGTGCTGAAGGGGCCGGCGGACCTATGAAGGGTAACATTGAAATGGGCGCACAGATGATACCCCGGTGTCCTCAGTGTGTCTGCACTTGAATAATAAAACTGTCTGCCCGTTTGCGTATATATTGTCGGCTTGCTGCCTTTTTAATGGAGCGTTTTCTAACGATGGGACATAATGGTCTGGCTGCCGGCCAATAGCGAGTAACGGAGATTGCGCTGCAGTTGTGTTTTATCTTCCTTTGCTGGGATGGAGCACACGCTTTCCTTTTGCCAGCACACATCAGCCGATGCAGACATGTTTTGGGGGGGTTTAAAGCCCCAATCCTGCCTGGGAATTACTTCACATTTTTATGACTCCACATAATTGGAACCAGGAGTTTTCTGTAACGGAACTTTTCTATTGTGTGTGCCGGAGATAATTACCAGTGCACTCATCAGTACCACCGGCTTGCCGTGCTCCCCCAGGAGGGACCCAATATAGCAGCCACACTTCCAGTAGGAAGCCGCCGCGTCCCTAGTTGCAGCTTCCTGGTGGTCGGTGCCGGCAGCCGTGTTGGATTTCCCATGAGGAGCTTCGGTGCCTTCAGTGGTAATCATCTTGGGAGCGTGGGGGGTCCCCGGTGATCGGTGGCTCACTTGGTGGGGGGGGGGGGGGGGGGGGGGGGGGGGGGGGGGTGTGTGTGTGTGTGTGTGTGTGTGTGTGTGTGTGTGTGTGTGTGTCCTGCTGGTGGAAGCTGCCAAAATTCAGTGGCAGTGAATGTTGCTGATGGCTTCTTCTGCCAGCAGTGACGTCACTTCCGTCACCACTGACTTCCGTCTCCATTCACTGCCACTGAATTTTGCTCATGTGGTAGGTGCCGCTAAAGAAGTTTATATATAATGTTATTTTTAAGAAAAAGTTGCCAGAATCCTATGAAAAGAAAAATCAGTATATCTATAGGGCAGCTTTTAAAAAGGTTTATTTTTTCATTAAAATAGTAAAGTTTCTACAATCCCAATGTCTTTAGGACTCCTAAAGATGACTGGCCACGCACAAGCCTTGGGATATACTTTGTGGCCCTTTTATGAGTGCTTCTTGTGTTCCACTCTTCTATTCAGTGTGTATAGTATTGTGCATGGATGTGAGGTTTCTATATTTCTAATCTCTAGCCATTAAAGCAGAAGCTTGGGGAATATGCTGCAGTAATTACAGTTAAGTGTGCCATTCTGTATGTATGTGGAAGGGATAGACTTGTTAATTAAAATCCACAAGGGTGGGGGTGGGGGAAAGACAGGGCTATCTTGCGTCCCATAAGAGAGCAGTCATTAAGTTTCCCTTGCTAAATGTAATGGGAAGCATCATTATCACAGATTCTTGCTCCTGATATATACAATTCTTAGTACCCTTTTCTGGGATGAACATGTTTGTATAGGGGTAAAAGGGATGTTTCCTAAAGAGGTGTTACCTGGAGCAGTGCAGGGCGAGTGGTGGACGTGTAACCAGCCTTGTGTTATAATGACACAAGCCAGTGTATTGGGAGCCTGGCTTACAGCTGCAGTTCATGCAATATCCGGCATGTGTGGTTTTTTAATAAATCAGTTCTGTAGTAAGAAAAAATACTTTTAGCATTTTCTGTTTTTAAAAATACAACTTTGAAAGACCAATTTTCTTGTATTCTATTTTAACAAGCATGCTTGTTCCTATAGCAACGATTTACATTCCCAATATTTAAAGATGTCGCCAAACTTTGCCGATCAATAGACGGAGAACGAATTGACCGGCAGCTATGCAGATTTTTAGGTAATTAGAGATTGCCCACATGAAACTATTAAAGTAAAAAAAAAAATAAAAAAAAAAGACAACTGCAGCTTTAAGAACCTGTTCTTTCTACATCTTGACTTTCTGCAAGTCACTTCATCATCCTGTTCCTCCGCAACTTAAGTGTCCCTTTTAGGCGTGAGTTTATTGTGCCTGTTTTACTATACATACCGTGCAGGATTCACTCTATAAACAGAAAGGACTTCCAAAGCAGTCTGTGTGACCCCCAAAATCAGAAATAAAGTCTCCCCCGGCACTCCTTTACATTATCTAAAATCTTTACGTTTGCCGGTGCTCCAACACAAAAAAAGTGTTCCTTCCTCTTCATCTTACCCCCAAATCCAGACCAATTCTTTTTGATAACAGACAAATATCTCATTGATGTACTAGGTACGGTACGTCCACATGGTCTCGCACATTTATTCGTTGTCTTGTGGAAGCAGGGGTCCAGATGACAGGGACCCACTGACATTCACATTACAAAGGTCACCTCTTTGTCTAGTGCTGCAGGGGTAGCAGCATTGCTCTCGCAGGGTCCGCTGCACCCGATGTAACCCGGTGGTAAAGACATTGGAATCCCAGACTGGGCCAGTGGCCTTGCTTCCTTGTGTCATCCAAAGTAAGTTCTGGCAGACCAGGGACCCGCTGAGCCTGTAAATTAAGTGCACGGGCTGTAATCCTTCTCCAGCTTATCCATTCCCAAACAATTGATCACCCCCTGTAATTTAGCATGGCAGGTGGCTTTGGTGTTTGTTGAGACCTCCTCGTGGTTTTTTCATGGCTGTGACGGTGTAATAAGAAATTAAAGGTGAGCCTAGAGCACTGGCAATTAGAGGGAAAAACCCGCACTGGAATTCCCTTACTCGATTAGTAATCTGGGAGGATAATAGTAGCCCCCGTAGTTACTAACTTTGCAAATCCCTTTTGTTTTCTTGCACGTCAATTCTACAAAGCCCCACAATGTTATTGAGATGTGCCGCGGCCACTTAACCATGTGGGGAGGGAGTTTTACTCCTAGAGCCGGCAGTATAAGTTCAATGGCACCGACGATAAAAGTAAACAAACTAATCATTGTTATCCATGCACCTTGCAACAGGCCCAGCATACGCTATAGAGACCGATCAAACTTGCAATGGTTCTGGTCCGTTTCAGACAGGGACCCTTACTGCGGCGTAGTACGATTTGAATCTCCAGACTAGATCTGCTCTTTGCAAGGTGGTAGAAATCCTATTCTTGTGCGTGTTTCCGATTACACATTGATTAGAGATGCACAGTGTCTGTATAGTGCTACAAATCTAATGATGCCTTTTAGTCCTTAGCTTACTTTGTCCACCTTTAAGTAATGCAATGCACCCGTCACCCCAGCCTGCTCATGTCCCACACTTACTTGGTATCAGAATGTAGAAGTAAAGTAGAAACATTAAAACCCTGCTCTACCATCTGGTATTTAGCCACCTGCAGGCTCGTGTGTTCCCCTGCAGGCTCGTGTGTTCCCCTGCAGGCTCGTGTGTTCCCCTGCAGGCTCGTGTGTTCCCTTGCGGGTTCGTGTGTTCTCTTGCGGGCTCGTGTGTTCCCTTGCTGGTCTTTCTGTGTCCCTTGCGGGGCTCTGTGTTTGCGGGCTCGTGTGTTCGCGGGCGTCGTGTGTTTCCCTGCGGGCTCGTGTCGTGTGTGCCCTTGCGGCGCTGTGTGTTCCCTTGCGGGCGCTTGTGTGTTCCCTTGCGGGCTCGTGTGTTCCCTTGCGGGCTCGTGTGTTCCCTTGCGGGCGCGTGTGTTCCCTTGCGGGCGCGTGTGTTCCCTTGCAGGCGCGTGTGTTCCCTTGCAGGCGCGTGTGTTCCCTTGCAGGCGCGTGTGTTCCCTTGCAGGCGCGTGTGTTCCCTTCGGCGCGTGTGTTCCTTGCAGAGCGCTGTGTTTCCCTTGCAGGCTCGTGTGTTCCCTTGCAGGCGCGTGTGTTCCCTTGCAGGCTCGTGTGTTCCCTTGCAGGCTCGTGTGTTCCCCTGCAGCATTTGCGATGTACCCTTCAGCACCTCCGTGTATCTCTGTCTCTTGGGGTACCAAGCTGTATTTGGGCACTGCTTACATTGATCTATTCTGCACTCTCATGCAGGCAAATGTAATTGTGCTCTTGCTGCTGAAGTATTCTTTGCAGTGTGTTTGCAATTTAAAGGCACGAGGGCCCAGGTTTACTAAACGATGCTAAGCTTTAGCTCACATCATGGTCCATTCAGATGTAACAAAATTCTATAATGTCATTATTCTTGTTACTTTCTTTTAGAGTCTTCTGTGCTTCCCAGATCTGGCTGTACATGAATGCCTACTTGATTCAATGGTTCTATCCTTTAATGGTTAGAAACATTCGTTGGATAACCTTAGGGCCCGGCAGTGTGACCTTAGGGCCCTGCAGTGTGACCTTAGGGCCCTGCAGTGTGATTCAAAGCCATGTGTTGGAGGCTCAGTAGAAGGACTGGAAAGTACACTGCACATCCGCAGGTTGTAACCCCGTCCTCTTTGTTGTGTGATTTCTAACTGGAACACCGTGGTATTGTCAGACCTTTTGACTGAGCAAAAGAGCAGTTGGTTTCTGGTAACCGCAGAAGGTTTTGGTGCAGCATTGTGTCTCCCAAGAATAAATGACAGGTGATGTAATTAGCCGTCATTTGGTAATGCTGGGGTTGTAACTGCTATTTAAAGTGATTGTTTTTTTGTTTTGTTTTTTTAATATAAAGGTGAGGGAAGTACAAAGGTATGAATATTTGTGTCGTTTGTTAACCTCAACTGACGCTGGCACATGTGATGCAAAGCTGTCCTTCACTTGTTCAGGGGTATTGCAGCTCAATTGAAATATGTGGAGCTATACTCTTCTCCAGCACTGGGAAGGTGGCTTCACAGCTTATCGAACGGACCATAGAGCGAGAATCCTACCTATCCAGAGAGGCCAAAAGAGCCAGCGGAGATGTCATGGGGGCGGGGACACACGGCTAATAACCATCCTCAATATGTCCGGCATTGGTACCAGTAACCCTTCTTGCTATATTGTGTATGTAGGGTTATTCTTCAGACTAAGGTGTTTAATGCAGGGAGTGAAATCGCAGTCTCCTATCTGCCTACGCCAGGCCTGTTACGGACACTCGCTGGCTAAGGTGTTTAATGCAGGGAGTGAAATCGCAGTCTCCTATCTGCCTACGCCAGGCCTGTTACGGACACTCGCTGGCTAAGATGACCTGGCGGAAGTTTCCCCGGTAATGTTAGATTCCGCAGCAGCACCTATCTCCCTCCAGTCTCTGGCACCTTCTCAGAAAGTGCCTCTCCAACTCTTACACAGGCAAATTGAAGGTGGGGGAGGCGGGGGACTCGGGCAAACTGATGGTGGGCAAATGGGGAGGGGCTAGATGGGACAGTCTAATTGTTTAATTGACGCAAATGTCAAAAATAAAGCAGTGTGTGGCACCAGTATTTGTGAAGGTGTCTGATCACTGCATTATGGAGCATTCGGATGGGTTAGGCCACAACCTTTTCTTTATGATGGTTGTATGGCCTCCACTTCGGGTGTAAACACGAGTGCTTAACCCCTTGCGAGTCCGAGTGGACAGCAAGACATTGCACTCAAGGGGATGAAATGCACACAAGCCTGTTGGTTTTAAAACTGCAGCCCTGACTCGTCTAACTGACTTCTCTCTTTCCACAGGGCCATCCTTCATCAGGAGAAGACATGGAGATCTCTGACGACGAAATGAGCACATCCCCCATCACCAGCACAGAATGTGACCAATCCATCGTGGTGAATTCCGCAGTAACCAGTTCCACAGTCATGGCCTCCGTCATACCGATCCCACCCCCGGGATTCCCCCCTCTCCCGCCCCCTCCTCCGCAGCCGGGGTTCCCCATGCCCCCCCCTCTCCCGCCACCCCCCCCTCCCACCCACCCTTCAGTCACAGTACCACCTCCTCCGCTACCTGCCCCGCCTGGGGTACCCCCGCCGCACATAATGCCCCCTCCGTTACCATACCACCAAGGCATGTTCCCCATGATGCAAGGGGAAATGATGAGCGTACTAGGAAATCAGTGGGACGGAATGCCCATGTCCTTCCAAATGCAGACTCAGATGCTGAGCCGAATGATGCAGGGGCAGAGTTCCTACCCGTACCACCACCACTTTGTGGGTAGCTCAATGCCGTTCAGTAACCAGCAGGCCTACCGCCCGTTTGCCGTGTCGGCACATCTCTCCCGCGGCCAGCCCTGGCCGCCCCTCCCCAAGTTCGACCCGTCCGTGCCCCCACCAGGCTACGAGCCCAAAAAGGAGGACCCACACAAGGCCACCGTGGACGGGGTCCTTCAGGTCATTGTCAAAGAACTGAAAGCCATAATGAAAAGGGATTTGAACCGGAAGATGGTGGAAGTTGTGGCTTTCAGGGCGTTTGATGAATGGTGGGACAAGAAAGAGTGTTTGTCCAAGGTAAGGCACGGGTCCCTGACATTACCGCTCATCTTTTCTAACAGAGTCTTTGTTTTGGTGCATTTGCAAAAAGCAAGAAAAGGGATATAGTGACCATCAACAAATACACCGTGAAATCATATCAAATATAATATCCTACACACCATTTTTTTTTAAAGAGAATAATGATGCAATATTAAGTACAAAGTACTTAAGACCAAAATATATTGTCTCATCATTGCATCTACTTCTGAACCACCCATCGCACCTCGACACCAATGCTCCTCCTGTCCCCCTCGCCCCCCAACATGCAACCTAGAATTAACAGCAGGTTGTGGGCAGAGTCCGGAAGCGCTCCGACTCGCTCCCTCGCTGCTACCTGCTCTTAATACGCACAGACTCTTGTTTCCTTCCACATCTTGGTCCAATAACACTCATCGTACCACCTCCCTCCTTTGGAGTTAAAAACCCCGGAGTTAGTCCATTGGCTGTCAGAGGTGCCAGCGACCCATTGCAAAGCAAACCAAGGGGTTAATAGACATTTCAGTCTTTATCACTAGGAAATACTTTGGCCCATATTCCCTAAACAGTGCTAAGCTTTAGCACGTGCCATTCATTTGAATAGGAGTTGGGGTGTGCTGAAGTGTTGGACCTTTTAGTGAATATGGGCCTTTTTTATATGTATGTATGTATGTATGCATGCATGCATGCATGCATGCATACACACACACACACACTGCTTTTGTTTAACATTATTGTATATAAAAACGGTATTTAAAATAAAATATACATAGAGTGCACGGTACTTTGAAAAGGTTTTAATGCCATATTAATTTTGAGCAGTAAACCCTCAGACCGGTAATAATTTGCAACATAAGTATATGGCCCCGGATTCACTCTCCTCGTCTTCCCATCAGCAGTCCCTGACTCCAGTGAAATCCGGAGAGACCAAAGACGAGGAGAAACCGAAGCCAAGGGACCAAATAACGTCAAGTCTGCTGGAAAGCTGGAACAAGGGGGAGGGTCTGGGCTACGAAGGCATCGGGCTGGGGATCGGACTGCGGGGAGCAATCAGGCTACCATCATTTAAGGTATGGGTTTATCTGCGGCAGCGCAATGTGCGCAGCAGGCGTCATAGTTATCTCTGGTTCCATCATAACCTAATGCAGGGGCGGCCAACTGCAGTCCTCAAGGGCAGCCAACAGGCCAGGTTTTCTGGATATCCCAGCTTCAGCACAGGTGGTGCTGTGTGCTGAAGCGGGGATATCCTGAAAACCTGACCTGTTGGCGGCCCTTGAGGACTGCCGTTGGCCGCCCCTGCATTAGAGTGTGCACACTTTGCAGCGGGTATCTTTGGGTCTGTGCCCACCTCCTTTCTCTTGTACAAATAAAATAGATTTTGTGGTCAGTCGTGTAAGCGGGCTCTTGTACGCCACCGGCAGTATCTGACCTCTTGCACTGCCAAAGGGTCCAGCAGCACATTGCTCCGCAGTGGATTACTGTCTCCTTTAGCAGTTGAAGGGTTAAATATCATTGTGTATAATTACTGAGTTTTGCACACGGTTACAGCCCGAATTGTCTTTTCACGATTCATTCTTTTTTCTCCTTTTTTTTTTTTGCCAAAACAATCTTGTGTTGCTGATTTCTAGCTTTATTTACGCCCTGATGATGTGTTAAGACCACAAGATGATGCTGTCCACCCTCTGATTTCCAAGTTGCTTTGTGTAACAGGATTTTCTCCGTCTGGTTTCATACAGGTGAAGAGAAAAGAACCTCCGGAAGCCGGCCTGGCTGGAGACCAGAAGAGGATCCGCCCGTTGCCTTCTGTAGCTGATGACGAAGGTTTGAGTTTTATTTGGTCTACGCCTTGATTTAGTCTTAGCAAAGTCCCTCTCACATACTCGCCATATCGCATGAGAACTAAAGACCCGTTGCTAGAGAATAAGGTTCTTGACACGGGAATGCTTACGTCCTTTTTATGCTATTTCATGCCACTAATTCTATATTGTTCGGCTGAACAGAGTCTGAAAGAGACAGAGATGTCTCGGAAACCACGTCCGACTTGTCTAAGAAGGACGCGGACTCGGCGAACCTCCGGAGGAGGCCAGCGAGACCCTTGGACAGTGAGGGGGAGGAGGAGGTGGACAGCGAAGGAGAAGAGGATGAGCCTTCAGAAAAGGAGGAAGAGACGTCGTCTGAGAAGGAGGAAGAACGAGAGGATGGTTCTGCTGGAGCATTGTCCCATAAGGTACGTCCATCCTGTGTCAACCAACATGCGCATGTACCGGGCTTTATGTATGTCTTTATATAGCGCAATTAATGTATACAGTGTTTCACAGCAGTAATACATGTGACAATCATATAGATAAGAAATAATATAACACAAAGGGGAGAAGCGCTTCAGACATAAAAGTAACATTTAGGAAAAGGGGTCCCTGCTCCAAAGAGCTTACAATCTAATTTATTTTGTGTTGAGTGCAGTGCGATAACGGCAACGTTTGGAATATTAATCCGAAACTCACCGACACATAATGGATCAGATCATCAGATCTGTGGTTTTTTTTTTAAATGTTGCTATTCATTGCACATGAAATGTAGAAATTTGCCAAACAATGTCTTCCTGTAAGAAACCACCAATATGTCCTTGTATGCTACAGAAAAATAATGTCATAAAACCCCTTTTTTTAAAGGATATACATACCTAGGAAGTCTTTGTTCTGTTACCTTTTATTCATCAAATCCAATAGTCTAGAGCAGGAGTGGCCAACTCCAGTCCTCAAGAGCCACTAAAAGGTCAGGTTTTAAGAATGTCCCTGCTTCAGCACAGGTGGCTCAGTCAACTACTAATCTCCTGTGATGAAGCAAGGATATCCTGAAAACCTGACCTGTTGGTGGCTCCTGAGGCCTGGAGTTGATCACCCCTGGTCTAGAGAATAGTACTTCTGTAAGTAAAGCCTATACGGCCGCACTACCCACTAGTGCAGCCAGGGGTCGTGCTGGGTAACCTGGTAATCCATAAAACGCTGTAGGATGGCACCTAGGTGCTCAGAATACCAGCACTGAACAGGCAAGCAGGGTACCTTGTGTTTTATGGGTTAGGTACACACACATTTCACTACCTCTGGGGTCCGTGCTGGTATTTTGAACACCTCGGAGTCTGTCTATATATCTATATGTATGTATAGAACACACAGCAAAAAATATCAGCGCTAAATATATTTTGTGATGTCACTGTGCTGAGAAATAATCCCGAAGTAGGGAAGTCTTTCAGGCCCAAGTCTAGTCAGGATGGGCAATTGGTAAATATCAAAATAGATATAATATGGGGATCAGAAGTCTTAAGGTGGAGACATAGCAGCTTCTATTTGGACTACCAAATCCAAAAAACGGATGCTGTCAAACAAAAATGGAGACGCGCATGTTCCAGAATATAAAATGTGTATATAAAATGAAATCTATTATATACATATTTTTTATTAAAATTGCATTATATTCTGGAGCACGCTCTTCCATTTGTATACACACACACACACCTACACACACACACCTTAAATTGCAGTACAACCAACCTCACACTGACGAGACCCAAAAGGTGGAAACAGTCTGTCTGTCTGAGTGGGTTCACTGGCTTTGCATCTCATCCCAGGCTATGTTTAAAAGCTGTTTAGAACAGCGAGTATTGGCTTAAGGGCTCCATGTAATAATGGATGTAAGACAAAAGGTGGCACTGTGTGCACATTTGAATGTCATTTCCCAGAATCCCTTGCTGCAGTGGAAGTGCTGGGTGCTGGGTGATAATGGTGAAAGGCGGGGTTGCAGACCTGTCTAAGACATGCAAATAAGCATACAGGAATATTTCACAAGGCACACACCACTATAATAGTATATCTTCATATATATATATAATATATCTATATCCTAAAGTATATAGTATCTATATATAAATATACTAGTATATATATATAATATATATAATATATATATATATACATAGTATATCATTATATATAGTACACACGGACAACCCCAACCCCATACCCCCCACACACCTCACACACACACACACACACACACTCCCACACCACACACCCACATACCCACACACACATATATAGTATATATTATACACCACACACCACTGATCATATAGATTTACATATATACACACCACACAAACATATACTAGTATATACACACACACACCATATAGATAGGTACACCAACCACACGATATATTACGATAAGCACACACACACATATATAATACACACCATACAGTAAACCCCCTTACATACGCAATGGGACCGTGAGAATGTATGTAATAGCTGGATAAATGTATTAAAGTGAGCACTACATTTATTTCCACTATATCGATGCTTTATATCCTTCTTTTTTGGTACTGGCAATTCTATACGCGCCATACCTATCCTTGCATATACTGATTAATAAACCCATCCATCTTTTGTGCTTCGTCACACATGCGGCTTTCCTATTAGCTGTCTCCCCCCGACCCTGGTTTTTCCTGCGCTACTTATCCTTCTCGGTCACTCCGCTTTATCGCGAGTTGTTCACACTGCCTCGTGTATGTGTGAGCCGGTCTCTTCTTAGTGTTTCAGGACGGTGGCTTTCGACTACATTTTGTCTGGCTTTGTTCCATGTTCCTGTTTTTGTCCCGCTCTCCCGACTTCCCTGCTCCGCGTGCTGCTTCGTGCTCCCGCTCTGTTAGCCTCTCTTGGCCCTGTTTCCGTGGCGATAGTCTCTGCGAAACTCGGGTACTCTCATCGTAAACTAAAGATGATTGCCTTAAACTACCGGCGGGTATATGCCTGTTATATACCACCCCCACACAATAAGCATTCACACAACACACACAATACATAGAGTATCCGCACGTAGGTAAAGACTTCTTGTGTAAACAAGTATAACAATGTATTAAGACCCACACATCACTTAAATACAACATAATAAAATCACGTCGCTCCACACCCCTTCCTAAAAAATGTATGGAAAAAACAGACACATGCAACCTTGTAATAAACAGTTGGAACCGAAAGCTACAAGCCATTAGAATTTATAATAGCAAAACTAATAATTCAAATGAACAATATCAGAAAGTGGTGAATAAGCTCCCCTTCTTTTAGACGTTTTGCTCCTGCGTCAACCTGAAAAATTCTGCTCAATCTGAGATATTTGATACCAGACCTAAACTCTAGCAGGTCAAATTCAGAACCAAACACATGACATACCAAATCCTGCATACAGCCATGAATATGCACTCAATAAGCTGTTAGCATTACAGTTGAACAGGACTCAGCACATGACTTAAGATCCTCTTGTAATAATAACTAACATGGCACTTGCAAACTATAAGGCACGCCGCGTATTCGATCAATGAAGAACGTAATAAATGTCTTCACATACCGCATTAGAAGTATCATAAGTGGTAACGAGCATCTAAAGTGAATGTACCTCTATACCTATACTCGTTTCCCACTTCTTGATTGCATTGTACCTGTTACTGCAATCGTCCATATACGTGCATAATGATTTTAAACTAACAGCATGGAGTACAGGCTCTAGCAGTCTCCACCGATTCTCCGCGCAACACTTCGGGTAAGTCAGGGTTACGGATTGAGTGTTCTTATTGTCTTTCAGAGCAGTGTCTGATCAGGGCAGTCATCTGCGAGCTGCCCTTTGCCTATTGGGGCGTATGATGTCCTTTACTCAGTCTGAGTGTTACTTAAATTGAGATGTCCTGTAAAACCTGGTGGGTATGCCTGCGATGCTGTCAAAATAGAAAAACAGGTAATTGTGTGCTATGATTTTTATGGGGCGTGAAAGGATGGATGGAGCTTGAGCAGCTGTTGCATGTTGTTATTGTTTAAATCAGTTTCTGTCCCTAGTGAGCGAACTTCACATTGAATGGAGATGCGCAGTCAGTGCACAAGGATACTTTGCTCTCCACGGAAATCTTCTCTTAATTTAGTCAGAGACTGTAGTGACTCGGACGCCGTCCGTCAGGTAACACAACCTGGAGACCCTTGCCGTTGGTCATCAAACCCGTCGATTAGATTTGCGAAAAGTATAGACTGTAGGAAGAAGTGGATAGCAATATGAAAGCATCATGGACTCGGCCTGAATAACCAAAAATGTATTGGCCATAACGGGAGTCATGCAAGACGAGAAGTGTGTCAAGGAGAGTAGTTGAAGACAGGGAAAAGCGCAGCCTGCAACCTACGTAATCATTAGTGTCAACCTTTTGTGCTATTATCGGTTTGGGTGTGCCATTCACTCTCTGATCAATGTCTCTTCCCAATTATAGATGGTCAAGAATATTGGCACAGAGTTTGCGCAATTAAGTTTGACGTGTTTCGCTAGTGTAACCATTCGCGCTCGTGCGTTTGGGGGGCCCAGCATCGCAACACCACTCTGGCAGTGCAAACGGTTACATTTGCGTTTCCCTCCTATGTTCACATGTGAGTATTTTAGTTATGTTGCTAGCCTGTATTACCTAGAATGAGAGCAATTTATAGGATACCCTGTCTATATAAAGGGCCCTTCTGCTTTCTGGATTGCTTTCATAGCCATTAAAAAAATAATATTAACCGGATATATAAATTTATCACTACAGGATACCACCCAAATATTATGTGAAGGGTGGGCTGGCGATGAGGATGAGGAAGATGGACGATGACTTGGAAACGTGAGCGGGCGAGAGGTAACCAATAGAGAAGGTTGCAGGTGTTTACTAAGAGTAGGCAGTAAAACAGAGAGCGTAACGGAAGGAATAAAAGGATGAAAGATTGCAATAGAAAACAAGGTTCGTGGATTGTTGGTGTTGGGTTGTCGTGTTGTGGGTGCTCATGTGACTGTGGTGCGTGGCGTGTGTGTTGGTGTGTGTGTGGTGTGTGTGTACTGTGTGTGTGTGTGTGTGTGCTTTGTGTGTGTGGTGTGTGTGTGACTGTGTGTGTGTGTGTTGCTGTGGTGTGGGTAGTTGTGTGTGTGGTTCGTAGCATACTCACAAAACAGATCGTCGATACCCCGTTCTGTGGCTAAACGCAATGCTTTTATTGTGCGAGCTTTCCAGAATATCACTGATATCTTCCTGCGGTGTTACAATGGATAACTAAAAATGTACTTTTATTACAGCAAGCGAATATTACTTCCTACTGTCCGTTTCAATGTACTTTTCTTGGCTATAGGATATTACATATTGACTCTATATGAAGATACTTTCACTGTGTGTCTATGTACAAGTCGATTTCCTTAGTTGACATAGCAAATAACACTTTATGCTGTGACTATAGCTACTTATGTTTACACATACTATATTTATTCAATATACCCCATTACTGATACCTGTTGTCCTGCGCAGAGTTCCGTGGGTCTATCATACAATTGTTGTATTCGTATTGATAATTGATAGATTATCCTTTACCCCAGACCCTCCATCTACTACTAACACCCACATTGGGAAATATTTTTCTTATTTTTTGCATTGTGGTTAGTTATATTTTTTTGATGTAATAATGTTGTATTTTATTGGTTTTAAGATGATACTGATCCTATTGTTCACTGAGACTGACATGAGAAACTCTGCTGGAGAAAGGACACAGTTGTCCTATATGGCTTCTAGGCATTGAGTGCAGTTAAGGTGGGGAGGAAGCCTTTGGCCTACTTGGACTTTTATCAAGATGAGCAATCTGAATCCATCTGTTTTCTTGCCTCAGTACATTGTTCGCTAGGATGCTATCTGCTAGCAGGTATGTTCTCTACAAAAATACATTATTGTCTTAATCAATTGTAATATCTCCCGAAGACACAGATCACGTTATCTCGAAACTCTGCTACTTGGGGGGTTGGAGCAAGGCCCCGAATAACAACCAGAATAGTTTGCTAAAACCTAGAGTGGCCACTCACCATCAAGGGCCACCAACATGTCCGGTTTAGAGGATTATTCCCTGCTGTCAGACAGCCAGTGACTAATTCAGATGAACGTTGAGCACAACCTGTGCTGAAGCAGGATATCCCTAATACCGGCCTAGACAGTTGCCCACCCCTGAGGCCTGCAGTTTGCCCCACCCTGCTCTAAAATACAAATAAATAAACACAAAGGCATCATATTGAGGCTCAATTTCCAGCCTTTGGAGTGCATGTGCATCTTATGTAGTTGAACTTATTAACGTAATATGCTCGTTTTAGATTAAAAATACTATATCGCCATACAGATCACCAGTGTCCTGGCCCGCGCGTTTCCCCCGCGAGCCGCGATCTGTTTTCACTTTGCAATTCCCACGGCCACAGGGAATGTTAAGGTGGATATATAGAGATATGATAAGCATTTATATTATATTTTATATGATCTATCACTTGACTGTTATTGGTGATATAATGTAACTTAATGAGTAAGTGTGGTTCACCATACTACAGAATACCAGCCCCATCAGTTGTTCCTTCCCATTTGTACCATTTATATACATTTATATGTCTTTGTTTTCTGAACGGAGAAGTGGCAGTGTTCCTCCTCCAAAGCTGTGAAGTTGGACCTCATCCGTGAAAGCACGAATCCTCCGAGTATGAATCCAGCTCAACATCTGATGGAGGATGATGATGATGAAGATGAAGAATGAGGTGGAACTACAAGGACCAAGGACTTGGAACGATTATCGATCATGTAAGGGCTATGGAAGATGACACTGAGATCAAGGAGAACAAAAGGAGAATTTTGCGTTTAGAGACGTGTCGAAGCCATCAGCTCCAGCCAAAGCGGAGGGTTGGGAAGTATCGAGGAGAACAGGAGATTGAATGGAGGCGAGTAGAACATTTTGGCACAGGCGCGTCTGCAGGATTATCTAACGTTAACAGGACGGGTCGAAGAATCCAAGATGCCAATCCAGGCCTAAGATGATACTGGAGAAGAACTCCGCACCAGTAGTGGTTGCATCCATTGAATACCACGGGGAACCTGCTGCTAGTCGGAATTTGGGGAGAAAGTCCCCACTCACGCCATCAACAAATGTAACTGAACTCTCATGCACATATACGAACAAGCAAAACAAGAGGGGTGAATACAGGGGGACTTTCACATACACTCAAAGCCAATATAAGAGAAATACACGACGGTGCTGGAAATGGGGAGGTTGCGCAGGGTTATGTTAGTGTTATGATGTTCTTCACAGTAGAGTGTTGAGAGGGTTCATGGAGCAGCCTCCGATCACCGCGTAGTTTGGTGGGGGTTAATACCTGAACAAAACACAAAGGTACAGGATGTTTTAGCAGGCTTAAAATTGTTTCCCATCTGCTGGATAGTTTGGGATCAGTATCACCTGGAGCAGTCAACTCCAGTGCTCCGGTCCAACGACAGGTCCAGTGTTAAGATCATCCCTGGCTTCAACACAGTGGCTCAATCATTGGCTTATTCAAAGACTGAGCCACCTGTGCTGAAGCAGCGAAATCCTTAAAACCTGACCTGTTGATGACCGTGTGGACTGGTGAAGGCCACTCTGGTCTATGCCGTCTGTGCCATTTACACTCCTTTGGCAACTGGTATAACAATAAATGAAACGTTTGTTGCATTGTCTGTGGCAATGCCACCACGTCTGTATCATAAACATGGGCAAAGGATCAGGCTGGGTCTTTGGCATGCCACCAACGTTTCGTATCATAACATGGGCAAAAGGATCAGGCTGGGTCCTGTGCCATTCCCACCCATCTGTATCATCGAGATGGGCAAAGGATCAGGCTGGGTCTGTGGCATGCCGCCACGTCTGTATCATCGAGATGGGCAAAGGATCAGGCTGGGTCTGAGGTTTCAGAACTATTAGGAGAGACAAGTGGGACTAGGCGAGGCGAGGGATTTGTATTTGCCACTCATTTCTGTGTCTGTATAAAGCCGCGCTTATATTCCCAGCGACGCGACGTCGCATCAAAACAAATGTGTTGAATCCGTCGCGTGCGCTTATAGTAGGAGCGACGCGACAGATTGGTCGCGATCGCTGCAAATCGATTCAATTTTATTTGTTCAGCGACCGCAGCGTGACGTCGCCGTAGCAAGGACAATAAGCGCGGCTTTAGTCTCCCATCAACAGGGCCGGCTACACATTCTGTTTAACTCTGGAGAAGGGTAATTGATGATGGGCTATCTATCTATCAATCAAATAATCATGTTTGTTAAACAGCCCTGGGCTGTTTTAGTGTTTATTACATAAATTGGAAAAATAATTTCCAAAACATTGATCTGAAATTCTGTATAAAGATGATGGCTTACAAATATCGAAAATATCAGTATATCCGTAAATATCACTTTTTTTTAAACATAATTACTAATTGGTTATAAATCCAATTTCTCCAGTGTAAATGCTAGATACCCTGAGTAATGTGCAGAGCTGTCTGCATCATGGAATGCCATTTATAGGGGAGTGAAGCTCTGATTTTGTGCTGTTCCCCTCTTTGCAGAGGACCTGTCTGAGGAGTATGTGGAGCTGCATTTGGAACCTGTGCCCTTGGCGCTAGGGAGCCCAAATAGTGAGCCCCAAGAGGTGGTAATCCTTCGTCCCTCAACACCAACAGGAGCTTTTGGAGAATCCAGCATCCTGCTCAAACCCGAAGAGATCACCCCGGACGCCCGATTGCAGGCAAAGTTAACACCCTTCGTTGCAGAAGACGAGGAACTTTGCCCCCGGACACCGGGGCGAGACGCTGCTGCTCATTCGGATTCCGAGAACCTCTTCCTGGCTGTTCCCAAAGTGACCCCATCCACGCTCGCTCTTCTGCAAAGCCACAACAAGGAAGATGAGTCGCCGCTCCCCCACGAAAAGATCTCTGGGCACTTAGCGGTGACCAAGATGCTGTCAGAAGAGGACCTTCCCAGGACCCCTGGGAGGGACATCTTGGGTAAGTCCTCCCAGCTCGGGAAGTCTCAGAGCACGGAGACGGTTCCAGCCACACCTGGAAGCGATGCACCTCTCACCGGCAACAGCTTGATGCTAAGTTCTCCCCACATTCCCGGGAGCCCATTCTCTTACCTCTCGCCGTCACCAGGAATTATGAACAGCGGTATTCCGCGGACTCCAGGAAGAGATTTTAACTTCACCCCAACTTTCCCCGAATCCAACGCGACCTTCCCCTGCCTCCCATCCAGCAAGAAACCATCCATAGACGAGCTGGATGAAAAGTCATTTAAAGAACCAGCCAGTGCTTCCTTAACTATAAACGCCAACAGTGTTCCCTCACCTGTCCCATTTGCGAGTCCTCCAGTAGGGGATCTCCAGAAGGATAGCAGGTTAGCAGTCGTCCACCTGGAATCGTCTGGGACCTCAAAGTACTTTGCCGACGATAAAATAACAAGCGAGGAGAGCGAGGCTGAGCTCGCTAAAGGGGAGCTTCCCTCCACTGAGGAATCTGCACCATCCCCTCCTCCCCATCCCGCAGGTAGGAGGAAACCCGGAAGGCCCAAGAGACCCCCTCTTTCAGCCCTTGATTTAGATCCCTATGAAGGGAAGAACTCTGAAACGCCTGATACAGTTGCCTTGGCAGAAAGCGCTTTAGACAGAGAGTTGTTGGGGCAGCCCGACGCATTATGTGGAATAAAGGATCCTGCAGCCGTACCGCTAGACTTCAGGAACGACGGACACCCTGAGAACATAAGCCATGAAGCCATAAACCAGAAGGTCCCATTAAAAGAGTTGGAAAATCAGTGGAACGAGACATTTAAGGAGGAGGAGGATTTCACCAAACATAAGAAACCTTGGAACAGGATGTCCAAGAAGAGATACAAGGAGATTTCAACCATTCCTTCACCCGAATATTCCCCACCCCGGTCTCTCTTCAAACCTCGTTCCGAGTTTGAGGAGATGACCATTCTGTATGATATTTGGAACGGAGGAATAGATGAAGAAGACCTCAAGTTTATGTGCATTACATACGACCGACTGTTACAGCAAGATAACGGCATGGATTGGCTTAACGACACGCTATGGGTCTACCATCCTCATATCCTTTTATAAACGGTGCGGCATGCTGCAGGGGAACCGTATCGGTGTATGTCAGGAGTGGCCAACTCCAGTCCTCAAGGGCCACCAACAGGTCTGCTTTTAAGGATATCCCTGCTTCAGCGCAAGTGCCTGCCCCTGATTGAGCCACCTGTGCTGAAGCAGGGATATCCTTGAAGCCTGACCTGTTGTTGGCCCTTGAGGACTGGAGTTGGCCGCCCCTGGTGTAGATATGTTCTGCAGACTCTCCAGTGCTCTGCGCCTTCTGTAGATTTGTTTCAGTGGCTTTCTAAATATATATTTCTGTCTCGCAGAATGTATTTGATTACATTGTATGTGTGTATGTATGTATATCATTATTTATATAGTGCCATTAATGTACGTAGCTCTTCTCAGCAGTAATACACATGACATAATCATAAATGACAAATAATACAAATAACACATAAAATAATACAAATAAAGGGGAGAAGTGCTTCAAACATAAAAGTAACATTTATGAAAAGGAGTCCCTGCCCCGAAGAGCTTACAATCTAATTGTAATTATATGCAGGACCTAATGCTTTTCACTAGCACATCACTAGCACAATGTAAATGTTTTATATTGATGATGTAATTGAGCTTTTGTGATCACAGGGCTCTAGGAAGTTGGGGAAAAAATCGGGCACCTGTTTGAAGTGCACTTTCCTCGTACAAGGAAGTGTCCGGTGAAAGCCCCTTACTTTGCGGTTTAGCAAAAGGAGGTCATATTTATTGGGTCACCAGCTAATGCTCACCCAATATATTAATCTCTACCTCATCCCCATCACTGATCTTCAGGGACAGACGGAAATACAGGGTTTTATTTATTTGAGAAGGTAATTTATTTAAAAACCCGTCATTTAATAGATGTTAAAAATAAAAGCAATTCAGTAAGGTATTTGGTTTTGACATTCATTGCAATATTAACATCAGAGCAGTTGATAATTACCCCCCCACACCCCCACCTCACCACCCTCATCCACTATTGAACATATATTTATCATGATAAATATCAACATCCTATTTATTTACGAATAAGCGTCATTTTCTGCGGCCGCTTTTCCCTTAACCGTTCTCCCACCAACCAGTGTTTATTCCCCGAAGATGAAGAAGCGGGAAGATGGGTTACGGGAACATGTCACAGGCTGTGCCCGTAGCGAAGGGTATTATAAAATAGATAAGAAGGATAAAATGAAATACCTCAACAACAGCCGCGCTTTCGCCGACGAGATTCCCATTGATACGCAGGTAGGAGTTCTGTATACGTGTAACCAAAGCGTTGGCATGAGAAACCCTAAAGGGGAAGTTCCTTCTAGGACCAAAGTCTGCTGATCACAGAGATGCTGGAAGGTTAAATCTGGGTGATTTTATTTATTCTATTTTTTTAAAGCTATTTTACACTTCTAAGTATTTTTTGTAAATTGGCTTGTAAATCCCCACCACCCTGCCCCACCCCCCCCCCCCCCCCCCCCCCCCCCCCCCCCCCCCCACACCACTCTCAGTGACACACTCTCCCTCCACCCCCCACAGACACACTCTCGCCCCTCACCGACACACTCTCCCACTCCCCACAGACACTCTTCCTTTTCATTATTTCTATTGGCTCTGATGAGGATAGGGTGGAGGAGCGAAGGAAACAATTTGTCCATATAGTACAAGTGGGAGGAGATTGGCAAAATGTTTCTCCAAAACAACTAATCAGATTTTTCAAGAAACTTGATATAAATATTTAAAACAAACTCCCATATCTCCACGCAACTGCCACATTTCTCCCAGGAGGCCCATCAAGATTACACCTCTCATATCATCATGGGGTCTAGATACATAGACGATATCTTGATATTCTGGACAGGTACAAAACAATTGTTTGAGACCTTTATCACGGAACTCAACAATAACATCTTTAATTTACGTTTAACCTATGAGATCAGTCGAGTCTCTATCACGTTTCTAGGTCTGACTATATTGCCCCTACTGGCATAATTGAAACAACTATGCATAGGAAAGACACTGCCACTATCATGCAGGCAGCCACCCTCCTAACCATCAAATTGCTGCTATTCCGATAGGCCAATTCTTGAGAACTAAGAGAAATTGCTCGTCTGATGAGGAATTAGAAGTGCAAGCCAGTGCCATGAGGCAAAGGTTCATAGAAAGGGGCTATAGCAAGAGGTCTATTCACAAAGCCTATAAAAGGGGCAACATATACCAATCGCACTGATCTCCTTGCAGTTAGGACCAAAGAACCTGAAGAACATCTGGTAAGATTCGTGGGAACCTTTAATAATCAGTTGCCTCAGATTTCGAATATACCAAGTAGGCACTGGCACATCCTATTAGAGGATGAGGACTTGAGCAAAGTACTTCGGAATAAACCAACCTTCGTGAGCAGAAGGGCCACTAATATAAAGGACAGACTGGTACATAGCCATTTTGTCCGCCCTTCTCATAATACCTGGCTTTCTAACCGGGCAATAGGGAACTTCAAATGTCAGGGCTGTAAAGCCTGTCAATACGCTACCATCTAAAACGTTCATGAACTGGAATGGTAGTCGTGAATTTTAAAATGAAGCAATTTATAAATTGCAGAACCATTCTGCGTAGTGTATCTAGTGATCTGTGCTTGTCAAAAAAAGGTACGTGGGTAAGACCACGAGACAGTTACGCCAGAGAATACTCGAACATCTGGGTGATATTCGTAACCATAGGGGCACACCATTGGCCAATCATGTGCATCGGGCACACCAAGGAGATTACCCGAATTCTAATCCTATAGCTAGGGATTCCCGTTTTAGGTTTTATCCGAAAAACACTGTAAAATCGCCACTGACTCACCTTGCACTTCCAGTTAAAACCGATAAAAACAGGATATGAAGCATAATTTCCAATGTAATTAGATCTCTTGTAACAACCTAGCCGCATGTAGGAGACTGCAGAACCCAAAGGGAGTATGACAACTATAAGAATAAAGGTGCACAGGTAAACACCGAATTTTAAGTGTCTATTTTATTTTCAAACATACAGAACACCTACAAGCTCA
Source organism: Ascaphus truei (assembly GCA_036426205.1). NCBI lineage: Eukaryota > Metazoa > Chordata > Amphibia > Anura > Ascaphidae > Ascaphus > Ascaphus truei. The sequence goes on from CM071584.1 coordinate 3,637,926, forward strand.
AATTGAACCCCCAAAATACCCACAACATATATATAAGCATATAAGCTTCACAGAGGAGTGCTACTGAGCATGGCAATATGTATTTAAAACCAGAGACATAACATAAAACACAGACAAAGCTCAGTGCACATCCAGAAAAACTTATATACGGTACAGTGCCTAAATATACATGTATAAATAACTAATAAATAAAATGGTCTTTTAGTTTAACATTTTGGCCAGATTGTTGTAAGCCCTTGAGCCAAACTTCACGGCAGACCACGTTTCAAGGGTCCCTACACTAATATAAATTCTTAATAACCTGTGCATTGCCAGGAAGAATGATTTATAATAAATCTGTCAATATAAGTTGCAAAAGTTCTAAGTCTGATTGAAGCTGATTGAAGCTTTTATTAACCTGTACATGGCATCTCCAACTATCAGGGGAACTTGCCTGCATGCAGTGTGATTGTGACAAATCTAATACAGAGTGCTTTTCCTGGTAATGTACAGGTTAATAAAAGCTTCAATCAGACTTAGAACTTTTGCAACTTATATTGACAGATTTATTATTTATTACTGTACCGTATATAAGTTTTTCTGGATGTGCACTGAGCTTTGTCTGTGTTTTATGTTATGTCTATTTTATTTTCCCGTTATCCCTAAAAAAAATTTTTTAAATAAAATGAAACACAGAAAAAATAAATAGTGAAAACTGGATTCCCTACATCTAGCACAGAGGAGGCTGATATAATGCAGCCGTGGCACCAACTCCTAACATTATTGCAAGTTCTTCAGAACAGAAGTACAATCCAGCGCTTAGTCCATACATTGCAGGAAGACAAGGACTTGCTCTGGGTTGTAAAGGTTTGTTAGTGAGACCTCGATCGAATAGTGATAAGTAATACTTTTTGGCGTTGCACTTGATTCCTTGGATCATATAATATCGCCCATATGACGGAATCCTTACCTGTGTAAAGATGTGTTTTAGGTCTACGTAATGTTTTGAGAGACTGACCTTTTGCAAGCTGAGACCTTTTCACATCCCTAATAACCAATGTGTGGCTCTTGTCCGTGTTACTGATGTTGGTGTATTCCGCTCTTTCGTGGTCTAGGGAATGAGTATTCCGGCTCAGCCTCACGCCTCCACCCGAGCAGGCTCGGAGCGAAGGTCAGAGCAGCGCCGGCTGCTTTCCTCCTTCACGGGGAGCTGCGACAGCGACCTGCTCAAATTTAATCAGTTAAAGGTAAGAGCACCGTAGCCACTCCGAATTATACTGAGTTTGCATGTTAACAACATCACTATTGCAGAGGCTGGCCACCGATTTAACCTTGAATACTATGATTTACCAGGTCAATTGAGCACAGCCTGTTGCTATATTTATAAACCCTTGGTTTCTCAGCTTGCCTAGTCACTGACATTACATTGTCATGATGTAAATGATGATATTGACATGTCAGATGTCACAGCTACTTGCTCATGAGACTGGTGTTCAGATGAATGCTCTTTCATTAGTTTTGGCGTCTTGTTGACCAAGATTGGTACAAACCCACAAATTATTTCCCTTTTATACACATGATCAGAGTTCGATGTACTGGCGCTACACACAATCCTTTAAAATTGGGTTCTATAATATTCGTGTTGCCTCTACACTTGTCTCACATAAACCTGACACACAGCCCTAAAGAAATCGGACACCGGAAATGTAATGGGAGAACTCCCGAATATATGGGTGTAGTATGGCATAGATGTAACTATTTTGACGTACTTGTAGAAAGGTGGGAAGTTGGGGTTTATCTTGGGAGTCGGGTTGGTAACCGATGTGCTAGGCGAGCCACAAATTGCCGTTACTGTTTTCAGTTCCGCAAGAAAAAGATCCGTTTCTGCAAGAGCCATATACACGACTGGGGCCTTTTCGCCATGGAGCCGATCGCGGCAGACGAGATGGTTATCGAGTATGTGGGTCAGAACATCCGACAGGTAACGCTTTTTCTGTTCATTTACCATTCAAACTCTGCACTCTCGGTGACCGGACTGTTTCAGAGAAAAGCAGCAACCGACCTTTTCGCACACAGTCCTATACCTAGTAAAAGGGTTTATTGGTGGATACACTAATACACTATCCATTTTATCTGTATAAGTGACTTAAAGCTGCAGACCAAGCAATATCCTACATGTGGATTATTTATTAATAAATTAGTTCTGGACTATGAGAAAAAATACTTTTAGCTCCTTTTTATTTTTTTTTATTTTTTTTACAACTCTGACTTTTTAAATGTAATATAATGTAACAAGCATTTTTTTGGCTTCTATAACAACCATTTACAAAGTCACATCCCCTTCCGCTTCTGAAACAGGCTCTAACACACCCCTTTTTGAGCTCTGCCCTCTCTCTAGCAGTGCACCAATTGTATCTAGTGACTGCCTGGTCACATGATCTTCCCCACAGAACTTTGCATCTTCGGTCCTCTTCTGCTGCACCGACAGGAGAAGTGATCAATTGGCAACTTAGCTAATTTCTTTTTGTGTGGATTGTATAGATGCGCATATTAAAGAAGTGGGTGGGAAACAGCACCTTGCACTGCTGCTTTGATGCAGCAGGCAAAAGCTTTAGGGATTCATGTAATAAAATGCATGCTTCACGGTAGCTTGATCATCGTATGACATGACAACGAGGTGAACGAAGTCGGGTTGGGAACCTGTAGAAGCACTCGTGGGTTATTTTGATTTTAAACCATACACTATGGAAGTTATTTTTATCGCATCACCTTAAATAAGTACTTAGGAGGGAGTTGAGGTCCTGACGAGGAGGTTCACACTTGTACATCGGGACCCCGCGCCCACCAGCTTTGTAGAATAACCAGTGAATTGTGAAACTGCACGTGTTTCTTCTTCTGCATCAGGTCATCGCAGATATGCGGGAGAAGCGATACGAGGACGAGGGGATCGGGAGCAGTTACATGTTTAGGGTGGACCACGACACTATCATAGATGCCACCAAATGTGGGAACTTTGCTCGGTTCATTAACCACAGCTGCAATGTAAGTCGTGCTCCAGAGGCCCTCCCATTCAGGTTACATTTATTGGAAATGTCAGGTTATTACTGGCAGAAAGCCTTGCCAGAAGAACTTACGCTCTGCTCAAGATCACACAGAGCTTAGATTATCGGTCCCCCATTTCAGAGGCCAGCACCTTATCCACAAAAAATCAGGAATAGGGCGTATACAGGCATACCCCTCATTAACGTACGCAATGGGACCGGAGCATGTATGTAAAGCGAAAATGTACTTAAAGTGAAGCACTACCTTTTCCCCACTTATCGATGCATGTACTGTACTGCAATCGTCATACAAGTGCATAACTGATGTAAATAACGCATTTGTAACAGGCTCTATAGTCTCCCCGCTTGCACAGCTTCGGTACAGGTAGGGAGCCGGTATTGCTGTTCAGGACGTGCTGACAGGCGCATGCGTGAGCTGCCATTTGCCTACTGGGCGATATGTCCTTACTCGCGAGTGTACTTAAAGTGAGTGTCCTTAAACCGGGGTATGCCTGTACTACATTTTACTTCCAATCTGCTGCCTCCTGGTGGTCTGGTCATGGAACAGCCTTCCAACTCGGTGGTCAAGGATAAATACAGTAACGCCGCAGTTCTCAACACCCCCCAACAGATCAGGTTTTAGGGTTGGGGGGGGAGAGATACAGGATACAAAAATGTTACAAGGCTATCCTTAATTTGAAAGCGAGCCAGAGATGTATTGAGGCCAGAGGTTTAATAGGGGATAGGAAAATGTGCAGGATGGGTGGGTGGAGTCAATTCCTGTATTTCAGATTATCGAATGATACTCCAATCCAAATTTCAGCCCCTGCCAAAAGGAGGCCTCTCTAATGTGCTCGTCTCATAGAATACAACCTTTGGTTGTTTAAATAATGGCCACAGCTGAGTGAAATGCATATGTTGTCTCCCCAATCAGATTCATGTTGGGCTATTTAATTTTATAACTAAAACGGCTACCAAGTATAACACAGGGCAGCAGGGCAAGTTCAATCCCAGTATTGGGGAAGATTTAACACAGCTGCTGTTCTACATGACCACATTAACTGCTACCATAATGCTCGTGCAAAGACAATAACTAGTGGGGTCCACTGAAGGTAGAGAGGGGGTGTCATTACACTAACCCCGCCAACACAACAGACTCGACACTGAGTGCAATGTACACTTCATATGGCTCAATTGGTCTTATATATATTTAGGTGAGGCCATTCTGGTACTTCTGTTTGGGGTGTATACTGAACACATCAATATTACCATTTGCCTAAGCTACTTTGTGATTAGCAGTATCAGAGGAGCTTTAGTCACACTATTTTAGCTACAATGTTTAGCACCGTATAGAAGATTATATATGGGATACTGGATTCACTTCTATTGATTTTTATTCATCTAGTAACCCATTATATACTATAAACAAAGACGTGTAGAAGATTAGTTTAATCACACAGTTCCCAAAAGCACGCATGCCTTTCTTCAGTTGTAATTTTATTATCATTATTCATTCTCGTCGTTACAACTATTAGACCCACAGGTATATTTTATATATATTAAATATAGATTTACAAATGCATGTATTTTACACTGGTTCTGGTGTACTCTTGTGCAGCAACAACGGAATTCTTTCCTTCCCCAGTAAATGCGCTATTTAATCCGCCAAGAGGCTAATTCGGGTTTTAAATATAATATATTCATACTGTCTTTGCCAACTCTTACATCATTTTGAATGATTTGGGCATTGTGAATTTGTTTATCATGCGCCCCCATGAAATTCCTGATGTACCCGGCATTCTGAGATTTGGGGGGGGGAGGGGGGGAACGCTGATCAGTCTGCATTTCTAAAAAGAGTAACTCCTCAAGGGCCATGTAACATAGTAGCTACGTCCTAATCTAACTGCTCGTTTTTGTAAAGGAAACGGAGGAGCGCAGAACGCACTTTTACAGAAAGAGGGCTGCTCCGTCCGTCTTCAGTGACGGAGCGATCACCTGGTTGCTTTGGAGAAGAGGTCACGTGATCGCTGGTACCACAGCTCCTCTGGCACTTTTAAAGGGTTACAAATATATATGTATATTACAGTGATTTGTAATTGCTAATAATCCGACCTTTGATGGGTTCTTGGAGAATCGTAGGTTTTTCTTAGGTTGTGATACTGGAAGAATGAAGGACAAGAGCGCCCCCTGTTGACTCTGTGCACTATAATATAATCCATGGAAGATTCTTGTTGATCCATTAAAACAGGGTGGCCAGCTCCAGTGCTCAACAGCCGCCAACAGTTATTGGGGATATCCCTGCTTTAGCTCAGGTCTGCGCCACTGATTGAGCCACCTGTGCTGAAGCAGGGACAGCCTTAAAACCTAACCCTGTTGGTGGCCCTTGAGGACTGGAGTTGGCCATCACAACCAGCTCTTCGCAGCCAGCCCTCTGCGTGCAGCCTCTAGTGAGAGGACTATTGCACCTCAGAACTAAATTGCACTCTCTGTTGTCTGTTTTGCAGCCTAATTGCTACGCAAAGGTGATCACTGTGGAGTCTCAGAAGAAGATAGTCATCTACTCCAAACAGTATATCAATGTGAACGAGGAGATCACGTACGATTATAAGTTCCCCATAGAGGACGTGAAGATCCCTTGTCTGTGCGGAGCGGAGAACTGCCGAGGGACCCTGAATTAATGGCTCCTCTTATCCTTGCACCTTTCAGCCATGTTGGACTGCGATATACAGGTGTAAGCTGCACTTTGCCAAAAAAAAAAAAAAAACAGAAGAAAAAAAAAATAAGGAAACCAGTTTCGCACTTCTTCTCTCGGGCTTGCGAGCAAACCGCGCACATGTACATTAGGACCGTGCTTCTGATTTTAAGGATCCAGGTGCTCTTCCTTCTCCAACCCCAAAACGAAAGGTGATTACCACTTAGTGGCACAGAATATATATATATGTGTGTAAAAGAAACACTATCCTTCAGTTTGATTCCCACATCGTTCCTTGATGGGGGGGAAACGGTACCACCCTTTCGCCATAAATGCTGCTAGCTTTCTTGTCAAGACGGTCACCCTAAATGTGAAGAGGAAATGCCGTCATGGTATCCATTTGGGAGCGGATGTTGCACTGGCTTTTACCAGGGACTCTGTGTTTTTTTTCTTAGCGGGGGACGCATCTCCTACTAAGTTTTCATTTATTTTCCTTCTGCAAAGTTTATGGATTGTCCAGGCTGGAGATTCGGTGCTCGGGGATGCGGTGTGAGACCGTTACCAGTGACGCGGTCCTCCTTTCACGGTCACTATGTGGTAGCCTGAGTCTTCCCGGTTCTAATTTCAGTTACTGCCCCACGCCCCCTCTCCCCCCCCACCCCCATATTTTAATAAGGCCTCTGCTGCGAAGAAAAACGCTCATAATGCATTGCAAGCCCCTCCAAGGACAAAGGCTAATTGAATCCATGTTGAATGCCACCTTTTCATCAGGAGAAATTAACTTTAAAGGTCGCCGCTATATGAAATGACATAGCGCTGATTGATTATTTTTTTGTTGTTTTTTATCGGTATATGTTACTTCACTTACATCAGATTTATCCATTTTGCAATGGTTAGAAAGCACAGCGAATTAGGACAGGAATTCTCCTGGTTCTTTGTAGACATCATCTTCCACCAACCATTATTTGTACAACAAACTTCTGCCTGAAACGGATTAATAAGAAAGAGGTGCCATAGGAAACGCCTAATTTATTGGAAGCGCCCTGTTGAGCAGCTAAATTAGACATCAGAACAAGCTTTTATCTGTGTTGTGGGAAGTGCGTTCTCCTGTTCAGTATTACTCCCATGTAGAAGCTTGTTCATTTTTGGGGGACAAGGAGTCCGGAGCGTGATGTAGACAATCTCGGTCTTTCGTGGAAGTGTCCATCAGGAAGTGCAGGGGCCCTGACTGGTCTTAAGCATCAGTCGGCCAACAAAGTTCTAATCGCCCACTCTTTGCCTGTTAGTTTCTGTAAGTAACCTACTCTGTGTACTAAGATTAATATTCCCCCGCAGATGATCTGCATATAGGAAGTGGTGCTTAATGAGAGTAAAAAAACAATGTTACAGAATTCATTTCTTTTGGATATAGAGTTTGACTCAAATCCCGCAAAGTATGAGGTCTATTATATGCATAGGAGTCCGGACAGTGTGTGTGTGTGTGTGTGTGTGTGTGTGTGTGTGTGTGTGTGTGTGTGTGTGTATATATATATATGTATGTATGTGTGTGCGCGTATATATATATATGTATGTGTGCGTATATATATGTGTGTGTGTGTGTGTGTATGTATATATATATATATATATATGTATATATATATATATATATATATGTATATATATATGTATATATATATATAGTGGTTAAATGCTGCTTCCATTGATGCTACTTTGTGTGTGACATCCTGTAGAATAGGGCTCACTCCGGTCTTGCTCCTTTTTAGACAGCAGCCGGTAAAGAGTTGGTAGAAACGGCAGAACTCCGCTCTTCTACGTACATTACGTCCGTGTTCCACTGATCATCTCCTCTGCTCCTCTCAAATTGTACATCGAGGATGTCAAATTTAGCAGCTCCAAAACAGAAGACTTCTGCATTCATGTGTCCTGTTCCCCATTGCAATGCATTATGTCGCGTTTTCTCACTGGCCAGCAGGAGGCTTCACACCTGTAAATGGATGTGTAATATTGGCGATCACTCGATCCGTGCTACAGGGCTCCGATTTTAACATACAATCAGCACCGCGGTTGAGCTTGTTACATACTAGTTGAAAGTACCTGTAGCACAATTTGCTTGATCACCTTCAGTCCCAAAGTTGTAGCAATGTGTAGCAGATTGCCCATGGCACTGAAGGGGTTAATGTACCCTCCATTTTACAATGCTTCCAAAGACCGCTGACCCGTTGTCTGCCAGGGGGGGGGGGGGGTCAACTCCAGTCCTCAAGGTCCACAAACTGCTCAGGTTTTCAGGATATCCCTGCTTCAGCACAGTTGGCTCAATCAGTCCCTGCTTCAGGGATATCCTGCAAACTTGACCAGCTGGTGGCACTTGAGGACTGGAGGTGGCTACCCCCTGGTGTAAGTGAATGGGCCAAAGGGATTATTTGGTGCAATTCTGGCCTCTTCAGCTCCGAAAAGGTTGCTACCAATTGTACAAATCTTTCCGGAAGTGATTGAAACTTCAGTGCGTTTGCCATATTATAAATTGCCCTGCTCTACCTTTGCATGAATTCTTCTCGCGGCACAGTGCAGCATCCTTGAAAACACACACTAAAAATAACTTAAATAATGTCACCTTCTCGCTAGGCCCCCCATTCAATATGCCGAGTCTCCCACTGTGCTCAGGAAGCTGTGAGGCCCTTTCAAATGAATGGGATTTCAATCTTCCAGAGCGTGGAGAAGAGGGCTTCACAGCATGTTGAATAGAGGGGTCGTTTGAGCTGATGAATGAAAACCCCCCCCGGGCTATCCGCTTTTCTGAGTACCACGGTGATTCTGTCAGTATTTCTAAGCCAGGGCGTGTATGAATGCCATTGGTGTACATGTTAAAGTTACTTGTAGCTGGGAGAGAAAATCCCCCCCGGTCATTACAAAGTGATGCGTGCAATCATCCACGACCTATACCTGCATGTGTTAAGTAGTGTGTATGACCTGTATACACGTCGCTGTCCCATGCCTCTGTGTGAGATCCTGAACCCTGTGCAGCCAGGCAACCCTGAGGTGCATTACCAGCTGGTGTGGCCGCACAGAGCGTCATTCTTCCAACACTCCATAGAGCAGCTGAATGTTGATGAGATACAGAACTAACGAGATACAGAACTAACCCGTGTACTAGCTGCACTCGTTAGATATTGGGTGGCCCCTGCACTTAATATAGCAGGAGGCGACATCTTTCTTTATACTGAGCACTATTTAAGTAGGTCTTCTGCTGCAACAATGATTTGCATCTTAATATCGTCACCTTAAATGGCGCTCGATATAAATGTATTGGGAGAAAATATTCTATATATCCGTTTGATTCAAGCGTCTTTTTTTTTTTTGTTTTAACTACTAGGTGGGGTCACCTAAAAATCCTTCCTTTCTTTTTTTTCTCTCAACCCTTCAGCACCGAAGGTTAAATGTGAACTCCCCAAAAATGTACCATATTGAATTGTAAATTCAAAACATATGTGTTTCTAAAGTGTAAATAAGCTAGCTTTTGTTTAGTCGTCTTTTTTTTTTTTTTTTTTTGAATGCACTAGAACAGGAGTGGCTAACTCCAGCCCTCAAGGGTCACCAACAGGTCAGGTTTTAAGTATATCCCTGCTTCAGCACAGCTGGCTCAATCAGTCCATGCTTGAACACAGATGGCTCAATCAGTGGCCTAGTCTTTGACTGAGCCACTGATTGAGCCACCTGTGCTGAAGCGGGGATATCCTGAAAACCTGACCTGTTGGTGGCCCTTGCGGGCTGCAGTTGGCCACACCTGCACTAGAAATTGGCCTGTGTTTTAGATGCACTAAGCCTTATCCCTGTGTGTGACATGGTTAGCATCAAACATTTCAAGGATGAGTTTTTGTTGGGGGGTTTTTTCACCCGTAGAAACATTTTAAATGTCCACCTTAGGTCAGCTGGCGGGTGGCAGTATAAAAGAAAATGCCCTTCTCACAGCCATTCATTTCTAGAAGGATTTTAAAGGAAAAAATTTCAATCGGCAAATTTCAGTTTGACATTTGTTGTGACATTTTTCAGGGATTGTTACAGTGCATTTGTGTAAAAAAAGAAAGTGTGTGTGCGTGTGTGCGTGTGTTCAAAGTAACTAGAAACTGCATCTTCTGTACAAAAGCTCACATAAACCTTTAAACATTTGTTTCTTGTAGAAACAAGTTTGAATAATTTTTTTTTCCAGATTTTCTTTGTATTTGAAAAGCGTGTAAATAATTTATTAAAGTGAATATTGTAATTTGGAACTTTTTTTTTTTTTTTTTTTAAGTTACAGCTCAGACGCAAAGGTTCCTATTCAGTATGCCACGAAGTCCTCTCCTTGCTAGGGAAGCTTAAACCCTCATTCCAATGAATGGGGGTTTAATACTTCCCTGCTAAAAAAAACAAAAAAAAACGCTTTGTACGATATGAAATAGGGGTCAGCGTGAGAAGGCATTGCTTATCGGAGGGAGCGAGGAGCAGATTTTAGCTTGTGTCAAGCTTTATACCATGTAAATTCTGTATAAAAATCAATTTTTCTGTTTTTCAAACTAGATGAAATTAGAAGCATTAAGAAATTGAAGGGAGGGTGGGCACATGGAGACCTTTCTCCCCCACCCCCCACCCCACCCAGTCTGTGCAAAATGTATTTATTACAAGTGAAGAAAATGAGACCTCTTCAATGTAGACACCCCAAAACGTATTCGTCCCCCTTTCTCGGCCAGCGGGGAACCTCACTGGCCGGGAGAGGGGATTCCGCCACCTCTCCTGCAGGTGAGACCTGCAGAGACATTGGCCTTGTTGGCAGTGGAGGGTTAACCTTTTCACTGCCAGAGGCACCTGAAACCTGTTGCCATGCGTTGCGGATCTCTGGCAGTGAATAAGCTTGGCAAACCACAACTGGATTTCCATTCTGTATATTTTTGTTAGTTGCCACTTGTAGGATTTGTTTAAAACACCATATAAGCGATACGTCAAATAAAAGGGTGGTTTAGAGAGAGGGGGGAAAATCACATGAAAAAATGGGCCCGCAGCCTGAAGTTTCATGGGTGTTATGAGGCTGTTTTTAATTCGCAAAAGTTAAAATCTTCAACCAGACGCCAAGTGACAAGTTTGCAATAAAAGAGACTTATTTTTTCATTAGCTCCATTAGCTTTTGTTTGAAATCTCTGCTTGAGAGATGTGGGGGTTTCTATATAATTATTCTTTTTTAAAAGACTCATAAATTTAGGGAATGTTTTTTTTGTGCATATAGAAACTGCCTTCAATATGTTTCTTGTTTTGAAGAAAGTGTTTTTGTTGTGGGTGTGTCTTGCCTGTATATATTTGTTCATATTTTTTGTGAATTCAATACTCTGTACCATTGTATTATAGTAACTTTTATAAAGCAAACCATAAATATACTGACTTTTCTTACAGATAAACTGTTTCATTGTGCTTCATTTAGTGTGTGTGTGTGTGTGTGTGTGTGTGTGTGTGTGTGTGTGTGTGTGTGTTTGTGTGTCTGCGCGCGCGTATGTGTCTGCGCGCGCACACACAGCGTGATGTGCCAAAAAAAGGCATTTGTGGCGCACGGTAAAGGGAGTGGCATATAAAACAAAGAACAGTCGCCAAAGTCACACAATATAGCAGCACAACACGGCAATTGAACAAAGTGATTTAATGGTCCATAATGCAGACAAACACCCTGATGTGTCGGTCCCCAGGGGGACCCTTGAGAAAGTGGGGACCGATACGTCGGACTTTTTGTCTGCATAATGGACCATTAAAAAAAAAAAAAAAAAAAAAAAAACAGTTGCTGTGTTGTGCTGGTATATTGGATCACCTCGGTTATAAACATACATACTGTATACAACAGGGAACCATGTTGAATGGTTTTGAAGCAAAAAGTGGCACTGTGTGCTCATTTGCATGTCATTTCCCAGAATCCCTTGCGGCAGTGGAAGCGCTGTGCGATAAAGGTGAAAGGCGGGGTTGCAGACCTGCCTAAGACATGCAGATGAGCATACAGTAATATATCCATTTACTAGATATATACACACCGGGTAGATGGATATTTCACTCTCACACTTGCATTAACATAGTACTATTGAAATCTGTTAACACGTGTTATTTAGGGCGCTGTTTTGTGTCGTTAACTCTGGTAATAACATCTGATATATTTATGTTACATTTTCTTGACTTGGTCATTTCTTCCCCACCAACAGAAAAATGCTCAGATCCTGCACTAGTGTTCTGTTTAGGAGTAATATTTAGTGTGAAAACATGGATATGAGAAGAGACTTTAAAAAAACGGCCACCTTTTTGGGGGATTTTTCTAAAATGAAATACTTTATAATCGAGCTTGGAATCCCTGCAGGATTATGTAAACCGTGAAACCATTAGAATTCCAGAAAAAAAACTATACAGATGAGAACGGCAGCGAGAGATTTTATTGTGGAAACGTACAACGTCGGCGGGCGCTAATGACGGGTATTGCTAGTTACAGAACCCAAGTGGTATAGAGGAACTATAAGACATAGTGGCACAAAGAATTGATCTATAATTAAACGTGTAGCAGGCTTCTCCGGTATTTATGGGGACTCCCACACTTTTGGACTTCGTTACTTCTACATCAAGGAATCCTGAGGTTTTGCTTAGCGCACGTGTGCGCCAACTGGGGAGGGGTGAGATTTTCTGGGTGGGCACACCAGTAACAGAGGCCGCTCGCTTCCCAGAAGGCATTTAAATTGAAAGCCGGGGGATCTTGCGAGGCCTGTGTAACTTCACTTACCTTGGCTTCCAGCAACGCATCGCCATGGCAACCCGGCATCAAATGACGCCGCGGGTTCACGTGACGTTGTGTTGCCATGGCGAGGTGAAGTCACGTGACCCCGCAACGTCATTTGACCCCGGAGCCGAGCAGCCAGGCGGCCGCAGGGAGAAAGGTTTGTGCCCTCCTGGCTGGGATGTAGGAAAAAACAAAAACTGCTTGGATTTTATACTGGAACATTAAAGCAAATCGGAGAAAAACTGCTAATCAGAACAGATAAATGTCCCTGATAAGGTGCCTGCCCTTCACTGTGTCACCACACAAAGATGCAATAGGAAGAATGGCAGCACTCAATATGGATACCTCACTGTCTTCGATATTCCTTACAAGGATGACTATGTCTGCCATAGTCTCCATTCTTTGTATAGGTCAACTTTAAGAATATTACTACAACCTCCAATGGTTCTCCAACCTCTTCTCCGCGTCCCGAGCCACACTTAGTTTGTGAAGCAACCGGCCCAAAATGTTATGCATGTGTAAATCGGGTGCACCCCCTGGAAATACCGACGCATTGGCAATTCCTTAAACCGTCTCTTCTCGGTGGTCTCGGAGGTTTGAGCTTGGGACGCAAAGTGTGTAGTTAACATTTGAACGGACATGGTTAACACAATCTTTTATTAAATCGTACTGATGTAGGAACAGATTCTGCGGGTTTTATGGAACACAATGGACTTTATTTAAGGTCTAGAGCGAGCGGGCGGTTCTAAACTCACATAGCTTGCCCGTTTATCATCCGATCACTTTGAGACTATTATGTATTAAACAATGAACATTATAAGTGCATCTATGATTTTGTTCACCAACACCCTCCTTTGCTCACACTTGTGTGTATATAGATATATAGCCCTAATAATTATATCATGTATCTATATCATACCATATAATAACAAAAAACAACAACTTCTTTACAATAAGCCACCCGATGCACTTTTTGGTGAAGCTGGTCCAATCTCTTCCTACAGAAATTCCAAGTCTCCGTTCGATGTCAGAGCGGTGAGATTTCCCCGGGAGTCTTGGTCCTCTTCAATGGCTTGAAACAGGGACTTGAAGTTCCCAGCACCAAAGCCCTGAAATGTGAGATCCGAGAAATGTAATTATCCTCAATGATCCACATACCCACTCCGGACATAGAGGCGTCTCCAAAGCTCTATAAGGCACGGCCGGGTGGCAATAAAGGTCAGGGAAACCGTGGCAACTACTCGGCCCAAGCTAACGTTCATTTCTAAGGCTGCGTCCCCGCTAGCGCTGAGCTCGCTGAGCGGGCGGTGCTGGGTGAGGTGACTTGCGTATATATATGCAAGTCCCTGCTCACGCGATGCGCGGGCACACACGCGATGCGCGGGCACACGCGCTCACCGGCGCTTGGGTAAGCAAATTTGTTCAACTTTCTTGCGCGCTCAGCTTCCCCTGCAGCGTCCCCCCTGTTTCCCCCCCCCCCCCCCCCCCGCGAGCGCTTGCGAAAATGTAAAGGACACCCGGCACCCATGCTTGGAGTCTCCAAGCATGAGCGCGCTTAGCGCCAGCGGAGACAAAGCCTAAACCAGGAAGAGACTGAAGAGTTTAAAAATGAAATGGGACGAGGATGTACAGCAGAATGGGATTTGTGAAATAAAAAGTACAAAGTACAGTTTTCCTATTTGTTATATATTATACTGTATTATATCATTTATAAATCCATTCTAATTGTGGCAAAAATATATATTTGAATGAGGACTCATAGTATGTATGTATCTCTTTATTTATATCGCGCCATCAATGTACATAGCGCGTCACAGCAGTAATACACGTGACAATCATATAAATAACGAATAATGGGGAGAAGCGCTTCAGACATAAAAGTGACATTTAGGAAAAGGAGTCCCTGCTCCGAAGAGCTTACACTCTATAGGGGTGACTGATGCAGAATACAGTGACCCATGAGTTATTAAATATTCAGAATAAAGGAATATTAAACACTCCCCCTCACCCCCCCTGTATATAGCGTACCTGGTGATTGTGACGCTGGATGACCTCCAGGAAGAGCGTCGGCCTGTCCTGAACCGGTTTCGTGAAAATCTGCAGCAAATAACCTTTCTCGTCGTAGTCCACCAAAATCTTCAGTTCCTAAAGTTAGAACAGGGACAACGTGCGGTTACAGAGGCGCCCAGTGCATGGGACCGGTGGGAAAAGGGGTCGAATCCTGGAAAATGGCAGCCATGTTGCATAGCGGTATTACCATTAGTATAACGCTTAAACTGACCTCCAGCTTGTCTATATTTTCGGATACTTGGATAGTAGCGGATGCCAGGTTCTCTCGCAGAGCCTGATAATAGGTGGATGGAATAGACATGAATTCCAAACCTCGTTCTTTTAAGTTGGAAACCTGTTAAAACAATATATATGTGTTTTTATTACATATATGCTCTCAGTGTTCGATGGCAGGTGGTGTCCATGTCTGAGGCACTAATATCCTCTGAACGAGTTCCTTACCGCGGTAATAATATCGGAAGTATTCAGGGCTATGTGCTGAACTCCAGCGCCGCCGTAATAATCAACATATTCCTACAAAGAAACCATATTATTATTATTTTTAAATAGCTTCTTGTCTGCGGCCGCGCTCATGGTGGGGGCGGTGCTGCGCGCGCGCTTGCGGGCTCTTACCTGATTTCCTATTGCGGTTCCTCACGTGCCCGCCGCGCGTCGGCGCTGCTGCATTTTGGGCAGACCCGTCAATTTGTGATTTCGGGCAGCAGTCGCGTGACGTCAGCGTCATGTGAGCTGGTTCAGCCAATGAGGGCGGACCAGCTCCGTGACGCGTCTGCCACGCCCCCGATCGCCTACCCAATCTCCTGCAGCCTAGCGCACACATCGCTGGGGCTGCAGGAGTGCGCACGATGGCGCTAGCCCGCGCCGGCACCATGAGCGCGGCCTAAGGATGTAGGGTTACGTTGCACAGTAACCCAAGAAAGCGAACTGAAAGGCCCCATCCCCAGAGCAGTCCCATAAGGGCCAAAATGTGGATGCTGTACCCCAACTCTGCTCCCGTGTTTCAGCGCAGGGATTCCCAATGGGTTTTGGGAACCCCTAGGGGTTCGTGAGGCAACCCAACAAGGGGGTCACTAAGAAGAATGTGTAACGGCGTCTCCCAGGCAGGATAGCGGGTTCCTGAAACTGCGTGCGGACTGCGCTTTTAGTAAGCTCACAAATGACACCTTGGCGTGGGGCGTGGGGGGGGGGGGGGGAAATATCTGTCAACTACAGCAGAAGATTCCAAAGTCGCTCCCCACAATGCTTTGCATCCACTGCAGCAAGGCATTGTGGGATGTGACTTTGGAAGCTCCCATAGTGACTGACAGCTTCCCACCCCCCTCCATGCTGCCAGCACACACTGAGGGGCAGTTTGGGCCCTTATTAAGCGTGTGTTCCCCGCACACGTGATCAGAATCCTACACTGCCTGGGATCGGGCGCACAGGTTTGTTAGCGATAGGCTGATGGGTCGGCGATAAGATTTATTAATTAGGGGTTTCGAAGAGCAAACATTTTCTGGCGTTAGCAGGTGGGGAGCCAGGAATATTCAGGAGTCGTCGTAAATTTCAGGGGCCGTTCTCTGTGCATTAAAATACCTCTGTATAGCAAGCATCCCCCCCTCTCCCACCTGGATCTGGGACTTCTTCTTCCCCGTGGCGGGCTCGTTAATCGGCATTTTAATGGTCTCCTCGTAATTGGCGACCACGATGGAGCGCAGGGCGCTGAATTCCGTGTGCAGCTGCTGGTCATCGACGGACCAGAACCGGTGGAAGAGGAGCGCGTTCTGGTACCTGAGGAAGGGCCAGCGAGAATCCCGTCACAATGGCGAACAGCCGATCACGTCAATGGCGATCAACACGAATGTTAATGACCACCGTGCTTTAGTAAATCTACTGTGCCCCACTCCAGTGGCGCGCAAACTGGGGGCGGTGGCTACAGAGGCCCTCGCGCTCTTCCCCAGGGCATTTAAATGAAATGCCGGGAGACCGCCGAGGCCTCTGCAACTTCCCGTGCTGTGATTCAGTCGGCTTGGACAACGCGGTGTCAAATGATGCCGCGGGGTGATGTCGCATGACGCTTCGGACTAGGTAAGGGGGGGGGAGCGCGAGCAGTGGGGGAGGGCAGGCAGGGGGGCGCAAGGCAAAACGTTTGCGCAACTCTGCCAAGGTCAATGCAAAGCAACTTCATAAATTAGCACGGGGGGCCCAACTGCAGTATACACGCCCCCCTCTACCCCGCCCCCACAGGTCAGGTTTTCAGGATATCCCTGCTTCAGCACAAGTGGCTCAATCAGTCCCTGCTTCAGCACAGGTGGCTCAATCAGAGGCTCCGTCTTTGAATCGATCAGTCTTTAATGAGCCTCTGATTGAGCCACCTGTGCTGAAGCAGGGATGTCCTGAAAACCTGACCTGTTGGAGGGGCTTGAGGACTGGAGTTGAGCCCCCCTACATTAGCAGATGCAACCTGACATTATGGCCAATATGTGCTAGGCCAGGGCTGGTCAATGCCAGTCTTCAAGGGCCACAGGCGGTGCTGTCATTATGACTGAGCCACTGATTGAGCCAACTGTGCTGAAGCTGAGATAGCATTAAAACCTGGCCTGTTGGTGGCCCTTACAGACTGGCGTTGGCCGCCCCTGTACAAGGCAATGTTTTGCCATAATCCACCTTATGATTCATTCTCTTGAATGGGCTGTAAGGTGATTTCTGACACCTGGAGGTATCCTAAAGCGTAGCACCATTTAGTAAATACAGCCCTCTCTTAGCATCAATCGAACAACACCCCAGGTTCACACGACCACCAATCTGCGCTGTGCTTATGGCAATGCCGATGTGTGTGCTTGGGAAGTGCCTTTTACCAGCATCGCTGGCCTCATCGCAGGGCCGAAAGCACTCACCATTCAACAACTGGGAGCATTTCCTCGTCTGGCTGATTTCCCACCACATGATCGATGAAATTCAATTTGCAACTGGGCCTGCAACCGGAACAGGACAGGCAGACGTCTTATAATGACCCAGAGAGGTTTCCAGTTTTAAAGAAGCAATCAAAACAGCTTTAAAAATATATATTAGTATATGCAGCCTTTGGTTTCCTTTATTGATAACTAATTACCTAAGCTGCCGATCGATTCGTTCTTCCGTGATCGATCAGCAAAGATCCTGTTTGCCAGGGTTCACTAAATGGCCGCCTTTCAGTTTCAATCAATCCTTCAGTCAGTGTAACTCAGCTGCTACACTGTCTCCTTATTTCACTAATGTAACATTATCTATTGTTACAGTTTGCAGCTCAAACTGCTGGGAATACTAACAACAAATTATCACACACAGGAAAGTGTTGCAAAGATCTTGCACTGCTGGGGAGGTGGGATAAAGCCTTATATAAGAATAAAATATCTAATGTCTGTTATCCCTGGAGAAGGGTAGGACCTATAGCACAGAAAAAACAAAAGGTAACGGGGGAAAGGTACAGTACAGAGGGAAACGGTGCAATGCGGAGAGCACCGACTCATCGATTTAAAATTTCATTTTTTGTTTGTCGTTGTCTAAAGTATATGTGATTTTAATATATTATTTACTGGTTTAGCGCACTGCTACAGGTAAAGGAATATTGTAATCGCTGTAATCTGCTACGCTGTGCTCTTGCTGAAACGTCATAAGTTTTGTTATGGAAAACACAATAAAAAATGTCAACGATAAAGAAAAATGGCGTTAAGATTTTAATTTTAAAATAAAAAAGGTAAGTAAGTATTATCTAATACTACAGAACAGATTTATTCAAAAACACACGCGTAGGAGATTGCTGGGATTGCACCTCTCACATGAGAAAACAGGAGTGTGGAAGGTGCTGAGACTGACATATCAGGCTGACCGGCAATGGCCCTGCCTGGGTGTGACTTTGTTCTTGGGCACTGATGGATACATTGGATGGTTCACATTAAGTGATGCAAAGGGCTGAGCATGTTACCCAACAATACATTGCCACGCAATGCCACGCAATGTGTTAGTGACCCTTCTGGCAGGATAGGGGTTAGTGATCTCCCACCAGCAGTGGTCAAAGTGCCTATACAATATTAAAAAAGCAGTGGTGCTGTGTCTGATTTCAAGAAATGTGAAGCCCGTTAGATATTAGGGAGAAGTTGTTTGGATCTCGTTTTATACAATATTTATCCTCCAAAACAGAACAGAAAATAGACTTTATTTTATAGAAAACAATTTGCTTTCTTTTGAAGTGGGAGTGTAGATGTGTGTGTGTGTATATATATATATATATATATATCATTCATTATATTATATCTATATAATATAGTACCCTCATATATAGGCAACTGCTACATATGCTGTATGTTCATTTGCATGTCTTAGACAGGTCTGCAACCCTGTCTTTCCCCATTGTCACCCAGCATACAGCGCTTCCACTGCAGCAAGGGATTCTGGGAAATGACATGCAAATGAGCACTCAGTGCCACCTTTTGTCTCAAGCTCGTATTACACAAGCCAATCCTCAAGCCAATGCATGCTGTTTTAAACACAGCTTTTAAACAGAGGCTGGGATGAGATGCATATATAGCAGGTAATAAAGAACCATAGGCACTCCGTCTGAATAGAAAAAATGGGTGCAAATCATGTACAAATAAATAGGCAATACGATACCGCACGTGGACGAATATCAGAGGCAGCACTCCAAATGAATATCAAAAATCCTGTATTATTCAACAAAACATCATATCCAACGTTTCGGTCCTCAAACGGGACCTTTGTCAAGGTGATATGATGTTTTGTTGAATAATACAGGATTTTTGATATTCATTTGGAGTGCTGCCTCTGATATTCGTCCACGTGCGGTATCGTATTGCCTATATACATATATATATATATATATATATATATATATACAGTGTTCGACAAACCTATACATTTGCTCGCCCCGGGCGAGTGGATTTAACCCCCGGGCGAGTAAATATTGGCCCAAGCAGCACACGTTTGGTACTAGGTGGCGAGTAGATTTTTTTGTGTGGCGAGTAGATTTTTTTGGTGATTTGTCAACCACTGTGTGTGTATGTATATATATGTGTTGGGGGTGCCCCCCAGTACCCCGAATACCATCACGCTTTCATCACGTCCCACCAGGCAGCAGCGGATTAGAAGATCCGCCGCCACTTACATGTGGCGTCCGCATCCTCGCTGCCGCACTCCTTCTCCTTACGAATCGCAGCGTCAAATGACGCCGCGGTGTGCCCGACATGATGTCACATTACCATGGTAACGCGACGTCATGGCGGCACGGAAGGAGAAAGAGGTGCCTTCCCACCGGCCCCGATAGGCCTGAGATCGCGGCATCTGTATATGGGGACGGACATTTTTGACGCCCCCCAATTTTTGCCGCACTAGGCCCGGCCCTAATGGGAAATCCAGCGCTGCCACCAGGATTTAACCCTTCCACTCCCCACAGAGGTAGCGTGCCAGCGTATATATAATTACAGTTTGGGCAGCAGGGGGTCTCTAAACAGAGGAGCTTCAAACCCGGGTAAGAAAACGCCTTTGTAATCCATCTTCTCCACCAGAGTGTGCGTCGTGTCTCCGTACTGAGGAATAAAGGAGAAAAACGCGTCGTTTCCAGAGGCCGGCGGCGTTACTGCTCATTTGTGGTTAATATAGGAACAACGTGTTGAGTAAAGGCCACAGACTCGCACAGTTAGTAGAGACGCACACACAAATACGCTCACTCTCTGTAACACACGCACTCACACTGCCACACTCTCATTCCCTCTAACACTCACTCACACACTGCCACACTCTCATTCTCTCTAACACACACTCACTCACACACTGCCACACTCTCATTCTCTCTAACACACACTCACTCACACACTGCCACACTCTCACTCTCTCTAGCACACACTCACTCACACTGCCACACTCATTATCTCTAATGCACACTCACTCACACTATCACTCTCTCATTCTCTCTAACACATACTCACATTGTCACTCTCTCTAACACATTCACACTTACTCTCTCACACACACTCACACTATCTCACTCTCACACACACTCGCTCACTCATACACACACACTCACTAACACATTCACTCACACACATCACACTCACTTTCTCTAACACACAAACATTCACTCTCTCACAGTCACTCACATTCTCACTCACACACACTCACAGTCTCTCTCTCTCACACTCACTTTCCCCCTCTCTCTCCCTTCTCTCCCAGCCTAATCGTTAATGGGAAAAGTCAGAAGTCAATTAGATTATTTTTTCCCTTCGTATTTCGCTACCGTTTGAATGACGGCGAATTTCACTTTTCCGTGTTTGTCTTCTTCAATCCACGGCGATTTCACTATCTCTGCTCCCCTCTCTCTGGCTTTCTGTCCGCACATAACAGAACAGCGCATAAAAAACAAGACAAAGAAAAAACAACTTGCTTAGCGTGCTTTGTATTCCAACGCGGTTCATATGAAGGCCGCTACGAAATACATTGTATTTACTTAGCAAATATCTGACATGGGGGGAAACAATGGCACTGAGAATTACCTCTCGTTTCCAAGTATGTCCTGGGAACCAAATGATACGATTACAGCTAAGAAACACGTGTAAAGTAGGAGGCAGCGAAAGTGTTCCCAGAACTCAACCCGTAGGCGGTTATAAGAGACTCGGGTAAATTGTTCCAGAATTGGGGTGTTGGGTGAGAGAGAAGGAAGAGCGATTTCTGGGGGCGGATCTTGGTGATAAGTGCTGTGTACAGTGGGGGTGAGACGCCGTCTCAGGGGTAACAAAGTATCTCAAGGTCAGACAGGAAAATGGACATTGGGACTATACTCAGTGGATGTCCATCCTAGATAAACCAACATACTGCGAAGGTGAGTGTTGTACAGATAAGACGGAGTGGTATATAGAGTTATATAGCGTATTAAGTTTGCTGAGGGGAATTTGGAGTGCTGTACCCCACACTATATCCCCCACATTAAGCAGAACATCCAACATTTTGCATATAAAGGTATCGCTGTAATTTCTCCTCTCGTAGTGGCTAGAGACGTATAAACAAATCTTGTGAAAGCCCCCTAACCCAAGGGTGTTCAACTCCAGCCCTCAAACTTCCCCCCCCCCCCCCCAACAGGTCAGGTTTTCAAGATATCCCTGCTTCAGCACAAGTGGCTCAATAAGTCACAGCTTCAACACAGGTGGCTCAATCAGTCCTTGCTTCAGCACAGGTGGCTCAATCAGTCCCTTCTTCAGCACAGGTGGTGCAGTCTTTGGCTGAGCCTCTGATTGAGCCACCTGTGCTGAAGCAGGGATATCCTGAACACCTGACCTGTTGGGGGGCTTGAGGGCTGAAGTCGAGCACCCCTGCCCTAACCTATGCAGCTTACCATATACACACTGTTTAATAGGCACCACTGGATTTACAGGACCCCGAAACAAATAGTGAACCCGCTGAACAGGTGCCGCCCCTGGCAGAGTATATTCAGCTTGGTGGCCTCGGTGCTCAGCCGGTCCTACTTGTATGGAACCAGCCCGGGCCCGTCACCTTTCGTACGTTACCTGCACGAGATCATCGCAGTCTTCCACCTCGAAGGCGACGTCTTTCACGCCATCGCCGTGTTTCAGCAGGTGGGCTCCGATTTCTAGGAACGCAATGAAGAAAGGGCGAGTAAATATCGCACCGCCCCCGGGGGGCAGAATTCCAGCAGAAACGCAAAAGTGTCGTCCCGACGTACGAAAGAAACTAAATCCTACAGATTTCAATAGGAGGTTTTTTTCTATATATGGGGAGTGGGGTTTTTTTGCCCCAAAATTGCGCCACTTTTGCCTTCATACATAAATCCTCTGGCAATTTATTTTATCTGACCCATCAGAAATGGCCCCACAGATGGTGTTGTACAGTGAGATATCCCATGTTACCCACACAGGACATGTATTTAGGGCAGAGGGAGGGGTATGGAATAGGATACGGGGAACTCACACAGTGCCAAACGTCTGTGTCACCTAACTCATCCCTGCTGCCACGGGAGGCCACGCTCTGACGCTGGAGGCTGGCAGACTTGGGGGAGATGTGAGCAAGTGCTTCTTCACAGAAAGGGGGGTGGATCCCTGGAATAGTCTCCCAGCAGAGGTGGTAGGGGGCAAATACAATAAGGGAATGCCACCCTGCTTGGGATAGACACCAGGCTCCTGATTAAGGAAGAAAGCCACGACTCAGACAGGGTGTGGGGTTTCCCAGCAGGGAGGAAAACGGGCCCGTGGTTCTGATCCGCCACCACGTTGTATTATTGCCAGCGGCGGATTTCAAGGTCCGCCGCCCCTTGGCGCTTACATGCCGCCGCCCTCCTTCCGAATCGCAGCGTCGCCAACGTGACTTCACACTGCGCCGTGTTGCCACGGTAACGCGATGTCATTTGACGTCACTGCGAATGTATATGAGGGCGGACATTTTTGCCCCCCCCACATTTTGCCCCCATAGGCCCTGGGGTAATAGGAAATCCGCTGATTATCGCTGAAACCCCGGCTCGGAATAATATAACGCCTAACACACGCAGGGTACACGGAATCGCTGCTTTTACCTTGATTGCCCGGAGTCAGCGCCGACACAAAGAGAAATATTATCTGCATGAGAAATTCAAGGAGTCGTGTTACCATATTGCACCTTCACCTGGAGAAACAGAACAGGCGCAGCCGGGCGCTAATACGGGGCCATTTTTTAGCGTTGACATGGGGGCGCTTTACTGATTCACTTGTACCTTGTCCTGCTTCACTACGTGAGTTACGAGATCCCTGCTGCCGGTCTCCAGGCCCTTGTATGCCAGCGGCTCGAACCCCAACTTGTTGCAGTAAAATGAGGCGACCTGCAGGGGTGCGTACAGGTGAGAAGGAAAGGTGAGGCGACCCCCCCCCCCCCCCCCAGAAACAAATGCATGGTGATCGCATGTTTTACATCTCTGGCTCTGACGGGGTTAAAGGGAAGTGATGTAGGGGGCAATCTATCGAGGCAAACGTGGGGCAATAAACGTGACCTGTAATCAGTGCGGCATTAAATAGAAATAAGGAGCGATACTGTCCGTCACAAAGGAACTAGTGCCCCCCTTAAAAAAAGCAGACCCCAATTCATTCGTTTGTTTGATGTATTATTGTTATTATTAATTATTATTATCCCCATTATTATATTATTATCATTATTATATTATTATTATTATTCTGCGTGCCCTAATTATTGCCGTCGCTGAAAGCTTTCTAGATGATGCTGGAGTAGCTAGGTGAGTTTGGGGGAACCTGGTGCAAACCCCCGCGTCAGCGCCTCGGGAGTCACGTTGTCTCCCCGTATCTAACAACCAAAATTAGATTGCGAGCTTATTGGTGCAGAGAAAAATCTATGTACTAAACCCTCTGGCTATATTGTAATTGGGAAGTCCCATTGGAGGGGGGGGCGAGGGGGAGCGCTATATTAAATAAAGTTATTATTATAACCCTTATTACTGCATTTTTCTAATTGCTTCAGGATGCTTTCTCTGTATGCACACGTACACACCTCACCCAAGTACGATCTATTCTCTAATTGTGAGTCTGTTGTGCGGAGCTATTAAAACTATTCAAATATATTTATCTATTATGCAACAAATGTTAAGAATGGCAGAAAAGGCGTCGTATTGCAAAGTACTTTTGCTCGCAACTCTTATAGTCGTTCTTAAGCAGAACTGCATCTTTAAAGTTGCAGACCAAGCAATATCCTACATGTGTTTTTAAATAAATCAGATCTGTACCATGAGAAAATACTTGTAGCATTATTTCTTTTAAACAACTCTGAATGACATTTTTAATGTATTATAATGTAACAAGCCTTTTTTTGTTTCTATAGCAACCATTTACAAAGTCACATCCCCTTCCTTTTCTGAAACAGGCTGTGGCACACCCCTTTTTGAGCCCTGCCCTTTCTCTAGCAGTGCACCAGTTGTATCTTCCCCAAAGAACGTTGCATCTTTGGTCCTCTTCTGCTGCACCGACAGCCATTTAGTGATCCCCTCCCCCCCCCCCCCCGAACCGAATCTTCGTCGATCGATCACAGAGAACAGATTGAACGGAAACTTAGCTAATTACTCATCAATGTGTGGATTGTATTGATGCACATATTAAAGGGAAAAAAATAGGTATTTAAAAGAGAAAAAAATGGCAGCTTTCATTCGCATTTCAACAGATGTGAATAACCACAAAACCCGCAGTTTCCTTTTTCAGAACGAATCTGGGATTCTGGGTAAGCGAATAATTCCCTGTCGCAGTGCGACCTCGCTGGACCCGGCGACACGTCCCGGCGTCTCCCAGAGACGGCAGCGGGGAGCATTCCACGGAGGAGGGGCGCCAGATGTGCGTTTAACATAACAGTAAGTGGCAACAGATTCCCGGGACGTTACCCATCGGACCCTCCCCTTCGCTGACCAATCGCCATCTCTGCATAGGATGGGCGGGCTCCCACTGTGCCAGCCGCAAAATAGCCCTTCCCGACGCCCGGTTAACCCTTTCAGCGCCCGAGACGCGGAGGTCAACCTACCTGCTTGGCATTGCTCACCCACAGCGTTATCGAATGGAAGCTGAGAAATTTGCCTCGTTCGTGCTAAATTCACCCCCCCCACCCAAAAAAGGGAAAAGTTAGAAGTAGAAATGTACATTTTTAACAACACCATCAAATTTGAAGTATTGATAACGTTTTTACCAAAGAGGGAATTATAATGCAATAATAAGTGCAGCGAATAACATCGCAAACGGTGCAAATGGAAATGTCATGCTGGTTACACAAGGTTAATACACAGGCGTGTCACAGAGAGAGGCGGAAATAGTGGGAGAGCTTTTGCCACAAGGCTCACACTCTAAGGGCGCTACAGAAAGACACGGATACGTATGTAGCAGATGTTGTTGCACCCGTAAACCCAGGGGCGGGCCAGTCCACAAGACTTCTCAACAGGTCAGGTTTTCAGGATATCCCTGCTTCAGCACAGGTGGCACAATCAGTGGCTCAGTCAGAGTCAAAGACTGAGCCACTGATTGAGCCACCTGTGCTGAAGCAGGGACTGATTGGGCCACCTGCGCTGAAGCAGGGATATCCTGAAAACCTGGCCTGTTGGTGGCCCTTGAGGACTGGAGTGCGTTACGCACAGCGTCAGGATAACGCTGGAGCCTTATTTAACAACAGTGCTATTGAATGGAAATACTTGAGGTGATGACACGCGTGTAAATGGACACGTTACTTTGCGTGTTATGTAGGGGCGGGGGTTAATAAAGTCTGCTCCATCTGCACAATGTGAGGGAAAGGTGTGTTAATAAAATGGGATGTTCTCTGATCTCTTAAATAAAACCCCTCACGCGAGCGGCCGTCAAAATATATTCACTGAATCATTAACCTCCGACTAATCTATTCCGCTGAAGGCTCCGATTTTCTGCCGATTGAGTTTATTTATTTATAACGTGTGTGTCCAGGAGTAACACAGTGAGAGTTACCGCTCGTTTTCACGTATGTCCTGGGCACAGAGTTATGATGACAAATACATAGTTACATTAGGTGAGCCGGGTATACATTATATACAGGACATTGCCGGCACAACGCTGTCAAACAGCAGAACACTGAATATTCCATGCTTACGGTGAAGAAAAAATATTCGAAACTGCAATAAACTCACATACCAAAGAGAAGTCCTGTGACATGCGTGGAAACACTGTAAGGAATTGTGTAACTATATATATATATATGTGTGTTCGTGTGTGTTTGTGTGTGTGAATATAATATAATAGCTATATATATATATACTATATATATATATATATATATATATATATATGACGGGTTTTCTCACCCCTACAAAATTGTCTGTAATTATCCTGCTTGCCTCTATTCTATCCACACTTTCTCTCTCCCTCTCTCTCCCCCCCCCCCGCCCCACATCCTTCCCTCCCCACTTTTCTTTGACAACCTGTCCCTTGGCTTCAAACACTTAACACCCGACCTTATCTACAGTAAATATCTGTTTTTTTTCTCTCTCTATACACTGTTTTAGCCATTGATTCCTGTGTAAATCAGTATTGCTGTTGAAGAAGAGAGGAGAACTCTCGATAGCTTGTCCTATGACATAAATTGTTAGTCCAATAAAAAAGGTATCACCTAATACTGAAGAACTCATTTATTCTGCATTATATATATATATATATATATATATATATATATATATATATATATATGTGTGTGTATATATATATATCGGAATAATCTATACAGTGTATTGAATATAAATGGCTGATCCTTATATTTGTCTGATTTTTCTTAAAAAGGTGTCATTTAACACATTTAACACATTGAAACCCTTTTGCTACCAAAGGGAGTTGAGAGAAAGCGTTATTAAACACATCCCCCTCACAAGAATTCATTGCAAAGTAATCGTATCGCACACAGTTATAATAATGTTACCTTTTCTCCTTTGTCTGTATACGTGGTCTAGAAGGGAAAAAATAAAAGTCGAACAGTTCACAGCTGACCAAGAATTATTTGCCTCTATAAAAATGAGAAAGTGCAAAAAAAAAAAAAGCAAAAAAAAAAAAACACCTGGAATAGTTGAAATCATTATTTTGGGCGTTTCGTCATCTTTGGGGTTTGACAAAAGTTCAATGCATGGATTTTGCTACATTCAATTCCACTTAGAAACACCCCCATACACGCGACATATATCGAGGCGCTTAGCGGTAATCATTGAAATGTTTCATGTAGCAATGGAAATCCTAAAAAAAAAATAACTTACCATGTTTAGAGGGGATATTATCAGTGACAGTGGCACTTATGCAAGATTGTGGTGTGAGGGATGCTACATATAGCTTTGGGATAGGGTACACCCCTCCCAAGCCCCACCTTATCCTTTGTAATATGAGTTATCTCAGCAGCTTTCCCTCTTTCTTTCTTGTGCTGTTTTTTTTTACTTTGTTTCGGGTTTCCTCGGCGGGTTTGCAGAATTCCTAAGAGAACTATTTGGTCATTGTGAACATTTTCCCATTTAAGACAAAATTATTATTTTTTGACATTTTTCATTTTCGAATTCAAAATGATGATTATTACGGAATGGAACAATTCACCGCGGCTGTTTCTCCACCGTCAGTTATCCGCGGCCGTTTAGCCGCTGTGTGACAATTCACTGTGTCCGTTTATCTGCCACCATTTTGTCACCGCCTGCATTACCCCCGGATTCCCAGATCCCCCTAATACCCTGCATTACCCCCGGATCCCAGAGAGGTAATACCGGTATACACATACACGTCCAGAGAGGTAATACCGGTATACACATACATGTCCAGAGAGGTATTACCGGTATACACATAAATGTCCAGTATTACCTCTCATTTTTATACTGGATAGTGTGACCAAATACAGGACAGTCCGGTTCAATATTGGACACCTGGTAACCCTAGCCTCAGCTCCCATTCATATAAATAGGAGTAAGGGTGTGCTGGGTGTAGCTCCGTGTTATAGATCGGGGCCTATAAGAGGTAATGATAATCCTTTCTTTAATAAGAAACACTGATGTCTCTGAAGTCATGTAGCATTAAATGAAACGGGTTCTTATAGAACAAAGAAGAATCATTAAAATATACATTTTTTTATGTTTCTCTGCAAGATTCTTTATTAACCAATAAACTGGATGTAAAATATAAAACCGCACACAAGGAGCCTGACCATAGGCCTGTATCATGTACCTGCTTCTGATGCCTACAGCACTAATATGTGACATTATAATGTTTAAACGTACAGCAGTATACTGTGTATATCAGAAGTAACCAACTCCAGACCTCAACAGCTCCCAACAGGTCAGGTTTGAAAGATATCCCAGCTTCAGCACAGGAGGCTCAATCAGTGGCTCAGTCGAAGACTGAAGTCACTGTGCTGAAGCAGGGACTGATTGAGCCACCTGTGCTGAAGCAGGGATATCCTGACAACTTGACCTGTTGGTGGCCCTTGAGGACTGGAGTTGCCACCCCTGGTGTACATGGATGTATTATACACACATATACATACTTATATAGAGACACCATAAGCCAGTCTACACTTTTATGTTTCATAGGAATCATGGTCCAAGAACCCAAATTGAGTGATATTTTGGTGGATAATGTCCAAACATGGCATTTTAATTTATTTATTCTGACTTTAATGAGATTTAGTTAGTTTATCCAGCCAAAGACACTGGCCAGTTCAGGCTGCAAGACTAGAACATGCCAACAAGGGATATTGTGACAATTTGTGGGACAGACGCCTCACATTTAGCATCACAAGCTTGTTTAGCTGCCAGTGTCAATGAGCCACACGTGTTAAGGTCAGCAGTTTCACGGCTTCGCGTTTCTGGCACTTGGTAGTTTGTCCACTGCGGGGACCCGTACTTGTAGTTCTGGCTCTGGGTGGGACCCGTACTTGTAGTGCTGGCTGTGGGAGATGTCGGAAGTAGGGGGCCTGCCTGGAGTTGGGGTCACCATGCGTGATGTGCAGCTGCTCATCGGGAAGAAGGATGAGATTGAGGCGCAGATCAAGGCATATTACGATGTGCTGGAGGATGTGAGTGGGAAATACCTTCCCTAGCTGATTTACCTGTGTCATGGGTGCATACCCTCTACTACCCCCCACCCCCTCTACATCCTTCCCACCCCCTCCTCTACATCCTTCCCACCCCCCCTCTACATCCTTCCCCCCCC
>CM071584.1:3692414-3945529 GCA_036426205.1 Ascaphus truei
AATGCTGAATGCACCTTGGCTTGCTCTGCAGGAGTATAAATAATGCTAATCTCGGGTACGCACAGTATGTGAAAGCACTTGGCTTGCTCTGCAGCAGTATAAATAATGCTAACTCTCTGGGTACGCACAGTATGTGAATGCACCTTGGCTTGCTCTGCAGCAGTATAAATACTGCTAATCTCTGGGTACGCACCGTATGTGAATGCACCTTGGCTTGCTCTGCAGGAGTATAAATACTGCTAATCTTGGGTACGCACAGTATGTGAATGCACCTTGGCTTGCTCTGCAGGAGTTAAATACTGCTAATCTCTGGGTACATACAGTATGTGATGCACCTTGGCTTGCTCTGCAGGAGTATAAATACTGCTAATCTCTGGGTATGACAGGATGTGGATGCACCTTGGTTGCTCTTGCAGGAGTATAAAAATCTGCTAATCTCTGGGTATGCACGTATGTGAATGCACCTTGGCTTGCTCTGCAGGAGTATAAAATACGCTAATCTCTGGGTAACGTAAGTATGTGAATGCACCTGGCTTGCTCTGCAGGAGTATAAATACTGCTAATCTGGGTACGTACAGTATGTGAATGCACCTGGCGTTGCTGCAGGAGTATAATACTGCTAATCTCTGGTACGTACAGTTATGTGAATGCACCTTGGCTTGCTCTGCAGGAGTATAAATACTGCTAATCTTGGGTACGAACAGTATGTGAATGCACCTGGCTTGCTCTGCAGGAGTATAAATACTGCTAATCTCTGGGTACGCACAGTATGTGAATGCACCTTGGCTGCTCTGCAGCAGTATAAATACTGCTAATCTCTGGGTACGCACAGTATGTGAATGCACCTTGGCTTGCTCGCAGCAGTATAAATACTGCTAACTCGGGTACGCACAGTATGTGAATGCACCTTGGCTGCTCTGCAGGAGTATAAATACTGCTAATCTTGGGTACGTACACAGTATGTGAATGCACCTTGGCTTGCTCTGCAGGAGTATAAATACTGCTAATCTCGGGTATGCACAGTATGTGAATGCACCTTGGCTTGCTCTGCAGGAGTATAAATACTGCTAATCTCTGGTACGTACAGTATGTGAATGCACCTTGGCTTGCTCTGCAGGAGATAAATAATGCTAATATCTGGGTACGTACAGTATGTGAATGGCACCTTGGCTTGCTCTGCAGGAGTAAATACTGCTAATTCTCTGGGTATGCACAGTAGTGAATGCACCTGTGGCTTGCTCTGCAGGAGTATAAATACTGCTAATCTCTGGGTACGTACAGTATGTGAATGCACCTTGGCTTGCTCTGCAGGAGTATAAATACTGCTAATCTCTGGGTACGTACAGTATGTGAATGCACCTTGGCTTGCTCTGCAGGAGTATAAATACTGCTAATCTCTGGGTACGTACAGTATGTGAATGCACCTTGGCTGCTCTGCAGGATATAAATACATGCTAATCTCTGGGTACGTACAGTATGTGAATGCACCTTGGATTGCTCTGCAGGGAGTAAAATACTGCTAATCTTGGGTACGCACAGTAGTGAATGCACCTTGGCTTGCTCTGCAGGAGTATAAATACGCTAATCTCTGGGTACGTACAGTATGTGAATGCACCTTGCTTGCTCTGCAGGAGTATAAATACTGCTAATCTCTGGGTACGTTACAGTAGTGAATGCACTTGGCTTGCTTGCAGGAGATAAATATGCTAATCTCTGGGTACGCACGTATGTGAATGCACCTTGGCTTGCTCTGCAGCAGTAAAATACTGCTCTATCTCTGGGTACGCACAGTATGTGAATGCACCTTGGCTTGCTCTGCAGGAGTATAAATACTGCTAACTTGGGTACGCACAGTATGTGCACACTTGGCTTGCTCTGCTGGAGTATAAATACTGCTAATCTCTGGGTACGCACAGTATGTGAATGCACTTGGCTTGCTCTGGCTGGAGTATAAATACTGCTAATCTCTGGGTACGTACAGTATGTGAATGCACCTTGGCTTGCTCTGCAGGAGTATAAATACTGCTAATCTCTGGGTACGTACAGTATGTGATTACATCTTGACTTGCTTTGCATGAGTATAAATACTCCTAATCTTTGGTTATGCACAGTATGTGAATGCACCTTGGCTTGCTCTGCAGGAGTATATTAAACTGCAATTCTGGTCGGGTATACGTATGTGAATGCACCTGGCTGTGCTCTGCAGGAGTATAAATACTGCTAATCTCTGGGTACGTACAGTATGGAATGCACTTGGCTTGCTCTGCAGGAGTATAAATACTGCTAATCTCTGGGGTACGCACAGCATGTGAATGCACCTTGGTTGCATCTGCAGGAGTATAAATAATGCTAATCTCTGGGTACATTACAGTAGTGAGTGCACCTTGTTGCTCTGCAGGAGATAAATACTGCTAATCTCTGGGTATGCACAGTATGTGAATGCACCTTGGCTTGCTCTGCAGGAGTATAAATATGCTAATCTCTGGTGTATGCACAGTATGTGAATGCACTGGGTTGCTCTGCTGGAGTATAAATACTGCTAATCTCTGGGTACGCACAGATGTGAATGCACTTGGCTTGCTCTGCTGGGTATAAATACTGCTATCTCTGGGTACGCACAGTATGTGAATGCACCTTGGCTTGCTCTGCTGGAGTATAAATACTGCTAATCTCTGGGTACGTACAGTATGTGAATGCACTTGGCTTGCTCTGCAGGGAGTATAAATACTGCAATCTCTGGGTACGTACAGTATGTGAATGCACCTTAGCTTGCTCTGCAGCAGTATAAATACTGCTCATCTGTGGTACGTACAGTATGTGAATGCACCTGGCTTGCTCTGCAGGAGTATAAATACTGCTAATCTCTGGGTACGTACAGTATGGGAATGCACCTTGATGGCTTGCTCTGCAGGAGTATAAATACTGCTAATATCTGGGTACGCACAGTATGTGAATGACCTTGGTTGTCTGCAGGAGTTATAAATACTGTAATCTCTGGGTACGTACAGTATGAATGCACCTGGCTTGCTCTGCAGCAGATAAATACTGCTAATCTTGGGTATGCACAGTATGTGAAGCACCTTGGCTTGCTCTGCAGGAGTATAAATACTGCTAATCTCTGGGTACGCACAGTATGTGAATGCACCTTGGCTTGCTCGCAGGCAGTATAAATACTGCTAATCTCTGGGTACGCACATATGTGAATGCACTTGGCTTGCTCTGCAGCAGTATAAATACTGCTGATCTCTGGTACGCACAGTATGTGAATGCACCTTGGCTTGCTTGCAGGGAGTATAAATACTGCTAATCTTGGGTACAGCACAGTATGTGAATGCACCTTGGCTTGCTCTGCAGGAGTATAATACTGCTAATCATCTGGGTACGCACCAGTATGTGAATGACCTTGGCTTGCTCTGCAGGAGTATAAATACGCTGATCTCTGGGTACGCACAGTATGTGAATTACCTTGGTTGCTCTGCAGGAGTATAAATCTCTAATCTTGGGTGCGTACAGTATGTGAATGCACCTTGTCTTGCTCTTGCAGCAGTATACATACTGCTAATCTCTGGGTAGTACAGGATGTGAATGCACCTTGGCTGG
This sequence comes from Ascaphus truei, assembly GCA_036426205.1. Classification (NCBI taxonomy): domain Eukaryota; kingdom Metazoa; phylum Chordata; class Amphibia; order Anura; family Ascaphidae; genus Ascaphus; species Ascaphus truei. Next base: position 3,696,015 of record CM071584.1, read on the forward strand.
TCTATGCAGGATGCCCGTTCACCCATAATTCGACAGCCACCAGAAGGTGGAGTCGTGCATTGCAATGTCTCAGAATACAAAGTATTTGGCGGGACTACGAGGTGGAACAATCAGGTAAAAGAGCACTTCTATATACTTACGTGGTAATTATAAGGCAAACAATAATAGATACTGGAGTGATTGTCAAGATGCACAGTACTTACTGTACAATGCCATATGTAAACAGTAAATGCACACGGTGGAGAACCAGCAAAGACTTTGAGGTGCGAGTCATTTTACCAGGGGTGGCCAACTTCCAGTCCTTAAGGCCACCAACAGGTCTGGTTTTATGATATCCCCTGCTTCAGCACAGTGCTCAATCATGTGTCAACGACTGCCACCACCTGTGCTCAAGCAGGGATATCGGAAAAACTGACCTGTTGGAGGCCCCTTGAGGAGCTGATGGCTACACTGATTTATAAGGTCTCATTGGGAAAGCTAGCCTATGCAAACATTTGGGAAGTAACCGGCCTTTTGCTCATACATTTACGTGTAATAATTGTTGACCTTCCACAAGCAGAACCAATTGTGAGAGTGGGTGTGCCCCCAGATAGAAGGCATTACATGCCGTGGGAACAGCCCCCCACCCACAGTCTTGGAGAATGAGTTAAACCAAAACAGCATACACTGACAGCACAACCCGATTTGTCCCTGACTCATTTCTATCACATTAGTGCGGGGCTGGCTAACTCCGTCCTCAAGGGCCACCAACAGGTCAGGTTTCAGGAAATCCCTGCTTCGGCACAGGTGGTGCAGTCGAGACTGAGCCACTGATTGAGCCGCCTGTGCTGTGAAGCAGGGATGATCCTGAAAACCTGACCTGGGTCTTGAGGATGGAGGTGGCCCCCGCCCTGGCATTAGTGCTTAGCTGTTAATAATATTAATCTAGTCATTTAGTCTTTATAGCAGTGACTGCGCACCGCGCCCTGGATTAATGCAGTGCTGTGTGCACTATGAATCCTTCCCCCAAACACTTTATAACATCATTGTTGGTCCTTTGGAAAAAAAGAAATAGTGATTTGCGGTCAATGAATTCCCTACATTGAGTTGGGTTCAGATTTTCATGGGCCTAAGGTGCACAAAGGTTAGCACCGTTTGTAAACCTGGCCCATCTGATGTCCAACAAACATAGTTATTTACGGTTTGATCTCTAAAGTGCTCAAAGGGCCTGTACTAATTGCAAGAGGTAGGGCTGCTAAATATGAACCGTAATGAGCTGTTTTTAGTTATTATTATTATTATTATAATACACATGTGCAATGTATTTCAGTGTGTCGGAATGGACATTGTTTCTACCAATGAATGATGACGTTCAGGATCTCTTTGTCTTTTTTAGAGAGTTTGCATTTGGGGCTGGACCAAAGGTACTGGGAAAACCATTTGCACTGCAGAACTCAGCCCAGACTTTGGCCTACAGGTGAAGCCACTTTACAAGACAATACAGTAATACAGTAGGCCCTTAATATATACATCTATCTTAGATACATGTATATGTAGGTTCTATACAGTAAGGGCAGATACAATAGATATGTTCAAATAGGTTGGATATCTTTTTAGAAAGGAAAGAAAGTTATACATGGATATTACCAAATAAGTAAAATGGGAAGGGATTGTGAGTCCAGGGAGTAATCTGATTGCTATAATTGGGAGTCAGGAAGGAATGTAATTTCCCTATGAGACAGCATTAGATGATGGTACTGGCGTTTGATGTGTTTCCTCCTCGGATAGGATAAAGTATCTATCGTCTAAATTTAGCATAGGTGTAACTCGATGGGGCATATGTCCTTTTCAACATCTATGTGTAACTGTGGTGCGTATACAACATACAGAAGCATGTTCCCAATAATTGTGACACCATGATATGATAATATAATCAATACTGATCTAGTTTAATGTATGCAATTTTCATGTGTCAATTTGCTTATATATAAGAAATTCTATGTACATAATTACTTTGCAGAAATACATCATAGTCAATCCGCGAGACCATGCCACAGCTCATCCACCAACAGCGAGACCACAAAGTGATATTGTGGGTGATGCTGGGTGGTAGAGAATGAACATGGTTTAGATTCAAACGACCCTGTCTCTCAAAATGTATTATACAGGTCGTCCGGTTATCCAACGGAATCCGTTCTGGATAGGAGCGTTGGATGGTGAAACCGTTGTAAAGTGAGTCCATGTTACTAAGTGGCGGTGAGGTCGGATAAGGCATTCGGCGCGAAAAAAAAGACCCAAAGGGAAGGCCATTGTAACCGTGTTTTTTTTTGGATATATGCAGGTGCGTTGTAAAAGTGAAACGTTTGGATAGCGAGGACTACGTAGTCGGTGATTAAGTGGATTAAAGAAAGTTGTGGTAACTTTATGGTGCCTTCAGAAAGATCTCCATTTATTAAACGTATTTCAGAAATGGAAATAATAATCGTGTTACTCATGCCGTGAAGCGAAGAGTCACAATAGTGGCACCAACCACGGGGCACTTATGTGATTTTCCGGGAGCGATCACGTGAGGGCTAATACCCCGTGATACAGAAACAGAAGTGGAAGGATCTCCACTTCCGTTTCCATCGCGATGGCCGCTCCAAGGGAGAGGTCCCCCCTAGTACGGGTATTTGCCCCCGGTGTACCACGGGGCGTCACCCGGGGTCTTGAAAGGTGAAGCGAGAGGGAAATCGAATGAGGAGAGGCTCAGCAAAATAAATCACATTTTCGTCAAAAGAAAAGTGGAATTGTAAGAGTTTGTAAATAACAAAAAGTTAGCTCTTACTAGGGGTTTGTGAATTATTTTATATATATACACAAATTGTGACTTACATGTTTATTAGAAGATCAGGGGGTTCCAGAAAAGGATAAAGCCAGTGGGAGGGGAGGGGGTCGTGCATATGGCATAATCACAAGAACATGAATTAGTCTCTTACACAGCTGGAACTCGGTGCGCTTCAGAAAATTTGGGGACTTCTGAGTGAGTCGGTTTGTCTATTGGCACCATTGTAGTGTGGAATCTTATAGTTGTCTCGCAACTCAGTGGCCTGGGAATCATAGATTTAAACTCTCCTCCTGGGGACGGGTACTCTGGATATATATAATTTAATAGTGCGTACCCTGTACTCCGTGGGCAAACGAACATGTCAACCACTGTGAGTAATCATAATGGCTTCATCAATTTGAACATACTTGTCCCCACTGTCCCTAAAAGCTGCCGCAGCCTATGGTTCTGAGAGCAGCAGCGCATCATGACTCTGCGTGGACATGGACATAGTAGTTAAATAGCCATATTTATATATCAAGCAAAAACCATCACGTTAAAATAAACTGACTAATTAGAAATCGTTATGTGTGTATATATATTATTTTTTTTTATATCAGCAGAATGATACCAGTTGGGAATACGTTGCCCACCTCTCTGAGGTGACACCAGTGATTGATTTGCTTTATATTAAACAAAGAGTGGAAAGAGTGGATCATAGCACGTCTGGGACGGCAGTAGATACCTGGTAAGCGCCCCAAGGGGGGGTGGCAAAGTGATTGTAGGTAAGCAGCCAAAAAGGATGCGAGAGGACAGTTGCCTCCCTCTACAGAAACAGGGCTTTAGATTTACAATGAGCCCCCGTCTAACTTTGTCTTACATAGATGTTCTCGGTTTTGAGACACGTGTTTACGGGCTTCCCTCTCACACTGCGCTGTCAAGGATTGAAAACATGACCATTATAAACCCTATGGCCAACTGCCATCATGAGGCTTTAATCTTCTGCTGCTGGGGCTGCAAAAACTTCTGCTTCCGCTCTAGAAACCCAGGGACGTGGAACGAACCAGTCAGCACTGGGATTAGAGGTCGAAACTGGTTGATCAGAACCTCGTGTTGATAGATTTCAGAGGGCAATAGTGCTTTGGGGTAGAGTAAGGCTATCTCAGCCGTAATTACTTTGTGTCTGGTATTCCCACTACACAGCTTCACATTTGCAAGACCAGTACCCAACCTCACACTTAGGGCCACCAACAGGTCAGGTTTTGAGGATAACACTGCTTCAGCACAGGTGGCTCATCATGCTCAGTCGAAGACTGAGCCACTGATTGAGCCACCTGTGCTGAGCTGGGATATCCTTAAAACCTGACTGTTGGTGCCCTTGAGGACTGGAGTTGGCTGCTCCTGGGCTATGAACGACTTGAACCCTGCACAGTGCTGCAAAGACTGCTGCAATACGGCAGCATAAGCTTATAGGGGCCCATGTGAACATGGACTAGAAGCAAAAGAACGCACTTGCGCGCTCATTTGCATGTCATATACCCAATCCCTGCTGCTAGCAGGGAAGCAGTGTTGCTAAGAGATAGGCAAGCAGGTTTGTGGCCCCGTCTGAGACGCGTGTGTATGTGTGTATTTACTTACACAGCGCGTCCACAGCGGTACTTGTCACCCGACATAATATATAACCAGACATGGGAATAAGCGATATCAGGCATGCCGTAACAATAGAAAGGGAGTCCCTGCCCCAAGAGCTTAAAAATCTACTGAATGTGTTCACAAGTGGTATTTTTATTTACTAAACCACGTGAATGAAGAAAGCCACGGGTGTGAGGTTTTTACTGCAGATCGATAAAATCGCCAGACACGCGATGACCACGTGATTCGTATGCTGCCGTCACATCCTATTGCCTATGTATAGTGTTTTCTGCTACATGGGTGTTGCCTATATTGTCTAACTATGTTAGGGTTGCCAGACGTCCCATATGTACAGGATTGTCCCGTATTTCATTGGCGTGTCCCATTATCCCGGAAAGGACTATCGGGACGCATCCCTTTCCCGTATTTTAGCGCCTTGTCGGGAAAATGCACGCCTGAACTTAACGAATCAGACTGTAAGTAGGGAATCGAGTTTCTACACAAACATATAGATTTGTTCTTGAGGTCATCGTTGCTAAGACTGAGCCACTGATTGAGCCACCTGTGCTGAAGCTGGGATATCCTTAAAACCTGACTTGTTGGTGGCCCTTGAGGACTGGAGTTGGCTGCTCCTGGGCTATGAACGACTTGAACCCTGGCAGTGCTGCAAAGCTGTGCAATACGGCAGGCATAAGCTTATAGGGGCCCATGTGAACATGGACTAGAAGCAAAAAGAGACGCACTGTGCGCGCTCATTTGCATGTCATTACCCAGAATCCCTGGCTGCAGCGGAAGCAGTGTATGCTAAGAGATAATGGCAGGTTTGTGGCCCCGTCTGAGACGCGTGTGTATGTGTGTATTTACTTACACAGCGCGTCACAGCGGTACTGCACGCGACATAATAATATAACAGACAATGGGAATAAGCGATTCAGGCATGGCCGTAACAATAGGAAAGGGAGTCCCTGCCCCAAAGAGCTTACAATCTACTTGAATGTGTTCACAAGTGGTATTTTTATTTACTAAACCACGTGAAAGAAAGCCACGGGTGTGAGGTTTTACTGCAGATCGGAAAATGCGCAGACACGGATGACCACGTGATTCTTATCTGCCGTCACATCCTATGTTCCTATGCTATATTGTTTTCTGCTACATGGGTGTTGCCTATATTGTCTAAATATGTAGGGTTGCCAGACGTCCCATATGTACAGGATTGTCCCGTATTTCATTGGCGTGTCCCATTATCCCGGAAAGGACTATCGGGACGCATCACTTTCCCGTATTTTAGCGCCTTGTCGGGAAAATGCCTGAACTTAAAATGACTGTAATGGAATCAGTTCTACAAACATAATAGATTTGTTCTTGAGCGTCATCGTTGCCTTTTCCGATAGTGCTGGGCTTAGTAAATGATTAAAATAATAAAGTTCGGACACTGCCTGGTCATCTCCTAATACCCTGACCCCCCGGCCCCTACAGGCGTTCCTTTTTCTCCCACCGCTACTCGTTAGTTCCGCGCGCGTCTTTCCTCGCCCGTCCAAGCGCAGAGAGGATAAAAAAAACAAAGAATATAGCGGACAAGCAGGAGATACCATTCATCATTCATCCCACGTTTATTTATTTATAAAATGTTTTACTAGGAAGTAATACATTGAGAGTTACCTCTCGTCATGGCGTCACACTCTCATACTGGATTTCGCCGTCCCTGTATTTTAACAACTTCAATCTAGCGACCCTATAAACACATGACAACCCCATGGTAATACTTGTACCTCTTTTTGCAGACATTTAACAAACCGGTGGGGGCTTTCAGCCAGTCGGTGTTTGATTTCAGTGCGGGGAAAGCTTTCACGGGCACATATGCAGGAAAGTTGGTCGTCTGGGAGACAATCTACATCCCCTCTATCAGCGCAAAGACCCCCATAAAAGCGCACAATAAAAAGCCCCTGAAGTTGATGCACTTGCAGAACGACGGTATCACTGTGCTCACCACCCACGACAGGTCATTCTATATTTTTCCCTCGATCCTCAGTAACCCATATATTTTGGATTGTCTCGTTTTCTATTTAAAAAAGCAACGTTGTTAGCGGAGCCGTTGAGTTCATTGTGATATTTTCCTTTTCCTATTTCCTTTTGTGATGTTGCAGTCCGGATATAGGCCGCAATTATAGCGCTGGCGGCGCGCGCGCCACAGAATCAAATACCTGGTGTCCAGTGACGCTACACATCGCGGGCGTGACCGCGACTGCTGCGACTGTATCCAGAGGCGACAAAATAGTTTGTTTTAGATGCGCGCCGCTGCTGCCGCCGCCACTATAATCGCGGTCATAGCCTCCAAAATCATAGACTTGATCCATATAAAGATGGCTGCCGTTGTGCTCATGGGATGAAGCCTGAGCGATGAATGCTTATCTTAGCATTTGTAATGATGACTAAAAAGGGAAAAGAAGAACAGAATGTTGTATATTTTAAGAGTATTATGTATTTTAGGGGAGTGCACCTCTCAATAAATCATCAGTTTGTCCTTTCAGGAAAGACCGAAGGACATTAATATGTACAGCCTAGAGCAGGGGTGCGCAAACTGGGGGGGGAGGAGCCGCCAAGAGGGGGTGCGAGATTTTCTGGTGGGGGGGGGGGGGGGCGCAGCGCTTACAGATGCCCCACCCTCTTCCCCAAAGCGTCTAAATGAAATGCCGGGGGACGGCGCGAGGCCTCTGTAAGTTCCCTTACCTTGACTCAGACGGGCGATGTGTCGCCACGGCAACGTGGCATCGAATAAATGACGCCACTGGGTCACGTGATGTCACATGACCCTGCGGCGTCATTTGACGCTTGAGACAAGGTAAGAGGGGGGGGGGGGGAAGCAAGCAGTGGGGGAGAGCAGGGCAAAAAGTTTGCACACCCCTGGTCTACAGAATAGAAAGGAGAGGGGGAATATGGTCAAAACTTTGAAATACAAAACAAAGTACAGGAGGGCAGCGTATCTCAGGGAAAGGGGAGTGCAAGAGCAAGATAATAACTTTATTTCACATAGTGCTTTTGCCCCAATGGGACTCAAAGCGCTTCACAGTAACAGTATAGTGCGCGGCAAGCAGCACATAGGATTATTACAGATACAGGCCCTGCCCAGCAGAGCTTACAGTCTGTTTGGGATAAAGGGACTTGCCCAAGGTCACAAGAAGCTGACACTGGGAATTGAACCTGATTCAAACTCGGTGTCATTGTCCTCAGAGTGTTTACTCACTGAGCCGCTCCTTCTCCCTGGGAGATGCTGTGCTCTGCCGCTGGGAGGTGGCAGCTAAGGGGAGATGTGAGGAGGTACTTCTTCACTGAAAGGGTGGTGGATGCGTGGAATAGCCTCCCAGCAGAGGTGGTAGGGGGTAATACAGTAAGGGAATGCAAAACACGCTTGGGATAGACACGAGGCATAATCCTAAATACGACAGAAAGCCCCGAGGGTCAGATAGTGTCCGAGGTTTTACGGCAGGTAGGGAAATGGGCAGCGGGGTGGGGTCACGTGGTTCCTACCTGCGGTCACTTTCCGTGTCTCTATGTTCCGTTCAGGTATTTTGTGACTGGCGACGTTCAGGGTCACGTGAAATTCTACGACCAACAACTGCAGCTATTAAACGGGTACAGCCATTTCCGCCTGGCGCCGATTCGTTCCATCTCCTTCTCCACGTGCCCACCGCGCACAGCCAGTAACGAGACCAACTACCCTCAGGACTGCTCCATATGGGGAGATCAGTTTGCCATCAGGTGGGGCCTCCAGGAACCTTGCTGTCCTTTTGTTTTCCTATTGGTTTTAATATCATTTCCCAAATTGCTTTGGTTAAGAAACGTTTGATATTATGAAATAAAAGGGGAGCAGTTCAGTATTTGGGGACATGGGAAAAAAAACGCATTTTAGGTTTCTAAAGCCATTTAAAGCTGCAGTTCAGTCTTTTTTTTATTTTATTTATTTTTTTAATTCAATAGTTTCATGTGGGCAATCTCTAATTACCTAAAGAACTGTATAGCTGCCGGTCAATTCGTTCTCCATGTATTGATCGGCGAAATTTGGCAACACCTTTAGATATGGGATATGTTTTTCCTCTGCTTCTGTCACCCAGTGGAAGCTCATGAATATTCATGAGCACTCCTGCACTGACATGTGCTAGAAGGAGGGCAGGGCTGACAAAGGGGTGTGCCAGGGCTTGTGACAGGACATGAAGGGGCAGCGCCTTAGCAAATGGCTTTTAAAATAGAATACAAGAAAATTGGTCCTTCAAAGTTGTTTTTTTTAAAACAAAAAATGCTAAAAGTATTTTTTCTTACTACAGAAGCTTTGAAGCTTTATTGGGGAATTATTATTATTATTATGGGTAATTGCATCTGCTAACCCACAACGCAGCTCTTTCCATTTGCACCCTTGCAAACAGCAAACAAAATCTTATTTTCTCACTAAACATCAATAGAAAATGAGAAGTTGCAAGAATTAGGGGTAATTCTATACTGTCTAAGATGGTTTGGGGCAGGATTTCCGCCTAAAACAGGCCGAATGGCTGCCTCGGACAATACAGCAGAAGGCTCAGGTTTGCTAAACAGTCTCCCCCTCCCCCTCCCTCTCCCTCTCCCCCTCCCTCTCCCCCTCCCTCTCCCTCTCCCTCTCCCCCTCCCACATAGAAACATAGCTGTGACACTGGTACATTTTTATTTTACAGCAATTTTATTGCATCCACGTCCGATGCTTTGGTGCTTCACGTATTCACAGAGGGTACAATGCTGAGAAAGGTGTTGCAGGAGTCCAGCGAAGCCGTTCACGCGCTCGCCGCTCACCCCTGCAAGCCGCAAATTGCTATCGGAAGCTATAACGGAGTCCTAAAGGTTTGGGACTACAGGGGCAGAAATCACTTCATCAGCAGAATCTTTGGGAAGGGCAAACGTTTGCATTGCCTTTCATATGATCCTACAGGTAACTATGCCACTACGGAGTAGCGGCCACCTGCAGTCCTCAAGGGCCACCAACAGGTCAGGTTTTTAAGTGTGGTTTCTTATCTCATGGCTTCTGGATCTGCATTTTAGGGTTCCTGTTGGGAGCTGGTTTCACGGACGGGAGTGTCCATGTCCTTGATGCCATTACACTGGAAGAAGAATGCGCAGAGCCGTTTAAATACGCCAGAGGAACAATAACTCACATCACTTTCTCGCACGATTCGCGGTATCTTGCGACCGCTGTAAGTCCCGGGCGAATGACGTAGCTTTTAACATGCCAACATTTTCTTAAAGTACGTGAAAGATTTGACGTTTCGCGGCAGTCCCCTTCCGCGGTAGAAACCGTCGCGCAGGTTAAGGGCTCGTTTTAATCATTGTTTTATACGCTCTTCAGAGTGGGTTTTCCCTTTGATTTTTCTGCTGTTTACACTCTGCACGTGTTTGATTTTTATGCTGTTTACACTCTGCACGTGTTTTGATTTTATGCTTTTACACTCTACGTCGGTCTGCCACTGTTTAATTAATTTATGCTGTTTACACTCTGCACGTGTTTGATTTTTATGCTGTTTACACTCTGCACGTGTTTGATTTTTATGCTGTTTACACTCTGCACGTGTTTGATTTTTATGCTGTTTACACTCTGCACGTGTTTGATTTTTTGCTTTTACACTCTGCACGTGTTGATTTTATGCTGTTTACACTCTGCACGTGTTTGATTTTTATGCTGTTTACACTCTGCACGTGTTTGATTTTTATGCTGTTTACACTCTGCACGTGTTTGATTTTTATGCTGTTTACACTCTGCACGTGTTTGATTTTTCCTCTCTCAGGAATTGTGTTATTTTATTTTGTGGTGTTTTACAGTATCGCTAAGGGGATAACATATTAGTCCAGATACGCAGTTAGTGCCGGATGTGACATGTATATACAGCTGAGGCTGGAAGGAATTCTATTTCTGAAGTATTACTGAACCTTTCAGTGTTGTGATTGCTGTCACGTGAATGCTATGTATCGCAAAAAAAAAAAGGTTAAATATACCCAGCAAAACCAATACCCTGTAATCTTGTGGTAGGATGACGAGTTCACAGTGACACTGTTCAAACTAATAACCCAAAATGGTAGAGCCGCTTGGGAATACTTTGGAAGATATCGGAGCCATTATAAGCCTGTACAGAGCATAGTGTTCGGCATTCATCTGGACAGCGATGAACCCAGACTGTTATCCCTTGGAATGGATCGGATGTTGGTCGGTATATTGGTTGTTATAACATATATATATGTGTGTGTGTGTATATCTCTATCTAGCTATATCTCTAGCTATCTCTAGCTATCTCTATCTATATCTCTATTAGGGCCACCAACAGGGGGGGACAGCTGGGACTCCTGTCCCAGGCCCGGTGAGTAAAGGGGCCCGGCCCCCTGCTGGCAAAGCTAATCTGGCCTGATCTGCAGAGGAGGCCTGCTGGAAGGTGTCCGTGGAGGTGCCTGTCCAGGCAGCATGCTATAGACTGGTAGAAGGGAGGTTCCCCTGACAGGCACCTCTGTTGGCACCTTCCAGCAAGCAGCTTAGAAGGCCCCCTCCACGGGCCTCTAACAGGCCCCCTCAATCCTCCAGGGTAGGCAGTGGGGCGCACTCATATACTCTCCTCTCTTTTAATATCCTTGCCCCGTCTCTCCCTCTCTCTCTCCTTCTCTCCTACACCTCTCTCTTCCATTACCTCTCTCCTCCCCCTCTCTCTCTCCTTTCCCCTCTCTCCCTTTTCTTCTCTCTCCTTCCCCCCTCTCTCTCCCCTTCCCCCTCTCTTTCTCCCCTCTCCTCCACGCTCTCACTCCCCCTCTCTCTCCCCCTTCCCCCTTCCTCCTCTCTCTTCCCCACCCTCCACTCTCTCTCCCCTTCTCTCTGCCCCTTCCCCTCTTTTTCTCCCCCTTCCCTCCTCTGTCTCTCCCCATATCTCAGTCTCCCACCCCTAAGGAACACACAATACACTGGGGATTAATGTGAGGTGAGATGTAGGGATTAATGGGAGGGGGGTGAGATTTGGGGATTAATGGGGGGTGAGATGTGGGGATTACTAGAGGGAGAAGGGGGGAATTGATAAGGGTGGGCCCTGCTCCTTTAATATGTCCTGGGTCCCAATATTTCTGTTGGTGGCCCTGATCTCTCGCTCGCCCTCTCCCTCCCTCCCCAGCAGAAGATGTTCCCAGTGTTTGTAACACGTTGTTTATGATTCTTGAACAGGTGGAGTATGATCTCATCAACAGCAGTAAAGGCCGCCTCCAAGTCCACAGCAGGGACCGCATTGACCAGAGTGCAATCCCACAATGCTTAGCTTGGTATCCGCCGCTGACCAAAGAATGTTTTATCCTAATACCCAACGATCAGCACAAAATGAAGCTGTACAACGCGACAACCAAAATGTGCAGGTACCGAGAATATATCCCACCTAAAAACACTCTCGCCATGCCCGAAAGAGTACTTGCGTTTTGGTTCATTCGGATTTGTGTTGGTTGTGCCATTAAAGTATTAAGTATTAAGGTATTAAGGTGCCCGTCGGGCCACCAACGCGTTTCTCTGCAAAGATCTTCCGCACAAAGTAGTTTACGGCACATCTGTCACTTGCCAACACGAATTGAGCGATAGTTAGCTGCTGTTTAAAAAGTTACTACTCGTGGCACTGTGGGAGGATGAGTCAGTCAGCGCTTTCAAAACATTTTGCTCATATCGTTTCATATTGAAAGCTTGCTCAATGTTTGTTGGCGACAGATTTCTTATTATAGAAAACAAGTTTCCTTGTTATACCTCAATGTTTAGCAGAAGCTCCTGTCATGCTTTCATGGGAAGCGAGATGCAACAGAAGGGTAATCAGATGTTGGGTTTAAAGTCATATTAGTTACAGAAGCCGAGTTCGCAAATGCAGAATTACCTTTAGAAAAACACTGAGATTTTTGTAATCGTTTGTGTACTTTATATAGTTTATTAATTCACTACAGTTTTCCATAATGTCTACTAAAGGGGCAGATAAGCTTTTTGAAAGCAGTGAATTAAAGCTTTCTCTGCCCCAAAAGTATTCTTTCTCATTGTTCTTTTTATTGGTTTTCCAACATTGCTGGTAAACATGACAGATTTCAGCACATCTTTATAATTTCTCATGTTTAAATTATACAACAAGAAATACAACAGGTATAAAGCAGATGCTCAAGCTTAAGTCCAAAATACACCATTTTGAAATGCAATAATTAACTTACAGAATGTACAAAACATAATATAGTCAGACACATATTACAGACGTTAGGTTCAGATATACTGTTCTCCGATCTGGATACCCCTTTACCAAAAAGTATTCTAATTATTAAGAAATAACACTATTCCAGGACATTGCTATTTTGTAACATTTAGGGCACAGGGAAAAGCGAGAGATCCAACAAAGAGATAATGAGACTTTTTAAATGTTTTTCAGTAATTAAGGAAAATGGTTTGACTCGATGAGACAAATGATCAGTATTTTGATATGTGTTTTACAGTGTTTTTATTCTGTGATAAAAGGTGGGGATACTGTGATTCTCCAACAATTTTTTTGTGAGAAGCTATTAACACAGTAGCTTTCTGCACATGCACGAGAGGTCACGTATCAGAGGTCACGCACACGCAGGTGGCCACTGTATTAATAGCTTACACAGTGGCCGTATGAAAAAGGTGGGGATACGGTGTACCCCCAGAAAAAAAGCCCTGATTTTACATACTTTAATTGTATATGTTTCCAACATACATCCAAAATGTGAGCCTTATAGTTGGCAGTAGCAATAATGCTGAGGCTGCGGCCAGGCAGGGAGCGGGCACGCTGGCACTCGTGCGCTGCGCCCTGCTCGGCCAGGCGATTCGTGGCCGGCTAGGTGCGCGCGCTGAGAGGCGTGACGGGGGGCGCGGCCGAGACGTCACGGAGCTGGTACGCCCTCATTGGGCGAACCGCTCACGTGACGAGCGAGCAGCAGATTCAAATTTGCTTGCTTGGCAAGCAGGTAAGCGCTGCGCATGCTCAGGCGCTTGCTCACGCTGGTACACAAACGTTGCCGCAATCTGTTTCACCGTGGCCAGCGTGAGTGCGCCCACCCGCTCAGCGCCTCCCCGGACAAGGCCTTCTAAAACCCAAAATGTATTTTGTGCAAAATGCATTTTTCACGGTTCGTGAAGCCCATGTGCGCTTCTGTCTCCTTCTTCAGGCACACGGTGCTGGGACCGACATTTGGTTCTCCTATTAAGAAAATGGAAGTGCTTTCCTCAGTCAACAATCATGATGCCAGCAAGGGCTATTTGGCTTATATTATAGACGATAAGGTATGTTGTTTTGTGCTTTTTTGGATAAATATTAACAGTAGAGGGTGAGGGCTCCAGGTAACCAGGTTTAAAATCGTACATAATATTTGATCAGCACCTGTTCCTTTATTGCTCCCCTCGCCTATAGGTTGGTCTTCAGATTTTACCGGTTGATGGTAACCCGCACAAGTCAACAGCTCTTACATGCCACCCAGAAGGGGTCTCCAACCTGGTCTGTTCGCATGATGGACGCTATGTCTTTACTGCTGGGGGGAATGACTGCACCGTGTACATGTGGCAGACGAACTTACAGTAAGTGCACGCAAAGCAATAACACAGGGGAGGCCAACACCAGGCCTCAAGGGCCACCAACAGGTCAGGTTTTCAGGATTATCCCTGCTTCATCACAGGTGGTTCAGTCAATGACTGCACCACCTGGGCTGAAGCAGGGATATTCTGAAACCCTGACCTGTTGGTGGCCTGTAAGGACTGGAGTTGGCCACCCCTGCAATAAACCAACATTATGGTACAAATGAAATCGGTTCAATCGGCGGTTAGAACCTCCCCAACATTCCAAGGTGTTTTCTTCCTTAAAGCTTCAGGGCCCCACGTTTTACTCATTCCCACTCTATAACATCGCATGAAACATCTCATTTAAGGTGAGACTCACCCGTTAGTTACTGCAGCAGGGGCAGGCAGAACAAGAGAACGAGTGTGTCAGAGATGTGTGTGTCGTGGATACTGCCAGTCGTGTATTCTCTGACAAGCAGGAGCTCGGAGAATTGGAAGCGGGAAGGTACTCACGGGGCCTATTACATTCTCCAGACGGTAAAACTCCGGCGAAGGAAACGCAGCAGATTTACCAGAGGAAATTAACCCATTACTTCCCCCTGTAGATCAAAACAAACGCTTGAGTATTATAATACAATGCACCGTGTTCATTTTTCATGCTGCAGTATTTCAAGCCTGATTTATCATTTCTGGTGGGCGAAGAAATCTTCAAACGTCACCTTCGTGGAAATAAAAACGCAGCAGTAACATGTAACCGTTGAGGTCTGAGGAAAGGATCTGGACTTTTATTGTATATGACTGTGAGATGTGTGCAGAGGTACATATAATGGAGACTGTTTTAGGGTGAAGTTATATCTTGGCTTTATTGAGCCTGTTCCTTTATCCAGGCAAAATAACAAATTAACAAACCCCTATCCCTGTGTAAGGGTAACTTCCTTCCCCAGACCCTATCTGCAGGACTGGAGGGATATTCCCATTACCAGCCTATCACCCCAATGTCTCAGGAGGTACCTTAAGCAGGTGGCCCTCCGTGTCAGTCTCTGGCAGGTTCCTGGGGCCTCTGTGTCCAGGAAATATAGGTCTCTGGGTGTCGTGGTCTCAGCACAGCCTTTGTGCTCAAGAGAGTGTCTGCGTGCAGGCTTCTCTGCTCTCCTTCTGTCAGCCCAAATGTGAGCTAAGGAATATCTCTCCTGTGTCTCTCATTAGGCTTTTTACAGAGCTCTCATTAGTCCAGGTGGAGACTAGTTAATGGAGTGGCTGCAATTAACTATCTCTCTGCTGGATTCTCAGAGCTCTGAGGCTGCTTTATCTTAACAGGGACATGTCCCTGTTACATGTCCCTGTTACATGTCCCTGTTACATGCCCCTGTTACATGTTCCTGTTACATGCCCCTGTTACATGTCCCTGTTACATGCCCCTGTTACATGCCCCCTGTACCATTCCCTGTTACTTGCCCTGTTACTGTCCCCTGTTACATGCCCCTGTTACATGTCCCTGTTACATGTCCCTGTTACATGTCCCTGTTACATGCCCCTGTTACATGTCCCTGTTACATGCCCCTGTTACATGTCCCTGTTACATGCCCCTGTTACATGCCCCTGTTACATGCCCCTGTTACATGCCCCTGTTACATGCCCCTGTTACATGCCCCTGTTACATGTCCCCGTTACATGTCCCCGTTACATGTCCCCGTTACATGTCCCCGTTACATGTCCCCGTTACATGTCCCTGTTACATGTCCCTGTTACAGTGACGTGTAACCCAGAATCTCAGATGGCACGAGTAGATGGAAGGAATGATGTTTTTTGTTTATTTTGCAGGGCTCTGGAGGCAGTGGCTTCCCTGGGGGGAGCGGATTTAATACCATTTTACGGTCTGTTGGAGGGAGGGAGAGATGGCGCATTATTCAAGGTTAGAACTTGCATGACGGTTTTATTTCATTTTTTTTTTTTTTTAAATATGGTTTTGAGGGAAGGAGAAGCCGATACTAAGACACGGATGGGTTATCAGTGCTATTGCTTTTTGTCTTAAAGGTGGTTTTAATTATACAAAACATTGTACATGGAAAGGCTAGAGGTTAACCTGAAAGCGAGTCTGTTTGCACTCTCTGATTTATAAATGCGCTGAAGTCCGATACCATGTGATGCTAACGCTAATTATCCGAGTCTTAACATTGGAGCCCTTGGATCTTCCCAATGCCGCGATTATTCAACTCCAGTGCGGTATTCAAATGTCCTGCTGGATAATGGAACGGTTTCATGTCACAGGTTTGCTGCCCAATAATGAGACCAAAGTGGTGCAGAGGAAGTTAGTGCCAGACTGCAATTAATGCCCCCCCCCCCCTCACCCCCGAAAAACAAATAAATACCTCTGCTATATTGTTTTCAGCCTTATATGAGTGTTGTATAAAGCATCTACAGCAGGAGTGGGACAACTCCAGTCCCCAAGGGCCACCAACAGGTCAGGCTGTAAGGGTATCCCTGCTTCAGCACAGGTGGCTCAATCAGTCTTTGCTTCAGCACGGGTGGCTCAATCGAAGACTGTGCTACTGATTGAGCCATCTGTGCTGAAGCAGGGATATCCTGAAAAAAGGACCTGTTGGTGGCTCTTGAACACTGGAGTTGGTCACCCCTGACCTACAGAAAACTGTTTGTTCGGACCGGCCGAACCCTGACCCAGCGAGACACGTAGGGCTCGGTATTTACCCCCTGTGCAAGTCAGCATCTCCGTGTGTGCTTTGTATTCCCACTCAGGAGATGGAGGATTATTTCTACTACGCACAGCTGCGTAGTCAAGGCATTGATACGATGGAGACCAGACAAGTGTCAACTCATATTCCCTTGAAAGAAGTTCCTGTTATCATGCGGGCACTGGGATTCTACCCGACGGAGCAAGAGGTGGTGAAATAACTCAATAAATAGAGATATTCCCTACAGAACCTATCGCTATGGCTGCAGGAGAGTGCGGTATTCATAGATCAATATGAAACACGTAGCAGTTGCTTTGAATAGAGGAAGCTGAAACAGATACTTGCATGTATTATTTTGTGTACGTTTATGTGATGTATGTCTTTATTTATATAGCGCCATTAATGTTCATAGCGCTTCATAGAAGTAATACATGTGACAATCATATAAATAACAAATAATACAAATAACAGATCATGGGAATAAGTGCTTCAGACATAATAAAAACATTTAGGAAGAGGAGTCCCTGCTCCGAAGAGCTTACAATCTAATTGGTAGGTAGGCAGAACGTACAACACAGTAGGAGGGAATTCTGGTAAGTGCGTCTGCAGGGGGCCAAGCTTTATGTCATGTCTATAGTATTAGTCAGGGAGCTACACATATGCTTCGTTAAGCAGGTGTGTTTTTACGGTGGGTCTTAAAGGTGGAGAGAGAGGGTGCTAGTCGGGTATTGAGGGGAAGGGCATTCCAGAGGTGTGGGGCAGTCAGTGAGAAAGGTTTAAGACAGGAGAGGGCTTTAGATACAAAGGGGGTAGAGAGAAGACTTCCTTGAGCAGAACGCAAGAGTCGGGATGGTGCATGGCGAGAAATTAGGGCTGAGATGTAAGGAGGGGCAGAAGAGTGTACAGCTTTAAAAGTGAGGAGGAGAATTGCATGTGTGATACGGGATTTGATAGGAAGCCAGGAGATGGATCTCAGCAGGGGAGACGCCAAGACAGATTTAGGAAAGAGTAGAGTGATTCTGGCAGCAGCGTTTAGGATAGATTGTAGGGGAGACAGGTGAGAGGCAGGAAGGCCGGACAGCAGGAGGTTACAGTAATCGAGACGGGAGAGAATGAGGGCCTGAGTCAGAGGTTTAGCAGTCGAGCAACAGAGGAAAGGGCGTATCTTTGTTATATTGCGGACGAAAAAGCGACAGGTTTTAGAAACATTTTGAATGTGAGAGGAAAAAGTGAGAGAGGAGTCGAGTGTGACCCCTAGGCAGCGTGCTTGGGCTACTGGGTGTATCAACAGTAATGTGGAAGGAGGTAGTAGGGCCAGGTTTGGGAGGAAGTATGAGGAGCTCTGTTTTAGCCATGTTAAGTTTAAGGCGGCAGAGGGCCATCCAGGATGATATTGCAGAGAGACATTCGGAAACTTTGGTCTGTACAGCAGGTGTAAGGTCAGGTGTTGAAAAGTAAATGTGTGTGTCGTCAGCATAGAGGTGATATTTGGTGATAAATTTGTGATTAGGTCACCTAGAGAGAGTGTGTAATTATGAGTACTGTAGCTGCCCATTTCAATAGGAAAATTATCCATTCATTACAATGTTTTTAATTCAGTTCAATTTAATTCAGCAAGTTAAAAATAAGTTGCCTGTTAAATAATGTTACATATCCTATATTGCCGGGGTGGCCAACCCCAGTCCTTAAGGGCCACCAACAGGTCAGGTTTTCAGGATATCCCTCCTTTAGCACAGATGATAGTCGTTGAATGAGCCACCTGTGCTGAAGTAGGGATATCCTGAAAACCTGACCTGTTGGTGGCCCTTGACGACTGGAGTTGGGGCGCCCCTGTGTTCAGTAGTAAAAGACGTGATCTGATTGCATTGTGGCCGACGTGTCCGGCTAACGTGTAGTGATCGGTTACGGTAACTATGCTTCTGTCTTTCGAGTTAGCGTTGGATTTTGGCTAAAACCGGGCACAACAATAAGGGAGAAAAAGTGATGGAAATGCACAAGATTAACACATACTACATGCAGTCAGGCAGGGCCAAATGAGAGCAAAGTAACTAACCATAGGACAGGAAAAGTCCAGTGGGTTCCCTTTGGTTCTTTATACATAGTACTCACAGGGTTTAACTTTGCTGCCTTCTCCCCTAGCTCTACAGGCAGCCAATCTTTACAGCTGAATAGATTTCATTGTATTCAAACTGACCTAGTTCATGAAGCATATCCTAGAAGTAATGGTACGAACAAAGAATGAACATGTTGTGACTAAACTAACCACTGGCAGACATGGGTGCAACATGTAGGGCCATGTTTACTAAGTGTGGCTAACTTGAATGTCGCAGTTAATGATTAGCTGCCTTGAAATAACAAGTGGGAGAATGAGGAAGAGGTGTGGGGCGCCCGGTAGGAGCAATAACAAACAGTTCATTGGTGACTAAAATAGAAGATTACTGAGGAGGTGTCTCTACTTGTTAGACTGGTTCCTGGAGAGCTCGGAGACATGATGGGACCTGGCCCTTTTGTGCAGATATATACTGTACGAGACGTCTGCCTATATTAAAGCTGCAGTCCGTGCGGATTGCCTTTTTGTTCTTTTACTTACTGTATGTATGGATATCTTTATATGGCGCCCACAGGTGTTCTTGGTGCTTTAAAAGAGAGGCAATACAGTACAGGGAATTATAGCACAATAAGATCAGACAATAGGAAAGGAACCCCCTGTCCCGGAGAGCTTACAATCTAACAGGTATGATGGGAGAGTCACAGAGACAGCAGGTGAGGGAGTACGTGCGGTAGATGGCAGTGGTTAGTAGGAGTGACTGTCAGGGGCCCTTTTTGTCCTTTCCAGCTCTGATTTTATTTGTAACATCTGACGCTTTGTTCAGGAGTTTGACATATTAAGTCTGCGGAGCCCATTGCAGTCTAAAGCTTACCTTGGTAACCGCAGACATGGGCTAAAGAAAATCATGTTGGTATTTTTTCCCTTTAAACTTATTTTTTATTCAGGTTTCAATTTTGGGGGTACAAAAGAAAAGGGGGGCAGGGGTATCAGATCAAAACAACATAAACAAAGGAATATTGACAAAAAAAGAGTACAGAGGGTAACATGCAGAGCTCAATTCAAGCATTTCCAAATATATAGGTTTTCAGGATATCCCGGCTTCAGCACAGGTGCCTCAATTAACGACTGAGCCACTGATTGAGCCACCTGTGCTGAAGCTTGGATATCCTCAACCTGACCTGTTGGGGGGTCTTGAGGACAGGAGTTGAGAACCCCTGAGTTAAACTTAGACTTCTTGGAGGTGGAGGGGGAGTGGTAAACGTGGACTTCTTGGGGGGGGGGGGGGAATGGTTGCTGCTTGAAGCTCTTGCTAAATGGATACAAGATATTCAGATAAACACACTCAGTTAGGGTTTTACACATAAGGAAAAGTAAGCGGAGGGTTGAGGGATTTCTTAAAGGGGCCAAAGAACTGGCAGACTTCCCACTAAAAATGTTTATTTGTGTGCAATGCAATGTAAAACCACCAGTACTATTTTCTGAACACTAACGTCTTTAGGTCTTTTCGAGGTCGTACTCGGATGTGTCTGGTTAACCTCCATATCCGTATAATCAGCACTTTATATGCAAAAGTTTGGGTAAACTGTACGAGGTCAACTACCAACATTCAAAGAGAGAGAGAGCGTGTGTGTTTCCCTTCAGCATCGAATGAAAGGTAAAAATTAAGGCCTTACTTCTCCTAACGAATATCTTCTTATCTAGGTGGAAAACATGCTGAATGAAGTCAAATTCAGTCAGTACGTCGACACTGGAAAACAAGTCACACACATCAATTTAGGAGATTTTATAAAACTTTACATAAACCATAGACCGGCGTTTGGACTTTGTATGACGGAAATACAACGGGCATTTCAAGTGCTTGGTTTTGCTAACGAGATCGCGCAGCAAGCGATTGGCAGAGGGGACTTTCTACAGCTGCTTCAAACGAGAGGTGAGGGGCTGCGATACACACAGACACTGGGTGCAGGGGGGGGGGAATTACCGTCCTCAAGGACCACCAACAGGCCAGGTTTTAAGGATATCCCTGCTTCAGCACAGGTGGCTCAGTCAGTCCTTGATGTCGCACAGGTGGCTCAATCTTTGACTCAGCCACTGATTGAGCCACCTGTGCTGAAGCAGGGATATCCTTAAAACCTGGCCGGTTGGCTCCCCCCCCCTGACATAGGGGGTCATTCTATATTGTCCAAAGTGGCTGATCGCAGAACGACCTGGTCAGTCGCTTCAGATGATAGTGAATTGCCCCCTTAGAAACAGCAATAAGAAAATCTTATTTCCCAAATGTATTAAAAACAAAAAGAAATGAAACTGAAGTTACCATATTCTACCCAGGTGAGCATATGACGGAAGAAGAGCTGGCAGAATATCTTACCACCTTGTTAGGTCTGAATGCAGAAGGAGGGAGCTCGGAGCTATGCACCTATGACTCTGCAGGTACCGTATGTAATTGTAACCCCAGACTGTGTTTCCGTGTCGGGGTGCTGGATCCGTGCAGGCCGGGCCTTGGTAATGCAATGATCGGCACCAGGAACTTTATTCATACAAACAGGCTAGGGAGGTACTAAGACTTGCTGGGTTACCTAACCGATCCCTCCGCTGCATGGCAGCGATAGCGCTCCATCTCCCGTGGGCGGGTCTTGTACTGCACTCTCTCTGGCTGCTGTCAGTATCTCCGTGTCGGGTACTGAATGCCACCACATGGCCTTTTGTGCTGGAGTTAGCCATGGAACCTACGGTTGGGTTGATCATGTGATGTCTCAGGGCTGCGGCTTGGGTATCCCCCGTCTAGGCATACTGTAGGCTTCCTCCATGAGAAACAAGTCATATGGAGCCATTCGTATGGACACTATCTGGGTAGGACACAGTCCCTAACTACAAAACAACAAAGGGGGATCCCTACACTATAATATTCCCATCTATACACTGAACATATTTACACGATTCACAGGGAGGCTCCTCCACTATTACTCCTCCAGGAATCTGAGTTTCAGCACCTTCTCCATCTCTATTATCTATCCTATCTATCTCTAACATCTATCTCTATCATCTATCTATTTATCTCTATCATGTATCTATCATCTATCAATCTCCTACTGTGACGTCACTGTCACCAGCCAGAAGTGGGCGGGACTTAGGTTCTGCCAAGTCAGCCAATACTGTGCGATAGGAGAGAAGTGTTACTCTGTGTGAGCCCACACGGTTAAACCTCTACGGCCCTCGTAATCCCAAAGGGGGGTGGGGGGGGGGTTACATGATGGAATGAAGAGCAACGATAAGGACAATTCCAAACACTTCAGGGATTCATTAAGCCCACTGCCATGCACCACTGCACCACTGCCCTGCACCTCTGCCCTGTGCCACTGCCATGCACCCACTGCACCACTGCCCTGCACCTCTGCTATGCGCCACTGCCCTGCACTATGCCCCTGCTCACCTCGCCTACTCCCGCACACTGCCTCTGCACACAACACTGATCCCCCCCTTTATTGCTGGAAGGTCTTCACCCTAAAGACTCTTTGCAACCTTCTAAGGCCAGCGCTTACAGTGCCGTTCTGCCGGGCTAACAATTTCACCTTTGACGTATCACCGTCAAACTGTCGGTCGCTGAAAAATCATATATAGAATACTCAACCGTCGCAACCGTCTTCCTCTTCTACTTATAAGCGCATGCGGCGGGCGGCGGCAATACATTTGTTTTTGCCGCGATGTCGCGTTGCCGTCACGGCATATATATAGATCGGGTCGCGTTAAAGTTTTTCGAGTGTCATTCACAGCCAACTGTTGATGCATTGTAATATGATAATTCAAGTAGTATGGGTGTTCATTTTGAATCCGCTCCGCCCCTCTAGGCACTAGCTGTTGCGGCCCCCCTACTACGCCGCACCTCTCCTACAACTCGCCGCCCCCATCCTTCTGAGCCCGCAAAGTGTCAAAATGACGACCTCGACTCACGTTTTGGCCATTTGGACCGCGACCTCGTGATGTAAATTTTGGGCGGCTCGATCAGCGCGTTGCCCATTGGCAACCGAGGGACGCCGTGACGTCGCTGCGGTTGCAGCGAAGATGGAAGGGAATTCTGGAGGGGATCGAGAGAGGCAGGCCCCCACACTTGCCCCTACCCGCTATCACCACTTTTTCTTCCCCTCCTTTTCCCACTTCTTTCCCTCATTCCTTCCACCTTATCTTCCCTTCACACTTCTGGCTTGCGGTGGTTGCAACAGATAAAATGACCCCATTGGGTCACGATTGGCACGAGAAGGGGGGGGGGAAGAAGAAAAAAAAAAGAATTGGGGCGGACATTTTGCCTCCCCCCACAAGGTTGCCGCCCAGGCCCGGGCCTAAGAGAAATCCGCTACTGGTAGCGAAGTCCTGCAACATTGTCTGCCACTCATCGATAAATATCCCTGCTCCTTTGGAGTGTGCATGCTGAGTGTGCATGCTGGAGTGTGCATGCTGAATGGGCATTGCTGATGTGGCCAGCTGAGTGTGCATGCTGAGTGTGCATCTGAGTGTGCATGACTGAGTGTGCATTCTGATGGGTGCATGCTGAGGTTACATGCCGGTACAGATGACCGCGACAGTCACACACAAGAATAATGGGGCCGTTTCTAGGTCCACTGATTTACAGATGTTCACACAGGTCCTGGGACATGGGAAACACACACGTTCTGCTTCATGGTTCCCAGGCCCTGAAAACTGTGGATGCGATTAGTCCACACACCCGTGTGATATCTTCTTGTATTTAATGTGCTTTTCTGTGTTTGACAGTGAGTTTCCTACAAAAAATGTAGCTGTTTAAATAAAAATGGACCGGATTGTAAATGTTTTTATGGACCTTTCTATAGAACAGGAATGTTAAGGAAATGGGGGTTTAAAAATGTTTATTTTTTTATTATAGTACAGTACTATCAGCTATGTTCATGGTGCAAAGGTGCGCACAATATACGGTACTCAAAAATTACCACCTTCCTTTTTAGTATATGGTACATACTAGGCAGATGGTGCCCAACCCAGTCCTCAAGGGCACCAACAGGTCACGTTTTCAGGATATCCCTGCTTCAGCACAGGTGGTTTAGTTGTTGACAGAGACCTGTGCTGAAGCAGGGGGATCCTGAAAACCTGACCTGTTCGGCGGCCCTTGAGCTGGAGTTGGGCACATCTCGCTAGGTGCATCATGAATCATGGGAATTGGAAAAACTGGTTATTTGGCATTGATGTGATGAAATCCTGCGCACTTGTAAAGCCGGGGCCTATATACATTTGCTTTGTAGGTGCGCAGAATTGCTTGTCGAACAGAAATACCAGAAGAAATCAAACAAAAGATATGTTTGCCTGCTGAAATTTGGTTTACCTGTCGTCAACTGCAGGCCTATGGAGGAACAGACTAACCAATCAGCGGCAGCCGCCGTACCCTGACCTTATGATGGTTATATTAGAAACTTTTTTCTTTATGCATATCAACCAATCCAGGGCTGCAAAAACAACAGTAAATTACAGCGGAACACAAACTGCAGCGGCTTTTTCAACTCCAGCCCGCAACACCCACCCCACCCCCCCCCCTCCCCCCCCTGCCCAATCAGTCAGGTTTTGAGGATATCACCGCTTCAGCACAGGTGGCTCAAGTGACTGAGCTACAGATTGAGCCCACTGGCTGAAGCAGGGATATCCTGAAAAAAAAAAACCCTGACTGAGTTTTATACTTTGTTTGAACTGTTAGTAAAATGTAGGAAGTAGTAATACAATACGTCTACCAATATGATCGTTTTCTACAGCTTCTTAAGGTACGTTTGACCTACACACCTGATATTTGGTTGGAAAATGTTTTTGCACCGGGAAGACACAAGTTATCTATGCTCAAAAAAGTGTTTACTTTTGTTGACAACATGGTCAATGATATATTTATCATAATTAGATATGAGACGATATAGTCTATATATTCCTATTATGAAGTCCACGTTATCCACATATGTAATATGTTGTACAATGTGACCGTACATGAACCGTGCGTAAACTGTTCCTTCCTCTGCTGAAGAAATACTCGACAACCCATTTGTAAAGTGCCCCCGAGACCCAACATTCATCCTGAACTCCTCTCCTAACCTCTGTACAGATCCTATGCACTGCAATTACGCAGGAAACACAGCCCCCAGTACAAAGTTCCACTAACTCTGTACCAGATTATGAAATGAAATACCACGAAGGAAAACGAACTCTAATAACCTCCCCATTTGGCTAAACCGATGTAGTGCAAGACAATCAACAGCCGGAAACACCTGAAAATGACAAAGAAAGGAAGGAGGCTTCGAGCAGGGCACCTTCCCCCGCCCCTTCCCCCCGCAGCTTTATTACATCTTATAAATCTCATTTGTACAGTTTAGATGAAACAACTCCACGCTTGCACAGCGTAAGAGGCACTCACCCTAAAACCTAGTACAACATAAAACATTACACCCGATTGTAACACCTTGAACAGATAAAACCTCTCACAAGGAATTTGATACGCCCGTGTTACAATGACTTTTTTCCCCCCCTCCCCCCCCCCATCATCCTCCCTCCCCACCTTTCCCCCTCCCCCCCCCCCACCCCCCCCTCCCCCTCTTTCCTTCCCCCTTTCCCCCCCCTTACTTCTCCCCTTCCCCTTTCCCCCTTTCCTCCCTTTTTTTTCTTTTTTTTGTTCTCTCCCCCCCCCCCCCCCCCTTTTCCTTTTCCCCTCTTTCCCCCCCCCCCTTTCCCCCCCCCCCCTCCCCCTCCCCCCCCCCCCTTCTGCCCAAACCCGCCAGTAACCTCCCACTAGTCTCACCGATCACGCTTTATTCGCACTGCAATACCGCAGTAACATCCCATAACCTCCCGTACAGATTATTGCCACGCAATCCCGGCAAAGTAACCGCCACTACTTCCCGTTACCAGATTATGCCAATTGCATTCACGCATCAGCTTACGCCAGTACACGTAGTAACCTACCACCTCAACCCCCTACCTATAGACTTATGCAACCCTGATACTCCGCAGTAACCTCCCAATAACCTCCGTAACATAGATTATGCCACCCAAGTGCCACCAATACCGCTTAGTGTACCAACTCCCCCTCCCCTCCACTCGAACCTCACCGTAAGATTATTGCCATCTCGGCAATACAGCATGGCGTAACCTCCACTAACCGCCTGTACAAGATTATTGCAATGCAATCCCCGCACGTAACCTAACTAACTTACAGTACAATTATTGCCACCTGCAATCCCGCCCGATAAACTCCCACTAACACCTCCAGGACAGATTTCATTGCACCGCAATCCAGCCGTCGAAACTCCACTCACATCCTTACCAGATGATTGCACTGCAATCAAGCTCAGTTAACTCAATAACCTCCGGTACAGCATTATTGACACTGCAATCACCCGCCGTCGTAACCTCCACTACACCTACCTGTAAAGACTACTTGGCACTGCAACCAGCCGTAAACATTCACTAACCTCCTGTACAGATTACTTGCACCTGCAATCACCCGCCCCGTAACCTCCACTAACTCTTCCTGTATCCGATTATTGCAACCTGCAACCCCTCCCGCAAGTCGCTAACCTCCAATTAACAATCCCTGTACAGCTTAGTGACACGTGGCAATCTCGCGCACGTAACCTCCAATAACTCACTCCTTGTAAAGATTATTGGCACGGCCAAATCCGCCAGTTAAACCCTCAACTAACATCACGTAGATTATTGCACTGCCCCAATTACCGCCGTAATCCCCTCCACTAAACTTCCCGTACAGATATTGCAACTGCAATCCACGACCCGTAAACCTCCACCTACACATCATGTACAGACTTATTACACTGCACTCCTGCCAGTAACCTCCACTAACTCCTGTACAGCATATTCACCTGCAACTCCTCGCCGGTTTAACCTCATACACCATCCCTGTATACCAGACTTTATTGCCACTGAATCACGCCCTAGTAACCCGCCTGTCAGCATTATTCACTGCACTTCCCGCCTCGTAATCACTAGTCCACACCCATCCCACTAACCTCCCCCCCGTACAGACTTATTGACCACTGCACAATCTCGCCGTCAACTTCCACTAAACCTCCCGTACCAGATTTATTGCACTGCAATCTAGCCGTAACACCTCCACCTAACCTTCATCCTGTAACCAGATTAGTGGCACTGCAATCCGCAGTTTAAACCATCCACTAACCCTACGTGATACAGATATTGCACGCGCACAATTTCCCGCCGTAAACTTCCACTAACCTCAATTTTAATACGATTATGCACTTGCCAATCAGCCCCTAGTCACCCTTAGTCCCCCCCCCCAGTAACCTCCGTACAGATTATTGCAGCACATCACCCGCCGTAACATCCACCAACCTACCCGTACAGATTTGGCACTGCACCATCCCGTCCCGTAAGTCCAATGTAGGCATTAACTCCACCCTACCTCCCCTGTACCAGATATTGCCACTGCAATCCGCAGAAACTCCACCACCTCCTGTACATGAGTACCTGCACTGCCAACATCCCGCCCCAGCAACCCTCCAGCCTACAAGACTCTATTGCACACTTGCATCCGCCCCCCTCCAGTAACCTCTCGTACAGAATATTGCACTGCACAATCCCGCACGTTAACACATCCACCTAACCTCTCAGTACAGCTTATCTGCCAACTTGCAATCCCCGCCCAGTACCCCCCAGTAACCTCACACTAACATCCTGTACAGATGAGTCGCACTGCCCCATCCCGCTAGTAACCTCACTAACCTCCTCCGATAAAAGATCGCTTATGAACTGCAATCCCACGCAAGTAACCTCCCCTATACTCCCGTCACAGCACTTATGCACTGCCAATCCGAACGCTAACCGCCCTCCACCACTCACAACATCCTCCCCTTCTTATGCCCCCCCACCCTCCCCCAACCCCCACCCCCACACCCCCCCACCAAAACTAATGTTAAGATTCTGCACTGCAATCCCGCAGGGAACACTCCAATAACCCCTACCCGTACATCCGATTACGTGCACTGCCACATACCCGCACAGTAACCACTCACAAAACCCTCTCCGTACAGTAGTATGCCACCCTCGCCATTATCCCCCCCCCCCCGCAGTAACCTCCTAACCTCAACGTAAGATTATTCCGAACCCTGCAACCCGAAGATCCCAGTAGTAAACTCCATAACCTCCATACCCACCGATTATTGCAATGACCAATCCAGCAGTAGTAGTAACCCTCCCAGACCTCACGTGACAGATTATGCATGCCAATCCACGCAGCTAGTAATGTAAACTCTCCACTAACTCTTAACTCCTGTACAGAATTTTTATCTGCACTGCAAATCCCCGCAGTAACCTCCCCCTAAACCTCCCGTACCAGATTATTGCACTGCAATTCCGCAGTATTTAGTCACCCCCACAACCCTCCCCGACAAGACACCCCATTGAAAACCTCGAAATTCCTCGCCAGTAACCCTCCACTAACCTCCCGTACAGATTATTGCACTGCAATCCCGCAGTAACCTCCACTAACCTCCCGTACAGATTATTGCACTGCAATTCCGCAGTAACCTCCACTCACTAGAATTGCAGTTAACGTGGGATCGTGTTCTGATGACCCGTATTATTCTTTTAATCTTGCTTAATATCCATTTTAAACAAGCAGTTGAGGCTGGCTGCAGTAATAATGAATTAACACGGAGTCTTACAGTTTTTTCCTACCTATTATAATTGTTTTACACTGCAATACAATCCACACAATGATAAGTAATTAGCTAAATTGCCGATCGATCCGTTCTCCTGTGATCGATTGGCGAAGATTCGGCTCGGGATTTCACTAAATGGCTGTCAGTGCAGCAGAAGAGGACCAAAGATGCAACGTTTTGTGGGGAAGATCATGTGACCAGGCAGTCACTAGATACAATTGGTGCACTGCTAGAGAGAGGGCGGGGCCTGTTTCAGAAGAGGAAGGGGATGTGACTTTGTAAAAGGTTGCTATAGAAACAAAAAAATGCTTGTTACATTATAATACATTAAAAATATCTTTTGGAGTGGTTTAAAAAAAAAAAACAACTGGCACAATGGAGCCTGTTCAATATACTGTAAATACGTCTTCCCCGTGCTGGTGAAGAGTTCAGCTCAATTCAAATTAATAGGACTATAATCTTCTCCAGCACGAGGCAGACAACTTCACAACATGTTGAATAGGGGTCTGTGATGGCTCAGTCAGGCTTTTCTGAACCTTATTGATTAGCCAGAAATAGATGCGACACGTTGCAAAGTGTTGCCATATGCTCTGACAGCAGATACAATGCATACATTATTTGAGTCTATTACCAGGGACGTTCCTGTTAAAACATATTTTCAGCATTTAACAGTAAATGACATCTATCGTTTAAAGACCTGCAACTAGATTACTCGCTTCCTAATAAAAATGGTCACCTTTGGGATGTTAGCTGTGAGAAGACAATTATATTATAAAGAACAATATTCATTCAGCACGTTATTTTAGCAGCATTTTATGTTAATGCGAGTGCCCTTCCCCGAGCAGCTGTGATGAACTATTTTCATGTGTATCCCTTTAAACCAAGCCTTGAGAGTAGGATTACTGTACACTAGGGTGGGCTCAAGCCCCCCCCCCCCCCACCCCAACAGGTCTGGTTTTCAGGATATCCCTGCTTCAGCACAGGTGGCTCAATCAAAGACAGCCTCTGATTGAGCTTCCTGTGCTGAAGCTGGGATATCTGAATAACTGACCTGTTGAGGGGTCTTTACGATTGGAGTTGAGTACCCCTGCTGTGCATAACTATTATGGTGAATGCTTTTACTGCAATGAACACAAATTGTGATCACTGTACAATCTCTTAATAGGGTTTCTAAACAAAGAAACTCTTAAAAATAATGAGCATAGTGTTCTTTTGTTTTCATTTACACATCATGCAATACTAATGTATTCAACAG
The DNA here is from genome assembly GCA_036426205.1 of Ascaphus truei. Lineage (NCBI taxonomy): Eukaryota > Metazoa > Chordata > Amphibia > Anura > Ascaphidae > Ascaphus > Ascaphus truei. Next base: position 3,725,696 of record CM071584.1, read on the forward strand.
ACGGCAAGCTGAATAATTCTTAGGAGCCAAAATGTCACTTATCTACTTCCAAAAAAAACAACACAAAGCACAGTCGGATTTCTCTGTAGTGCTATAGCATAAAATCGAAAGAACTGTAAAAGGTATACAATTATTTCTTTTTTTTTTTGCAATTGCACTTTAAATACATATTCAGAGAACATGGAACTCCTTCAGTGATAACATAGCAAAGTAAAAGCCAGTTTAAAACTGGTCATATAATTAGAATTTTGATTTTGACGTTCAACAGTATTGTCATTTCCAAAGATATCAAAGTAGCAGGGAACTAAACCATCTGAAGAAACATAAATTTAACTCATTTAGCGACAATAACAAGGGCACATAACAACCTGTAATTCTGTCATCCCATCTCCTAAAGCTACTGATATACTGTACTTAATTCCACATTCAAAGCAGCCGTCTGTCATCTGGCTTTTAATGCCACTGTCTTTGTACAAAATGTTGCTTGTTGAAGTCATCATGCAGATTTAAGTAACAGTTCCATCGTGTCCCAACCCTGAGGACATGACCGTTTTTTCTCTATGCACACTATATAATGATTTATACTTATCCTTGTGTGCTGTTTTTTTGTTGCTTTATTTTGCACTTTATTACACCTGGTGCACAAGGTGAATTTGTAAGACAGGGAACATATATTTTTTCGTATCTAATGCAAAAAAGGAACTGCACACACAAATGTTATAATGTATGGGGAGATTAATACTCTTAACACAGCGGTAGTATCCACTCGGTCTTATTTTTTCTTATCTACATTACAGTGGTAACTCCATTATTCCGATACCATGGCCCCATACACCCAAGATTCTTACTTATCTTTATTATTAAGCCCCACTCTGCTACCGGGGCGTGCAATGCATTGTTCTGTTGATCAGTGACTCTACTGGTGTGGTGACCCTCATATATTGCAGCTGAATTGGTCCTGGAGAAGGGTGTATTAGTTGGAGGTTGTGATCTCTTTCAGAGGAACCACATGGATGAAATGATAGTATTACAGAACTCACAGGCCGCGGCTGCACACGTTCCATTGTTAGTAAGGAAGCGCATGTTCGCGGGTCAGAAATAAAAGAACATCGCCGACGTTCGATTCTAATTACGAGCCGAGCAGTTTGAGACTTTGGCATTCGATGTGATCCCCGGGACAAACGTTCAAATCCGAACCAAGGCTCATTCTCAGATTATTTTTTAGTTAGTTTAGTATTTTAAACTATACTACAGGCATACCCCGGTTTAAGGACACTCGCTTTAAGTACACTCGTGAGTAAGGACATATCGCCCAATAGTCAAACGGCAGCTCACGCATGCGCCTGTCAGCACGTCCTGAACAGCAATACCGGCTCCCTACCTGTACCGAAGTTGTGCGCAAGCGGGGAGACTGTAGAGCCTGTTAAACATGCGTTATTTACATCAGTTCTGCACGTATATGACGATTGCAGTACAGTACATGCATCGATAAGTGGAAAAAATGTAGTGCTTCACTTTAAATACATTTTCGCTTTACATACATGCTCTGGACCCATTGCGTACGTTAATGCGGTGTATGCCTGTTTACTGTATATTTTTCTTCACTCATGCCCTGTGTGCTGGCTCTATGTATCTTCAGACCTTTGGTTTGAGTAATGTGTTGTCATATTTTGAGATTGCTATACGTGCACATGCTTATTACCAATTTTGTTTATATATATATATATATATAATCCAATGCAGCCGGCACTCCATATGCAAGTAAATAAGTTTTGGTGCTTATCCCATAAAGCAATAACAGACCATACAATACCAGTTGCAACACGACATCAAGGGACAGCACGCAGGTAAGTAAATCATAAATTTTCTATATTTGATAGAAGACACAAAAACTGACGTTTCGGTCCCCCAGTGGGACCTTTCTCAAGGTGGTGCGTGGCACCTTGAGAAAGGTCCCACTGGGGGACCGAAACGTCGGTTTATGTGTCTTTTTCAATACAAAAACTTGTGATCAAACTTACCAGAGTGCTGTCTCCTGATCTCGTGCTTCAAACGGTATGGTATGGTGTATGTATATGTATAATATATAAATATATATAAAACAAAAGACAGGGGTGCCCAATGCTACATCCAATTGACAAAACATATAAAGTTTAAATACTTCAATAATAATATTTACTTGGTTATTTAGTTAAACCCTTTGGCCATTACATTCCCCGGGCGAAGCCGGGCACAAAAGCTAATATATATATATATATATATATATATATATATATGTAGTTATTTTTGTCACAGTATGCACCCAGGCAGCTAGCTAATTTCAGTGGCATGCCAATACACCAGGAGTAGCCAATTCTAGTCCTCAAGGGCCACCAACATGTCAGGATTTCAGGACACCCCTGCTTCAGCACAGGGTGCAGTCGTTGACTGAGCCACATGTACTGAAGCAGGGATATCCTCAACTTTGTGTGTGTTAAAATACCACTTGAGTGTAGGTAGGTAAACCGCAGTTAATACAATTGGCCTCAGACAACTAGTCATACCAGAAAAAGAAAGCCAGAATGGCGCACTGAGTGACTATTGATTTTTATTCAAACCCTTAGGGTATAACATATATGTAAAAATACAGTAAGTGGCTAAAACCACTATTAATAAACACAACATACAATAAAGTAAAGCTAACGACTGGACATTGACTAAACTTAAACTAACAATAGTGCTTTAACACATGCAGTAGGGGAACGGAGAGCTCCAGGTGTCAGCTACATGCAGGAACAGGAGGGTCCGGGCCAAATTTTCTCACTTGCACAGCAGGGACACCCTCGCTCTCACGGACGCTAACCGGAAAATCTGCAGATCCACGGAGCAGCCTCACGTGACCGCTACGCGTTTCGCACGTAGTGCTTCGTCAGGAGAACACGCGATGGCGCTGCCCGTCTAATGCCAATTGTATTAACTGCGATTTACCTACCTACACTTGTGAGTGGTAATTTAACCTTTATCTCCCGCCGTACCATTTATTATTGAATTACCGTACACTATGGGGCATGCGCTTGCTTTTTGTTTGACATATTTTCTTGGAATTGATTATTTCTTCAACTAGCAGCTGAGACTCCAGGGATTTATACGCTCCATCTGTCCTAAATCCTTTTTAAACACCTCTCGGAAGTTACATTTCATGGAGTTTTATTTTGTTTATATGTTTTGGTATTTGTGAATCTTTTAGCGCTGATCATATTGATTTAAATTGAATTAAATATATATATATATATACACACACACACACACACATTTTTTTGAAGGGCTTGGAAGTTTGTTTTTTTAAATTAATGGTTTGAAAAAAATAAACCAAACCAAAAAAAAAAAAAAGGGTATTTTCATTCATTTTTTGTAACCCTATGAATTTTGACAAAAAACAAAACAAAACTGTTTTACAACAAAAACACCAGTGACCGTGAGACAGCCCCGGGAGAGGGGTGACAGCCCGGGGAGACGGTGAGAGGAGACAGCCCCCGGAGCGGGGGGACCGTAAGAGGAGACAGCCCCAGGAGAGGGGAGACAGCACCAGGAGAGGGGAGACGGTGAGAGAAGACAGCCCCGGGAGAGGGGAGACAGACCCGGGAGAGGGGATACGGTGAGAGAAGACAGCCCCGGGAGAGGGAAGACAGCCCCGGGAGAGGGAAGACAGCCCCAGGAGAGATGAGACAGCCCCGGGAGAGGGAAGACAGCCCCGGGAGAGGTGAGACAGCCCCAGGAGAGGGGAGACAGCCCCGGGAGATACAGCAGCTTTGCCCTCCTTCAGCACTGATCTGCGCACGCGCGGCCTGGCCTCGTGCGCGCCTCCGCCCGTGTGTGTGTGTGTGACTGTGTGTGTGTGAGTGAGTGAAGAGACTGTGAACGCGCGCAGAGAGAAAGAGCGACAAGTAACCGGCAAGCTCCGCAGACCCGAGGCAGCCATGTCGGGCCGGTCGGTCAGAGCCGAGACCAGAAGCCGGGCGAAAGATGACATCAAACGGGTTATGGCCGCCATCGAAAAAGTACGGAAATGGTAAGAAAAAAAACAAACAAAAGGCGGCGGGCAGCAGAATGGAGGTGTGTGTGTGTGGGGGGTGGACTTGAAACCGGCGCTGCCGAGGTCACCTGATCCCCTCCTCAGTCCCAACGTTCTAACCCGTTGGCACAGGTGTATGTGTGTGGCGCGCGCGCCCCCCTTTTCCCGCGCTCTAGCCTAGACCGGCGCGAGGCAGCCCCCAGCGCGGGGCCGGACCCAGCAGCCATTTCGGCGGCGGCCGCCGGGAGGAGGATGTGAGGGGGCCGAGCTGAGCGCCTCTGTGCCGCTGCGGTGACTCAGGGCCTGGTCACTTCCCCCGCTGCCGCCGCCGCCGCTCCTCCTCACACTGAGAGTGCGCTTATTTATATTATTATTATTGTTGTATAGTGAGGGGTGTTTTTTAAATTTAGCGCTTTGGCCCAGGCCGCTCCGTGTTGTCTCCTCCTCCTTGTCCTTTCTCTCTGATAAAGAAAGATGGGGCTGGAGGAAGGAGGAGGGAATGCTGCTGCTGCTGGGTGGCTGAGCTGAACACAGGGACCACTCATAAAGAAAAAGACCCTCCTTATTTTGTAGGGACCCCCCCCCCCCCCAACGTGTTACATCATCTAAACAACGGCAAATGTGGAGCAAAATAACTGCACCTTGTTATGCATCAAAGGAAAAAATCTCCTTTAAAGTGCAGCAATAGGATTTGTTTTAGTGCATACATGTGGTGTAGGTTCTTCTTTTTGTTGCCCCCATCTCTGTGCCACTTTTGCCCTGATAGATACCCCGTTATCTCAAAGGGGGGCGTCTATACAAAGCTGATGCAAAAATCATCGGGATTTATGAAATCGTACAAATCCTGTTAAATTTTTTTTTTTTTTTGCAGCTCAGCCGTGAAGAGAACGTGGTTAATAAAGTGGTTTATAAAAGTAATGCGCCGGCGTTTTGGAAACAGTAGCACATTTTTATTTGATTAATGTAATATTAAATATAGTATATAGATAATATATAGATAGATATATATCTATATATATTATATATATATATATATATATTATATTATATTACATTAATTAGGCCTACATGATTAGTTTTCCTTCTTGCTCGGAGAATTTAGTAAATAATGCCCAGAATCTTAAAAGTTGAGTTTTAATAGAATAGGGGATAAAACACATTAAAGGCAATGGAAACTTTTACTTTAATACATTTAGTGCTGCTTTTATAGACTTTTTTTTTATAAGTGATGTGGTCATTAAAAAAAAAATAGCTGTTGTCATAATCCGGCTGCAAAATGGTGCAAGAACTGAATCAGATTTATTGAAGATGATAAAATAACTGAAACCAATACACTGTTTATTTAATGTATTTAGGGGGCTTTTTTGTGCTTTTACCAATCCCAAATGCCTTTAAGAGGGCTATGTTTTTATTTACGTCGTCTTTGGTATATTAAAAAAACGGTTTGTTATTGGATATTTCGTTATTTCCCCCCCCCCCCCTAAGAAAATAGGCTTTAATAAATAGACTCCCAAATCTCTAGTAATTGGTTATCATCACATGTTCTTAACCCATTTCCTGCCTGATGAGTCTGTAACTTATTGCAAACCCTTTAATTGTTTGCCCTTATAGCAGCAAAGGTATTAACAATGCAGTGTTTTTCTTAACCATTAATTAATAAAGGAAACCCATGTAGCTGAAAAATGTTTTTGTTCTCCTTCCTTCTACATGAGGCCACATCCACACTTACCATGGCCTGCGCAGTGCAAACAAGATACGACCCTCTATGGGGCCTGCCCCAGTCACTGCCTGCGCGCGCCTGCAGAAAGCGCGATGCGCGACCACCTTTTGATCCACAAGAAATTTGTCTTTTGGAGCAGCGGGCTACGTCACGGCGGTTCAGCCTATGAGGGTGAACCAGCCGTGTGACATCATGGCAGCGCCCCTGCCATGGCGCCCCCATCCCCCAGTTGTGATCTCCCGCGCGTGTGCACGGAGTGACTGGGGCCGTAGCCTAAGCATCAAATCCATGACTGATTTATCAGATCTCTAAAAATATTTACAAATTACTCCACGTGGTCATGCTACTTAAACATGTAGTCATATCCTAGTTGAAGGTGTTTCTATGTAGGTTGTGCTATTTCTTCTGAAGGATTTCTGTATGACTCTTCTAGTAGTAACCCCTTCCCTGCCAGCGGCGTCAGACTCTCATTGCTTTGCAGAGTTCCCTGGCAGTCAAGGTACCCTACAAAAAAATGTCCATCCCTTTTATCAAGAATGTCCATCCACTTGTAATTTTCAGTTTTCTTTTTCTCCCATAGGGAGTAATGGTGTTACTGTGTATTGATTAAATCCATGCTACGTAATTTGTAGGAAGACATTTAAAAAAATAAGAGGATGGGTGTATTTTAGCGCCTTGATTTCTTGTGGTCCTGTTGGAGGGATGCAGTTATCTGTGTGAATATCATCTAATTTGTTATAAACATGATTTATTCATATTAGTTCAAGCTCTATATATCAAGTGGAAAAAAGGAGTAGTTTGCATGTTGGAGTGGAATTGACACTGAGGGGTATTTAATATTGTGTCTTGGTATCAGTGTATTTAGCCTCATTCTCACCCCATATGTTCATAGGAGTTAGGGACACACATGATATTATATCCGAAAACACTGCCCCGTCTATAACTACTTTCAGTATCTCTGCCATAAGCAAATTTAAACACCAAACATTAATTACTAAAATCAAAAGATACTTGTACCGGTGCTCCTTGGTCGTGGTAAGACTTGCTGCCCGAAGAGCCCTTCTTTTCTATGCATTGTATCTCTGCCTAACATGTGCATCAGCTGTAGTAAGCTTGAATAACAAATTCCTACACATCAAAGATCTCTCTTATTTACTGTGATACAGGCTCCTCCTTGTAGGTCAGTGAAACTCTGTTTTAATAGGATATTTCTAAAGAGATGTGAAGGATGCAGAGCTGCATATGACTTGTGAACCTGCCTCTTGTCAATTATCCTCCCAACACTCACTGAGAGAGACAAGTGTTCTTAGGATATTGAGCGCTTCATTCTAGCCAGTAAATTGTTTTGGCTATGACCCGAAACATTACAGCACTGACATCCTAATGTGTGTGCACAGACTATAATAGCAGGCTTCATTTTCCGCTGTTTAAGTGCCTATAGCTAAACAGTAATTTTTGGTAATACCGGTTGCTTGATTGAAGGTATGACCATGAAGCTCTGAAGTGGCTATTGTTTGCGATCATGCTATTTAAGATTGGCCCGATATATCTCGTTCTACTAATCGCTGTATTTTGTAGCAACCATAAAATAAAAGTGCTCCGATGTTACAGCTTCTCTATCTTGTTTAACTGCTGCAGTGCGTTGCAGCTCCCTCTGACATGGAAGGACATTATGGGGTTTTCCATCATTTAGAATATGGTCAATGGCTATTCCATTTTGAGATTAAAAAGCTTTAATTCCACGTACATGAACCATTTTTCCAAACCTTACCAATCTCTATATACCTTAAATATACTTGACTGATGAAGCCCCCACTGAAGAAACTGTCAGGACTATGGTAAGGTATAGAAGAGCACCAGTAACTGAAATAGTTATTGTAAATCGAGGTGCTCTGAGGAATGACCATATTTAATTAGTCTCCACTGACACATTGGTGAGACTTCTCCCATATAGTAGTAATCCGGCACACAATATTTTAGGTTTTAGATTAAGACAAAGTTCAAGTTCTTCTTTCTAGTTTGGTTCAAACCACACTCAGAAAAGGGCTTTACAACTCATACTTTTGGGCTATGCACATGCTATGTATATGATTATCCTGTGCTGTTTACTCAACTATGCAGGTATGAAATTACATGGCAATTTATTGTAATGAAGCCTACCAATAAACATATATGTAAAAAATAAAAAAAAACTGAACTCCAAACATCACAGCACCAAATATGACCCGGTATAAGATGTGGTAGCTTTTGTTGCAGACGCCTACCAAAGTAAAATACTACAGGATTGCAGTGTTTACAAAGAAGCCGTGATCAGGGGGCTGTTTAAGAATAACATTTTCTTAGCACCGGCAGTGGATGTTGTTGTGTATAGAAATTTACAGGCAAATTCACACCCTGCTCCAAAGAGCTCCCAACCCAATTTTTGTTGCCAGAGGCAAGGGGAGAGGTTAGGTGATTTCCTAGGAGTTTTCACAGGGCTTCTCTATGGTACAGTACAGCTGCGTCCATGGTATGGCAGACCGCGCGTCCTCACGCTGAGCGAACAGATTGCCTTAAGGCAGTGTTCGTGTCTATGTGGCGTGCGGGAACGTTCCCGCGGGAGGGGGCGCACGTTGCACAAGAAATCAGTTGAAACTGATTTCTGGCGCGACAGGCCGGTCATGTCAGCGGTTCGCACAATGAGGGCGAACCAGCTCCGTAATGTCACTGGAGCACCCCTCGACACGCCCACGGGCGGCTCGCGTACCATGGCCAGGGAAAGCACCCGCTTTCCCTCAGCCTCCGCGCGCCTCCGCACGGCTGAAATTACCATGGACGCAGCCTATGAGTGCAGCTACTAAGCAGCGTAGTTCACCTGGTACATTCTCCGTTTGCACAGATCTGTATAAAAGCAAATAGGTCAGTGATAACTGCATGTAGCATAAAAAGCTTATCAAAATCACCAAAACGACATTTTCATGTGTATAAAGTGTAACTGATTGCATTGCTGGCTCATGAAAATGTCCCAGCTGAGACTTTAGTAGGTACATGACCTGGATAAAAGAGAGAAAGGAAACGAAATGGAAATGTGTAAAAAGAAAAAGTTCCTCGGTAATAAGTGAAAGAGTTCCTAGAAGCAAAATACTGATTTAGCTGTAACTCTGCTGATCTTCCAAGCGATTGGCAGGGCAGCCATCGTATGTTGTCCTCCATTTTTAAATACTGGAGTCTTGTGCTAAAGCATTTTAAACAACTGATTTTGTTTTTCCAATTGAGAATTGTTAAATGTAACTTTTTTATTTTACGGGCACTCTGTGCATATGTGTGCATATATCTCTTTGTTCTTTATCATCCCAGGTTTAGCTGTTCAAATAGTTTTATGTAACAGGCTACACCTTTCCAGGTATGCCTATAAAGCGAGGAGGCCAAAGGCAGCACAGTCGGTGTGATCTTTTACATGTCTATGCTGTAAACCTGAAATCCCAAGAGGCTTCAGAAATATTAACTTTCCCTTTTTTCTGATACTTATCTGTGAAATCCGCTAGCAATTCTTAGTTTCAGGGGGAAAACATTTTTGTGAAGTAGCTGTTGTGCAGCCTCTTAAAGAAAGACACCATTGTGAATTTGCTCAGAGACTCCTATTAACTCGTTCAAATATAAACCCCAAATAGTCCCTTAAGCTGTACTTTGTTGTATATTCCATTTAATTTGTAGTTGTGATCTTTGGAAATATGCTTTGAAAAGCTTTTTTTGTGTGTGCAAAAATGAGCTATATGACCCGTCGGTACTGGGTGTAATATAAAATAGGTGTAATCCTGACAAATAGCAATTCGCTTCCGATACCGTAATCCCATTAGGTTAATATGCCAAAAATGTTTATGCCTGTAAGGAAACCTATGATATATTCTGTAAGTGTTGTACAGCTTTGTAGCTATTACACCTTGTAGTAATATGCTCTATTCCTAACGGATTGTTTTTCCTTATTCTGTAATATTTTGCTTTTCATTGTAGGCTACAATGCTGTTTTATTCCAAACAGCTGACATGTTTACATGACACCAAGAAGTGCCTCTTCTCCCCCCCACCCCTCATCCCAAAACAAAAAAAACCTTTCACTGTAAAATCCCAAAAGAATAATACTAATATCTAGAAAGGGCACCACCATCGTTACAATCACTTAATTTAATATCACATCACGTTTCGAACTGGGACTCTGGGAGAAAGCAAAAAGATGCTGCGAAGCATCACCAAACGTAATGAAAAGAGAGAGGGTGACTTACATGAAAAAACTCCAATTCATTTAAAAACGGAGGTAAAACAATTCCACGGGCATGTTTCACGCTGAGCGCTTTATCTGATAAAGGTTTTAAATGTGGAATTGTTTTACCTCCGTTTTTAACATGCATTGGAGTTTTTTCATGTAAGTCACCCTCTCTCTTTTCATTACGCTTGGTGGTGCTTCGCAGCATCTTGTTGCTTTCTCCCAGTGTTGCAGGTTTTTTTTGCGGATTTGCACGCCAGATGAACCATGCAAGTGACTGAAGATATTTATTTATTCGTTCAAAGAATCCTCAATACAGCAGCACGTCAGTCTCTTTTTGAGTATTTACTCATTATAATGGGCTAAGTTTGCAGACTATTGGAGTTTTGGAGGAAATCTTGTATGTCATTTTCTGTGCCTGGCTACTGTATATTCTCATAGAGGAAAAGCCAGGTAGGCGTCATCCTCATTTAATAACTAGCTCAAAAATGTATATGTGGTTTATGGACACTTTGCAAGGGTACATCTGCTTATAATAAGAGATCAACACAAGGGAAGAAACATAACCTGCTTTTTGTGTGTTTTTTGCAACCTTTTGAGCCCCAGGTCCCTTTTTCAAGGCGTTCTATACATTTCGAACAGTGACTATTTATTTGTTTTTTCTTTAGATTTTAATTTGACTGCAGTGAGTTGTTTTTTTCCCATTTTGCTTATTTTTATAATTTTGCTTACTAATTTGTGAGTTTCTTCAGTATTCCTCCTTTGTTTATTTTGCTGCCTAGTTTACATTTGAACAAATTCTAGGTAAAAATAAATAAAGCCCTAAATACAGCTGTGTTTCCCAAACATACATTATGTTATCTGTTCATAAAAACTACCAATGCCCAGAGAGTGTGCGGGTACAAATATTAGGAATGGATTGAGGTGTCTAGGATTGTTTTTTCTTTGCCTTTTTGTCTGAAAGATACATACATTCTAGAAGGGCAATAGTGAGCGGTAATTTATATTACCGTGACAAAGTATAGATGTCTGTAAAGCCTTAAAAAAGGGTCCAGGTGCACAGTGCTATTATACAGACCAGGGTAAAGGAGGGGGGAGAAAGGGATTGGGATGGAGGGAACCCTCGCTACTGCCCGTGACTCAGGTGCTACGACCAGGGGAGATAGGCAACAACAAACAAGGAGAGAAAGAACCCCTATATTGGGAGCACTCAGCGGCTAATGATACTGATGTGAGAGTATATTATAAAACCTATTAAAGACACAATGTATTGTAGTGTAATGTGTGATGAATTGGGGTAAAAACAACTTTAATGGGAGAAATCCTCAAATAAAATAAATGTCCTTAATGAATGATCAATCCTAAATAAGCGGCGAATTAAAATATGATAAAGGTAGGGTGAGCCAATATAAAGTTATATAAAGGGAATATAAAGTTCTAGGCTATCTAGGTATCCTCCAATGTGGTAGGTAAGTATGTGCCAGGTAATAAAGGTAATTAAAGTACAATTGTAACATAACCATATATAATGTCACAAGTTGGGCTGCTGTAATCCAGTGCTGCGAGTCCAACAAGTTGGCAGGTATATAGTCACTGCCAAGGTGTTTCTGACAACGACTTTTAACAGTGCTATTAACAGAGAAAAAGTGTGGCGCTCAACACTAATGCAGTGAATGATTTAAATAAATCTTTTAAAGTGATTAAAAGTGCATTAATTATAAAACACACATATATCATAAGTATCTAAAATATAACAAACGTGATAATTGTGACAAATCACTAGAAAATATGTGAATATATGAACCCCAGTGTCAGTTATAGGTAGGTTCAGAGAAAAGTATGGTAAATATACTCCTCCACTCAGAACCCTGGAACATGATACATTTCAAATATCCTCCACAATCAGCGTCCCAAAAATCAGGGGAGCGGGGGACGTATCACCAACGGAGAAAGCGAACAAACCCGACATAGACCAGTATTGCAGAACACAGTAATCCTTCAGTCAATCAATAACCTCCAATGGTTATACTCGCGAATGGCAGGAAAATCAGGGGCATAGCCCAATCTGTGGCAAGCGTGGGTGGTGATAGACTCGGCACAGCAGAACTCAAGAGAAAAAGAAGGGAGACCCAAAATAGTGCAGATGGTACTATAAAAAAGTTTATAAGAGAACAAACCCCCCTTATGAATGCATGCTTACATAAGGGCAGTAAATAAGATCAATGTATGAAATTAGAGGTGCCGACGTGGTTCCCGGGAGCCGGGTGAGTGGTGTTGCGAATGATACAAGACACAAGAATGATAACGAGATATTTAGTATATTTGAGTCCTAAAAACTTTAACCTGCGGTGTCGGAGAGACCTGCAAAGAAATGTCACACATTCTTATCTAGTGCTGATTACATGGAACTAAGCATGGTCTTCCAACTGTGCTCAATTACTAAATACATTGGGACGAGTACACTGTGTAAATCAATGTCATTTTAATTTCCAGGGAAAAGAAATGGGTAACTGTTGGAGATACTTCCCTGAGGATCTACAAATGGGTACCTGTTACAGAGCCTAAGGTGGATGATGTAAGTGCAGGCTCAGGTTTATTTCAATCTCTCTTGTAACAGCAGGTTCTGCTGTGAGACTTCAAGCCCAGTCTGATATCTTGTTAACCCCTTCCAAGGCCCGAGTTGCTTACAACGCATTGCTGCGGCTGGAGTACAGCAGATTGCTGTATTATCGTGCTCTGTATTGATATATGTTAATGTAGAGGATCATCTCCAAATGCTGTGTATCCTAGTATGATATATGATGTTTCCTTTGTGGCCAGTGGTCACATCTGTATTTCATTGTACAGTACACATGTTTGCAGGTTAAAAAGGCTAAACATTTCACTGACACATCCTGAAATATTGACCTGGTGGGGTAGACCTGGGTGACCTTCATGAAAAGGTCTCAACCTGTAATCCATTAGCTGAGGATGGGTCTGCAGAGCAATAAGTTTAAGTCCTGTCTGGTAGCAAAGGATTGAAAAGCTTTATTCCTTTGAGCTATGGCAGAGGAAGCCAGAGCAAATGTTACACATTCCCCTCCATAAATCTATGTTGATTTTAATATGAATAACGGGTTGCTCTTTTGCAAACGCAAGACACTATTACCTTGTCATGGATACAGCCTTCTATTCTAAAATATTACCGAGTTGTTTACGTTCAAAAGTGTTATATAAGCAGCCAGATTGATTGATTAACCCTAACCCTTATGAGTAGAAAGCTTCTGCTGTTTGTAAATTAAGGACAAGCTAAATATTGTTCATACTTCTAATATCACAACAGTTTCTGCTAGCTGCTGTAAAAATCAGGAACCAAGCCCAATCCTGCTCTGGATTCTTGTCAATGTGGACTGATGTCAATATCGGAGTATATTGTATCTGCTCTGAAAATAGGTATTTAATAGACGTTATTAAAAAAATAAACCCATTTATTGCTGATTTCAGTCCTTCTAAAACAGGATTATTTTTTTTTAAATGCAGGCGGTATCAACCTGGTCATTTACTTTTGTACATTTCTTTTCCTTCAGATTGATTTTAAAGTGACAGATGAGAACTCTGGACTTCTGAGGCGGCCCAAACCCAGTGGAAAAGTCAGATTCTGCCTTTTCCTATCATCGTTTATTAAGCTGTTAAGGAATGGGGTTGATTTAAATGTACTAACAAACAAGCATGCCTTTTCAATCTTTCCTCTAACACGAGTTAGGCAGCAGGAGTCTGGTCCTAATTTATCGTTTTGATTGTAATGTAAGCTCAAGAAGCAGGGAGAATGTTTCACCATCCTTAGCACTGCCAATTCCTTGTCCAGTGAGAACTTCTTTTCTCTTTTTAAAATGCACATGGCACGTGTATTAGAAAAATATAACTGCATATGCACTCAAATGACTTCCAGACTCTGCATATATCACATTATATATGCTTCAAACATAAAAAGATCACAGAGCCAAAAGAAAATGTAGATACTTCAAAATATTTAATTTACAGCACTTTACACATAATTGAGCATGGCAACCAGTGCGTTTCTGTTATTGATCTACAGCTGATATATGGATAGTAGTTAAAAGGGCAAAAAGATTTAAAACGTTGGCGCCTCAAAAGGAACTTTCTAGTGTATAAAGCCGTATTAAACTGTATACTTTCAGACATTCAAAGACTCCTGTTGAATGCTGTGTAACCCAACCTGTAGTCAATTGAGAAACCCCTGTGAGTAATGGGAGCGGTCTGCTACAACATTGTTATTGTGCATTAGAAGGTCCACAGTAATATAGAGAGAGGGAGGCACGGTGTAACATCGCTGAGCTTTGAAGTGGGCTATCCTGATTTGAATGCAGTGTCGGCTCTGACCGTGCACAGTCACGTTATCTAGCTGTGCCTTGGGCGCAAGAGAACCAGTCCTTCGCTACGTACAAGCTCCCTTCCTGGCTACTTGATCCAGATCTCACCTGTGGCAGCAGGACTATTATACCGGGAGTGCTCCTAAAGCCTGGAAACTCTGAAATATGATGTACACTTTAGTGCTGTAAAGGAACAAATGATATTGATATAAGATCCACATTTCACATGGTAATACTATTCAGAAGAGGAGATACTCGACATGATTGTATCGTTCATTTACATGAGAATACTCCCCTCCACCCGGCCCCTAAACGAGCGTTTCACTTGTAAATAATTGATTTAGTTACCATTGTTTAATATAAGGTGACAGTTTGTTGGCGTTCCCGTAATCTTGGCTTCGTTGTTATAGATTATTTTCGAACTGGTTCCTGAGCTTACATTGGTCTCTGACGAGCCCCATGGATTTAGCAAAATGTCCCTTCTGGGATCTCTGACCACTTTTTAAGGCAATAATTATTTAGATGCAAATAATGCTACCCTATGTCATTCTGATCTGTCTGTATGCACTTGTTTGTCGCCTATGGAACAATATTAAAAGACCAGTTTGGTTCCATTAAAGAGCTGGTTGGACCAGTCTTTAAACTCTTTACTGGATTAAAGATGTGCAAGACATCGCTTTGCAGTTTGTGGCAGGTCCTTAAAATGACCCATTGTTTTATTAAGGACCTGCAACAAACTGCAGCGCAATGTCTTGCAGGCACTTAATCCAGTAAAGAGTTTAAAGACTGGTCCAACCAGACCTTTAATAGAAAGAACGTAACAGGAGCTCTTGTAATATTTCTTTTCGACGCATAGGACAGCAGGGAAAACGAGTAAATGGAAGGATGTTTTCTGTTTGTGCTGTGGTAGCATGGAATGCATCTAAATAGATTTACTGCGACTATATATTTACTCTACATTGGAATAGGTTTATGGTGCAAATTTGGGAGTGGGCTCTAGATCTAGATAAATGAACATTTAAAGGAGCAGTTCCTCCTTTATTTTTTAAAAAATTTTTTCTATTAGCCCAATTGTTTTAAGGCGAGGGGAGCAGGGGTCGTCCCCGTAGCCAAATGCCACTTTTCAGTTTTGGGGCGGCCTGGTTCCTGAGATCCTTACCAGTGAAGTTGTCATGTTGAAATCTCCCACAGGGCAAACAAAATGGCTGCCACATTGTGGATCAATAGGAAGCTGCAACATCATCGGTTGTGGCTTTCTAGTGGATGACCATTTAAATCTCCATTATAAAGCAGGAAGAGATGCCGGTAACTTCACTAGGAAATATCTTGGAGGGGTTGTGTGTGTCTTGGAGCTGGAAATAGGGCAGTTCTGCTCTAGAGGACCTTCTGATTCCAGTCCTGTACAACAACAAAAAAGAACTGTGTTTAATTGCAGTTTCCTGAACTCTTAATTGGTCCCTGTTTCTGGTAAATCTTGGTGGCATCAGATTTTTAAAAAAATATATATATAATGCACACTCCTTTTTATGTATTAGCTGGAACTTTATAGCCACTGAATATCAATGAAGTATTTCACATAACCGTGCATAAACAATGAATGCCGAACCACCAAGAAATACCGATCTAGGGCTGTGTACCTTTTTTAACCTTTCCCTTCCTGTCGTAGTGTATGTACCAGAAAACCACAATTTGATGGCACATTAATGTTTCCTTCTATGTTTGCTTCTTTCTTCCTAACACTTCTTGGCTTTGGGCTTCTGGTAAACTTTCCCTTTGGCTATTGTTGGGCTTTGCTTGTTTCCCTTCTGGGGAGGAAGTGCTGGTTGGTTAAATCGCTGAATCGTTTATTTGCAGAAGACCAAGAACAAAAAAAAGGCAAAGGATGAAAGGTGCGGCTCTGAGGTGACCACCCCAGAGAATAGCTCGTCCCCGGGAATGATGGATATGCACGGTGAGCACAGAAACATGCTCTGTCTCTACGTCTACAGGAGAAATGCAAACAGGCAGGCTTCATGTGCTGCTCTGTGTGGTTTTAGCTCGATGTCATGGTTGTAGAGGAATGTACATATTCCTTTAATAGAATAATGGGAAAGATCTTTATATATGTTGTATACAACCTTTCAAGGCCTGATGCGTCTGTATATGCCCTGTTCTCGGTGATGTGTCAAAAGCTTTTGTACAAACTATAAATATGCTGAACTTTCGCGATGATCCATTGAAAGGGATGACAGCCAGGGATATTAACGTAAAGTGACAGAGAAATCTGTAATTCAGCTTCTGGAATCGGGCACTATTCAATCTGTGACAGGTCTCCGGTAATATATTGAGATTCTGGCAATATGAGTTAATGCCACAAAATTGTTCCCGTAATACCTGAATTACGATGTGGCCTCTCTTTGTTGTAGATGATAACAGCAATCAGAGCTCCATAGCTGATGCCTCTCCAGTAAAGCAAGAGAACAGCAGTAATTGCAGCCCTGCCCCGGAGCAGAACTTATCCGCACAAACAGATGGCGCTGAACTTAAATCTGAAGAGGCTCATTCTAACGCAAATGAGCCACCCGATTCTGAAGGTGGGACCCCCTGATCTTTTCTATCTTCTGTTCTCCTGTTTAAACAAAGCACCGGTCTCTGTAACCGAGAGGCCTGTGGCATTTCTTTTCTGGTAGATAAAAGGTTGCCAAACCTGTCTTGAAAAGAGATGAAAATGAAGCAGTGTGATTTAAGATATTATTTTTAAATGTTAAATGCTTCAATGTCTCGTAATGTCCGTGATAACAATGCACGGCCTAAGCTTCGATGTGGCAACACAGGAGTTGTCTTGCAAGTATATCATGAATTTGCACATAAATATGTAACACCTTCGCTGTCATGTTAGCTGCTGTTTCAGAATCACAATGTACGGTGCATATTCTGTTCTATTCTATGAACCCCCAATAAAACCTACACTCACAATCACTGGCGTGTGTGTGTGTGCGCACACTGACTCACTCGCACGCACACACTGACTCGCACGCACACACTGGCTCCCTCATATCTCTGCTGTCAGCTCCGATTAGCCCCACCCCTCTCTTCTCGCTGAGCTGCGCAGTGACGCACTCTCGCTCTTCTCTCTCACTGAGCTGCGCAGTGACATGTTCGCTCTCTCACGGAGCTGCGCAGTGACATGTTCGCTCTCTCACGGACCTGCGCAGTGACACTCGCTCTCTCACGGAGCTGCGCAGTGACACTCGCTCTCTCACGGAGCTGCGCAGAGTGACATACTCCCGCTCTCTCACGGAGCTGCGCAGTGACATACTCTCGCTCTCTCACGGAGCTGCGCAGGGACTCGCTCTCTCACGGAGCTGCGCAGTGACATGCTCTCGCTCTCTCTCACGGAGCTGCGCAGTGACATACTCTCTCTCTCTCACGGAGCTGCGCAGTGACATACTCTCGCTCTCTCACAGAGCTGCGCAGTGACACTCGCTCTCTCACGGAGCTTCGCGGTGACATGCTCTCTCGCTCTCTCACGGAGCTGCGCAGTGACGCACTGTCGCTCTCTCATGGAGCTGCGCAGTGACACTCGCTGTCACGGAGCTGCGCAGTGACATGCTCTCGCTATCTCACTGATGCACTCTTTCACATCTCTGACTAGCCCCGCCCCCCGCCTTCACCTGCCTCTGCCCCCCCTCTTCTCACTGAGCTGCACAACCGTGACTTGACCTGTCAATCAGATAAGTCATCACTGCGCCCAGCACCAGGGGAACATTTTAGCCGGTTGCTCTGGATGTTTCCACCCCTGTTATAAAGTAGCTTTTCAAAGTCCCCTTTACTGAATCAATTAGATTTGTCTTCCAACCTTCTGTATATGTGCTTTTCCTTCTCTTTGCGAAAGTAATGCCTACACCATGCGGGCTGAAGGCCTGACGCTAACCGTGCATGTTGTGCTTTGAAACCCATCTATAGATACTTCAGGGCAGAATTCGCAGTCCTCAGTTGAAAGCTCATTGAACAGTTCAGAGAAAGCGGAAACGCAAACCTCTGGGGAAAAAGATGTAACTACAGAGACGTCCAAAAACTCTCAGGTAATACGCAACCAATCGGGGGCAATGTTTGGGCGCCTGCATGTCCTGTCTATTATATTGATCCAAAGTAAATT
The DNA here is from genome assembly GCA_036426205.1 of Ascaphus truei. Classification (NCBI taxonomy): domain Eukaryota; kingdom Metazoa; phylum Chordata; class Amphibia; order Anura; family Ascaphidae; genus Ascaphus; species Ascaphus truei. The sequence goes on from CM071584.1 coordinate 3,744,214, forward strand.
GAATGAAGTATTAATAGAAACCGGGTTTACCCCCGCAGAGGAAATTTATACTTACAAGTTGTTTTAGTCTCTTTGCCCACAACCTTTACACATGTAACTCCTTCTTGCATTAGGTCACTTTGGCCTTAAGTTCAACTGCAATCCCCCTACAGCAGGAGAGGCCAACGCCTCCAGTCGTCATGGACCACCAACAGGTCAGGTTTTCAAGATATCCGGCTTCAGCACAGGTGGTGCAATCATAATGACTGAGCCACCTGTACTGAAGCCAGGATGTCTTGAAAACCTGACCTGTTGGTGGCCTTTGACTCCAGTTACCTAATGACATACCTGGTACGGCATGGGCCATGTCATCCAAAAGCCCTAATACCTCATTGGGTACCTCCATCAGGCACGTCATAGGCACATGCTCAATATTTAGTGCTTGGGCGCGTGGTGATAGTTTCCGGAGCGGTCACAATGCAGAAGTAGACCCCCAGCAGTATATACAGATTCAGAACCGGCTCCACCTAGCGTTGGAACCCGTGCACTATTTTGACTTGCTGTGCAGCATGCATATTGCCTGTATTAACTTGTCCATCTCTCTCCTCCTCCCCCCTCCTCCCCATGCAGGACTCTGATGACGGAGCTCCCTCTTGCAAAAAGATAAAAGGAGACAGTTCTCAGCAAAACACTGAGGCCATCTAGACTATCCAGTTCAATTTCTCTCTTACTTTTATTTGGGGTCAGTTTACTGTAAGGTACATCGGTTATCTTAACTAATAGGACAGCCTTACTTAAAGCATCTTCTCTTGGATGAAAATAGAACTCTTTTTACGTTTTCAGCCTACAAAGCAAAAACCCAACAATGCCTGGAGAGGAGGCTGGGCTTCAGAGAAACTGACATGTTTTCTGTGAACACTCAGAATACCAGTGACAGTCTTTGAAGTGGTTGATGTAAACACTCAGGAGGGTCTACGCACTGTTTTCTGTAGTCCATTTTACATTTGTGTTGCTGCTGTATATGTATTTTGTTTTTGTTTCCACTTCTCTATTTAACTTGTAAGGTATTTAAAGACGGTACAGGTCCGGTTTAGCCTCCGTGTGAATTTCCATTGTTCTGCTTTGGCTTTTGTGCCTTTGTGTTTTGAAACCGTTTTGAATTTCCGCTTCTCTCACAGACCTACTCACAATGCCATGCGGATGAATTGATTAAATTACAGTCCAATGTGTGTAGCAAAGTTAGAAATGTAGAAAGCCATTTTCACATCTGGGGTAAAGCGTCCGCATATTTATTTCTCTCTGAAGGTATTCACACAAATAACTCATTCAAAACTATGATCTGAGTCAATTCATTCCAAAATTGTATTCATAAACAAGCAGATTATTTTAACCTCTATCATACATTACGGAATATTAATTATATGAGCAAACCTAGTTCATTTCCTATCCTTTTACTTACAGGCAGCTAAAAAATATATTTTGTACAATGCATTGCAGGCCCTTCAGGTCCTTATGGGCTTGTAGATTCTGTAGACGATTGAGGATTCTCCGTTTGTGTGTGTTGTGTTCTGTACCAAGATCAAGTTTTTAGTAAAGCAGTATCATGTTCGGTAATAAAATGCTGCTTTTTTTTAAATGACATTTCTCACATTCTTTTCTTGATGGATCAATTGTTTGGGGAGTTTTTTCCCCAGTCTGATTTTTTTTTTTTTTAAATATATCCTTTGTAAGGGATGGGGGTACGGGGACTGTTGCTTAGGAGAAAAGAACAGATGTCTGGGTACAAGCAATACCTTTTATTGGCTACATTATTTCTGTGACATGGTCGTTGGTGGAAGTGTTAGTTTTTAATACAGCGGCTTTTTTCACTTCCATGCAGTCACTTTATTGCTCTCTGTTTAGCCACCATTATCAAATGGTAGACATGCAGAACAGAACACCTTACATGTGCTGCCAGGATTCAACCCCAAGCATGGCTGCAAGAGTGGTTCTGAACTGCTCTTTGGAATTAAAAAGGTGCTATAGTAAGAAATATAATGTATATAGATGTAAGTGTATATTTGAAGACTTGACAACTTATCTCCAATCTATTAGCCAATAAAGATGTCTACCAAAACAATAGCTTTTTTTTACCGTTTATATTATTTGTAGAAATTCTACAATTAAGGGCATTTTATCCCATTTACTGCACAGGCAACATATCGGTTGCTATAAGTTATAGCATTGTATGCATTTCCTAAGTCCGTATAAAGTGAATTTCCCCTTTTAACTCCAGTCTTGAACATTAGTTTGCATGCCAAGTTATCGTTTCCTTTTCCTAAATTCTCCATACGTGAAAATGGCTTTGTCTACTCCGAGGGTGGGCAACGCCAGCCCTCGAGGGCCACGCACAGGTCATGTTTTCAGGATATCCCTGCTTCAGCACAGGTGGCTCAATCAGAATGACTGACATTTTGTGCTGAAGCAGGGATATCCTTAATACCTGACCTGTTGAGGACTGGAGTTGGCCGCCCCTGGTCTACTCGCTCACCTGTTCTTGAAAACCAGACACTTTCTTGGGGACCACCTTAAAAAGCACACACTGCTCACTAGGAAAAGGTGATAAACTGAAACCTTTCCTTCCTACTTGCCTCAAAACTAGCTGAATAAGTTGTAACCGCCGCTAGTCCCCCCGGGTTTCAATGTGAAAGAAAAAGCGCATTGGGTTTCCAACGCAAAGTAGCAGAATAACATGAAAAAATGTGCTTGTGTCATAGTTCAAAAAAATCCTAATCTTCAACGGGGCCATTCCTTTAATGCCCAAACATTAGTGATGGATGATGCTGGGATCACTTTTAGCCCAGGTTTTATTTTTTTTTAAATTTTATTATTATTATTATTATACATTTCAGGCTGTTTCATGGCATGGGACGCTGTATTGTACGAAAAGTAATGTTCTCACCATTGTGTGTCCTGAAGGGAAATATGTTGCAGCTGTGTTACTTCATAAACAGACCTGCGGAGGTTTTAAATAAATGGTCAGGATGGGAAAAAAATTAAGAGAAAAAGGAAAATCCATGTATATGTAATTTTTTTCTTCTTCCGGAAAACAGGAGTGGGGCTGCAGCTTTTTATGTCGCCTAATTGCATTTTACAATGATTTACATCGACGTGGCAAACGCAATGAACGCTAAAATGTATTTTGTGCATTATTGTGCCATTTCTACCAACCGCTGTATAATTTCCGCTTCTGGATATTTTGGCGTCTTTGTTGTAGGAGATGGCAACGCATTGCAGAATAATGTTGTATGTCAGTGGGTGGCCAACCCCGTTCCTCAAGAGCCACCAACAGGTCAGGTTTTCAGGATATCCCTGCTTCAGCAATGAGCCACCTGTGCTGAAGCAGGGATATCCTGAAAACCCGACCCTATTCGTAGCCCTTGAGTACTGGAGTGGGCCACCCCTGTTGTAAGGTCTCTGGCATCTGGGGTCAAGAACAATTCGTGTTAGAAGGCAAACATCTCCCAACCCTTTCGCCCCCCCCCCCCCCATGTGCGCATTGCATTATAAAATGTATACTGAGTATCTCAACACATTTAGCCACCCTGCACTTTATCGATAGTAACATATTTTTCTATTCTCCATATTAGAGGACAATAAGGGGCCAGGCAACTGTGATCAACAGCTGTAATAGTGGGAGAAAATATTTATGTTCAGGGTGGCTGTGTAAGTAGAAATTGTAGAGCGCTGGAAGCATATAATTATATTCAGTATCGTTTTATATGGCATAATGCTACTTTTCTATGGGGTCTTAAACTTGAATTGCTGTTTTTAAACCCCCCCCCCCCCCCCGGTTGCAGAGGGCATCTCGGTGCATTTCAGGGTTCATCTAGCAGCCATGGGGTTAACTGTTTTTGAACACGTTTTAAAGCATTTAATTTGCCTGTTTTTTATTCTAGACGTTGACTCTCTTACCCGTGCCCTTACGCTGCTGAGCAATGTTTTTTTCGGTCGTACTAGTAGCCGGTTAGAAAAGTATTCTACAGCATCATGAATATACCTCAAACGCAAATGTAAACTTTAGTGATGTTGATTAGAAGTTGAACTAAAATGGCTCCATTTATTGTTTCTGATTTGAATTGTTATAAGTACTGTGGCTGTGAAAACTTGGAATTTAAAAAAAAAAAAATCTTTAGCTGGTCTTTTTATTCCATTCACTTCCACGCACACAAATAATAATTTAGATTGTCTTTGATTGGACCAACTTTCAGTGTCAGTTGTCACCTAAAGAGGCCGCTAGATAGAAGACTTATAAATAAATAGTACAGTATAGACCAACATAACGTTGGTCTTGCACAACATCCAATTATGATTTTTAGGAGTCTGAAAGCCGAAGGCAAATGGTAGTCATTTCAATGCTTTCATGTTACCTAAACATTACATCGTTATTTCTAGTTTGTCGTGAGAAAATCAAGTACATCACTTAAAAGGAATGCAAACCGGTTTCATTTCTTTAAACCTTTTTAGGAATTCAAATATTCTCCAACCTTCTAATGTGGAGACTTAAACAAATGGTGAGAGAGGCTGCCACTCGCTTATCAACAATGGGAGAGAGAAATATAAAATAGCAATTCAGATAGTTGACATGTAGCAGTTTCTTGCTTCCTGAAGAAGACCAACATAAATTGAGGCATACGTTTTAACAGAAGTTTCTAAAAACCTAATCAGTTATTAATGAAGAAGCCCAGTACGTCTAAAAATGTGTATTTCTATCTTGAACTGATTCTAAAATGCAGAAACTTAATAACGGGCCAATAACCAATATGCGGTGAAGCCATTGTTATCGTGCTGGGAAAATGTACCCCGTTAAAATGAACTTATTTAATCTAGGCCAACGAGAACGTTTTCACTCAATTATGAAACGTACAAAAACAATTAAATAATAACTTTGGTACATAGAGTAATAAATTACTGGAGTGTTTTAGCCTCAAGATAAACTAGAAGGCATATTGGAAAATAATTGTGGGCTTCAGGATTTTCAGACAGAGTACCGGAGCAGAAATGGTCGTTATTGTATTCGTTATACATATATAGTTAACCATTTATTAAAAAACAAACTGCTTTCAATCCATTGGAGGCTTAAAGTAAAGGTTTTAGCATTCCACAGAGTGCTGGCACTTACAAGGCTTCATAATGATAATAGTGGAAATTACACAGTGGTTTGAGGCAATACTATAATAAGATACACAGTGTCTGGTCCTGGAACCGGTTTCAGATTTGTTAAAACACTAGTAGCTGTAACACTTTGTTTTTTTATATATATATATTCTTTTTTTCGCCTTACATATTTCATGTGTTCTCTTTTTTTTAAGAAACTTATTTATTCCATTAGTAGTTATGGTTTGTACAATGTACAATGATTCCTTTTCAAAATAAAACAATCACACCATTGTTTTGTGGCTTGTTGTTTTTTTTAGGGGGTGGATGTTGATATTTATTAATATTTACAGGGGAGCACTAGTTAACCGTTTTGCTCTTGCAGACCCCTGCTACGCTTTGCCCTGCAGACCCCTGCTACGCATTGTTCTGCAGACCCCTGCTACACATTGTTCTGCAGACCCCCTGCTACGCTTTGCCCTGCAGACCCCCTGCTACACTTTGCCCTGCAGACCTGTGCTACGCATTGTTCTGCAGACCCCCTGCTACACATTGTTCTGCAGACCCCCTGCTACACATTGCCCTGCAGAACCCTGCTACGCTTTGCCCTGCAGTCCCCCTGCTACGCTTTGCCCTGCAGACCCCCTGCTACGCTTTGCCCTGCAGACCCCCTGCTACGCTTTGCCCTGCAGACCCCCTGCTCGCTTTTCCCTGCAACCCTGCTACGTTTGCCCTGCAGACCCCTGCTACTGCTTTGCCCTGCAGACCCCCTGCTACACTTTGCCCTGCAGACCCCCTGCTACGCTTTGCCCTGCAGACCCCCTGCTACGCTTTGCCCTGCAGACCCCCTGCTACGCATTGCTCTGCAGACCCCTGCTACGCTTTGCCCTGCAGACCCCCTGCTACGCTTTGCCCTGCAGACCCCCTGCTAAGCTTTGCCCTGCAGACCCCCTGCTACGCTTTGCCCAGCAGACCCCTGCTACACATTCCTTTATTTTTTGCTAAGCCCATTGGGGGTGCATTTAAAGGTGCAATCCCACATATTAGGCCAGTAGAATTTAGTAGGGGCCTCTGAATGGGGGAGTGTTTGTCAATCAAGTGTCTCTCCCCCTCTCCCCCCCCCCTATTTGGCCAAGATATTACCATTGCCAATATTTACGCCCCAGATTAAAGTAGTAAGCACTTGGTGGAGTCCTTGGGCTGTGCGGCCAAATGCATTGTAATAGTAGGGAGACCTCAACTTGACTCAACCCTAGCCTTGATCGCTCAAACCCCCGGGTTGTTGACTCGATGAACCGGAGGCGCTGCGACAGGAAATCTCTTCTCTCGGGTCGGAAGGCGCTACATATAGTAGATACGTGGCGAGAACACAATCCAAACGCTTAAGAACTTCTCCTTTTATTCTGCCCCTCACCAATCCTACTCAAGGATTGATTATATTTTTGTATCAGCTGCTATTTTGATTAAGATCACATCAACCAAAATACACGATATAACTTGGTCTGACCATGCACCGATAATAATAATAATTGTTCTTGTATAGCGCTGCTAGTTTTTACGTAGCGCTTCACTGAGACATTTTGCAGACACAGTCCCTGCCCCGTAGAGCTTACAATCTGTTTTTGTTGCCTGAGGCACAGGGAGATAACGTGACTTGCCCAAGGTCACAAGGAGCCGACACCAGGAATTCAAACTCGGTGACAGTCAGTGTCTTTACTCACTGAGCCACTCCTCCCGATAGGATTATACTGCTCACAGTTACACCTGGCCAGGAGAGTGGGGCATTGGAGACTCAATGAGGGCTTGAATGAAGTCCCAGAGATCCAGCAGCGGCGGAAGAGCTGACGTTTTCCTTTGACACGAATGTTGGTTCTGTCACCTTGCAGATGACCCTCTGCGAAGCTCACAAAGCGACTATCTGAGGTCGTCTTATAGGTTTGGTGGCAGGTAGGAAAAGAGCAGAAAAAATGTCTAACCTTAAAGCTAAGATACACTCCCTCCCTTTACAACATAAGAGGGATTGCTCGGCCTCGGACCTCCAGAGTTTGTATGAGACCAAAGTGGAGCTTAACCTCTGTTTCACCTCCCAGGTGGAACAGTCACTTAAATTAACGCGCAAGTTTTCTTTGAGAAAGCCAATAAGGCAGATTTGATGCTAGCGGCCAAACTGCGAAACGAACACTTTAGCTGCAGCATTCATGCGATCAGGCAGAAATCAGGCGATTTGACTTCTAACCTCTATAGCTCGTGAGTTCCACCATTTTTTATGTAAAGCTATACAATGGAAGAAGGTCTCTCAAAGTGCTCAGATGACAAGGAACATATCCACTTTGCTAGACTCTGCTCAGCTACCAGTACTCGGCCAATTAGACAAAGTAGGTCTGAGTAAAAAAAAATATCGCAGGAGGAGTTAATGCTCACCACAAAATCTAAAGGCGTCAAAAGCCCCCGGCCCAGATAGGTTTTCGAACCTGTATTACAAAAAAATTGCTGACAATTTGGCTCCACATCTCTTGAAGATGTAAAATGCGATTCTGGCAGGCGCGTCGTTCCCCCTCCCCCCCTCCCCACCCCAGTATGCTGGAAGCATCTATATCTTTAATCCCCAAGGAGAGGAAGGACCCGACCTGCTGTTCCAGTTACAGACCCATTTTTCTGATAAACGTGAATATCAAAATCTTCTCATTCCAGTCAATAGATTAAACCCTATTCTCCCATCCTTAATTGACTCTTATCAGGTGGGATTTGTCCTAGGTAGACGGGCTACGGACAACACCAGATGAATAATTGACCCTAGTGGCAGTAGCAAAACAAGATCCCCTCGTTGTTACTAAGCCTTGATACCAAGAAGGCATTTGATAGGGTGGACTGGGTTTATATGAGAACGACCCTCCAGGCTTTTGATTTTGGCGGCTGTTGTTTGAAAGCAATACTCTCCCTTTATGAGAACCCAAATGCCAAAGTAACATGCCAGGAATTTTCCTCAGACAAATTCGCTATTCGCAACAGAACTAGGCAAGGGTGTCCGTTGTCTCCGCTAATATTTGCATTATGTGTCGAGCCCCTGGTCGCAAACATTAGGAGGAGCCCCGATATAACAGGAATCAAGGTAGGGGATAACTCTTACAAATTAGAATTGTTTGCGGACGATGTCATCCTATCTCTCGCTAGACCTATAACCTCACTGCCTAACCTTTTCTCTGTCTTGGCTAACTTCCACAAAATATCGGGGTTTATAACTAATAACTCCAAATCTGAAGCTTTGAACATCAATCTAGAAAAGGACTTGGTGAAATTGTTGCCTATAAATTTTGAATCCAGATGGCTGTCGCAGGCCATCAAATATTCAGGAGTGTTTATCACCAGGGATTTTGATTCCATCTATAAAGCGAATGATCATCAAATGAGTAGAACACTCCGAGAGGATTTACTGGCCTGGAATAAGGCCCAGATTTCATGGATTGGGAGGATTCAGTCTGTTGAGATGAACCGCCTTCCCCGTTTACTATATTTTAAACATTCCCTATACCCGTAACGTTAAGACATCAGGGACATCCAGTCATGTATCTCTAGATTTATCTGGAATAAAAGAGGCCCAGGATTAGTACAATTATTCTAAACATCCCTACACGAGCCGGAGGCTTAGCTCTGCCCTGTCTCCTGGGGTATTACGAGAAGAATCTGAATCTGAGAAGATGGATGGAGTTTGAGGCATTGCTGGTTTCCCTTGTCGATCTAGGAGAATTGTTGTGGCTTCCCCGCCCAGCGGTGGATTTCCAGATCCACCGTCCCTAGGCACTTGAATACAAAGAAAACAAAAGCGCAGACGCACATCGTGAAGTATGTAAAGTATATATGTATATATTATAAGGGTAAAATATCTGCGTACATCAATTCAAAAGGTTAACAGGATTTCATGTACAAGACATGAGTTACCAGACGTCGCACAGCCACCGCCAGACCTCAGGAGTTCTCCTTCACTGCCTCCAAGACGCACTGCCACGACACTTGGGGAAAAGGCCTCCACTTTAGTCCTGTTTATATGAAGATAACCTTTGCGGGTCAGGGCCGTCGAGAACCACCGTTTCTTCTGGCTTGCCGCCGAATAGGACACCCTCAGGAGTCGGAGCTGTTTGGTTAGGCACCAGGTAAGTTCGTCACATGTCCCGTGTGACTATCACGACCGGCCGCAAAGAAAGGATGGCCGCAAAGTGTGATATTTACGTCACTCCAGCAATGCCGGGTATAACAGGTTGCGAAAGAGTCCAATGCTAGATACAGCACACAGATTGTGAAGATATTGATATTAAGAGCAATAAAATCTATCCAACGCGTTTCGAAGCGTAAGCTTCTTCATCAGGGATAATTTGATAATGAATTTAGAACATATAAATACCCTATGTCCACAGCTGATAGGTCAAACACGGGAGCACATAAATCAATCAGATTAACACTACACAACATCCCACATGTGTGGGTATATTGAGGTCATTAGTAACCTTCAAGTAGCCTTCAAATTTGAGTAGGAAAAAATAAATGTTAAAAATTCAGATTTGGGTACAAAAGGTATCAATTATCCAGATGGGCCCCTTAAACATGTCACTGGAATGAGTTCACTTTGGTCCTATACGGCGGGGGGTGGGGACATTCTGTAAGTGGGGCGCCACGATTACAGAGGCCCCGCGATCTTCCCCACAACATTTAAATTGATTGCCGTGGCAGAGCGCTTGGACTTCTTATTGCCTCTTACCTGCTCTCCTGACGCGCGTTGCCATGAAAATGTGACGTTGCAACGTCACAGAGAAAGATGCCAGGGGGCGCGACATAAAAAGTTTGCGCGCCCCTGCTATAAGGGACAGCCCCTGCTATAAGGGACAGCCCCTGCTATAAGTGACAGCCCCACTTGTAATAATTCCATGTAGCAGTGGTGTGTGTTTATGATAATGCCCACTAGGTGGAGACACATAATGAAAGCATTCTTTCCATGCAGGAAACTCCATGAACTATTCATGGAACAGCCAGTGTTTATGCGACTAATGCTATAGGCATGTCACATTACACAAATGAAAGAATTCACAGCACTGTTATTGCCACATAGCAAAAACTCCCAAAGTAAATGAGACTTAGTAACAGCCTCACCGTAACATTTTAATGATCACCCCCTTTTGATTGTGGGCATGTCCTGCAATGCATTCTTTTCCCAGCGGAATCTGCAAGCTGGGCTGTAAATTTGGGGGTCGCACCCCGCTGCTGCATCACACAAAGTATACATATTTGTTGTGGAAGAATTTCCACAGTTCTTACCCTACTAGGGGTGCCAGGCGGCTTCTCCAAAAATACTGGACACAATGGTGAAAGGTGCAACGCGTTGGACACACACACACACACACACCTCACCTCTCCATGTTGTTTCCGCTTCTCCTTGGCCCCACCCCCAGGCTCTTGCCACCTCCTCCTGATTGGCTGCTGCTGGGTAATGCAGCCAATCAGGATGGAGGAAGCTGCCCAGCCCCCTGCTCCCTCCTCCCGCTGCCCCCCAAGCCGATCAGGTCACTATGTCCAGAGAGGTAATACCGGTATACACATACATGTCCAGAGAGGTAATACCAGTATACACATACATGCAGAGAGGTAATACCGGTATACATATACACGCCCAGAGAGGTAATACCGGTATACACACACATGCAGATAGGTAATACCGGTATACACATACATGTCCGAGAGTAATACTGCGGTATAAACCATAATGCAGATAGGTATAACCGGTATACACATACATTTCCGAAGAGGAATACCGGTATACAACATGCAGATAGTAATACCGTATACACATACATGTCCAGAGGGTAATACCAGTTAACACATACATGCAGATAGTTATATACCGGTATACACATACAACAGCCGCCCAGAGAGGTATAATACCGGTATACACATACATGTCCAGAGAGGTAATACCGGTATCCATACATGCAGATAGTTAATACCGGTAATACATATACAACAAACGCCCAGAGAGGTAATACCGTATAACACATACATGTCCAGAGAGGTAATACCAGATACACATATCTGCAGATAGTTAATACCGTTATAACATATACACGCCCAGAGAGGTAATACCGGTATACACATACATGTTCCAGAAGGTAATACCGTATACACCCACACTGCAGATAGGTAATACCGTATATCCACATACATGTCCAGAGAGGTATCCGGTATACACATACATGTCCAGAGAGGTAATACCGGTATACACATACATGTCCATAGAAGTAATACTGGTATACACATACATGCAGATAGGTAATACCGGACACATACACATGTCTAGTATTAGCTCTAATTTTTTTACTGGACAGTGTCCAAATACAGGACAGTCCGGTTCAATACTGGACACCTGGCAACCCAACGCCCAACTTCTTTTGTGGTAAGTTCATATTTAGACTTAAATGTACAGGAAAAGTGCTAATCCACACTTGTTTTCTTTTGTTGTTTTTGTATCAAATAATTATGCTGCCATCACTCACCAGAGATGGAATGGATAATTAGTAATGACTAAATAAAGCATATTCCTGGTGTTTTGTGTCACACTTTTTGTTCTCACCAGAACTTGTGTACCTGGTTGTAGGCAGTAACCATTCTCACACGAATGAGAACCTTTTGGGGTCATACTAGTAGTTTTCGTAGTACTGCAGTTATTTATTACTTGCGACACCCTGTGAATGCTCATTTGACTGTCATTTCCCAGAATCCTTTGCTGCAGTGGAAGCACAGTATGCTATAGCAGGGATGCGCAAACTTACGTGCATGCGCCCTCCTGTATCCTCTCCCCTCCGGCTCGCGCCCCCCCCTCCCTGCACGGCTCCGGCGTCCCGGCAACGTGACGACACATACCCCGCGGCGTCATTTGACGCCGGTTGCCATGGAGACGTGTCGCTGGATCTCCAGGTAAGTGAAAAGTTGCAGAGGCCTCGCGCGACCCCCTGCATTTATTTTAAATGCCTTTGGGGAAGCGTGAGGCCTCTGTAACAGCCGCGCCCCCCCCCCCCCATAAAATCTCGTACCCCCCTGGGAGGCGCAACACCCCCACTTTGCGCACCCCTGTGCTATAGGATCTGTGGATCTGCCTCCCGACATGAATGTGCTCATAGTTTTTTATTTATTTATTATCATAAATAAGATTAGAATTATATGGGACACAAAGACACATTTATGTTTCAATAGAAACATTTATCACGGGAAATAAGTGAAAGAAAAGTGACTTCGAGTGTGAATGAACCTTGCTAAGAGAGTAATGACATTGAGTGGTTTAAAGACAAAAAAAAAAATAGAAATACAAAAATTCTCTCATCTACGAATGACCTAAATTGCTAAGAATATACAATGTGTTCAATGGCTGTAAACAAGTGTACAATAAACAAGGGACAACAGAGGAAAGAGGGAGAGGTACTTGATACAATTTGGGAAGAGATTTGTTGAGTAGCTCAAGGTTTTGGCAGCCGTCTTGGCCTCGGAGAAAAGTAGATGCATGTCATGATACCTTTCAGTGGCGGTTTTCATAGGTTAAGTTCTTGATAGAGCTTCAAAACCTCATAGGTTTCTTTTTCCAGTGTACTGAACTTCGAATGAGAGAAAGAGGGATGGGTTGGAAAGGTACCGTTAAAATGGGTATCAAATCACAATTTTACAGTGCCACATACGTCATTAAATGGTAACTTTAGACCACTAAAAAAGGGCGTGAGGCCACAGTGTTAGATTAAAGAAGGGGGGCAAATATTATGCAACGCTGCTAGTTTTCTCATTAATACTCGGAGAGAACCGTTCAAGCAGAATTAATATTTGAACAGAAGTTTATCATTTAACTTTGTCTCTAAGATACACTCAGATAATATAACTAACCCAAGGTCACCTAGAGCCTGCTGAGGTCTCTCCAGTTTCTCACTGTCTCCCAAGGCCATGCTTTTCTATTTGTTAGTAAAAGTGCCCCAAAACAGCCAGATAAAAGGTAATAACACAATCCCTGTTCTCACGTAGTAAAATGTAGGGGAAATGCTGCATGTAACTCCCTTCCCTCGCTTTGCTTGCTCTTCGGCAGAGGAAGGTTGAGCAATGGTTTCAACGCATATGCAGGTGGGAAACTGTTAAGGATAGAGTTCGGTATACAGGAATTCTTTTGACTCTATATAAAAATAAAGACTTATTACACAAATAGATTCTCTTGCCCATTTAGTGCAAAGGGGACCCGACTGAATTCTTCCAAATTAAATGGAATACGGTTACAAATAAAAGGCCCAGACAGCCTGAAATTGGGTTTGAGTGGAATCTGTTGTTTTCCCGGTCCATTTATTAATATACTAGCTGAAAGTACAATCATTTAAATTACTCTCTCTCCCCTCTCCCTTCACTCTCTCTATCTCCCCCTCCCTCACACCTGTCTTAGGCCGCACGTGTAGTGCCGCCGACGGCGCTGAAAGTTGTATTTCGCTTTGCGGCGGCGTCGCGGGTGACCAGGCCATTGATTGGTTTAGGGGCTGTCACATGCGGCGACAGCCCCTGAAAAATCAGATATTCCCGGCTTCAAAAAATCGCGTCGCCACGTCACGCTTACTGTAAGTGCACGCGGCCGCGATGCATGTTTTCGGGCGACGTCGCGTCGCCTGCACTATAAGCGCGGCCTTCCCTCTCCCCATACTGCCCTTTCCTCCTCCCTCTCCCCCCTCCCCATACTTCCCTCTCCCCCTCCCCTCTCCATCCTCCCAATTTTTTTAAATACTTCCTAGAATGAATAGACTTAACGTGTTGTGTACAAACACAGACACGTTGACCTGCTCGTTGCTCGTTGACCTCAGGAACCATCATGCACAATTTGGTTACGCTACCTTGAGGTGTCCAAATGCCTGGCGCACAGACAAACAACTTTCCAAAATATATAGTAGACATTGAACTTGCAAAAAGCGTATGAGCCACGTATCGCCTCTTCCTCGTTAATGGCTGCTCCTCAATGTAATAATATGTGTAATAGCTTTGCAAATGTGGAATGAGAAAAGCACAGCAACAGATATCAGTGCATATAGAACGCATTCTCCTTTCTTCAGGGCACGAGTACAACTATTGTAGCGGATGCAGCGGCGGCGGCGGCGACGTTGAACACCCGCCTCCCCACGGCACTTAGCTGTGGCAGACGCCTCTTTGCTGCTGCCCTCCTCCTCCTTTTGAATCTCCGCGTCAAATGACGCCGCGGACGTCACCAACATGACGTCGCACGGCGTCGCCATGGTAACGTGACATCATTTGACGCACGGAAGCAGCCGCCACATGTAAGGGCCTTCCCATTAGGCCCGATAGGCTTGAGAGCCCGGCAAATTTATATGGGAATGGGGGGGGAAGGGTGGACACACACGACATTTTTGCCGCCCTAGGCCGGGCCCAGCAGGAAATCTGCCACTAAGCGGATGGCTAAACAAGAAAGTCCTTTGAGTTGCTTCCCTATTACACAAGAAAACATACATGTAGGTGAAGTACAGTATGTGTTTATATAATCTCTATACCGGTTATATAGCTATAACACACACTGCTGCATGCTGTTTCCTCCTCTCCCTGAGGAAAAACATCTCTCTCTCCCTCCTTTCCCTCTCTCTCTCCTTTCCCTCTCTCTCCTTTCCCTTTCTTTCTTTTTCTCTCTCTCCTTTCCCTCCCCCTCTCTCTCCTTTCCCTCCCCCTCTCTCTCTCTCTCTCTCTCTCTCTCTCTCTCTCTCTCTCTCTCTCTCCTTTCTCCATCTAGTGGGCGTTGTCAGGGGCCGGTCCGCGTCCGAGCCAATCACCACCCACGCCCCGCCCCTCCGCCGGGCACCCCCGCTCCCCATTGGCCGTGCCCCTGGGTGCCGTCACACCCCCCGCCGGCCTTGCCTGCCTGCGCGGCTGGGGGGAGTCGGAGTGAGGAGACGGGCAGGCCGGACAGGCAGGCGGGCGGGGATGTCCCGGGGGCCGGAGCGGGGAGCAGGATGATGGCCGGAGCGCTGCCCCTGCAGCCGGACGATGACTCGGACACGGACGAGCCGCACGCGCCGCTGAGGCCGCCGCACGCGGCGCCGGACAGCGCCGGGCAGCAGATTATACACAGCGGCCACTTCATGGTGTCCTCCCCGCACCGCGAGCACGCGCCCAAGCAGGGCTATGACTTCGACACGGTGAACGCGCAGGCCTGCCAGACGTACAGCTTCGGCAAGGCCCGGGCCGGGCACCTGTCTATAGACGCGTCCCTCACCAAGCTGCTGGAGTGCATGACACTGGCATACAGGTATGTGTGTGTCACTGTGTCACTGTGTGTGTGTGTGTGTGTGTGTGTGTGTGTGTGTGTCACTGTGTGTGTGTGTGTGTCACTGTGTCACTGTGTCACTGTGTGCGCCCCTCACCAAGCTGCTGGAGTGCATGACACTGGCATACAGGTATGTGTGTGTCACTGTGTCACTGTGTGTGTGTGTGTCACTGTGTCACTGTGTGTGTCACTGTGTTACTGTGTGTGTGTGTGTGTGTCACTGTGTCACTGTGTGCGCCCCTCACCAAGCTGCTGGAGTGCATGACACTGGCATACAGGTATGTGTGTCACTGTGTCACTGTGTGCGTCCCTCACCAAGCTGCTGAAGTGCATGACACTGGCATACAGGTGTGTGTGTGTCTGTGTCTGTGTCACTGTGTCACTGTGTGTGTGTCCCTCACCAAGCTGCTGGAGTGCATGACACTGGCCTACAGGTATGTGTGTGTGTCACTGTGTTACTGTGTGCGCCCCTCACCAAGCTGCTGGAGTGCATGACACTGGCATACAGGTATGTGTGTCACTGTGTGCGTCCCCACTAAAGCTGTCTGGAGTGCATGACACTGCATTAAGGTATGTGTGTGTGTCACTGTGTGCGCCCCTCACCAAGCTGCTGGAGTGCGTGCCACAGGTACTGTGTGTGTCACTGTGTGTGTGTGCGCGTCCCTCACATCAGGGGACAATGAGTGTGGTATATCATATGTATACAGGAAGGCATGGTGTATGATATACAGCAGGGGGGGACAGCTCATTTGCAATGTTAACTTCAGACCCTTGTCTCCCCCACTGCGGATAAGGCCTGACCCGCTTGCCTACTGAACCGGTACGCTGCCACGAACGACGAGCCCTACATCAAGGCGCTCGGGCCCGCTTGAGCGACGGGGGACGGACCGCCAGCGCTGGGGCGAGATTGCTCCTGCTCTCCAAAGAATTGAGAGCAGCGACTCGCGAACGAGGATACGGCACGCCCCCCGGGGTTCAGCAAATGAGGGCGAAACCTGCGGGTGACGTCATGGGCCACGCCCCGTGGTTGCGCCGTTGCAGCGCAGTTACCGGGTCCTTAGCCTAAGTCTCCCAGGTATTGTGGTTACTTGCCCTCTTGCCCATGCGGCTCTAACACATGTTCTAATTTCCTCCCATCTTACTTTAGCCATGCTCTTGTTTTTTCTGTTCATTAGATATCCGATAGATAGTAGCAAGTACCACAGTACGGTACCGCCCCAGTACGGTACCGCCCCAGTACGGTACCACCCCAGTACGGTACCACCCCAGTACGGTACCACCCCAGTACGGTACCACCCCTGTACAACGATAGTCATTTCTTCTTGCGATTTGTCCGTCCCTCTGCCAATTTTAATGCCTTCACCCTACTGATCATGTCAGACTTTTGTTTTCCTTCCAAACCCATTCATTCTTTTCCCTGTCTCTTCGGTAATACTCGGCACACATCTTTGTGCTATCTGAAGCTTCTGCATTATCTTTGAATTTTGGGAAGGTTCCCTTTTGTTTCTTCCAAAGTCTCCCCCCCCATCCTATCTTCATTCTCCTACTGATTTTATTTAGATTGCTCCTCTCTGTTGACACTTGCCAGCCAAGGTCGATCTCGTCTTCGACTTCTAGTTCCGTTCCATCTATTTTGACCTTTGTAGAGTTGACGCTCTTGGTGAACATCACTTTGGTCTCGCCGAGATTCATCGCAAGGCTATTTTCTGTACTCGCTTTGTCGTGTTCTCCGATTCGTTGCTGGAGGCCTTCTGGATTTGTGGCAAAAATAATGTTTGCAAATTGTAGGCGACGCCAGTATTCGCTGTTGATTTTTTTTTTTTTTGGATTCTTTTGTTTTCCCAATTCAATGTCTTAAACAATTCATCAAGTGTTGCTGTGAAAAGCTTTGGTGACACGGCGTCTCCCTGCCGCACTCTTGCTGATCCTTATCTTGCTTGTCTTCGTGTAATGTGACATTCTCGTTAACGTTCCTTACAATATGAGTGTACGCTTCGTCAACATTTTGATTTTCTTAATGCATTAAAAGCAGCTCAGATACAGACACATGCTGTATTTGCAATCCACAAATTCTTCATTGAGTAGTAGCTCGTATTCATTGCTTTGAGAAATCCCTTCTTGTAAGACTTGGATGTGCTCCATTGTGTCAACTGCAGAATCTCGATGGTTCTCCTCTAGGTTGGGCAAAGTACAGGGTCTCTTGCAGCTGATGTAGTGAGTATGTTGGAAGTAGACTGATTTGGTCTTGAGGTCGTCTTTGTCTCCTTTCTTATGAACATGGAGAACTATGGCATTTGTCCAGTGTTCTGTTCCTGTTCTTCAAGAAACATTGTGACGAGTTTTGCAAGGATTTTTTCCGCTTCTTTTAAGCATTCAGTTGGAATCCCATTGTCCCCGGGGGGACTTTCCTATTCCTTATGGATCTTATTGCCTTTGCTTCTTGGTACATCATTGGTAGTATCTCCTCGCTCATCCTTTGCTGAATTATATCCTATGTTCTTAGACAAATCCTCGTCCCTTTTTAAATATTCGATGCACAGTTTAATTTTTTTTTATTGTTGATCCATCACCTTGTTTGAGTGCGATGATTTGGAAGATGCAAATCGTAGGTCACTGCTTCTTCTATAAACATTTATAGTTTTGTTTTTAGGCAAGTCTCATATTAAGTGCACATACATCATACAGAAATAATCAGTGACACCTTTCACACAGCTTCAATAATATACACCGGGTATATGAACCTTCTGTATAAATATATATGTTAGGGGCACAAACCTTCCACATATGTCAGCATACCCCATTTATCTGCTGTCCTCCCCGTCATCTATATGTTGTGGATATATGTTATGTACACTTGGACATTAGCCTCTGCTCCTATATATGAAACGGAGACACATGACTTCTATATGCACATACATCTTTCATATGTGTATGGATACATGGAAGACGGGCTCCTGTAGAGCTGAAGCATTGATCATTTTTGCAATAAACTTTGTTTCCAAGTCCTGAAGCGCCTGCTTCCATCTCTTCTGTATTCCAGTCCCTAGCGGTTTGCACCCAGGCAAGATACTACTTTCAGTGGTGTGTGTGTGTGTGTGTGTATACGCACACATACACCTCCAGTGACGGCAGATAAGAACCCCGTGACGCACCCCGTCGCCCATCTTCCTGCCTGCTGTAAAACCTCCGACCCTATCTGACCATTGGGGCTTTCAGTCGTATTTAGGATTATGCCTTGTGTCTATCCCAAGCATGTTTTGCATTTCCTTACTGTATTACCCCCTGCTGGGAGGCTATTCCACCCATCCACCACCATTTCTGTGAAGAAGTACCTCCTCACATCTCCCCCCCCCCCCCCCGAGGCTCCCAGCGTCCGAGAACGACCTCTTGTTCCACGCTCTTCTCTTTCTCTGACATATTTATTTATAAAAGGTGTTACCAGGCAGTAATACAGTGAGAGTTACCTCCTCGTTTTCACGTGTGTCCTGGGCACAGAGTTATAATGACAAATAATACATGGTTACAGATACATAGTTACATTAAATGAGCAGGTTGATGCTGCCGCCCTGCTGTCATGCATGTGACCGTTTCAATCCTATCCTCTCCCTTCTATCCTCTAAGCCAGCGGTGCGCAAACTGGGGGGGGCGCAAGATTCGCTGTGGGGCGCCCGGGGTTTACAGAGGCCCCGCGCGCTTTCCCGAAGGCACTTATATTAAGAGGTGAACGCCTCTGTAAACTGCACTTACCTTGCTTCTGTAGAAGCGTCGCCATGGCAACACAACATCAAATGACGCCGTGAGGTCATGTGACGTCACGTTGCCATGGCAATGTGACGTCATGACGCCGGAGGCAAGGTAAGAGGCGGGGGGCGCGCAGAGAGGGGAACAGCCGACAGGGGGGCGCAGGGAAAAAAGATTGCGCTTCCCAGCTCTCAACTGTATATATTAATGCGTCTGTCTGGCTGTCTGGCTGTCTGTCTGTGTGTGGCTGTCTGTCTGTGTGTGCCTGTTTGTCTGTCTGTGTGTGTGTCTATCTATCAGTGTGTACGCGTTGCCTGTAGCCTTCAGTTCCCAAACACTATCCCCGCTGCTGTACGCTAGCGGCTGTGTGATGCTGTCTCTGGATTTAGCACAAACAAGCAGCGTGTGCCAGGCATTTCTCTGCGGATTAGTGTGTTGCTGTCCTCTGAAATATGTCATCCAATATCTGTGTCTCTGTAACCTCTCTCCCGGCGGGCGGGCGGGGCAGGATACCCTCTCCTGAACAGGACGGCTCCCTCCCTGCGGTTTTGGGTGTTACGACCCTTTGAGGCTCTGTTATGAAGGAGGGAGGCCCGTCCTCTGAGCGTTTCCTGGGGGGAGGAGAGGAAACGTTATATTTTTTCCGGGAGAAAATACTGAAAGTTAACCCTCGATCCTCCAGCGGGATTGAAGGCGTTAATGATCAGTAACGAGGACATCTCGCATCTTGGCCAGACACTCGCCATTGATCGATCGCATGGTTTAGCCGGCAAAATGTGAGAGGGGGGAAGTATATACCGTTTTATTAATAAAATAAAAAAACAATTTTTAACAGAAATAGCGTTTCTCTATAATTTTTAACAGAAATATGCGCCCGGTGTTCTGAGAATTCGTGACCACCTCTTCTCCCGTTGCTGATCCGTAGCGCCTTTAATTTAACTCTCTCACGACGTTGCTGTCCCTTCCGGCAGTGAAAGGGTTAGCGTGAGAAGCCGCGTTACTGCAGGATATTGCGATTTCGCAGTCATGTGCAAATAAACCTGACCCACAAGTAAAAACACGAGGACCGCGTCCAGTCCATTCCCGAGACAAACGCCAACGGCCTTTTGTGTCGCTCAGAGCCGGAATCCCCCGAGAAGCTCGTGTTTAACCCCTAATGTCCGTATTTTGCCCTCTGAGCAAGTCCTGCTCTATTTAGTGTTTTAAAATTGTATTTTTTCCCCCAAATCTCTAGCATCTGGGATTACCATGGTAACTTTTATACTGCACTGGGCAGAACTCCATTTTAACCTCCCGGATACTTAATATTTCAAACGCTTCTATCTCCAGAGCGGAGCAACAGATTTAAACAATAAACCCAGCGTTGTAATGGAAGAAATCGTTTAATGGCGTCAAACTGGCCATCCGCACAGACCGCGGCTTTAATGCTGAGGCCGGGGTTTCGTTACAATAAATACGAAAACATTTTTTGCCTTCTGAGAGGGTGGAACCAAGTTTGTTAAGCGTGGCCAACTCCAGTCCTCAAGGGCCACCAACAGGTCAGGATATCGCTGCTTCAGCACAGGTGGTGCAGTCGAAGACTGAGCCTCTGATTGAGCCACCTGTGCTGAAGCAGGGATGTCCTTAAAACCTGACCTGTTGGTAGCCCTTGAGAACTGGAGTAGACCACTCGTGCACTCTGGTGATACTGTTTGGCATGTAATATAATAACGTACGAACGTTCCCCTGGGGGGTACCCAGCTAGGTTCACTTTGATATTAGACCGTCTAAATTTGGAGTAATTCTTCTCCGGCTCCCAAATCTGCAGGCGTTCCGTAACCCCATCAATGTATCCAGCAGCCGCCCCACACCCCATATCCTGTACTTTACCTGTTCTAGGGGGGGGGCTCTTTCTCTTCCAGGCCTTTGCTGATTTAGGGGAAAGGGAACGTCACAGCCCCCCCTGCATCATGTTATGGGGAACTTCACGTAGTCTTATGATTTTTGGGGCACGGTCACTATTTGGGGAGGTAGGAACCCTGCTGGTCACTCCCCCCTTGTGCACAACAGGGAATAATTCTTGCAGAAAGTTGATCAGTGGTTTCCAGCCTGATGAATCCCCCAACCCTCTCTAATAGCGCGCCTGAGATCAGATGCATTATAAGGAACCCCAACCCTCTCTAATAGCGCGTCTGAAATCAGATGCATTGTAAGGAACCCCAACCCTCTATTATAGAATAAATAACTAATACCAGACACATCTTCAATATTAGATTATCATATATATATATACCACAATTATTAAGGTTATGGTGGGTAAAAAAAGTGACAAAAACCCTCCACAGTAAAGCATATAGCAACTGTAAATATTACTGTATGCTAATCTTGACTGGCTAGTCTTAGACAGGTCTGCAACCCTGTCTTTCATATATATATATATATATAATTATTTTAACGTCTCTGTTAAGATCCTGGAATCTCTGTAAATCAGAATGGCTTACCCGAGGAAGGGAAAGAACCCTCGAAAGCTTGTCCTATAATATCAATTGTTAGTCCAAATAAGAAAAGGTATCGCCGAGTACTGAAGTACTCTGCATTTGGTACAATTTTCAAATGACCTGAAAATTGCAGGAATCCCTTTAGAGATGCCAGGGGAACCCCTGCTGAAAAACACTTGGGTAGGCGCCGCTTCAAGGAGGAGCAAGTACGATTGGTGGAGTATTTTTAACCCATTCTACTTAATTAATACAAAGTAGCTCTTTGTTACTCCCTCATATATATCCTCCCATCCCGCCTGGCCCAGCGCCCCTCCTAAATCCTTCCCCCAGCTTAATCTGAGTTTGTGTTTATTATGGGAATCGGTTTCTGATAATTATTTTCTACATTGTTGAGATCAAACTTTTGTGACGGTCACTACGGAGACGCCTGTCCGGATGCCATGACCTTTTGTGCAGGGGTCTTGGTCCCCAGGAAGTCCCTTAGCTGGAGAAATCTAAAAGGAAGCCGGAAGGTGCGACCCTAATTCTTCCGCCATCATGTCAAAGGATTCCATTCCGTTTTCCTCCCGTAGGTTGTGAACCCTGGCTATTCTCCCCCCTTCCCCCGAGTATTGTTAACCCTTTAGCACCAGAGGCACTGCCCCAATTCCATGAAAGCCCCTAACCTAAGGGTGGTCAAACTTCCTGCACTGCGCCCCCCCCTACCTGCTCTCTCCCAGTATCGCGACCCCCCCCCTTACCTTTAATCCGCCGTCAAATGACGTAGTGGGGCCATGTGACCCTGCGGCGTCATTTGGCGACGCATCGCCTGAAGCCGACTGAATTCAGGTAACGGAGTTGGAGGCCTCTCGTTGCAGAGCGCGGGGCCTCTGTTACCGCCGCGCGCCTCTGTTACCGCCGCGCACCCCTGCCTTACCCCATGTATCTCATTCTTTCCTCCCCTCCCCCGTTTAGCTCCAGTCTTCCGCTATACCCCAGAAGGAGATACATGTAACCCTTTATTCCACGTTTAAACCCCAAGCATAGCGCTTCTCCCGATGAGCCCGTTTTATTTAATTTTATAACCACCTTTTAAGTGTGAAAAGGCGATTTTTGCCGGACGTCGGCGTGCAAAGAGAATATTCGCCGCGTATAATATAACGGAAGGTGAATTTGGTCATTTAGAATATATAGAAGTATGCGTGCGCGCAAAACATTGAAGATACTCGCGGGTGCTGGAACGCAACGGTGAAATCCCATAGAAATGAAGCAAAAATAGTGGTTCATATTTATTCGTCCAACGCAGCAGGTCTTCCTCCAGGAGAAATGCTGACCGCTTGACCACAGTGTTTGCCGTGTGACTCGTTTTGCTTGATTTCTATGGAATTTGGTAATTGGTGATGTAGTAACAATGCTGAGGAGTATTAAAGGGAACAGCCGTGTCCTGTTACAATTTCCCCCCCCCCCCCAGCATGTATGGGAATAGCAGGATGTGCAACAGCTGTTCTCTTTCCCGCTGATGTGCAAATAGCACAAAGAGGGGGTGGGGAGGGGGTGTAGTTACTGTGTGTTACTCGGCAAAGGGGGGGGAGGGGGTGTAGTTACTGTGTTCTCAGTGTTTCTGTGTTACTCCGTATCAGTCCTACATTACTAAAGCAAAAATATATACATATTTTTTTCTCCTGTGAATTTAACCCTTTGAGTGCAAAGGCCGCTCCGGCACCGCACGGTCACGTGACTGCATTCAATGGTGGACACCGCCATTTTCCAGTCCTGCGTTTCACTACTGGGCAGATTTCCGTGGGAACGCAGCACGCGACGTCACTATTTCCCACCTTTCAGAAAGTTGGTTCATTTCCTGTTTTTAGCATTTGTGCATTTTTAACCTTGGCCTATACGGCCTACGCCAGGCCTGGCTAACTCCAGTCCTCAAGGGCCACCAACAGGACAGGTTTTCAGGCTATCCCTGCTTCTGCACAGCTGGCTCAATCAGTAGCTTAGTCGTTGGTTGGTTTGCACCTGTGCAGAAGCAGGGATAGCCTGGAAACCTGTCCTGTTTGGTGGCCCTTGAGGACTGGAGCTGGTCGTCCCTGGTGTAGCCCCTCTCCGTATATATCGTGCGCAGTCTCTGCGTGGTCGCATACCTTGTGCCCGTAGTGGACCAGTCTGTTGCTTGTTTTACTACATCCGTTACACAGTCACATGCTTTCATCATCCTGTACGCGTGAAACACACGGTGGTGAGGTCGCAGTGCATACCGGGGGTGTAAGTCTCCTGTAGGGGGTCGCGGTGCATACCGGGGGTGTAAGTCTCCTGTAGGGGGTCGCGGTGCATACCGGGGGTGTAAGTCTCCTGTAGGGGGTCGCGGTGCATACCGGGGGTGTAAGTCTCCTGTAGGGAGCGGTCCGGGACCCTCTCACCTCTCTTATATCAGTAACTTAGTTCAGTGATGGATACACTCTGGTCTAACCACATGGGTACAGTTAAAGCGGCACTCCAGGTTGCATTTCTTAGGGGGTGCCGGCGTCTCTGCAGGTAGCAGCTCTGATGGGGATTGTTGGGGCTAACATAATGGCCGCTTTAAATGTCCCGCCAATAGGAAGCCATCATCCCTTGCGGCTTCCTATTGGCCGCGTGACCAGGGACATTTAAACATTGTGATGACATCAGCGTCACAAAGGCATCGGCACCACTACTTTCCGAACGCTTGAGAATGATTTCCAGACGGTACGTGCGGCGATAACCAGAATATTGTGCCGCTTCTTCCATCTGTGCACCGAGAGCGGCACTTCTGTGTGAGTCACGGAATACACTTTCCTGACAGTGCGGAGCAGCGCGGGCCTTTGTGGGTTAACAGCCACGGCGTTCTACACGTTTTCTGCACAGCTAACAGGTACTGCGTCTGTCACATGGCTCGGAGTCAGCAGTTTGGGGATTTAATGTGGGGCATACGCAGATCCGCTGAGTCAAACAGAAGGGGAACTGACGGGGAATGGTGAACTCGTGACTCTAACACGGGGGTGGTCAGCTCCCGTCCACAACAGGTCAGGTTTTCAGGATATCCCTGCTTCAGCACAGGTCTCTGAGCCACCTGTGCTGAAGCAAGGACTGATTGAGCCATCTGTGCTGAAGCAGGAATATCCTGAATACCTGACTTGTTCGTGGCCCTTGTGGATGGAGCTGGCCACCCCTTCTCTAACAGGACCGGCTTCTAAGGGGCCGGTTCTAGGGCTTGCAGATGCCTGGAATTTGCCTGCACTCGTTTTGGTAAAGATGAAGTCCCACTAATGTTTGCTTTGCAGACCCCCTTTCTGTTTGCCCCTATCTGTTTTATGGATGAACATTTTCTTAATATACTTGTAGAAAACACTTTGTCACCTCCGTGTTTTACTGAAATTCCCCATAACCCGTTCCACAAAAAAATAACCGGGGTCTTGAGCTAGTTCTCCAAAGGGGGCAGATCCGGTGACCTTTCCCCTGCAGGGGCAATCCATGGGGGTCTCTTGTTTGGTTTCTTGCGCAGTATGGACGCGGGGAGCGTCTGCAGCTGAACCCCATTCATTTCAGCTTTGCTATCTCCGTGGAGTTTAGAGCGGAAAGGCGATAATGGCGGCGGGAAACCGCAGAATACCATTAAAGCGGCCGTCTGTGACCAACGCCATTTCTATTCTCCTTTTTGTTTTTACCTTTTTATTATCCGATTATCCGTTCAGGAGATACAAGATATGGAAATAATAGGTGTTAAAATGGAGCTCTCCCCAGAGCCCAGCGCGGGGTAACGGTTACCATGGCGACTTCGGGCTCTCGGGATTTAGGCCCACCCTTATTTTTTAACTCTCGCACAAAGTAAGAATGAGTAACAGGGCGCGCCCGGGGGCGAGATACTAACGTTCGCCCGGGGGCGAGATACTAACGCTCCACAAGGGTGAGGGAGATTGCGCTTTAACATTTAACGTTAATCTTGCAGGAATAACAGTCGTACGATAATAATTGGTATATAGAATATTACATAGTAATGTATACAGTAGACAAAGACGTATTTGTAGCTTTCTACAACCTTTATTTTGGGGACCGTAGAAGCGCCGCCCCCCCCCCCCCCCCCGTGCCCCCGCCCCGCCCCCTGCTTGTAGCAGACGGGCAGTAAGTGGAGTGATATCCGCAGTTTCACACTGGGTTCAGCGGTTAGATGTTTGTTCTGCCGATGAGCGCCCGATGGAGTTTGCCTGCTCAGTCTTAAAATAGCTGGGTTTCTCCCTGGGTTTCTCCCTGATATTTAGGCGACACCCTTTGGCCGCCAGAAGGTTGGGCAGTGATAAGCAATCGGGTCATATGATATCAGACACAACATGCTTTGTTTGGTTACCTTCCACGTGAATATAGATGCAGGGACCTCGCGCTGTCGCATGTATCCGTGTTATCGGCGTCCCTGGAAGAATGGAATTACCCTTTAATCTTTTTGTTGGGGGGGGAGTGCTAGATGAGGATAAGAATGAACCCGTATGTGCATTATAAGCCTGCTTGCACCTTTAGCAGTAGATGCGTGTGGGATATGACACTGGTTGCAGGGGACACTGCTCTTTGCATGCTTGGCGTTCCCCTCCCCGATGACACAATGTCACAGTCGTTTTGAAGTGGTGCGTGATAACGCTAATTGCTGTGAGACTTTCACATGGGGATTTCACAGTAATCTCTGGGAGGCCTCTTAGCTAGTTATCGCTCTTTGCTGTGAGGTTTTTATGGGACTTTCAGCACCTTTCCATCCGGTATCCCAGTAAAACACAGTCACAAGACTGCTGCTTCCTCCCCACGCCGGGACATTCTTACTGGGAAAGTCTCTATTAGTATTGGAACTGTTATTATTGTAAAAGCGGTTACGGGGATGTTCTATTGGCTGCCTCGACGGGTCCAAATTCTTTGCCCGAGACCCCTGGGTGCCGCTACTCCTGAGCAGGGGGCCCCCAGATTTCAGAAGACCACAAATGAGCATTGGGGTGGGGACCCCCGATTTTTCAGGTTGCTTTTTAATCCAGCTCCCCTGCAGAGGGGTTACACTGTATCTGTGGGTAGAGACCCCCTGTGTTCTAACGTTGCCCCCCTTCACGGTGAGGCTGAGATTATACTCTGCACGATGGTGCTGGCGTCCGGACAAAAACATGGCATAATCCCTAATGCGGCCGCCCCTAGTACTCCCACGACGGGGCGCGAACGCATTTGAAAAGACAAAAAAAAATCCTTTTCAAGCGTGTCCGTGTGACGTGAGCGGTGCAGCCACTGAGGGCGAACCAGCTTGGTGACGCCTCCGCCACGCCTTCCCAATCTCCTGCCCGAGGCTGTGCGTCCCGTCGCGCACAAGTAAGGACTATAATCTTAGCCTGAGTCTTCTCCCCGAGGTGTAAAACATTACTGAGCGTCAGCAGGTCGGTTTCCTCCCGTGCTCACGCAGTGGTATCATGTGACAGGCCGGGGAAGAGCACTGAGTAACAGGGACATTTATGGATAACATGTTATGTATACTACACCCTGGGGTGAGGGGTTTGGGACTACGTTATACCGAACACTGCGTATTCCATCTTGTTTATGCCGGCTCACCCACCCGGGGCCCACAACTACAGTCTTATAGGAACCTTCTTTTTATTTAGTTTTTTTTTCCTATCTGTTTTTTGTTGGAATGTTTATTTGAAAAGGCCCGAAGCCTGCAGTAGGCCCGAAGCCTGCAGTAGGCCCGAAGCCTGCAGTAGATTGTTCACATGGCAACTCCTGCTGTCTTCTCACTTAATCCACTCCAGCGGGCAGCACAGGGCTTCTTTCCATGCAGATTGCACAGGGCCTTATAAGAGCACATGTTCTTGGTTAAATGGGCAATTCAACGTACAAAGTGTACGTAGCTCCCCTTTCCCCATGATTAAGGGAACTGTGCGTGCTGAATACCGGTTTAGTGTTCAGGAGACCTGGGGTGATAGTGTTATATCGGTATGCAAGGCCTCCACCTGGGAGGGATCCCAGCGCTGTACATTCTGGGGAAGAAATCATAATAAATATGCTCGGACGATCCCAGGATTGTCGCCCAACTTTGTGGTTTGGCCTGCGCCCCTTCCCCCCCCCCCCCCCCCGGCGGCCCTTAGGACCTGAACGGAAGTGGAGGGCGCCCGATCTCCCCCCTAGAAGAGCATTTCTAGCATAACACACCCCGTATGTCATAGGACCCCTGAGTGCCGGCTCTTAGGATGTTTAGGGTACGTCTTGGGGTACTCGTGCGGTTAGTAGGGGATACATCTTTCTAAATGGAAAATCCAACTTCGAGGCCGCTGATGGCCTGAGAGGTGACCTTATCTCGATTACAGCTTGTGTAATCTGCTTGCTTTAGACATTGTATTGTGCTTGTAATAGTGTG
Organism: Ascaphus truei; assembly: GCA_036426205.1. Classification (NCBI taxonomy): domain Eukaryota; kingdom Metazoa; phylum Chordata; class Amphibia; order Anura; family Ascaphidae; genus Ascaphus; species Ascaphus truei. The sequence continues at coordinate 3,772,241 of CM071584.1, forward strand.
AGACCTATAATACGTCTCGGGACGTAGCTGTAAATGTGTGTCCCCGGGAACAGAAGTCGCTGTAAATGTGTGTACGTGTGTGTGTGTGTGTGTGTGTGTGTGTGTGTCTCTCTCTCTGTGTCTCTCGTCTAAACATTCAAAACCGAATGTTCACATATTTGCGGGCGCATGTTATGATATTCGCGTAAAGAGCTGGCAAAAAAAAACCTCCTTTTTTTTTTCCTGTACAAACTATCTGCGAATCGAACTTTGTTCAAAAACCTGCACAGAATTTGCGGCTCGACCTTTGACCCATCTATACAGCGCGGTACGCTTGGACCGGCCCTCTTCCCCTGACTAATATTTACTGGGAACACGCATACCCATAATGAGCTGTGATTCAGCGCAGTGATATGCACTGCAGCGTAACCATAATGAGCTGTGATTCAGCGCAGTGATATGCACTGCAGCGATACCCATAATGGGCTGTGATTCAGCGCAGTGATATGCACTGCAGCGATACCCATAATGGGCTGTGATTCAGCGCAGTGATATGCACTGCAGCGATACCCATAATGGGCTGTGATTCAGCGCAGTGATATGCACTGCAGCGTTACCCATAATGAGCTGTGATTCAGCGCAGTGATATCACTGCAGCGTTACAGATAGGTTTTATTTTGCAATCTGTAATATTTTATTAAAACGCCAAGTAACAGTAACGTCCTGGGAGGGTTAGTAGAATTCTTTAAACGGCTTCGCCAAGTATACAGATGATACAGGAAGTTTAGGGAACCAAGTAGAAAGACCTGTTTGTTTGCAGAAGACGGGCTCGGGGAACATGCTCAGCGTCCGGGAATGGGATAAAACCTAAAGGGGATTGTTGGTGTTAATGGTTCTAAATGTGGGGTTTTATTCCGGGACCACGTGCACTATTTGTGACCCCGTTATCTTTCCACGCCATCCCATGTCTTAACGCAACCTTTCTGGTAAAATATGTCACAGCCAATGGCTTTTACACTTGGTAGCAAGATGGGCCCTATATGCCATCTATCGATTTTTAAAGCGGGGCTCCTCGCCTGGCGCCCCGGGTCGGGCTCCTCGCCTGGCGCCCCGGGTCGGGCTCCTCGCCTGGCGCCCCTCATGGGGCCTTGCTGTGGCCCTCGCCGTCTCTGCTCCTGCTAATTTCACACTAATTGCTTGGACAGCTAATTGCAGTGTCTCACACTGACACTCAATTGTTTGTTAAGGTCACATCAATTATATATGGTATAGACTAGAGGCACACGTACGTACGCACACCCCTGTACGTGTAATACAAATGTGGGTTGCAGTTTTATTAGTAGCATTAATAACAAAGCAGCCTTTTATTTGCATCTTTTGATGCAAAGAGAGAAAATGTGGGGTTAGCGGCTTGAATCGTTTTTTTTGTTTTTATCAAAAGATGCAACTAAATGGCTCCTTTGTTAGAATGATGTGGTAGAAATCGCACTAATTCTCAGCCCGTGTGGGAGGAGTGCAGAAATTGCGCGCAGGAATTGCGCGCAGGAATTGCGCGCAGGAATTGCGCGCAGGAATCGCGCGCAGGAATCGCGTGCAGGAATCACGCATTTTGCGTTTCAGAAATGTACGGCCAATTTTTTATTTGATTTTTTTTTTTTTTAACTCCATAAAAGGGAGGAGGGCAGAGCAGATATAGATCTATATCAAATAAAAACCCCTCTTGTGCGAATGGCGTTTCCCCGTTATCTCTTAGCGTACAATGCTGTCACTCACTGCAGCTAGGGATTCTGGGTAACGACCTGCAAATAAGCAATCCGTATCACATTTTTGCTTCTTCTTCACGTTTCCCAGACGTCTGAAAACATGTCACTGGGCTGACCACATGGTCATTTTATTTACTGTACACTGGAGGGTTTTGTCACATTTACTCTGCATAACTATATATAGATATATAGATAGAGATCAATTGAGAAATATATATATATATATCACACTGAACCCCAGCAAGCTCTTTTTGGGAACCCCTGAGCCCCACAAAATATATATGTATATGTGTCAAAAATGGAGAGCTATTGAGCGTATATATAGTGTCCACAGGCTCCTGGCGGTGGAAGGGTTAAGCGATCCCGTGTTACTATGTACCCTTCTTGCTTCTAGATCAGCCATGCAATCACGTTGCAGAAAACCGTGGAATATATTGCCAAACTGCAGCAGGAAAGGGCCCACATCCTGGACGAGACCAAGCGACTCCGGGAAGAAGTGGAAGAGCTGAACGTCGCCATCAAGTTGGTTTTCATTTAACCTGTTAAATAGATTAAATAAAACGATCGCGCCGTTCTATAGCGGGCCACTGTATCCGTTCATACTGTATATAAGAGCGCGTCGGAGCAGGGATGGCTCTGTGTATACGCTATACAAGATATTGAGATATGTGCGAGGGCATTCCATATACAATCGTCATCTTTCGACATCCGCAGTCTGCGCCGTTCAGCTTTTAATGAATTTTTTTTAAGTGAAACTTCTTTGCTGCGCCTACAGGGGTTTCATGGGAAAAAACGCATTGCCTTGTAACAAAAAACCGTAACAAAAGTGACGTCGCGCTGCTAATGGGCGCACACCCCGTCGCGCTTGCGCAGAAGAGGAGCTTGCAGGCCACCACGCATGCGCAACACCGCACTTGTCCACCAAGTACATTGGCGCTGCCCCCTCTTCCAGCACGCACGCTGCGGGCCTCTGCGCATGGTTGCGGGCCTCCGCGCATGCGTGCCACCACAAGAGGGGACTGACCGAGGGGGAGGAGAGGAGCCGGGAACACCGGGCAGGGAGAGGGTGAGAGCCGTGTCCCCCCGAGATCCCGGTTCTGAAACAGATGCACTCCCAGTCGCCACACACACACACACACACACACTCTCACACACACACACACACACACACTCTCACACACACACACACTCTCTCACACACACTCTCTCACACATACTCTCTCACACACACTCACACACACACACACTCTCTCACACACACACTCTCACACACACTCTCACACACACACACACACTCTCTCACACACACACACACACACTCTCTCACACACTCACTCACACACACTCACACACACTCTCTCACACACACACTCACACACACACACTCACACACACACACACACTCACACACACTCACACACACTCACACACTCACACTCACTCACACTCAGAATTCACAGTTAATATAGATATATTTGTGCCGGTCACACGCTTTCTAAGGCTGCGCTTATAGTGCCGGCGACGTAACGGTCAGGCGACGTTCGCTGGGAAATGAAATAGAGATGACTTCCAGCGATCGCGACCAATCCGTCACGCTTGCTTACTATAAGCGCACGCGACGGCGGCAATGCATTTGTTTTGCCGCGACTTCACTTCGCCGGCACTATAAGCGCAGCCCAAGTCACACTTTCGTGTTTTTTGTCACTGAAATTGTGTTTTGATTTTTAATTAAAAACATCACCATCACAAATACAATTTCTGTGACAAAAGACAGAAGTTTCACTTAAAATGCGCGTGCTCAGCGCACACCCTTTTTTTTTTTTTTTTTTTTTTTTTTTACTTAGTTTAGGAGATATGTGTTTTGCAATATTAAGTGTCCGGGAGGTTAAAATGAAGCTCTCCCCAGAGCCCAGCGCTGTTTTGTTAACACTGGGGCAAATAAAAGAGCAAGGCGTGTTAAACTCTTGTAGGTTTTTGGGGGGGAATCGCTGCTTTATTATATCCTGGTGAACCCCTTGTAATACGTGACAATATGCACTTTTCGCTTCCCAGCTCGTGTCAGCAGCAGCTCCCTGCGACGGGCGTTCCCGTAGCGCCCCAGCGGTTCGATCACATGCGGGACCTGTTCGACAAATACGTGAAAAGCCGAACGCTTCAGAATTGGAAGTTCTGGGTCGTATCTTCGGGCCTGCGTGCGATTGTAGGCTCTTAGACTTCTAGCTGCTGTCCTGTGTAGCTTCGCTGCAGGTTGTAATGCCTTTTAGTCTCTTCAGTGTTTCACATCTGGCACAAAGGGGTTAATTCTATACATGTCGAGCCGGTCAGAAATCTCTGTAAACTTGAATGGGGACGGCATGAATGGCTGCTTCGGGGGGCGTAGAAGAAGGCACTGAATGTTAATGGGTTAACATTATTGCTGTAACCCATTATTGCTGTTGAGGGCCAACTGCAGTCCTCAAGGGGCACCAACAGGTCAGGTTTTCAGGATATCCCTGCTTCAGCACATATGGCTCAGTTTTTGACCACCACCTGTGCTGAAGCAGGGATATCCTGAAACCCTGTCCTGTTGGTGGCCCTTGAGGACTGCAGTTGACCCCTCCTGGTGTAGGGGAAATTAGCTGATCAGGCTATCCAATGGACCTTGGTTTGCAGCCTTTTAACCAAATAATTGTTGTTTTCTACTCAAACTATTTCTCTGAAACCAAACGATTCGCTGTTTGTGCTGGAATACCCCAGAGCAGCGGCCCCCGAACATTTCTCTTGAGGGTAAATTGTCGGGGTTGAAAACCTCGGCTTTGTCATCAATCTATTTAAATTAACTGCACAGCTTTTAATTGAGAACTGGAAGTGATCTTCCGGTGAAAAAGGTTCATGCTGAATGCCATCGATTCCGAGAGCACATTGAACACGCTTAGCATAATGAAAAGGAAAAAAAGGGGGAGCAAAGGATTAGATGGACCTAATAACATTACTAAGATGACTTCACTGCATAATCTAGCTTGTTTAATAAAGGGTGGGGTGACGAAATGACAGTATATTGTAATCCAATTACTCACACGGCCCTGTGTGAGCACATATGTGTAAGGGTATCTTGTTCTGGTATCACTTCTTAGCCCAAATGTTGTTCAGATGGAAGGGGGGGGTTTAGAAAAAATAATTATACAATTACACGGCCAGTGTAAGCTCAATCCTGGAGAGAATAATGTGGGTTGTCTGAGAGACCGTCGTGTGGTACTTCCCGTGGCAACGTATAATCAGCGCTTGCGGGCAAAGTAATTGCTGGCGGTCCCTTCCCTTCAACGTTCCAAATCCTCCCCCCTCCCCGATTCAGGAAACGGGGATGCGGTGGGGTAAAATGATAGCAGGGCGTCAGTTACAGGCTTCAATAAAATGAGCAGTTTTATTAAACTTTAAACAGCAACAAAAGACTCACAGAATAATGTTTAGAGCACACCGTGGCACTCGATCAGCGTGGTGCAGGTCGCCTTCCAGGCCGCTGTCTTCCGTATCATAACATATGGTTTAAACATGGGTCAGTTAATTGTTATCTGCCCTAAAGGGATACTAACCCCATGTGGTTGTGGTATCTAATTCATATGCAGGGCTGCTATAGTGGGTTGTAGAAAACATTATGAAAAAACATTAAAAATGGAGACTGCTGACTTAATCCAATGTGATAATGATGTACAACAATGAATATAGGTAAAACAATACAACAATATAAAATACTCTTAAGGTATATCCCTTTAAGGCAGATAACAATAACTGACCATGTTTAACCAATATGTATGATTAATGGGGTCTATATAAGTTAAGAAGACCCCACACCTTTTACATTTGGAGCCCCTGAGGAAGCCGTCGAGAACGGCGAAACGCGTTGCTCTAATTCACCACATCCTTTTGGACGTTGGAGGCATCCGTAGCAAGTGGAAGCAGACTGCAGTCACAGCCGCGTCAGAAGTTTCCATCACTTTTGAATCCGGATACGGAAGACAGCGCAGCTGGAAGGCGACCTGCAGCCACGCTGATCGGAGTGCCACGGGGTGTTCTAAACATTATTCTGTGAGTCTTTTGTTCTGTTTAAATGTTTAATAAAACACTCATTTAATTGAAGACTGTAACTGACGCCCTGCTATAATTTTACCCCACGCATCCCCGTTTCCTGAATCGGGGAGGGGGGAGGAGCTTAGTGCCGGCATTGATCGGCGTGGCTCGCTGCTTAGTGCCGGCATTGATCGGCGTGGCTCGCTGCTTAGTGCCGGCATTGATCGGCGTGGCTCGCAGCTTTGTGCCGGCATTGATCACTGAAGAAAACATTGATAAACACAATTGCTGGCGTCTGATCTCCAGTGAAACTATTTAGACCCAGGGCGGCCAACTCAAGGACCACTAACAGGCCAGGTTTTCAGGATATCCCTGCTTCAGCACAGGTAGCTCAGTCAACAACTGCACCACCTGTGCTGAAGCAGGGATCTCCTCGAGACCTGACTTGTTGGTGGCCCTTTAAGGACTGGAGTTGACTACTCGGCTATTTGCAATAATATCTGGAATTAAAAGATGAAAGTGACAGTGATAAGTATTGTACATTTCAGGGGAGGAGGCTGCATTCCCTTCATTCAACTATGAAAACCCTAAACCCAGTGATATAACTCAAACACAGGGTGCTGGGGTTAAAGGCTGCAATTAACTACATGGGGGGGGGGGGTTCATTTTAATGGATGAGAAGCAGGGGGGGGTCCCCAGAGCTCATCCATATTAATTTTAGATGTGCGTCCACTTTGATCCTGAGATAGTTGCTGGGAAAATTTCCGACATGACTTCCTATTTAAAGGTGGTTCTTTAAATCCACAGCATCACGCGGGCCATTCTTATTGGCCGGCGCATCACGGGTGATTTGAACATCCATTTTGTTTTTCCTTGAGGGGTCGGTACCGGTGCTACCTTCAGCAGGCCGTATCTCGGAAACCGCAGGGTCCCCGGACCTGAAAATAGCATGTTCCAGCCCCGGGACCCCCTGCTTCCTATTCATGTAAATAAGGAGACGGGGAACTTTGAAGTATATGATTCTGTTACGCCTCCAGCAATACCTTGCAAAGATGTGAACCCATTCTAATAATCCTAATCTCTGTAGTCTTGTCTAAATGTGTAGTTTCCCACCCACCCCTGTGCCACCCCCCCACCCGAAAGACAAATAAGCTTCTTAAAATTACGCTTTTATGCAGGTTTCCAACCTTTTTTTTTTTTTTTCCCCCTAGCTATTTACGATTTTTATATTATTTGTATTTAAGAAGGCCCACAGCCTGCAGTAGAGAAAGAAGGCCCAAAGCCTGCAGTAGAGAAAGAAGGCCCAAAGCCTGCAGTAGAGAAAGAAGGCCCAAAGCCTGCAGTAGAGAAAGGCCCAAAGCCTGCAGTAGAGTGTTCACACAGCGGCGACTCCTGCTTATTTGAACTTGAGCCATTTCCCATATATACCGCATCCCTGCTGCTTTATTATCCTGAGCCCCTCTTCTAACTGTTTGACGTTCTGCCACAGAGCGCCGGGTTCATTCCTGGTTTGGGTTCATTTTGGGCGGGAATCAAACATTCAACTTAAAACTCCGTGAGCAGGAAAAAATCCCCAAATTGTGTAGTATGGGAAAGAAATCTTGGAAACACTTATAATGTGAATAAAAAAATGACTGGGGGGAAAATGTCTTTTTTTGTTTTGTTTTTGTTACATGCAGTATTTTGTTAGCAGGCCGGGGGCAACTAGAGATGCAAGATGTTAATTTCTTTAACTTTTTAAAGTAGTTAAATGCAGCAGTTCCTCCCTCCCCAATTATTATTATTTTTGGGGGGGTAAATGGGGGATAAAGGGAAACACACAGCAGCCACTGTAGAAGGCATTAAAATAGCCTTTAAAGAAGCACAAGCAGCAAAACAAATGTGTATTTTATAGTGGAATTACAGGGGGGGGGGGGGCAGTTGCTTTAAAACTTTTGGGTCGGATTCTCTGTAACAAATCGCTGACCCAATCCGGCGTTAATGGGATTGAAAAATAACAAGTACGGTGACTTTTTTTAAAGATCAGCTTACCATCCCTCCTATATACATACATCCCTCCTGTATACACACATACATCCCTCCTGTATACATACATACATCCCTCCTATATACATACATCCCTCCTGTATACATACATCCCTCCTGTATACATACATCCCTCCTGTATACATACATCCTCCCGTATAGCATACGATTCCCTCCTCAAGATACATGCATCTCAGTATACAAGCAATAGAAGCGCACTGCCTGGTATTGGAGACATGACAGAGCAGCCTCCATATCTAATACATACACTCCCTCCTGATTACACAACATCTGTGGTCCATGTATTCTGCCATCTAGGACATTACAACTGGGGCCGTCATGCGGCTTCTCACAGTGTTCTAAGGACTTTAGCAGATCAAACGTATATTACACATGCGCACAAATATGCACAATGTGAATTGTTGTGTTTTAATTAAAACACTTTAGTTTTCTGCTATAATAAGCCGCGGCCGCTTTTAACGGGATTCTCGTACGTACCGTCTTTTTGTCAAATATTATTATTTCTCCACACACAGATAGATAAATATATGATATTAAAGACGAACAATCGGATATTGATGTTTCGACCAGTGTTGCCATTTTACTGTCAGTGCATGGATTTTACTGCTTTATGAGAAACATGATAAAGCAAGTAAATACGATAAATTATTTGGCGCCCTGAATAGTTACAGTGTGTCGCCAAAATGCAGATTTATGTTCATAAGCGTGCGCGCCTCACATTTTAGGGAAATGACCTTCGCTCGGTGTGTTTGTTCTTGGGTGTTCTCTTGGCAGGAAGAGGGATTATACTTTATTTTTTGTTATTAGAGCACGATCTCAAGGCCCGGAACCATTTTCATTTTGTCAGTTGTACACGGGGTATATAATCGGAAGGGGTAGATTTTCTGCGGTATTTGAACCTCCTGATACAGAACATATATCCAGGAATAGACGATAAATACATTTATCTAGTGTGTGGGTGTGTACACTATATATACCTGACTGACAAGAGTTATAAAGAACATAACTGTTACTTAAAAGATTTGCGAGACAGACGCAGTTAGGTATAAGGGGCCACAAAAGGTGCACAGGTAACAGAAAAGATGGAGGACGATTTGGTCACAATGATCATACAGAGCGGTTTGGCTGCAAGAATAGGGATTACCCATTGGTAGATGAACTAATGCGAATGTAGACTGCCACGAGGTGCTCTCTATATAGCAACACGGCAGGTCTGGGTGTGGTTGACTGGATGCATTTCGCTGCTCACAAACTTGGCATGAATCGCAACAATTTGCCGAATGGTTATCCATACGGCGATGACTCCATACATTGTCGTTGTGATGCAATCTCATGGCTGCATGGGTAAGTGTTACTCATTTGAATTGTGCCTGTTTTTGTCATCTAGCGGTGGTTATAGTAGAAGAGCCTATCTCGAATTCTAAGGGTAAGTATGGAAAACGTACAGAGAGAGACGTAGGAGGTGCTGCGTGATTGTTGCTTGGTGTTAAGTTGCGTCTGTGGGGGGGGGGGCACCGGTCTCTGTATGGAGCTGTATAGTACGTGCTTCTATTTATATTTGGCAAAGTAGCTTTCCTTTTACATCCCTGATAAATCAAAAGGTAGACTTGAAACTTGGTGTCCATTTACTAAGAGTGGTTCAAAAGCCACAAAGTTGGCAGTAATGTTGAACTGCTTGTATGTTGTTGTGCATTTGCATAAATGCCAGGAGACTTGTTTTCTTTGTTATGACACAGCAACAGAGGCATGTCTCATACAGGGTTGGCTGCTACTGGACAACAGAGGTGTTAAGTTGTAACTGAAATCCTTCATTTAAAAGATAAGAATCTTCTTCCTCTTGTATCTATACAAGGCGGATTTCCTTTCCTCGATCACTCCATCCGCTTTGAACCGGCTTCACGAATATTTGGCAGCCACACGGTTTATTGCTTCACAGGTTATCGCAGCGTGTGAAAGATATAGGGTGTTGCATTGAGGACGAGTTCGCATCGGTAGCTCACAAAAGCGACGACTCTATTGCGGCCAAACACGACAGCCGCTCTACGGGGCATGAGTCCAGTGGCCGTGTGTGGGACGTGCGGCGCGCAAAGCTGCATGGTGAGTCGTTACGCTGACAGGGGCAGACAAGAGGACGGGTACGGGGCCCAGCACCGACAGCCAATGGCAGAGGGAGAGATTGACAAGTCATTGGCCCCCACGCTCCCACATAGCAGGATACTCTAAGCATCAATCCGCAGGCTCAATGAGGTACATGTGCGATGACACGAGCCACGCGGCCGGAGAGACCAGGAGGAAGTTAGACTTAGGCTAGATTGTAACAGTCGCGTTGCCGTGCCGTGTTTTGATCCCTCATACATGGCAGGCAGCGGAACCAGCATTACGCCCATTTCCTAAAAGTGTGCTGGAGGTTCCCCGTGATGGCTATTATACTACGGGCGTGACTGCGATGCTTGATGTGACCGCAGTCAGAACGTTTCGCGAATGATGAAAAGCCTCTGCCGTACTGGATTTGCAGCGTTGACGAATGTCACGTGTGACGGCACCCAGTCAGCCAAAGACGGGAGGACAGATCTACCGCTAAGCGAGGGCGAAGGCACCCGGCTTCTGCGAAGAGGGCGAGTCAGGGATTAAGGAGCACTGCGGGGGAAGAGAGATGATGTATGTGGCGTGGGTGTAGTGGCTGTGATGCTCGATGTATAAGATGTGTGTGTTGATGTGTATGCGGTAGGTCGGGTGGTCGAAAAATGGCATCGGTCGGGTGGGGGGGCCGAGCGGGGGTGGTACGGACACCACACGACTCCGTTGAAGCACCTGGACAAAGTTTTACACACGCCCCAACCCCTATCTTCCCGCATTCCAGGCTCATCGTCAAGCCTGACGCATTACTCGAACTTGGTCAATATGACTGTCAGCCGCGACGCCACTGTCTGCAAGGAGCGCTGGGTCCCGGGCGAGGACAAGAATGAGGGAGCGAAGCCGGAGCTGAGCCTATACGGCTGGGTCACTTAGATAGAATCGACGCTTGAAGAAAGGGGTACCGACGACGTCGCTAATACGTACTTATCCCTAATGACCTGGTGTGACGCTTAAGTTGAAGCCCAGAAGCGCTCGTGCACTGGCACTTCACAATGGTTTCCCTGGTTAACTGGAAGGTCCTTGGTAGGTGTAAGACGGTCTTTACAGGCGCATATGGGTGGGATGTCTCTCAATAGTGAGTGTGAAATCAACACGTACATAGGTGTGGCAGCGGATCCTCCGGTCTTCCAAGTATCCGGGACGAGCGCCCGGGGTAATTGCTTTGTCTGGCCGTATAAATTTGGAGCCATTGGGAATACCGGACACACGCGTGTCCGGGATAAATTTTGTGGGCGGACGCTTGGAGGGGGGGTGGCAAGAGCTTGTGTGCAGAGGGGCCGGGACTGAGCGAAAGATGATCCAGAGGGCACGGTCCGCGGGTCCGAATCGCGGGAGCAGACCAGAGCGAGGACTGCTGGGTTGCTGTTCTGATAGAGGGAGAAGGAAGAGGACCTCAGCGCGCACCGGCTGTAGCCGACTAACCCGGCTGGCCACAATGAGACAGGATGTGTGCTGAGGGTCAGATTCATGAGCACTTGAAGGCCACCAGTGTAGACAGGCTGGCTAAGGCTGGGGAAGGTCCCTAACCGGAGCGCCAAGCTCTACATATAGAAGCCGAATAGCTGACTCGCGCTTCCATTTTCAAATGCTTGGTTACGTACTAGAGCCGAACTGTCGCCCGTTGTCACGGGGTAACTATTAAGGTTGTAATTTACACCAAATATAGTGGTATGGATGGGTGAACTGATACGAGACTTAGATACTATAAATATAATATTATTCCTGCGAATAGGTTGAACACACGTAGGAGTATACAAATAACAGGCCAAAATGATGGACACACTTAATAGATGGAAATGCTTATGAAACAAGTCATATCGGACATGGCCAGTAGTCATACAGCAATCTTCATAATCCTCAACACGAAAGACAAGTAACAATAGCCATTAGGCTGAGCCTGGTTCTGTATACATTATTTCCATTGAACACAACACACTAAACCCAGCCCCTTCATAAATCACTGGGCTGAGGTGACAGTTTTCAGCTTCAGAGTGAGGCAAACAGATCCTTCCCACCCAAGGACGTTGAAAAACTGCTTTTCTCTATCTAAATATATTATAACGATACTTCAGTTTCATAATAATACTGGCGACGCTGGACATATTAATACATCCGGGCCACGCATGAACGCTCCACAAGCAGACTAAAATGTACAGTGTTGAGTACTTAAAATTAAGAGAGAGATTAATAGTCTGGTTCTTAGTATCGTTTTAAAACCTAGATTGTCTGATGTTAGGGGGATCGTTCTGTGAGGCTTCGTCGCGGAAGGTCCCCAGTGAATACACATATGTGCTCTATAGCAGGTCTCAGCTTGAGGACATCTATCAATAAAAAGTATTATTACTTATTTGAAATACGGTCACTCATTCGATATCTCCTTGCGGAATCCGCAACCCTGGCCACTCCATCAAATACAATCCTTTACAGATTGAGCAGGGGACCCCTGGCGTAGTGGACATTTGTCACCTGGTGGTAGATTTCCACACACACCAATGCCCGACCTCGCTGTATTAGTGTTGCCTCTCCCCAGCATATTGTGTAACATTACACAAACCCCATCTGTACCTTTTCACACTCCAAATTCAATCAAGCCTTTTGAAGCCCAGATTTTTTTGGAAAAGGACACCACCACTTTGTATTTTCTAAAATGCTAGCTCAATTAACCCCTTAACGCCCCAGTTGATGTGGTGCAGGACACTGTGAGCATTAAGCACGAACATTTACACAGGGGAATAAACGTTGGTATTGAAGCAAGGCCCAAAACACACATTACTGGACTCAGTCCAGTTAACCACCCTTGCTCCCCTGATGAGAGGTGAGACGGGTGCCAAATGGGGTTTGTCGGAACCCCGTTTAGTCACGGGCCAAATCTCCCTCTCGTATCACACCGTGTCCCCTCCGGAAGGTAAAGAATAGGGCCAACGGAGATGCACGAGCTGGTGCGAACAATGAATCCTTTCGCGGTTTATTGTTCTGCAATGCAAAGCAAAACAAAGTGCCCCTGACAAGCAGACGAGAACGGAAAAAAAGCGCAGGCGCAGGAGAGACAGGAGACATCTGGAGGAATCCACATTCACAGTCAATGCAGGCAAAACAAACAGTGATAAGCATGAGGACGTGTTACTTGCATGAGCAGCGGATCGTTTCGCCGGACACAAAGTAAAAAGGCAGGCAAGTTTGACTTGCCGTCAAAGTTTACTAATGTTTTTTCAACACACAATCTACCGCTTAGCTAAGAACATATAGCTGCTTTTCAATGGTTCATGTGATAACATAGTTACATAATCATTCATTAAGTTTAGTGGCCCAATTTATCTGCTTCTCCCGGAAAGAGAATGTGCTGCTAATGGCTAACTAATTGCGAACCTATACACTTTAACTGTTGAACATTTAATTAAAATGTTGCAGCAGCAACTTGATGGTACGTGTACGAAACTATCATTCTACATTATGACCCCGTACAAACTTCTAACCAGAATGTTTGTTTCAACCTTCGCCTTTACTGCCCACTCTCCATCGCCCTTGATGCTTTTTTTGTTACAGTTTTGCGTGCGTAAAATATTTTTCGAAATGGGTTAACCATCACAAACACGGCATGCATGAAAATACTGTCAAACAAAAAAAAATACGATATACACATTTCGAGTATTTTAATAAGAGCAAGCTAAAGATATGATTAATGTATTCACTGCGACCTATGGAGAAGCGGTGACCAAGCCCGCCGAAACGTTTGTAGATGTTGAGTGATGGAATATAAATGTTTTGTTATTATGGTATGGAATAGAGCATGCATTAGACACAAAAAAAAAAGGACTCCGCACTTACTTGGAAATAAACCATTTGCAAAAGTAACTTTCTCGTCATGTCCAACGTTTCGAATCACACACACACACACACAACACATCACCACACACACACAACAACACCACAAACACACACCACAACCACACAAGAACACACACACTACACACACACACAAAAGCACACAGCACACACACACACACAACACCACACACACACAAAACCACACACACACACACACACGCACGAATGATGCTGTGAATGAGGGAAAAATCAACACATTATTAATATGCCGGAAACTCCTCAAAGCAAACCAGCCTATAAGTTCTTAACAAAACAAGGCGAGGTCTCACATTTTTAATCTGGCTGTAACTGTTTACAGACGCCCATGTAATATAATCTATCTCTGCAAGTGCAGGCAATGTCCTGTAATAATGATTAACCCTGGATTCTCTGATGTAAATCTAGTATTGTACACCATTATTATTGTGCCCCATATGTAGTCTTAACTGTCCCCAGGACATGCTTTGAAAACGAAGGTAACTCTCCAATGATATTTCCTGCGGTAACACATTTATAAATTCAATAAAATACTTTGACCGGACCCCGCAGAACATCAAAGTCACTGATTTGATTTATTCAGTGGTTGCCCAACATTATCAACACACCAAAGAGGACAACAATTAAGTAACAGCCTCACTAATAAGGCAAGCTAATAAGGTGACTATAAATTACCTGTTGATTTACCTGTGTAAAGGCTTTCATTCTATGTACTGATCATTAATTGTAGTCTGGTTTGAATCTTTTCAGCGCGCATGTGTTGAGTTGGATCCAAATAACACATAATTGCGATATAGTGACATTCTATTATAAAATTACTAAAAAAAGTGATGCACATCCCAGTGGGAAATCCTTATGCGTCACCACCTGAATATGCTCGTTCAAGTCACTTTATCACCATATTCTTGAGTCAAAGGAAAGCAGCTGCGTATTCAGACGGGTTGCAGAGAAATCAGGCTCTGCCGAATCATTTGGGTTTGAGGTCACGATATGGCCATCACGACGATATTCAGAAGTTAACAAATGAAAGAAGAGCAAGAGAAGTAAAGGAAACAAACCCATATAGCTGCAACGACTTGTGTGTAATGTGACAAATACAATTTGAATATGCAGTAGGGAGAAGTTCAGGTAGAAAAAAGAAATACATACTTAACCGATTTTCAAAAGAAGAGAAATAGACGATATAGATGAATAGAACCATGGTTTACATTACCATGAAAAAAATACCAATTATGAAACATTACTTTAAGCCTCAATGCATCCAGTGCAGCCTCAGTGTAACCCGTCCCGGTCGTAGCTAGATTTATACATCGTATAGTAAGTCTGGGATTGCTAGTATGAGAATATTTATACCCGTCCGGGTAGATGAGCTTGTGACTGTAGTACGCGACCTGGTTATCATGTATCTATTATACCGTCCTAGGTAGATGTAGTATCGTCGAGTATATGATACCCGGATCCTGGTGTGTTATTACCGTACTACTGGGTATTATACCCCCTGTCTCCGTAGGTGGTTTGTAGTATCACCGTTGTAGAATAGTGTATCCTGCGCTAGTATTAGACCCGTCCTGCGTACGTGTGTCGTATCTGGTAGTATAACCGGCCTGGTAAGTGATAACACGGTAGGATTGTACCAGTCCTAGGTAGTATATCTCACTGACTCGTAGACATATAGTACCCGTCCTGAGCAGGGTGTGTAGTCTGCTGGCTAGCATTATACCGTCAGTGGTAGTATTATACACGTCCTGGTAGTATCTCCATATCCGCGTCTGAAGTAGTATTATTACCCGTCCTGTAGATGTGTAGATCATGGTAGTATTATACCAGTCCTGGGTAGTCGTGTAGTACTGCATGGCTAGTATTATACCCGTCTGTGTGGTATAGTTGTAGTATATATACCAGTACCTATGTAGTTATAAAGTACCTCTCCTGGTAGTATTCAGACCCGTCGGAGTATTCTCATCGTTTTACCGCGGTGTAGTACGTTATACCATCCTGGTAGTGTTGTAGATTATGCGGGCAGTCCAGTACTGTACATGGATACATGTAGATCATGGGTGCGTTGCGCTAGCTTCCTGCGCTGCGCCCCCACAGTGTCGCAATACACTTACCGCAATGTCACCTTATCCGTTGTATCCACTGCTAATTCCAGTTCCATCACAAAGTCTGGTTATTTCTCTGGCCATATATTAGCACGTAATATTATAGTTGGAGGAGGGGGAGGGGGGAGGGGGGAGGGTCGGCGGTCATTCAACTGCTTCATAAATACAGTAGACCAACCAATCGTGGGTGAACTGCCTAGAAGAGAACCACACGGGTCTTCAATAGACCCCTCTAGTTATACTTAATAAGGCAGCTATAATCGGTGCTGTAAGAGCTATGAGCCGCGTGCTAATAACCTCGCTGTTGGCGATCCCCTTTGTCATATCCATCATGGCGCACGGCTAGTGAAGGACACGTTGATGGCGAGTTAAGCACAGTCAAGACACTTAGTGTCCAGGACTAGACCTTATTCATGGAAAACATCCCAATTTGAAGTCTTCGTTTGAGCCTTAAAACGAACCAGGGCGGTGATAAAATGAAGGTTAATGTCGCTTCTATGTTGAACAGCAGACAATTTGTACACCTATCAGCACCACATTATTGGGCGGGGGACGGGTGACAATAAGGCATTGCACTCTGATAAGTACGCCAAACGATGCACATTCCCTGACAGGTTGTGAGATTTGAATACCTTGACCTGTTCACAGGATGATTCGCATTTTGCTGGATCTATGCAAGTGTGGCGCTCCTGGATATCCTGCGAGGTCATGCACGAATGGCAAGGATCATGGGAACATACAGCATGAAGAACACCAAGGGCGTATTGGAGATCACACGGATATCAGTAGAGGAGTTGCTGACCTCTCGAGAAACTAGTGGACACTTATTCCCAGAGTGGTATATTTATCTTATTACAATATATAGATCACCAAGCGCATTATTAAAAAAAAATAATAAATAAATAAATAAATAACTAAATAAACCACCCCCCTCCCCCGTTTTCAATTAACCTCAGTCAAGTAACTCAGCAGCTACAATGTGTCCTTATTATTTATAAAACGTGTAACCAGGAAGTAAACAGTGAGCGTGTTTACGCCGGCTCATGTTTCTGCGTCATTTGCCTGGCGGCAGAGTGATGACAAACCTACCATGGTTACAAGATTGGTATATAACGGTTAAAATGGATAGCATACTGAAACAACTCCTGGCAATAAATAGATTTCATAGAAACTCCGCTGCCTCCTTCATTGAGATTCAAATACATGTGGGTTCCATTAATTGAAACAGGAAATAGGTCAAGTTATAGTTCATGCTGAATGGACCTAATTAGTGAATGTACAAGTATGTTCACGTTTCGGGATGCAAGGCAGGCACCTTACACTTCTGTCATGGGTGCCGTGTGTATATAAGCGGATAACATTGTATATTGTTTTACAGTAGTTTGACAGCTCAAACTGAGGGAATAAATATTGGCAACAAAATTGATCACAAAAACAGGAAATGTGCCAAAGATTTGACCACTCGGCTGGGTTGAATACAAACCGCATAGAAATTCAGACAGGATGACTCGTTATTAAAGCTCATTAAAAATGGCATTAAGGTTGGACTTTAAAAACAAAGTCAAGTGTTTACTAATACCTACAGAAACCGATTTCCTTTAAAGAAACACACTGAGGGAAATTGCTGGGATTTCTCTTTATATGGCGTGAGAGAAGGCGAATTCTTTTTGGGAGAAGCGTGTTTGGTAATGACTGTATTCCCATATAATATATAACAAATGTGAATGGACGGAACTAGAGAACTGCCACCTGTGATGTGGGTAACTATGCCAACCTCCGCCCCTCGACCTAGACATTCGAGCGATCGAACAGAAAAAATGTATGGAAAATGCTAAAAAGCGTTTTGACAATTGCAAGGCAAACCTTCACCCCCCTCCTGAACCCAGCCCCACCCTTCCTTCGTGCCCATTAACACGCCCTGCCCGGCCCCCACACACACACCCCAACCCCACTCCTTTGTGTTTCCCACTTTCGTGCACCCCCTCCATATCAAAACCAAGAAAAAATCTAACGATTATTGTGTGCAAAAACAAGGATTTTGAGAGCGGCCAGCTGTATAGTAACATCCAAGAACCTATACGGGTGTGCTGGAGGAGAGAAGGACTCGTGGAACGGTTCCCACTCTCATTAGAACGTTGTGTATCACAGGGCATTGTTGTTGCTAGGCAACAAGAAGCCGTCTCCTGGCAACGGGGACGCCTTGCCGGCCCTCTACCGGAAGATAGCCACTGTGCTGATGATTCCATGTGTTTAGTTCCTGTTTCTCTGCTCCCCCTCCCCCACCCCTCACGCAGGTGAATCGAAGTGAGATCTATCATGTCACACGTCGCTGGTATCATGCAGCGTTTACGCAAGGCAGATGGGACATCGTGTGCTTGGGACTCCCTCAACTGTGCAGTGGAGCTGCGGTACGATGAATGTCTCACTGTCCACTCGGTGTTATCTAGTCTGCCAGTATGGTACCTGCCGGTAAGAATGTCTCATTCATGTGATTTATCTCCAGTTATTAGACTGGGTTAAGAAATGTTTGTCCTGTGTATTAATCTGCAGTTCAGTAGCATGTGAGTACATGAAGTTATCTGTCGGTGTATTTATATCCAGTATAGCTGGGTAATGATGTCTCTTCGTGTGATTTATCCGCAGTTATTAGCTGGGGTAAATGAATGGGTTCACTGTCCTGTGATTACTATCTGCAGTTATGAGCTGGCGTTAAGAAGTGTCTTGTCCTGTGTATTTAGCTCTCGCAGTTATTAGGTTGGTAAGACGTGATCTCGGTCCGTGTATCTATCTGCAGTTATACGATGGGTTAATGATGTTGCTCTGCTCTGCTGATATCATCTGCAGTTAATTAGCCTGGGTAATGGTGTCTTGTCCAGCTGGTATCTATCTGCAGTTATATGAGCTGGGTAATGGGTACTATGTACTGTGTATACTATCTCAGTTATTAGCCGGGTAACGGTAATGGACACTGTCCTGTCATGGTATTCTTATCGCAGTTATTAGACTGGGGTAAGTGAATGTCTTGTCCGTGTATCTATCTGCAGTTATTAGCTGGGGGTTAACTGAATGTCTTGTCCGTGTATCTATCTACAGTTATTAGCTGGGAATAACTGAATGTCTCTGTCCTGTGATGTATTCATTATTAGTGGTAGAATCTTCTGTATCTCTCAGTGATTTAGCTGGGTAATGAATGTCTATGTCCTGTGTATCTATCTCAGGTTATTAGATGAGGATAATGAAGTATCCTGTGCCTGTATCTATCTCCGGTTTACGGTAATGAATGTCGTCCTGAATGCATCGTGGGTAATGACATGTCTCTGTCTGTGTATACTATCCGCAGTATAGCTCGGTAATGAATGCTCTGTCCTGTGTATTACTGGCAGCTTATTAGCTGGGTAAAGGAATGTCTCGTGTCCTGTGTATTTATCTGCAGTTATTAGCGGGGAAGAATGGTCGTCTGTTCCTGTGTATTTTATCTGCAGTTAGTAGGTATGATCTCGTCTGGTATTCCTATTATGGTAATGAATGTCTCTGTCCTGTGTATTTATCTGCAGTTATTAGCTGGGTAATGAATGTTCTGTCCTGTGTATCTATCTCCAGTTTGTAGCTGGGTAATGAATGTCTCTGCTACTGTGTTCTATCTGCAGTTATTAGCGTTGGGTAATGAATGTCTCTGTCCTGTGTATCTATCTGCAGTTATTAGCTGGGTAATGAATGTCTCTGTCCTGTGTATCTATCTGCCAGTTATTAGCTGGGTAAACTGAATGTCTCTGTCCTGTGTATCTATCTGCCAGTATTAGCTGGCGGTAATGAATGTTCTGCCTGTGCTATCTATTCTGCGAGTTATTAGCTGGGTCAGACATGTTCTCTGGTCCTGTACTGATCTGCAGTTATTAGCTGCGGTAATGAATGTCTTGTCCTGTGTTCTACTCATAGGTATATGATTATGATACCAGTTATTAGCTGGGTAATGAATTGGTATGTCCTGTGTATTAGATCTCAGTTATTAGCTTCGGTTAATGAATGTCTCTGTCCGTGATATATCGGATGCAGTATTAAGCTGTGTTAATGAAATGTTCCTGTTCCTGGTATCTGATGCTCCAGTTATTAGCTGGGTAATGAATGTCTCTGTCCTGTGTATTTATCTGCAGTTATTAGCTGGGTTGTTAATGTCTCCGTGCTCTAAACCTTTTCTTAAAATCAAGTGAAGACGATTTCTATTCTATTTTAGTTTTTTTTTTTTTTGTATTGTTTACCAAAACTTTATTTTCTTAAAACCAATTAATCCCTTTCATGAAAATCAATGTCCTGACCTATATTATTATTTTAATTATTATTATTATATATTATTTTTATGTTTAGGTGCAGGGAAGAGGTTTACATATCCCAAATCCATCTTTGAGGCATCTGAAATTCATGAAACAAATAATATAAATAAATACTATAATAAAGATATAGAATAAAGATGCACCAGTTGCAACCTTTTAGCAGATGCCACTTAAGTGTGATATTAAACCAACACTTCTAGTTTTCCTTCTGAACCCCCCACAACCCCAGGTTTCTGTCACAACCAAGCAACATTGATTATTAAAAATAAAAACTTATATGGCCAGTGGTTCATGCAGAGAGGGATGGGAACCCTTTTGTTAAGTGATACTGTTGGCATGTAAATAAAAAAGTAGTGGTACTGAAACTCCATGCTGCTTAGTACCATTACACTTGGGCCACCAGGTTACCTTGTAGGTACCTAACTGGACACTTGTGATGCTGTAATTTGCTCCAGAACAAGTCCCGGTTGAAATCTCGAAAGACTGCATCTTCAGACACGTATTGGGAAAGTGACGATCCAGAAGAGGAAAGTTTGGATGCTCTGAAAGGACTTCTGAGGTGTGAGCTCTCCCCGTGGGCGCTGGAAGACAGCTGGAGTTCTGAGGCTCAGCATCTGAGGGACCTCGCAGTTAAATGTCCTGAACTTATCAATGACAAGTTCATCTTTTCATACTTTAAATCTTTGAGGGTGGTGGATAAAGAGGTGAGTTTGAGGGTCTTATATAAGGGCGGGATGTGGGTCTTGCGACCTGTGAAATTTCAGCACACCAGTTATCCCAATTGAATTTAACTAGATTACCTTCTTACACACAAGTGTTCCTATAGGTGCCTTCTATAGTATCCCATTTAACAGACGTTTTCCTCATACACTGCAATGGCACTATGTATGTATATTTGTATTGTATTGTATGTCTTTATTTATATAGCGCCATAAATATACATAGCGCTTCACAGCAGTAATACATGTTGTAATCATATACATAACAAATAATATAAATAACAGATAATATAAATAACAGGTCATGGGAATAAGTGCTTCAGACATAAACGTAACATTAAGGAAGGAGTCCCTGCTCCGAGAAGCTTACAATCTAATTGGTAGGTAGGGAGAACGTACAGAGACAGTAGGAGGGAGTTCTGGTAAGTGCGTCTGCAGGGGGCCAAGCTTTATGTATCATGTGTCCAGTATTATCCACAGTGCTATTCATATGCTTCTTTAAGCAAGTGTGTCTTAAGGTGGGTCTTAAAGGGGGATAGAGAGGGTGCTAGTCAGGTATTGAGGGGAAGCGCATTCCAGAGGTGCGGGGCAGTCTATATATTTGTATTTATATAGTGCCCACAGTCCGCTCAGGGCTTTTTCAAACGACAATACAATACAGAGAAATGTAATACAAGTGCAGCAAACAAGATCAGACAATAGGAAAGGAAATCCCTGCCCCTGAGAGCTTGCAATCTATGTGCCCCACCCTACCCAAACTAAAGGGTTAACAAGTGCCCCCAAATATCACACATTAGGTCATTGCCTCTTCAGGGCGGTTTATAAGAATATTAAAATGTACATGTTCAGTTATGGCGCTTTACAAAATGACCTTACATTCACCGCGTTAATATTGAAGCAGGAAGATTAAATTTAAATCGTCCTTTTCGTATTCCTTGTATAGTAAACAGTTCTGATTGGCCGAATGAACCTCCTCTAGCCAGCGATGGTTCTGTGGGTGAGGAGATTAACACACGAGAAGTGGTCCTTAGGTGTTTAAGTCTCTGTATATTTGCTTAGCTGTTAATTTTCTCCTCTCCACTTTGTCTTTTAATAAAACATCACTTGTGCATCTGCACGTCTCAGACAGGTCTGCAACCCCGCCTTTCCCCAATATCCCTTAGCATACAGAGCTTCCACTGCAGACAGGGATTCTGGGTAATGGCATGCAAATGAGCACAGTGTCACTCTTTACTTATCCATTTTAACATGGAGCCCTGTAAGCTGACGCGTGCCGCATTGCACAGCTTTTCAGCACAGCCTGGGTTAAAGAAGTGCAGAGCCAGTAACCCTGCTCACAGACAGCTTTCTCCACCTTTTCGGTCTCAGCAGTGCGAGGTTGGTTGCTGGCTGTATAACATGAAGCTGGTACGCGGTTATAACCCGACATTAAAAAGGTTATGGTGGGTAAATAAAAGGGACAGAACCCCTCCGCCGTACCGTGTGCACTAAATAAAAATACCTCTTGTGGTGCGTCTGCACGTCAGACAAGTCTGCAGCCCATGTCCTTCCCCATTATCCCTTAGCAAACCGCGCTTCCACTGCGGCCTCACCTCTTCTAAATCTAATACTTCTCTCTCCCTGACGCAGGTCAATGAAGTGGATGAAAATTTGCTGAGATTCCAAAACTTAGAAGAACTCGTGTTAAGTGCAAACAAAATAAGGACAATACATTCCTCCAGTCTTCCTCGGAAACTGAAGGTGCGCGCACGGGTGTTTGTGATGTCTCCGACGCGCACAGTGTTTTGCCGCCGAGCATGCTGGGATACGCGCAAACACATTGTTTTGAAGGGGATTCGGCGTAACGCCCGTCGCGTCTTCTCTTGCAGGTGCTGGAGCTCTGTTCAAATCAAATCTCCAGCTTGAAGGACCTAAGTGCAAACCCACCTCCCAGGCTACAGCACTTAGGCCTGTCCTACAACCGGATCTGCTGCTCCTCCGAGAACATATACCTGACTGCGCGTTTCTGGTGGGTATATGTGCCGGCGGCCGCAGGGAATATTGCACACGCGCGCTGCAGCATGGGGTTTGCTGGGCGCTCCCCGGGCGGGTGCTGCAGCTTTAATAACCAGTGTGCGCTTAATAAAACAATTTGGTTATTGAAAACGGTCAATGTTTCGGTGTTTCACAGGACCCTGTCCTGGGCAAGGTGTGAAACGCCAAAACGTCCTTGTTCCTGTCCTGATGAAGGTGTGAACAGAGGGATTTATTAAGCATGCAAGGCCTCTGTGCGGCGTGTTTTATACAGGATCTGCGTGTTATATACAGGATCTGCCAATTCACAGAGCAGTGTTTTTTTTGTTTTTTTTAAACCATGTGAAATTGAACATCCGAATCACTCACATCCACACACTTATATTAAAATAAGGGTACTCAATTCCAGTCCTCAAGCCCCCCGCCCCCCAAACAGGTCAGGTGTTCAGGATATCCCAGCTTTAGCACAGGTGGCTCAATCAGAGGCTGAGCCTCTGATTGAGCCACCTGTGCTGAAGCAGACTGGGCCTCTGAACCATCTTTGCTGAAGGAGGGACTGATTGAGCCACTTGTGCTGAAGAAGAGATATCCTGAAAACCTGACCTGTTGGGGGGGGGGGGGATTGAGCACCCCTGGATAAGAAGCTCTCTGGGGCAGACACTCCTAATATTTACTCCTGTTAGACGCATTGTCTCCTTTTGCTGCGTATTTCTGCTGTGCAGCACTGTGTATATGGATGGCGCATTAGACAAAGATATGGCCTAAATGATGTGGCCCCCAGACTCTGCTCCTGCTAATTTCCTACTAGTTGCTTAAGTAGCTAAATGCGATTTTCACACTGAAACTCACTTGTATATTAAGCCAGGAGTGTGTGCAAAGTGGGGGGCGCAAGATTTTTCTGGGGGGGCGCGGCGGTTGCAGAGGCCCGCGCTTTTCCCCCATGGAATTTAAATTAAATGCCGGGGGATCGCGTGAGGCCTCTGCCGCATCTCCTACCTTGTCTTCGGCAATGCGCGTCAAATTACCCCGCGTGTCATTTGACGCTGGATTTTAGGTAAGGGGGGGAGGGTTGCGAGTACAGGGGCTGGCAGGCAGGGGGGTTGCAGCAAGTTTGCGCACCCCTTTTTAAGCTGATGCAAATGGTATAGATGTTATACATACTTTCAAACTGTTCATAATTTGTCTTTAAATGTATCTAAAATGACATTACAATAAGCTTGTGGCCCATCTACTCCTAACTGCTTTCTGATCTCCCCCCTATGGAGAACTAGAGACAGGGTGGCCCAATGCTACATCCAATTGTCAAAACATATATGGTAATAAGTATAAAGTTTAAATATTTCAATAATAATATTTTCTTGGTTATTTATTCTGATCTTCCCCCTATGGAGAGTTGGTTGAAGAGCCAGTCTGCATCCACATGTAATTAGTGTTATCTGCCAAATCCTGTATGGTTTAAAAAATATATATTTAAACAATCAGTTCTGTTGTATTAGATAATTCGGTGTGCATTTTTTTAAACTCCTAATGCTATTCTTAATGATTTATTAATGTACTGATCATCCTTTGGTTGCTACAGCAACCACATAGAAAGTCTTACCCACTTTCTCTTTTGAAACAGGCTGTCACACACACCTTTTTTGAGCTGTGCCCTTTAGGAACAAAGTATCACAAACAGATCTGTTACTGTGTTCCAAAAAGCAGACTGTCTATTACTCATAAAGCTGTAACAATAATGTGTTACACTTCGTAACATAATGTTCCATATCAGCTGCAGCATTTCACTGACTGCAGCACAAAGTTAGAAGGCGGCCATTTGGTTAGGCGCACAATCAGGATTTTGACAGATTTGTAACAGGAGCAGCAAAGGATTGCCAGCTTAGATAAGAATGTAGAATGATACATTGTCACAGGCTTTACATATAAAAAGGAGGGAGGAAAAAGGCGGGTGTAGCATTGCCGCTTCCCGTATGCTTGAATCACCTTCTAACCAACGTCTCTCCTTCTCTCCCAGGCCCAACTTGCTTTCTCTTGACCTGAGTTTCAATGACCTCAATGACCTCTTTGACCTGGTCCCCAGACTGTCCACTTTGCAGCAGCTCCGGATACTCGTGCTGCAGGGTAACCCCCTGACCTTTACCACCGCTTACCGCGGTTACACCATCGACCTCCTCCCTACGCTGTGCGTATTGGATGACGCGCCCATACTACCGGATGAGAAGCATCAGTTCAGCGGACTATCCAGAAAGCAAGGTGAGTCCGTGGCCTGTGGTGTCTGAGTCCGTGGCCTGTGGTGTCTGAGTCTGTGGCCTGTGGTGTCTGAGTCTGTGGCCTGTGGTGTCTGTGTCCGTGGCCTGTGGTGTCTGTGTCCGTGGCCTGTGGTGTCTGAGTCTGTGGCCTGTGGTGTCTGAGTCTGTGGCCTGTGGTGTCTGAGTCCGTGGCCTGTGGTGTCTGAGTCTGTGGCCTTGGTGTCTCCTGAGTCACGTGGCCTGTGGGTACGTCGGAGGTCCTGTTGGGCCTCGCAATGCCTTTTATTTACACTTGGACTTTCTTTTTGAAGGAGCAGCTCCACTTACTAATTTTTTACAGCACTGTTTATCTCCAGGGACCCCCTTCCCCGGCTTGTGAGATACACCAGTGACGTTACTGGGTTTAAATCTGCCAGGAGAGGTGTAGGGGGTGATGGGGAGGAGGACTAGGAGGTGGGGGTGTATGGGAGCGAGAGATGTAGTAGGGGCGATGGGGAGAGAATGTATGGGGTGATGGGGATTTTTTATTGGATGATGTGTGATGAAGGAGAGGGGTTAGGTGTGATGGGTACTATTATATGGTTTAGGTTTTGCGATGTTTGTATGATTGGCCTCCCTTTTTTCTGAGAATGTGAATTATGTACTTTATATTTGTCCATTTTTCTTCATTACGGTTTCTTTTGCTATTTTTATTCTTATCTTTTTTCTTTTTCCCTTTTCCTTTGTCTTCTCACGTTTTAGGGTGCGAATGGGGGAAGGGAGGAGATTGTAGATAGGGGGGCGATGGGGAGGTGGGGGGAGGAGCCCGTCTCTTTTCTTCCAGCTCGCTTTTTCCCTCTGTTCTCTTACTCGTTTTTCTTTTTTCCCTTTTTCTTACTGTCGCTTTTTCTTTTTCCTTTTTCTTCTTCGTCCTTTTTTCTTCTGTACAGCTTGTTCCCTCATTGTATTTCCCTGCCTTGCTTTTTTCTATGAATCCTGCTAGTTGCAGGTATGGGGATAAAGGCAGTCTGGGCGTGGTCCAAAGACCAAGTGTAGAATTAGGAAACCCCTGTCACGAATCTGTAGGAGGGAGTAGAGGCGCGCTTGAAAGTTGTGTGAAGGGAGAAGGTTGATTGTGGTGATGATGGAAGATACAGTGTGAGAATGGATCGGAGGAAAGGGAGGGCGAAGGGGGTTCGAGTGAAATAGCAGGAAGGTGTGAAGACAAAATAAACGTAGTTTAATTAGGGTAACTCACGTTCTTTCTGTCTTTTGTGTTTCTCCAAACTTTTTTGCTTAAGTGCAGCTCATCGCGAGCTTGTAGTTCAAAAAATAAGAACTATTGCTGGCCTCGGGCTTTTATCTAATAGCTGTAGCGTCATGAAATCAATCTGGATGTGCCTATTTTCGTGGGGTTACTAGGCTAATTTTGCGTTATATAGCAAGAAAATGAGATACTTCCATTCTTATTTAGTTTCTTTTTTAAAAGTACAGTCGATTCGCTCATCTTTTAATCGTGTTGGTTGTTTTCGGTCGGGGGAGGGGTATTTGATCGACTTTTCTCCTTTCTTATGCTTTTCTTATGGATTCTTGTGTTTCTATTTTCGTCGGTTTTTTCTGTAGGGGTGTGTCAGCAGGTCTCCCTTTTTTTATCGGCCGGGAGGTAGGCGAGAGGAGAGAGTTGAATAGAACATAATTTCTTTCTTAACCTAAGACACCATTTTTGCTCATTTCTAAGATCTTGTGTTTTCGTTATGTAGGTGTGTCTTGGGCTTATTTTTCATCGTAACTGGGTTTCAAGGAGGGGGGTGTAGAAGGGGGGGTGCGTCGGGATCATGCGCAGCTGTGACTCGGAGGAATCCATGGACTTAAATTCGATTTCTTCTGGGGTCTTTTTCTGTACTGTAGAGGAGGGCTTTTATCCCTAATATAGGTCGGTTAATATTTCTACTTTTCGGTTTGTCTTGCTTATCTTTATTCTTATTTTCTCTTTTGCTTAGACTTTCCTAGGTTTTATCATTTTTCTCTTTGGGAGATTGGGATTGTTTCTTTATGTATGGTAAATAACTTGCTCACTGTAAGGGGAAGATGTGTTCTTCGGTATTATCTATACTACTTTTGTGTCTATCTTCTCTTTTTGTCTATTGCACTTTTATTGCTCTTTATCCTTCTTGCTCTGCGCGCTTTATTCTATTAATGGCTCTATTTGTCATGTAGCGGAACCGGCAGAGGTATAGAGGACATTTAGTTTAAGCCTTAAACTTTCGACGGATTTGGTTAGATGGGCTGTAATTAGATTCTTTGGTTGCACGCAATGTAACGAGTAATGTAGGTTTCTCCGCGTTATTGTTGTAGGCGGGGCGATCCGGATGACTTGGTATGGTAGGGCCGGTTATGGTAATTCCGGGAAAAGGCGATGGTTAAGCGAAGGAGGGATGCGGGTATAGAGAGGCGCATGGGAGAAGTAGGTGTTCGATAGGATGGCGCAGGAATAATTAAAGAACAATACAAGGTTCGTAACAGGAGGTATAAGTTACCAGGAATCTTGGGAGAGAGGTCCATATTTAGGGGGTAATTTCGAGGGGGAACAGGTTCTCTTGATTGCATTCTGTAAACAGCTTGTATTATGCGGATGTAAGATGGTTTTCGAGTTTGGGTTAGAATAGCGGACGTAATCTAAGGCTTCTTGTGTGAATAGTGACATTTCTTCTCTTGTTGGTTACGCGACGGTATGCGTTTTTAGCTGTCCAAAAAAGGACAGTTTCTCTTTTCTTATGAGTGTTACCTCAAATACTAGTATAATCTGGATCAATTGGCTCAAGGCGAAAAAAAGTGGCATTTTTTTTTCTATAGGGGGGATACTAAGTTGGGATGGAAGCTCTTCTCTGTTTTTGGACTTGTTATCATCCTTTGGAGGTTCTTTCATTCTCGTATTTGTCTTTTTCTGCGCTTTTCTGTCTTTCTCTTTGTTCGTGGGCGATGGGGAGGAGGAGAAGGTGTAGGCGGGGTGGGGAGGAGGCGAGGCGGGGAGGGGGCTGAGGGGAGGAGGAGAGGTGTGTGTCGGAAAGGTGTTTAAGGGGTGGCGATGGGGAGATGGACGAGAGTGTAGTGGGGCGATGGGGAGGCGAGAGGTGTAGGGGGCGATGGGGGATGGAGAGGTTGGTAGGGGGCGATGGGTGAGGAGGGTGTAGGAGGGCGATGGGAGAGGAGGAGAGAGGTGTAGGGGGCGATGGTGGAGGCATTGTTGGAGGTGTAGAGGGCACATAGGTGAGAATGTGGTAATAACCTTTAAGATCTGTATTCAGCGTACGTAACGCCGAGTGCACAGTCAGCAATTCTGAAACGGAAGAACAAAATAGAGACAAGAAGCCTTCAAATATTGTAACAAATTCCGGGTGATTCCGCTATATATCTATATATATTATCGCCTCAATCCCCATGAAAATGTGCACAATTATCGGTCTGTTATCTTCTGTAAAGAAAACATATATAATAAGCCAATGTGTGACAATCAACTGATAACTAAATTGATGTCACTGCTTTATGTCAACAGTACCAGGTGCACTGCGGGAGGTGCGTGCTCATACACGAGAAATGGGAGTTTTCCTTCGTAGCTCGTAAATGTGTTAAACTGGCGTAATCTTAATCTGAAACACTAAGGTGTACTATAACGTGTGTACAAAATGTGCGTACAACAATGTGCGTACAAAATCCCCTCCGCTGCTGCTGAACTCGCGCCCGAAGACGAGAACGCCACTGATACATGACCGCGTTGATCCATACTTGAAAACGAGAGGTGATGTATTACTTCCTGGTAAACTTTTAGAAATAAAAAACTGTTCCCAATCTGAACAGTACGTTGTTTCATGAATCCGTTTTTTTTTTCAGTCCTCCCCGCGTCCATCCATTATCAGGAACTTTATACACCATCATTATTGCTCTGTCTCAAGCACTTGATAACGCGCTTATCTTCTCGTCGCTAAACACCATTTATGTACTAGGCACTGATGAGTCATCACGCCATCACCAATTCCACGAATATTTATTATTATCAAATCATTTGTAAATGTTCTACTGTAAAGACCTATAATTACAGGTGTGTGTGTATTAGTGTATTATATATATAATGATGTACCAATAACACCAGTTTAATCAAAGTGACCAGAGCAGATGCTGCAAATAATACAATGTGCAAAATGAATTATTGAAGGGGTTTTCTGCTGCCTTGTAGGGTTCTCTCGCGACACAGCACAGTTCCCTTGTGACCTTGAGAAACTACAAGGCTTTCCAGACCCAATCCAGGCTTTAGAACAGAAACCCTAGCAGAATCATCCAGTGGGTCACTATAATTACTGTGTGACTTATGAATTCACAGGACCAGGAAAAGCAGAGAGCTGGGAGATGCTCAGGTACCATTTTAAATAAGTGTTTTGTTTTCGGATCCTATTTCACTGTAACTATGCCAGCAGCATACTGTGACACATTCGCGGACTGATGCAGGAACCCTTTCCCCCACGCTTGCTGTGTAGGTTTATCCAAATAACTAGTATACAAAATTCTGCGTAGCCCAATTCTGCGTGCAAACTTCATTAACAAAGCCTGAAAGCTCAATGTTTGCTTAGCAACTCCCACGCCATGTCAGCGATATATTCCTTGCGTGTCCGCAGCCAAACAACCTCCTGTAGATGTCCGGTTGTGACCATGAGATTGTAACCTCATATAATTCTCTTTTCTCCTCTCTGATGAACAACCCCAATAAGATCAGCAAGATCACGATGTTTTTCATCATCACTGGACATGCAGCTACCCACTTTGTATCTGTGCCAGGCACATTGTATCTGTGCAAGCACTTTGTATCTGCTGGGCCTCTGCCCGCTTAACTTGAAGAACTCCTGTATTGTGAATTCTCTTTATCTTGTATCTCCTAAATCTACAACATGCTTCCTTCCACATTGGTAACATGTTCCCTAAACATTATGCTCTATAGAGTCTTTTTAGTTGCTTTGTATTAGTCCAGCTTAGAGCTACATAATTAGGTTGATATGCTCTATTTGTGACCATGCCACATTTTTTGGCTCTGTTTTGCAGTCATAATACACTCCAAATGTAAAAATACAATTTGTTGCTTGATCACATGTTAACATTTAAACACTTGCTTGCTAGCATAAGCTGCGTTTTCCCTTTGTCGTTGACACACTAATAAATATATATTGAAACATGTTTCAATGTACATACATTGTACTTGTGTTGATTTGGACAACTTGCCTATGATGCTTGTAAGAGCTTTAGGGATACAATCTCCCCCTGGAAATAATCTATTCTTCGTTTGTTCACTTTTTTTGTTGCGTGGTCCTTAGCTTCATTTGTCCATCAGCGCTTAACTTCCTGTACCTCACATCTCTGCCCCAGGACAGCTGCGCGGCATCATTAACCACAATTCCATCGCCGGTGTATTACAATGCAGGAATGTGTTTCCTTGTATTGTCATTTCCCAAAATCCCTTTGACGTTTATGTCTTAAGGGGTTGTAACACAGGGGACTTACCCTGTTCAGGTAATGTGCCTCTAATTCCAGCAGTGTGGTGGTTAACTGCTGGTAGTCAATTAAAAACAAACACACCTGCCTGAATTAGATGGCTTAGAAAGCCTGTCTTTTGAAACAGGAAGTAACTCTTACTGACACCTGAGCTGAACTTGGAGACACACTGGTTCTGAGCTCTGCCAAAGATAGCAGAGCTCGCTTTCAAGACACAGGGAAAACTTCTAAACCTGTATGCTGACCAACCCTGGAGACAAAGGGAGCTGAAGCAGGGACAGTGGAATATTTCCCCTCCAAACCACAAGGAACAATAAGACTTTCATTCTTAAAAGACTGCTTATATCTGCTTATTGCATGCTATGTGTTTGGGGTTGGGAGAATTGCCTTAACTAACGCAGATGTGAATTAATTGCAATAGGAATTCACTAGAAATACTCCCAAGTAAGAAGCTTTGTTCCCCCCCCCCCCCGCCCCCCCTGTGTTTGGATACTTTCCTGATGAAAAGGAAAAGGCACAATAAAGCCTATTATAATGTCACCTTATAAAGTCTCCAATTGTGTACCTCTGTGAACGTCCGTCTACATATGGTGTCCGAGGTGGGACAGGAGGTGTCTTTGTAGTTAAAAAGGACCGGAGATTTTTATGTGAAATTTTTTTGGTATGCTTTTTGCCTACAAACAGTCTAAACAACTTGAAAAAAAAACCTCATGCAGCAGAGGCAGAGTTAAAGTGATACACACTACTGAAACTTACACTGCACTGAAACTTACAAAAACCACAGATGGACTCTTTTCCCCAATCCCAAGAGACTGCTGAAGCAGGTAAACCTTTAATTGCCTATCACAAAGTGTAACACAGTCATTGAAATAGGGATTTTGCCTTCTAGCCATAGTCAGGGTTCAAGAAGTGAGTCAGCCCTTAAAAAGGGATAGGTGCTTGTTGTTTTCAAAAGTTTTGCTGAAGCAGTGAATACAGATGGTGACCCATGAGGGGTACTGATTTTGCAAATAAAGGTTGCCACACCGCATAGGGCTACCAGCTGTGAATGGAGTACATGCAGAAAAGTGTGAAAATTGATACAAGACTGTGCTGAAGCAGGGGAATTTTTAGCAAACAAATGCTGAGTGTAAAATTGCCCTATAAAGGAAAAGGTTTTTCAAAGCCAATTGCTGAGTGTTGAGTCCACTGCAAAGAATGTTTTTTTTTTTCTGCAAGTAAAAAAGTATGCCTATTATCTTGGGAGCAAAACAGACACCCAAAGTGTGAAGTGTGAATGCCAACAGCTGCTGCACAGACCTGGAAGTTTCCAGAAAGGAACTACACAGTCTCACTGAGGAGCTGGACATTGCTAAAGAAACTATTGGTAATCTTGATACAGATCTTAAAATCTCTCAGAAGGAGCTTCAGACCCTCAACCTAGAGAAGGAAGTCTCACGCCAGGAGAGTGTCATTCTCAAAGCAGATGTGCGTAAATGGAAGGAGGACTGCAAAGAAGCCCTGAAGAATACAGAGACTGAAAAAAGAGAAAATTCAAGATTAAAAACAGAAAACTTAAAACTGAAAGAAGAAAATTTTCAGTTGACAGAAGTCAAGGAAAAGTTTGAAGCAGAGCACCAACTGCAAGGTCTGTGTACACACCTTCAGTATGTTGAGAAGAAGCAGCAAACGCTGCAGGAAGAAAAGCTGCAGGCTGCTAAAGAAATTCAAGTGCTGCAGGAACGTCTGATGACCCAGTATGTCCCCGCAAAGCAGCATGAGAAACTGAAGGCTACCCTGAGCATCACCAAAGCAACGCTAAAAGCCAAGTTTAGAACCCAGGTGACGCGGCACAAAAGGGAGCACAAGAAGGTCCAGAAACTGAAACAAGTAACTGTGGCCCAAGCAAAGAAGTTTATAGTGCGCCACAAGGCAACAAAAATTACAGAGCTCCAGAATATGAAGGAGACTCTGATACAGACTCAGAGAAAGCACCAGTATCCCACAGTAACTAATGCCCATGAGGACAAGGGTATAGTGAGAGTTGGGGACTCCATGCAACTTCAAAACAAAATTACGAAGTTTGAGCCACCTAAGAAAGCACTAGCCAAACCTACAGCTGCCCAATAGGCAACAAACAGAGGTAGGAGTGCAGAATCAAAACCAGAAGAGTCCTTAGCTGAGGAAGCTGAAAAAATAGGACGTTCTCTGGAAAAGGAGGTGGAGGTGCAACTCGGTCCCAAAGAAGCTGAACTAGCGACTCCGTGGTGTGGAGAAACTGCAGAAAGACCGCTTAAAGAGCAGATAACTCTAAGGGCTAGTCCTAACGGCCCTACAACTGTTGCCATACACTTTGTCTACAAAAAGAGGAGTACCCGACGCAACAGAAATCTCATGACCGCGCACGAGATAAAAAGACTTTACGTGGAAAAAGTCCTCCTCGAGCGACTGAGGAGTGCTGATCTCAAGCACCTTCGGGAGGAGACAAAAATAAACTGGAGAAAGGGCTCCAATCCCAGTGGGACAGAGAGTTCTCTTCCTCCATCCACTCTCATTCAAGTCAGAGAAAGATCTCGAATGAGAGTGGAAGGATGGGCTTTGGCCGTGGTAAGCCCGAGCTTCCCACAAACAAGGGAGGTATGTAACAGAGGACTTATCCCTGTTCAGGTAATGTGCCTCTAATCCAGCAGTGTGGTGGTTAACTGCTGGTAGTCAATTAACAAAACACCACCTGCCTGATTAGATGGCTTAGAAAGCCTGTCTTTTGAAACAGGAAGTGAGAACTCTTTAGCTGACACCTGAGCTGAACTTGGAGACACACTGGTCTTGAGCTCTGCAAAAGAGATAGCAGAGCGGCTTTCAAGACACAGGGAAAACTTCTAAACCTGTATGCTGACCAACCCTGGAGACAAGGGAGCTGAAGCAGGGACAGTGAAGATTTCCCCTCCAAACCACAAGGAACAGATAAGACTTTCATTCTTAAAAGACTGCTTATATCTGCTTATTGTATGCTATGTGTTTGGGGTTGGGAGAATTGCTTAACTAACGGAGATGTGAATTAATTGCATAGGAATTCACTAGAAATACTCCCAAGTGGATAGAAGCTTTGTTCCCCCCCCCCCCCCTGTGTTTGGATACTTTCCTGATGAAAAGGAAAAGGCACAATAAAGCCTATTATAATTTCACCTTATAAAGTCTCCAATTGTGTACCTCTGTGAACATCCGTCTACAGGGCTTATTTTATATCCGCCGAAGTGGATGAAATTTACTTTATTTGGCCTTTTTGGCGCATATAGAATAAGCCCCTTCACTGATGTATACCTCCCGGACCAAAGAGAGAGAAGGGGGTAGGGGGAGAGAGAGAAAGGGGTATGGGGGGGAGAGAAAGAAAGAAGGGGGTAGGAGAGAAAGAGAAGGGGGTAGGGGTGGAGAGAGAAGGTGGTAGGGGGGGAGAGAGAGAGAAGGTGGTAGGGGGGGAGAGATGAGGATGAGGTTGGTTTCTTAGAATTGGCGAGCAGTACCAGTCAGCTAACGATCTATAAAGTGTCATCGCTCCTCTGTCTATTTCTAATACCCCGCCCTGTACAACCTAACATCCTGCAGGCTGTCCGCACTGTGTTACATTGTGTGTTACATTGTGTGTTACATTGTGTGTGGGTTCCTTTCCCACTACAAAGTGTGACCGATATTTTACACTTGGGGACACTTGGTAACGCCTCAGAACGGCGCACTGTGCGTACGATTCGCGTCTCGGGGCGAAGCTGGTGGTTGATGGCGCTAGATTGTATGACTCACGCTGTTTTACCCTAATAACAAATACATTGCTACGGCCATATACTGTACAAATGGGAACTTAAAAACCAACCGTCAGGCACTTTATTAGATAGATGGTCATATTCTTACATCTTTGTATATCCGATCCCCCTGAAGATCCCTGCGAGGTGAAAGCGTGTAACGTATTATCTGTTGGCCCAAAAGATGTCCTTCTATTTCTGCTCCCTCCTTTATTACATTAAAGCAAAGCCCAACGCGCTTCACCTGAGGTTGTATTTACCTAATTGTAAGACCTGCTAAGGAACAGATGATTGTTATTATGTCCTGATATGTAAAACCCTGGAATTCAAAGAGGGTGTACTTTCTTTTTCACACCACTGTGTGTATATATGTATATATCTCTCAATTCTCTCTCTCATATTGTGCTTTATGTGATGGTTCCATGTTGTGTTGTTCGATCCGCCATAACTAAGTGGCTTCCCGTTTTCCCTTAGTCTAAAATGGCAAAGAAGGTGATAAATTCGCCGTATTCCATCGCTGTACCCGCGCCTCTTACTTCCACATAATATAAATACATATCTTTCCTGTTCTCAGCCCGCTGTTTCCAGCCAGCAGCTGCCCACAGAGAGAAGCACAGAGGCCGCGCAAAGGCCAAGTTCTGTCTATGAACCAACTCCGTTTGACCGTTCACAGGCTGGTAACAAACTCTTTGTGTCTTGGACTATCGAGCATTAGATAGATATGTGTTCACAGCCGCGGGTAAATATGTGTCTCAGCCGTGGGTAAATATGTATTCGCAGCCGCGGGTAAATATGTATTCGCAGCCGCGGGTAAATATGTATTCACAGCCGCGGGTAAATATGTGTCTCAGCCGTGGGTAAATATGTATTCGCAGCCGCGGGTAAATATGTATTCGCAGCCGCGGGTAAATATGTATTCACAGCCGCGGGTAAATATGTGTCTCAGACGTGGGTAAATATGTATTCGCAGCCGCGGGTAAATATGTATTCACAGCCGCGGGTAAATATGTATTCACAGCCGCGGGTAAATATGTATTCGCAGCCGCGGGTAAATATGTATTCACAGCCGCGGGTAAATATGCATGTCACAGCCGCGGGTAAATATGTGTCTCAGCCGCGGGTAAATATGTATTCACAGCCGCGGGTAAATATGTATTCACAGCCGCGGGTAAATATGTATTCACAGCCGCGGGTAAATGTGTTCACAGCCGCGGGTAAATATGTGTTCACAGCCGCGGGTAAATATGTATTCACAGCCGCGGGTAAATGTGTTCACAGCCGCGGGTAAATATGCATGTCACAGCCGCGGGTAAATATGTGTCTCAGACGTGGGTAAATATGTATTCACAGCCGCGGGTAAATATGTATTCGCAGCCGCGGGTAAATGTATTCACAGCCGCGGGTAAATATGTGTTCACAGCCGCGGGTAAATATGTATTCACAGCCGCGGGTAAATGTATTCACAGCCGCGGGTAAATATGTGTTCACAGCCGCGGGTAAATATGTATTCGAGCCGCGGGTAAATATGTGTTCACAGCCGCGGGTAAATGTATTCACAGCCGCGGGTAATATTGTTTCACACGCGCACGCCCGGGTAGAATATGTATTCACAGCCGCGGGTAATGTATTCACAGCCGCGTGTAAATAGCTTCACCACAAAGCAGCCGCGGGTAAATATGTGTCTCAGACGTGGGTAAATGTCACTTCCAGCCCGTGAAATATGTATTCGCAGGCCGCGGGTAAATATGTTTCACAGCCGCGGGTAAATGTGTTCACAGCCGCGGGTAAATGTGTTCACAGCCGCGGGTAAATATGTATTCACAGCCGCGGGTAAATATGTATTCACAGCCGCGGGTAAATATGTGTTCACAGCCGCGGGTAAATATGTGTTCACAGCCGCGGGTAAATGTTCACAGCCTCGGGTAAATATGTGTTCACAAGGGCACAGCCGCGGGTACATGTTGTCACAGCCGTGGTAAATATGTAATATCACAACCGCGGGTTAGACATACAGCCGCGGGTAAATATGTAAAAATGGGCCTAGGTCAGGGGGCGGGGCCTCAAGTTGGGCTGGAGCTGCAGCCTGAGACACAGGCTGGGAAAGGTCAGAGTGAGGGGTGGGGCCTGTGTCAGTGGGCGGGGCTGCAGCCTAGGAAAGGGAGAGGGAAGGGCGGGGCCCTCAGTCAGTGGGTGGGCTGCAGCCTGAGAGACAGGCTGGGAAAGGTCAGAGGGAGGGGCGGGGCCTGTGTCAGTGGGCGGGGCTGCAGCCTAGGAAAGGTGAGGGAAGGGGCGGGGCCTCAGTCAGTGGGCGGGGCTGCAGCCTGAGAGACAGGCTGGGAAAGGTCAGAGTGAGGGGTGGGGCCTGTGTCAGTGGGCGGGGCTGCAGCCTAGGAAAGGTAAGAGGGAAGGGGCGGGGCCTCAGTCAGTGGGCGGGGCTGCAGCCTGAGAGACAGGTTGGGAAGGTCAGAGGAGGGGCGGGGCCTGTGTCAGTGGGCGGGGCTGCGCCTGAGAGACAGGCTGGGAAAGGTTGAGAGGGAGGGGCGGGGCCTGTTTGTTCAGTGGGCGGGGCGGCTCAGCCTGAGAGACAGGCTGGGAAAGGTGAGAGGGAGAGGGAAGGGTTAAATCACAGGGATAAAAACAGACATGAGGGAGAAAAGTGGGGGAGAGAGAGGGGGAGAGAGCAAAAAAACAGAGAGAGACAATGAGGCCCTGTGGGGGCCCTGATGGTTTTTTTTCCACAACCTCCTACCCCCATCGCCACGCCATGCGCAACTACCCCACAGCCAATCAACTCCTACTCGCCACCTCCAACCCTACCCCCAGCCCCTCATCGACACCCACACGCCTCCCACCCCCATCGCCACCCACGCCCTCCCAT
The DNA here is from genome assembly GCA_036426205.1 of Ascaphus truei. NCBI lineage: Eukaryota > Metazoa > Chordata > Amphibia > Anura > Ascaphidae > Ascaphus > Ascaphus truei. The sequence continues at coordinate 3,809,646 of CM071584.1, forward strand.
CCCCATCGCACAACGCCCACACCCCACCAGCCTCCACCCCATCGCCACCCAACCACCCACCCCCCATGCACCCCACGCCATCGGCAACCCACCCCATCGCCACCCCACCATCGCACCCCCCTCGCCACCACACTCCCACCCGCATCCCAGTCCACCCATTGGCACACCCCACGCATCCTCCCCATCGCCCCCATCGCCATCCCAGCGCCACCCCATCTCCACCCCACGCCTCCCACCCCTTCCGCTCCCACGCACCCCACGCCTACTACCCCATGCCACCCACGCCTCCACCCCCATCTCCACCCCCGCCTACCCACCCCCATCTCCACCCCACGCCTCACCCCCATTCCACCCACGCCTCTACCCCGCGCCATCACCCACGCCTCTACACACCATCGCCAACCACCAGCCATCATACCCCCATCGCCACCCACGCTCCTACCCCCATCGCCACCCCCACGCCTCCTACCCCCATCGCCACCCCACGCCTCCCACCCCCATCGCCACCCCACGCCTCCCACCCCCATCGCCACCCCACGCCTCCTACCCCCATCACCACCCCACGCCTCCCCGGCTGCCCACCCTTCCCAGTAGGGCCCTCCCCTCTGTTGGCTGCTGCCCCTCCCACGGGTCACAGCCTTGTAGGGTTTTCTGTTAATATGAAGGAAATGGTCGCTGTTTGACATTGCGCTCTGTTCCCGTCAGACGTTACACTGGCCCCCGGACCCGATACGGATTGAAAATGTAAAGTCTGGCAAAAAAAAGGGGGGGAAGGAGAAGGAGAAGGAGGAGAAGAAGGGGAAGGAGAAGAAGGAGGAGAAGGGTGGAAGCAGCAGGGTGAGTTTGGTTACTAAATGGGAAATATGACCTTGGATAACCTCTCTGGTATATAATTGTACAATGGGGTTTAGGCCAGTCTGGCTTTGAGTGAATGATTAAACTGCTCAGACTCCAGTCTGCAAATATTTATTATAATTGATATATATGCTGTCAGACTGTTGGAGTGCGGGTGTATATACGCTGCAGAAGTCTTTACACTGTCATTTAACAGTGGAAAGCCTTATTGGAAAACAGTCTGTCGTTAGTCTCACTCTTTTGGGAAACAGTCTTTGGGAAACAGTCTCACTCTTTTGGGAAACGGTCTCGCTCTTTTGGGAAGCGGTCTCGCTCTTTTGGGAAGTCCAGACCCGCGGCGGTACCGGTGTCCAGACCCGCGGCGGTACCGGTGTCCAGACCCGCGGCGGTACCGGTGTCCAGACCCGCGGCGGTACCCGTGTCCAGACCCGCGGCGGTACCCGTGTCCAGACCCGCGGCGGTACCGGTGTCTATCCAGAGAGGCTGCAGTGTTCCCTTATCACCCTTATTGCGCTGAATAGACTGGGACATGAGTGCAATCCCTACCTTTCCCTGTTATTGTAATAAACTGTATCACGCTCTGTCCATCTCATTGTTTATTCTGAGGAGGACCCAAGGCTGCAGTTATCATCACCCGCCGGCGGGACGGCCGTGAGTGCTTCATTTCACACTCTGAGCACTGCACAGTATTCTATCACTTATTTGCACCTTTATATTGTTTATTATTGCTCAGCATGCACCTTTACCGCTCACAGAATTCAACACTGACATTAAATACAATTACAAACGTCTCCGAACTTTGTAAACCATTCCCAGTAAACAAATGCTCATCTGTTGTGTAGCTTTTTTTTTTTTTTTTTTAACTACTTTTCCGCAGCAAATAAAGCAACGTATATACAGCGGAGGTTACAAACCGGTGTTTCGTAGGAATTTGCGGAGTAAACATGTGGCAATTCGGGTTTTTAACTTTTAGTTCCCGCGTTATACAGTACCTTCGGCTCAGTGTGCCTACCCTGTGATTTTACCCGCACCTACACACGGAAACAACATAACGAAATAAAAATAAGGTCACGGCTTTATTTCTTTAACAACATTGAAAATGAAACTGTCAGCCAGCCTGCTGGTCCCTAGAAGCAGAAACTCAGGAGAGAAAATAAATCCAGATCGGAAAAAACAAAAACACATAGTGAATATTGTTTTCAACATGATGTGAAAATGAGCGATGAATGTCTCGCTCGCATGTTCCGTGAGGGGTGAAAGCAACGCGGGTGTGAGGAGTAACCAGCTTGGGTGTAATTCTGCAGATACTCAGCGTCCCTCAGAGCCGGGTGGCACGTTTCAAGGGGAGGAAATCCCCACATGTGAGAAATAGAGGACACACAGACGGTGCAGGCGGCTTTATACCGTGCTGCTCGGAGCCCTTCAGAACCAGGTCCTGGTCTCATACGCCAGCGCCTCTGGCCATGCCCAATCTCCTCTGGGGACTTCACCACGGGCCCAACTGGATAAATTGGCACCTTACTCCTTAACATTTCCCAGCACTCTTAGGCTGCGTCCACGCTGCCGCTCGTCTACGCTTGGTGCTCGGCGCGGTCAGCACAATCAATTGAAATCTGTCCAGCCGCGCTCACGCAGCGCCGCCCCGTGAGCGTGCACGTACGCTCGTGAGAGCTGGGCGCTGGCCGAGACAGATTAAATTGACTTTGAGGCGCGCTGAGGGGGGTAACATGACCTCAGCCAATCAGCGCTAGTCACTATGTAGGCCACGCCCCCCAACCCCCGTTTGCGCTTACCGGAAAAGTTACACAGGACTGTCCAACGCTCGTGCTTGAAGAGTTGGTGACGACACCACTCGCAAGCATGAGCGCGGCACGAGTGACGCAGCCTTACTCTGGCTGGCATAACCGTTGCGCCCAAGCTGTGACGCGTGACAGAAACCTAGAGATGTGGTTAGACATAACATAAAGGTGTTTTGAGGGTGGAAAAAAGAAACAGTTAGATTTTGGAGTGGGCGCAGGGTTTTTAAGCCCTAAACTCCGCCACCTTTTCTCCACTAATGACCTTGGTGGGCTCCTCCCAAACCCCCCAGATCTGAGTATCCTCAGGGGGAGGGGGAAGGGGGGAGCCGGCCTAATCAAATCCATGAGGCGCTTCAGCCCTTATGGGGGCGACGGCTCCATTTTGGAGCCTCTGCCTCTTCTTTATGTGTGCAGAGAAACAAAAAGAAAATGGCAGTTGTGGTATTGGGATAGGACAGATTGTGTGGATTGTGTGGATTGTGCGTATTTGTAATGTGGGGCCTGCCTCAAATTCACAGCGTGAGCCTCTATTGTACAGTTCGGAGAAAGGTTTGAAGTATTTGAAAGGATGAATGAACGGGTGTGAATTAGCACAGAGAGACGGTTGGGTCTTACGATGTTATGAAACTGGAACGAATATATTGCAGGATCAGACAATGAGCGCTAAAAAGGGGTTAAAACCCCCTCATAAACTTCCTACATAGAAAAAGCAGAACTAGACTGCAATAGAGCACAATAGCTGCATTTGTAGGGGGTTTTCCTACTGTAGACACATTCCGGGATACAGGGCACAGACATTATTACGGAACTCGAATTTTACACACAGATTGAGAAATTGAGACCAGAAATATACTGTAAGTGCGGATATAGGATAAAGTATCTAAATTTAGCATAGTTTGAACTTGATGGACGTACGCCTTTTTTCAACCTCATCTACTATGTAACCATGTAACTATGTATATGGAAATAAAATAAGTGTCTGACAATATATTGAAACTCTATTTTACAGTTGGAAATAAAATTGTGTGTGTGTGTGTGTCAGTGTCTGTGTGTGTCAGTGTCTGTGTGTGTCTGTGTCGCATGATCCAAGTAATCCCTATTAACATTCAGGTCAGATACAATGATACAAACTGCCTCACAATGGGATCCCGGCTCTTTTGTGTGGGATCCTTGCAGCCTCTATGGGAATCCATGTTGCTAGGTGCTGCTATGAATTCTATGCCCACCACCCAGACAAAGCACAGACAGCCTCCTCCGATATCTGTGGCACTGCGGCACTGCCAGAAGGCCCTGCAACAAGGCAGGGTGCTGTGATCTGCGCGGGTCTTTATTTACTACAAAGGGGGGATTTTTCCATGTAAAGAAAAGGGACCGTTTTGTTTTTTATTTCACATATATTTTTTTTGCAGCTGGTTCCCGGTCCCCTGTGGCTGTGCAGCTTGCACGGGGTTGATGCACAGGCTGGAGAGTCTCAGAGCGCGCGCGCTGGGGTTTGCGTTGCCAAGGGCAACAGCCGCCGCCGCCGCCGCCGCGTTCTGATTGGTCGGGTGTTTAAAGAGCCGGGCTGCAAGATGCAGATCAGCTGCACGTGAGCGATCCGGGCAAGTTCCATGCTACGCCGCAAGGCCCCGATCGGCGGCACCGGGGATACGGGCAGGGATCCTGCGCCCTGGGCTTGTATGGAGAGGTGGGCGCGGAAACGGACCGGTGTATACGGTAAGATCAGACAGTGTGTTCTATATACTTACAGCAGACCGGGTGCTGAGCTGCATGTTATAACTCGCACAAAGCCCCAGCAGTAAAAATAAAAGTGCTACTGCAGCTTCAATAGCCTGAAAGCGACTAAAAAAAAAAAAGATCGTGTGTGTGTGTGTGTGTGTGTGTGTGTGTGTCTTCGTCTTCCCAGCATTCCTTACAATTAGATCTAAAGAGCCACTCTGTTCTTATTTATTTTTGTGTGTATGTATATACACACTTTATTACTATTGCAGTTTCTTTATCACTCAAAACAATACATTGTTTATCTTAAATACAATTTAAATGTTGTTAATAAAAATAGAACAATATATAAATGTCAAGACCATTGTTTAAGCAATTCTATTTGTGCGTGACCTGAACTAATTATTTTTCTAGAGCAAAGATCTGTTTGCTCTGCCATCAGATTTGAGATTATTTCAATGTCTAAACCCCAAGCTCTCTCCCCCCCCCCCCCCCTGTAATGTGTACATGTTGTGTACATGTTGTGTATATGTTGTGTACACCTGTAATGAAATCCACTCTTATGGGTGTAGAATTTCTTGAAATCGGCCCCATCTTTAGGTACACATTTTGGACAAAGCATGAAGCAAACTGGGGTCAATGTCACAGTACCAATACTCTTTATTTTAAACCAGACATGCTATAAACATTGGCGAATATTTTATGCTTGGAAAGTAGAAAAGGAGGGGCTTACTTAACTCCCCCCTCCCCCCCTGACTTAAAGGAGCAGGGCCTCTTGGTGTGAACAAAGGACACTGGCATATAATAGGTTAAATAGAACTGATTGACACCTTGAATTTGTTAATAACATTAAAAATTCAAATGTATTTTAAAATGGTTGTTTTAAACTTTCATCAACATTTCTACATTCAGAATGCTTTGCAGGGTTTTCTATAATCTTTAACTAATGTCCTTTGGTGATATGACTGGTTACCAGTCATCAAAATTGTTGGCATAGCGCTGTTTTTTTGTTTGCGGAATAAATAAGATGTCAGAATTAGTCTAACAGTGATTCCCGAAAGGGGGTACAGGAATCTCCAGGGGTTCGAGAGGTGTCGCCAAAGGATTTGCCCCACACAATGTATGTAATGGTGTTTCCCAGGGGTTCCTGAGCCTGTGGGGTAACCGGCCCCCCTCTCTTGGTAAGGCCCCCCTCTCTTGGTAAGGCCCCCCTCTCTTGGTAAGGCCCCCCTCTCTTGGTAAGGCCCCCCTCTCTGCGTAAGGCCCACTATCTTGGTAAGGGCCCCCCTCTCTTGGTAAGGGGCCCCCCTCTCTTGGTAAGGGGCCCCCTCTCTTGGTAAGGGGCCCCCCTCTCTTGGTAAGGGGCCCCCTCTCTTGGTAAGGGGCCCCCTCTCTTGGTAAGGCCCCCTCTCTTGGTAAGGCCCCTCACTGCAAAGATTACACATGGGAGATATCTGAATATTTTTAGGAGCCGTGTATTTCTGAAACACTCTGAGAGGAACTGCACCTTTTTTTATTCCTGAGGTGCCTGCTCCCCCTGCAGCAGTTGGGGCTAAAGAATTGGGCACGTTCTGCCAAAGGTGCCTTTTGTATCTACGCACAACCCTGGTTTGTGCAGACAGAATGTTTTCGGTGTCCATACACCATCTAGTTCCCCCCCCACCCCCGCCGCACACCATCATTTGGATCAGGGTGGATCGGATATAAGATGGCGACTCTTTCGCTTTCGCGCCCCACACTCTCTCCGGGGAAATCGAGCCATTTTTTATTGTGCTGCTGTCGGTCAACAAACTGCCCTGGAGGAGACGCCGGCGCAAGCTCCGGAAACCGCGGGGAGGATTTTAGGGGGGCATTTAAAGCTGCAGTTACGTCTTTTTTTTTTTTTTTTTTTTTTTTAATTTTTTACTTCAATAGTTTCATGTGGGCAATCTCTAATTACCTAAAGAACTGCATAGCTGCCGGTCAATTCGTTCTCCGTCTATTGATCGGCAAAGTTTGGCGACATCTTTAAATATGGGGAATGTAAATCGTTGCTATAGGAACAAGCATGCTTGCTCAAATAGAATACAAGAAAATTGGTCTTTCAAAGTTGTTTGTTTTTAAAACAGAAAATGCTAAAAGTATTTTTTCTTACCAAAGAACTGATTTATTAAAAAAAAAACCACACATGCAGGATATTGCATGAACTGCAGCTTTAAGGCACGCAAACTGAGTGAGGGGCATTTGCTTCATTTCCAGGTATTAAATACAGAATTGTGCAACAATTTAAAGGAGAACAGATCTACTGTCACAGCAGCAATCTGCTCAATATGCTGGGGTTTGTGGTCTGACCTAAGGGTAATTAACCTCTTAAGCAATATTTGTTGTACTAATTTGTGTAAGCTTTGCGTTTGACCTTCAACAAGCCATGCTGTGACCTTACACGATGTTAATGGGTAATTGTTGACTAGTAAAAATGCATTCCCTGTTGCTGTATGTATGTCTTTATATAGCAGCATTAATGTACATAGCGCGTCACAGCAGTAATACACGAGACGTGATATAAATAACACATAATGGGAAGAAGCGCTTCAGAAAAGTAAGTAACATTAGGAAAAGAAGTCCCTGCCCTGAAGAGCTTACAATCTAATTAGTAAGAGTGGAGAATGTACAGGGAAAGTGGGAGGGTATTCTAGTAAGTGCGTTTGCAGGGGGCCACGGTTAATGTATGAGGTGTAAAGTATCAGCCACAGAGATGGTCATATGCTTCATTTAAAGAGGTGGGTCTTTAAAAGTGGATAGAGAGGGTGCTAGTCGGGTATTCCAGAGGTGTGAGAGGTTTAAGGCGGGAGAGGGCTTTAGATACAAAGGGGGTAGAGAGAAGACATCCTTGAGCGGTACGTAAGAGTCGGGATGGTGCATAGCGAGAAATTAGGGCGGAGATGTAAGGAGGGGCAGAAGAATGTAAAGCTTTAAAAGTGAGGAGGAGAATGTTGTAAGTAATATAGGATTTAATAGGAAACCAGGAGAGGGATTTCAGCAGGAGAGGCGCTGAGACAGACTTGGGCCTCGGTCCCGCTGCGCTCGTTGGCGCGGGCGGCCACACGCGAGTTCCCCACCAGCAGGGGAATCCTGCGGAGCCGGTCCCCCCTGGCTGCACAGCTTACTACACGCTGTGGCGCGTCAGCCGCTATGGGATACAAGAGAATGGTGTTCCCTAGCGTTGACGCATCACGTGGTGTGGCTGTGAGCCAATGGGGGGAGGAGGAGAGGCTTCGGGGAGCGGGGAGGAGTGTGGAGTGAAAGCAGCGTGAGTGCCTGTCTGTCTGTGTGTGCCTGAGTGCGTGAGTGCCTGCCTGTGTGTGTATGTGTGTGAGTGCCTGCCTCTGTCTGTGTGTGTGTGTGTGTGTGTGTTACTTTACTTACCCGAGCCGTGGAGGGAGGGGGGGGGGGGGGGGGGAGTGGGGGGTCCCCCCGCTCAAGCCCCGCCCCCCCTCCTGCTCAAACCTCCCACTCCCGCCCACCTCCCGCTCCGGCTCCCGCCCCCTACAGACCGCATATCGCGGTCTGTGTATGTCAGCGCCCCGCCTGTCTGCAGTGCAGGCGCGCTGACTCTGGGAGCGGGGCCTTAGCCTTAGGAGAAAGTAAAGTGATTCTAGCAACAGTGTTGCTACACCAGCCCGTGTAATAAGCGTAGAAACACAGCAAGAAGTGTGCAACCCCAATGGTGTATGAAGTTCTATAAGCAGTTGTCTCTGAACATGCAAAATCTGGGCGTATGATTGTATGTGTGTGTTTAAACCAGGGCCAGTGGTGCTCAAACCACCCCCCTCAGGTTTTCTCAGGATATCCCTGCTTCAGCACAGGTCGTGCAGCTGATTTGCATACACACGATTTGGTCATCTACTGGTCAAATGTGTTGTGATATGTTAGACCTGTGTTTCCCCAACTCCAGTCCTCGGGGAACCCCGCCAGGTCTTGAGGATATCCCTGACCCACCTGTGCTGGAGAAATCAGCGGCTCAGTCATTTTGGCTGAGCCACCTGTGCTGGAGCGGGGATATCCTTAAGACCTGACCTGTTGGGGTTCCCTGAGGACTGGAGTTGGGGAAACACTGTGTTTGACAAATGGGGCCTGGGATTCTGTTGGCGTATTGATATTCCTATCCCTTTCACCAGCGGAGTCTGCAGTTTATCCCACAAACCTATCACGTGACCATTACCTACACGTGTTGATCTGTATGCTTATCGGGTTACTATCATACTTGGCTCTTGCCCCCCCTCCCCCATCATGAAGGATGTTAAAATCATTCACTGTATGTAATCACATGCATGTTTAATATGTAATGTAAGTTTTTATTTATATAGCGCCATTAATGTACATAGCGCTTCACAGCAGTAATACACGTGACAATCATATAAATAACAAATAATACAAATAACACAAAGGGGAGAAGCGCTTCAGACATAAAAGTAGCATTTTGAAAAAGGAGTCCCTGCTCCGAAGAACTTACAATCTAATTGGTGGGCAGAACGTACAGAGACAGTAGGAGGGCGTTCTGGTAAGTGCATCTGCAAGGGGCCAAGCTTTATGTATCGTGTATAGTATTAGCCATGGAGCTACTCATATGCTTCTTTAAGCAGGTGTGTTTTAAGGTGGGTAGAAACTGTGCTAGTCGGGTATTGAGGGGAAGGGCATTCCAGAGGCGTGGGGCAGTCAGTGAGAAAGGTTTAAGGCGGGAGAGGGCTTTAGATACAAAGGGGGTAGAGAGAAGACATCCTTGAGTGGAACGCAAGAGTCAGGATGGTGCATAGCGAGAAATTAGGGCTGAGATGTAAGGCGGGGCAGAAGAGTGTAAAGCTTAGTGATCGAGAAGCATCTCTAGCACTCTTATGGTCATTATTGATTAATCCACAGCGAGTGCATTGTAGTGTCTTTTGTAAAAAAAAAATAACATAAAAAAAATACTCCCCAATAGTTTTCCAGTTACAGTGATTGCAAGAGATCTATGTATTGTGTACGTATGGTTTTATTTCTTGTATAGCACTGATTTTGCACGCAGCACTCAGCATAGAATTTTTGCAGGCACAGGTCCCTGTCCCATAGAGCTTACAACCTGTTTGTGCCTGAGGCACAGGGAGATAAAGTGACTTGCCCGAGGTCAGGAGCCGACACAGGAATTTAACTGTGCCCCCCTCTGTGCCCCCTCTTATCACTGTAATGTTACCAACCTCCACCTTTTTTCTCCTGCAGAAGAAAGCCATGCTCCCAAGCGCCTCTGCACAGCGCCACGAGGGAGGAGTGATGAGGAGGAAACGGTAGCGCAGGAGGTGTGTACGTCTGCAATTTAGTAACCTGAAAGTACATTGTCCCTGACTGGGTTGAGCGCACAGCGCCAACTCTTCCATATCAGAGGTGCGGCCACGCATCGCATTGTGTGTTTCTTACTGATTAAATAAACAAACACTGGAGCCTGCAAGTGAAGCCATTCTGTCGGCAAAACCCCTCGCACGTCTGACATCTCTGCCCTTCAGGGTCTTCTCAGATGAGTTCCTTTTTATAAGACCATGTCTCTTGGACATCTGCATGGAAGATGACTGTTTTGCCTGGTGAGGTGACACGTGGACACTCTATATTGCACTCTCTTGGCGTTTTTAAATAAGAATGGGGGAGAGGGGGGTGAAACAGAATAGCATCGAGCTCCCTTTCAAGGTGTGTTGCTTTTGGGGCCCGTTACCTACGTTTTAGTTGCCAGGGAGCAGGCCGTAATAATTTACATATAGATTAAGATCCAGCACAGAGAGAACAAGTTCTTTCAGATGTTCTGGGCAGTCTCCAGGCGGTTTGGAAACTTTGGCAAAGCTTCGTGTCCATTTCAGTATCTGAACTACTTGATCACTTGCTGATAACTTGTCAACAGTTCCGATTTTTTTCAGTTGAGAAACAAACAAAGAGCGTTTTGGCGCCAAGCTCTTGCATACGAACACGCTCACATCTGCCAACATCTATAAATCAGATGGAGGTTGGCTTGTGTTCATCGGTCTAAAAAATGCCCTTTTAAGACCTTCCTTTCTAAATGTCCACTGTGTTCCAAAAACCGTATATCTTCATTCTGCATAGTTTACTATCGAGCGGCATGTCATGTTTAACATGCGATTTCTTCTAAGGAGGAGATTGCTGGTTTTTGAGAAATCCTTGGCCGTATCATTACCTTGTTGCATGCTGCTAATTGTGCATGCGTGTGGCCTGTTGCAACAGCGGGCCCCTAACAAATATCCTGACATTTCAAATTCTAAACTGCGCAGAAAACTTCTTGAATTGTCCTGTGCGACTTTTTATTGTTACTTTGATTTTGTTTATCCTTTTGCAGAGACTGCAGGGAGCGTGGCACAATGCTGGAGATGTTTCTACGATTAAGAAGTCTTCTGCTGTATGCCTTGTCCTTAACAATTTTTGCACTTTTTATATACTTGCACAAAGAGACTAAATCAACGGTGAATCCTGATATTCCCAAGGAACTGAACGTACCGAACCCAAAACATATTTTCTGGGCTCCTCAACCAAGCAGAACCCCCCAATGTCTTCCAGATACCTCTGTTGTGAACTCTTCTGCATCGCTTCCTGAGCCTCACCGTTTGTTCTTGATGTACAAACATTGCAGGAACTTCTCAACTCTACTGAAGCCCGATGAATGCGAAAAGGACACCTTTTTGCTATTGGCCATCAAGTCTTCACCCATCAACATTGACCGGCGGATTGCCATCAGGAATACATGGGGGAAGCAGCGGGACATCCAGAGCAAGAAGATCAGGCTGGTGTTCTTGCTGGGGAAGACCGAAACAAAGTCGCCGGCACAATCGCTCCGTCAGCTACTGTCTTATGAAAGTGGGGAGTTCAAAGACATAATCCAATGGGATTTTGTGGACAATTTTTTCAACCTCACGCTTAAGGAGATCCACTTTCTAAGGTGGTTCACCAGAGAATGTCCACATGCCAAGTTCGTGCTGAAGGGAGACGATGACGTCTTTATAAACACGTACAACATCGTGGAGTTTCTCCAGGGGTTGGACCCAGAAAACGACCTCTTCGTTGGAGACGTGATCAGCAAAGCCCTTCCCATTAGACACACCAAAGTGAAATATTTCATCCCGCACGCCATGTACAGTGGACATCACTACCCTCTGTACGCCGGGGGAGGCGGCTACTTAATGTCCAGAAGGACGACCCAGCGTCTTCTCACCAGGGCTGAAAGTATGGACCTCTTCCCTATTGACGATGTGTTTGTTGGGATGTGTCTTGACAAGATGAACGTGACCCTGCAGTATCACGCAGGTTTTAAAACCTTTGGGATCCGAAGACCAGTTAACCCATTTGATCCATGTTTGTACAAGGGCCTCATGGTAGTGCACAGGTTAAACCCTACGGAGATGTGGATCATGTGGACTCTGGTGAAAGATGAAGGGATGCGCTGTGCAGTGTCAAATAAGGACTGATCACACGCCCGGCTTCATTCTACTGCTGGTATTTAAAGGGGGCTGAGGAGGGACTGCTTTAATTAAAGGGGGCTGAGGAGGGACTGCTTTAATTAAAGGGGGCTGAGGAGGGACTGCTTTAATTAAAGGGGGCTGAGGAGGGACTGCTTTAATTAAAGGGGGCTGAGGAGGGACTGCTTTAATTAAAGGGGGCTGAGGAGGGACACACACACACACACACACACACTAGTAGAAGTGTTATCAGAACTCAGATTTCAGACAACTGCACATTTATTGTGGTCAAATCAAACAAAAAACAAACAGAACTGGAATGTAATAATTACAGCATGTACCCAAATCCTAGAAATAAATAATGTACAGCATTTAAAAACTACAGACTAGGAGTACGATTATTATAAATATATATTCTATTCATCTATCTCTCCATAAGATATAGACACACACCAGAAAAAAATGGGACCCCTTTTATTTTTTCGTCATATCTTGCAGACAAATCACTATTTTCATGAAAATGTGAGCAATTATAGGTCTGTCACAGTAGATTATCAAATAATTATGAAATGTAGTAATCTAATAAATATTCGTTGGAATTGGTGATGGTCTCAAGTGCATAGTTACAAAACGGTGTTCAGCGCAGAAGATAAGCGCGTTATAAAGGGCTTGCGACAGAGCAAGAATCATGGTATTGTATTGTATGTCTTTATTTATATAGCGCCATTAGTGTACATAGCGCTTCACAGTAGTAATACATGTGGTAATCAAATAAATAACAGATAATATACAGTCTAATTGGTAGGTAGGTAGAACGTACAGAGACAGTAGGAGGGAGTTCTGGTAAGTGCGTCTGCAGGGGGCCAATCTTTATGTATCCTGTGTTCAGAATATCCACAGTGCTATTCATATGCTTCTTTAAGCAAGTGGGTCTTAAGGTGGGTCTTAAAGGTGGATAGAGAGGGTGCTAGTCGGGTACTGAGGGGAAGGGCATTCCAGAGGTGTGGGGCAGTCAGTGAAAAAGGTTTAAGGCGGGAGAGGGCTTTAGATATAAAGGGGGTAGAAAGAAGACATCCTTGAGAGAACGCAAGAGTCTGGATGGTGCATAGTGAGAAATTAGGGCTGAGATGTAAGGAGGAGCAGAAGAGTGTAAAGCTTTAAAAGTGAGGAGGAGAATGGAGTGTGAGATGCGGGATTTGATCGGAAGCCAGGAGAGGGATTTCATGAGGGGAGATGCTGAGACAGATCTAGGAAAGAGTAGAGTGATTCTGGCAGCAGCGTTTAGGATAGATTGTAGGGGAGACAGGTGAGAGGCAGGAAGGCCGGACAGCAGGAGGTTACAGTAATCAAGACGGGAGAGAATGAGGGCCTGAGTCAGAGTTTTAGCAGTCGAACAACAGAGGAAAGGGCGTATCTTAGTTATATTGCGGAGGAAAAAGCGACAAATTTTAGAAATGTTTTGAATGTGAGGGGCGAATGGTCCCAAACTCTTACATAACCTGCCTCCTGATAAAGGACGGTCGCTAGGAGGGCTGAAAAAACGCATTCGCATCGCTGAGAAGCGGGCGCAGCTGGATCAACGCGTTATCGATTATGCAGACAGTGGCGTGCTCGTCTTCGGGCGCGTGTGTCAGCAGCAGGGGGACATTGACAGTTTATAGTAAACGCTCTTATTTCTGAACCTCCCGCAGTGTATCTGGTACTGGTTGACCCAATAGTGACATAAATGTAGTTAATCATCTGATTGTCTACATTGTGCTATTTATTATAGTGTTAACCTGCACATTTTCAGAGAGAGGAGAGCGGGTATATGTATATATTGTACTGAAAATATTTATGTATAGATCCGGTTTGTGCATAGACAGCGGAAATGAAGGTTTTCATTAGGAGGAATCTCACAGAAAATATCACCTATGTTTTCTTAATGACGTTTCTATAAATCACTCCCATTGTCTGTATGTTATTTAATCCAAATCCTCTGTCACCGAATTCTCTGTTCCATGTCTTGGTTTTCAATTACTGATCTGTTAACCCCTGCGCTATCAACTGGAGTCCTCAATCCCCCCGTAAGAGGTGAGGTGTTCAGGATATCCCTGCTTCAGCACACGTGGTGCAGTCAGACTGAGCCTCTGATTGAGCCACCTGTGCTGAAGCAGGGATATCCTGAAAGCCTGACCTGCTGGGGAGCACTGGAGTTGAGCGCCATGTGTTAGCTCACAAGTACCCACGGTCAATATGCTGCATATAATTGCGTCAGTGGGACTGAACAAGCCTATAGATTGTTAGCTCCTTGTGGCAGGGCCTCCAACACACTACAGGCCCATCCTACCTCTAACATTACTGTACATAGCAGGCCTATCCTACCTCTCCTAACACATTACAGGCCTATTCTACCTCTCCTAACACACTGCAGGCCTATCCTACCTCTCCTAACACACTGCAGGCCTATCCTACCTCTCCTAATACATTGCAGGCCTATCCTACCTCTTCTAACACACTGCAGGCCTGTCCTACCTCTCCTAACACACTGCAGGCCTATCCTACCTCTCCTAATACATTGCAGGCCTATCCTACCTCTGCTAACACACTGCAGGCCTATCCTACCTCTCCTAACACACTGCAGGCCTCTCCTACCTCTTCTAACACATTACATTGCAGGCCTGTCCTACCTCTTCTAACACACTGCAGGCCTCTCCTAACACACTGCAGGCCTCTCCTAACACACTGCAGGCCTGTCCTAACACACTGCAGGCCTGTCCTAACACACTGCAGGCCTGTCCTAACACACTGCAGGCCTGTCCTACCTCTCCTAACACAATTTTAATCCCGTCTCTAAATGTTACTTATGCCCATAATCTCCAACTGTCCATGAAATGTCTGTAAATTGACTGTATAACCTTTGTTTCAATAATGCAACAACGTATTATTAGAACTCTGGCTCTTACTGTCCGACTGGTGTAACAAAATAATTGTATTTAATTTGTAGTTGTTCTCAAACTGACTGTAAAGTATAGCGCTGCCCCCTTAAGTGGCGGCCTGTATTTACACTAAAATGTATAAAATAAATGATAATGCTGATGTATGTTTGCACGTTTGTCCTCACTTACATGCAAGTGTTTATTTACTATACATAACTCTGTAACCCACTGGGGACGCTTTACAAATAATAATATTTTTTTATTTATTTTTTTTTACAATAAATACAACATATTTATTAAAATAATATCAACAAAAACCATAATCAAATAAGGACTGATCATAATAAATAACAAGTGTAGTGTAGACATGATTAGGGTTCAGCATTATGTAGCCGCTATATACACACATTTTTACAGCGCCACTCTTGTACTTAGCGGAATAATAAATGCAACAAATTAGGAGATGTAATACCCAATTGGAATAATTACTTCAAACATAAAAATATACATTAGGAAATGCTGTCCCTGACCTGAAGAGCTTACAGTCTAAGTATGTAAGATAGGTATGTGTGAGAGCCAGCATTGTCACACACACCTTGTAGTTCAACCAAAGTCCAAATGGGGATTAACAAGGGAGATCATTTAAGGACCATGAAGTAAGTTGTCCATCCAGCCAGCAGCAGGGCCCCAATCAGCACCGTGTAACTGACCAGCACAAAAGCCAGCAGCTCCTTCAGCACCATGAGGAAGTGGACAGCGAATGATGCTCTCCCAGCCATCGCCATTCAGCGCCGAAATCCCAGATCCGAGACCCACAGGCACGGACCAGGCTGCCTCCCTACACGGAAAAACCACAACATCGCTCATCAAAAAGACAACCCCAAGCAATGATCCATCACTGATACTTAGAGCCTTAAATCTATACTGTCCTACGCGGCCATTCGGACGGGTCATGGGCCGAAAATTCCTATTGACGTCAATGTGAATTTCGACCAAAAGCCGCCAGGAACGGCCACGTCGGACAAGTACTGTTAACCTCTTCACTCAGCAAGACCATGCTGTCACCTGTAGAAGGAAAGAAGTTAAGGAGCCTGTTCACATATATAATATACAAACAATAATATATATTTTATTATAGCGCTCAAAGTATACGCAGTGCTGTACACGGAAATGTGCAGCACAGCGAGTCCCTGCGCAGAAGAGCTTACAATCTAATTTTGGTGACGGGAACTTGTGTGCGAGTGACTTCCCCCAAGGTCACATGCAGAGGTCACTGTGGGATTCAAACTGGGTTCAACCACTTCAAAGGCTGGATGCTTCAGCCCCTCAAAATACATAAACACATTGGAGCAGACAACGGAAAACTTTTTTTATTTATTACTATTTAAAAACGTAAATCTAATAAGCAAAGAACAGCAGCATTCCCTGGTAACCACCAAACAAAGACTTTAATAATCAGTTATTAATTCTCAGCAACTTTAAAAACGATAAATTAGCAAACTGCGGCCTTGCCGCATGAAATCCCGTCTATATATTACTGTGTCTTTTGTACAATTAAACATTGACCTGTATTGTCATTTTTTGCACGTTGATTTGTATTCATATGCGTATATATTTTTACGGTGTGTAAATTCTTTATTTCCTGACATAGAGAGATAAATTCCCCACCACTTCTTGTACTATCGTCTTTTATCTTTGCTTACTCTTTTTTTGTATAAATAAATATTAGAAGGAAAAAAAAAAAAAAACCCAAGTTAAAAAACACAATTATCACCAACTTTAAAGGACATTTTTCTAGACAATCAATTAGTCAACTATATCTAATATATGCACAATTAACGATGTAAATACTGGTGGCGTTTTCATATAATTTTATTATTGAAGAAATGTTGTGGGAGTTACAATAATGGACATTAATCGCAACCAAATGCCGTTATATCCAGATAGAAAATGTACCTGATTTTAGCAAAAAGGTTTACAGGAACACATTATAAAACCGGCCTTGCAATCAATAGACTTTATTGTGTTGATGTTATATTGACATCAGCAAACAGTAAAAACAAATCCATCGCAGCAAGGACAGGGGTATTAATATTTAATGCTGTAATTGCTTACAATGCACTTGGGTCGAGACGTAAAATGTTGCATGAACTAATGCAATGGAAAGCAGAGTATCTGACACAGGAATTAGTTGATTTTGCACTAAAATATAAAATTTACACGAATTACTTTCTATTTTACAAGATATAGTCCATCAACAACAGCATCATACTTTGCTAAAAAGATCGTGGAATTATTAAACAGTGTATAATATTTATCTTTCTGATTCAATCATAAATTGGTCCCTGTTTGTTTATCCAGTACTGAGACACTATAGAGTCTAGTTTTTGTTGATTTAAAATGTAAATATATATATATATATATCAGAAAATAGCCGTGTTAGCTTGTCCTATGACATAAATTGTTAGTCCAATAAAAAAAGGTATCACCGAATACTGAAGAACTCATTTATTCTGCACTATATACATATACATATACGTTATGTACAAGATTATCTCTTAACGTTTAGACCAGCAGAGATATAGTATTTTGCATTATTGCTTGAATCAGACAACCAAGAGAAATACCAAATGATAATAAAAAAGGTTATTTTGGGGCGAGATTGAGAAAGATACAATTATAAATAACAATGTATTGTAAGATTTTTCACTGTGCCCCTTACATTGCATGTGCTTTAACTTTCTGTAATACTTAAGAACAAGAGATTTGCTTTTTAGTGCTCAGTAAAGCAGACAAATCCAAATAAATAAAACTTTTGCAAACCACTATTTAATGTCCTCCTGTAACAAAAATGAACATTTAAATACCAAGAATTAGGGGTAAACTAACTATTTTTCTCCTGTGCATTTTAATGCATTATTGGATGGTGCTGTATACAGAATTCTTACCTTGAATTGGCTTCAGCTGCTTCAAAGTTTTTTTATTTTTCCATGGATCTGCCTCTCCTGTCCTTAGATGTGTTTCTGCTCACTAAAAGCTTGGGCTGTAGTCTGATCCTCTTCCTGTTTGCTAATCCCCAGATCCTAGAGTAATGATGTTGTATTTACAGCCTGTACAATTACTAATGGACTAGGTGTGGTCAGAGACCAATTATTATAGATGACATAGGCATTATTTTATCTGTGAGCCCTACAATCTAAGCTAAGCTGAACAGTATAATATGTAACAATCATTCTAACATGTGCCAGTGATATCTTTTAACAATGTATAATAAATGAGTATTTTAAAGGTCCAAAGTCGCTGAACGCCAATTCCTCTGGAATATATGATTTGTGTCTGCGCACTAGATATCTAAACGCAAATTTCCGATTTGTACAAAACGGAATTTTTTAATTTTTTTGTATTTTTAGGTAAATGAAGATTTTAACCGTTTCCGCTCTTCTCCTGGGACCGCCAACCCCACATCTGCCAATCTAACCGAGACTGGCGCGGCTGTGAAAAGGGGGTGACTGGCGCGGCTATTAAAGGGGGTGACAACCTATACTGACTGCGCACTTCGCGGAACACCAATGGTTAAAAAGGGCGTTCCGTAATTAAAAGGCGATCGTCTTTTCCTTTCTTTCCGTGATATCCCAGGGAATTTTAGGGGGGTTATGTCACAAGATTTAGCCAGGAAAAAACCCAAACTTTTCCCAGCGGAAGTGGGCGAGTTTTGCCACTTTGCTACATCTGGTTGTAGTGTTTCGCATTCACAGCTGGGGGTCTTTGATAAAAGACCCCTGAAGAATAGCCCTGCGCTGTACAGAGCACTGTAATGATAAGGAAACTTCTGGGCATATTCACATCTCGGACATGTCCCCAAATCCTGCCTGATACCGCATGATTAAACAACTTTACAGTACTACCACTGCAGCAAGGGATTCTGGGTAATGGCATGCAAATGAGCACTTTTTTTGGCTTATCCTCTTTAAGTTGGATGCCGTCAAGCTTCCACCTGCAGTCACACAGCCAAGTCCCGGCTACAGAAGTGCAGAGCCAGCAAACCTGCTCACAGACAGCTGTTTCTACCTAGGTTCTTGAGGACTGGAGTTGAGAACCCATGGGGGGGGTTTGCCAGGACCCTCTTGTTTTTCTGTTAATAGTTGCTATCGCCGTTACTGGAAAAAACACAACCCTTTCCATTTGTTAATTCAATAATGATTTGCCCAAATGCCCCAGATACAGGTGGGAGCCCTGCTGGGGAAGGTTCGTTTGTCACAAATCAAATCTCTTTGTTGGGAAATACATTATCCAGTGGCAACCAGAAGCAAATAGCATCTTAATATAATCAAGCAGCCCTGGTTATCAAATTATTGCCTCTTTGGCAGAAAGGCCCCAGAAAGAAACAGGAACGTTAACAAGCTGTTCAGGAAGCCAGTTAGTGATAATTGCTCCTCCAGAGATATTCCCCGTGTCGAGGTCTTGATTCTACTGCTCCGAGACAGTGTAAGGGCACAAAAATATAGTGAAGAGCTCACTATCAAGTAATACAAAAAAAATATATAGAAAGTTTATGTAAAACACAAATAATAATTCTAAATGTAACACCTCCCCCTACTCCCCCTTTGGTATTAGGAGGGCCTTAAAGAGTTACCCGTGTGGGCTCACAGAAGAGCATTTGCTTATATGGGTTCCGTGTAAATGGATTTCAGGCAAAAATTGACACGTGTGCTCATTTGCATGTCATTTCCCAGACTCCCTTGCTGCAGTGGAAGCACTGCATGCTAGGTGATAATGGTTGAATGGTGGGGTTGCAGACCCCTCTAAGACATGTGAAAGTGCTCATAAGTGATGATTAAAGAATATGTTTTTTTCTGGGGGTACGCAGGTGTACGCCATATCCCCACCTTTTCCATCCTTACAAAAATAAAATTTAAGTACTGTTTTTTTGCCCGACTATAAGGTGAGGTTTTTTCCAATAAAGTCATATTGAAAAGTCCATACTCGCCTTGTAATAAGGCTCTGCTGCTGAGTGCGCGTCCGCTACTGTTTAAGCGAGTAACAGCGCAGCCTCCTGCGCATGCGCGAGAAATCACACAAAGACTGTTGGTGGAACACGGTATCCCCACCTTTTTTTCGCAGAAAAAAAACAACTGTATCAATGTCAAAAAGGGCGCAACGGATCGCTGAATCCGCGGATTGGATTCTACAAATCCGTCAGCGGGTTGGATCCAATTTAATTTTATTTATAAAAATGTTTTACCAGGAAGTAATACATTGAGCGTTACCTCTCGTTCTCACGCATGTCCTGGGCACAGAGTTATAACAATACATGGTTACATTAAATGAACAGAAGTTATAGTCAATTCACCGACATTTCATGGACAGATAGAGTTGGGAAATCGGGTAAATGGGATAAATGAGAAGGTAAGTATCACATTGAAATAGAGAAGCTTTAACGAAACACCAAACATCAGCGAACGGCACCAAACGGCTCACACCCTTTAGCTGTTCTTCGGCTGTGCCAAAGGCTGTCCGCCTTTGGGGTGATGCATATGTACCCTGGGGTGGTTGAGATTCAATGCTGCTGTGAACACAAAGTCCTTTGTCTTCTTGGCTCATTAACATTCCAGTGGGTGGGGTTGATGTTCCACAAAGTACAAGCAAATGTTAACCCTGAGCGCACTGGTCCTGTGCAGAGGGGAGCAGCTCTTGGGGAGCCCCATCAGGCTGTCTGCCTTTGGGGCAACGCAGATGTACACTGGGGTGGTTGAGATTCAATGCAGCTGTGAATACAAAGTTCTTGGCAGATTTTAATGAATTTGCGCTGTTTGAAACCGGCCAGATCCATTTGCGGAACGAATTTTGGGGGCAACATCCGCAAAAATCAGGATATCCCTGCTTCAGCACAGGTGGCTCAATCAGTGGCTCAGTCTGATTGAAGCTGGGATATCCGACTGAGCCACTGATTGAGCCAGTTTACAACAAAATACAGAAACACCCAATGCTGCATCCAAAGTGACAAAACACATAGTTAAATACTTCAGGGTTAGTATCCTCATGAGTAAGGGTCATTTAGTTAAACCCACGCTTCAGATGCTGCATTTGAAAAAATGCCGGTGGATCGGCATGTGAGGTACAGTAGTGGAAGTGACGTCCGCGCCGGAATGTCATTGCCACGCCCCCAAAATCGCGCCCGCTGCATACCCTGCAAAGCCATGAAAACGCTCAGGCTTTAGCAAGAGTATGGCAGCGTGTGTGCGCCTCCCCTCCGCTCCGCTCCGTCTGAGTACGTATAGACGTAGCCTTAGGTTGGTAGGCCTTCCAAGCAGGATCGTGGCTGTATGGACGGCTCACTCCTGCAGCAAACTCTAAGCATAGGGCAGCCCGGCAACCGCGATCAGCTGCTAGCATTCAGGGGGAGTTTCAGACTTCCAAAACGTGATGACGTCACCTCGTGCGCTACCTCCCTAGACACGTGTGTGTGTGTGTGTGTGTGTGCGTGCTTACGTGTGTGTGGCTGGGATTGTGTGTACTGAAGCAGGGATATCCTGAAACTCCGACCTGTTGGGGGGTCTTTATGACTGGAGTTGAGAACCTCTGTGCTAACCGATGCACTCAAATTCCCTCCTATTTTTCCCGTTAGTCTACCCACACCCAATATGAGTGTAAGCTCTTCGGGGCAGGAACTCCTCTCTCCCAACGGTACATTCCTGTCTTGATGCACTTATCCCATCTACAATATTATATTCAATGCCTTGTGATTGTATTGTAATGTTTGGAAAGCGCTGTGCGTCTGTTCGGCGTTATAACAATATATTTTACTCTATCTACTATACCGATTAAAGTGATAGATTTTAAGCCTATATTCGTTTTTACACCTTCATTTGCGCACCAGGCATTCACCTTTAGTGTCTGGGGTTACCTACCATTGTCTGCATCCACACCTCCCTCTCTGCTAACCCCCCCTTTGGCCGTTCCATTGCTACTTCCCTACTCTCCGGGTGGACTAGCGAGCGTACACTACTGGGGGATTCTCCCTAGCCTACCCTCCGCCTCCGGAGAGATTCTTTGGCTTCGAACCCTGCTTTTCCTGGAATACTTCCCCTAGTGAACCCATCTTTCCCCCCTCCCCATTTCTTGAGGTTCAGCGGGTGTCTCCCCGTTCCCCATATACCAGTTTATTAAACAGGCCCCAATAAGTCACCGTGCTCCCTCCTGCTATGTTCAAATAGATCACGGTTTAAGTGTTGGGTGCAGCAATTCTCTAGTGACCAACAGCTTTACATGATTAATATTAGAATGATTATTCCTATATGCATACACTGTGTGACGTGCCCCCTAAGGATATAACCCAATGATACTCCGTGCTTACAGGGTGCAGCGGGAATACTCGTAGGCAGGCCTGTATTTGCCTGAAGGGAAGAGGTTTCATACTCACACATTGCCAGCTGAATATGAATGTCATTCATTTTCACTGTTCAGGATTATATTAATTTCAGTAATTGAAAGCGAACACTGTTCTGACACTACTTAACTACATTTAACCCCTTAACACCAGAGGAAACTGGTTGATAACGAACGTTGTATTTTTGATACACCTGGTGAAATGTGTCTATCCGTATCTGATCGTAATTGTGATTGGTAGTGAATCAATACAGGATCAGATGAATGAAACCGCATCCAGACCGCGAACCGGTTCTGATACTAATTTTGCCCATCAATGAATTAACAGGGAATGAACATAGCAAATGACTTTATTAGGCATTTCTTTCAGCATGCTTCAATGTTCTGAGATCTGACTCCAAGAGGCTGTTCATGGTCCCCAGGTTCTAAGTATCCGGCCGCTCCTCCTCTTACCGCGCACCGCACACCTGGAACATTCTACCGGAGACTCTCACATCCGCCACCAGGCTAAGTTCTTTCAAGACTTCAGCTCGCTCACGTTAGTCTGGTCTGTAACTGTTACATACGCCCATAAATCATATTTCCAGCTGTTGATGAAATGTCTGTAAATATAACATATAACCATGTATTATCTGTCATCATAACTCTGTCCCCAGGACAGACGTGAAAACGACAGGTAACTCTCACGGTATTACTTCCTGCCAACACATTTTATAAATATAATTTGTGCAAACTGCACCCCCGAGGTCCGAGATACCAAACCCCCTACGGATGTGGAAGTACTGGTAGAATCCTCAGAGGAGGGGTGTGGAGCACAGCAAACGAACAATTAACGGTGATACGGATCACCCAAAATTCAATAAAAAACTATTTATTGGGTAACAGAAGAGAGACATCAAAAATAGGGTACAAGGATCAACTCTGACACGTTTCAGGCGCAAGTGCCCTTTGTCTCAGAGTATGATGTGGAAGTACCCCTGTCGAAGCCTTAGAAGTGGTGCCCAGCACCTAGTTAGCCAGGATTTCCTCCCATAATCCCGTTTGGTTGTTTATACTCGTTTGATGTATTGTGCCGTGTGCTGGCTCCGGCCGGAATAATGATCCTGTATTGGACCCCCGTGTCCTGCCTGGAGCTTTGACCCCCCGTGTCCTGGCTGGAGCTTTGACCCCCCATGTCCTAGCTGGAGCTTTGACCCCCCGTGTCCTGGCTGGAGCTTTGACCCCCTGTGTCCTGGCTGGTGCCTTGACCCCCGTGTCCTGGCTGGAGCCTTGACCCCCGTGTCCTGGCTGGAGCTTTGACTCCCGTGTTCTGGCTGGTGCCTTGACCCCAGTGAAGTGTCCCGGTCTCCCGTTACAGCCCCCTCCCTGCAAATCTTCAAAAATAGGTTCAAGACTTACCCGCTTACCCAGGCATTTGATTAATAAACGACAACCTGTATATCGTTCACCCTATGTTTAATTTATGTAGAATTTTATTTTTTATATAGCGCCAACAGTGTACGCTCAGCTTTACAAAAGGACAATACGAGCTAAAGTACAAACACTGGGGATAAAAGCAGCACGTAAAAGAGAAGCGCTGCACCCACAGAGCTTACAATCTATGTGCTTTTATTGTGTTTCTTTACAGCTTTTAATTGTTTTTGTTTCTTGTATTTGCTAAACACTTTGAGTCCTTGTTACGAATGTGTTAATAAACCCAGCAAACACCGCTTTCTGATGTGGCAAACACCGCTTTCTGATGTGGCAAACACCGCTTTCTGATGTGGCAAACACCCTGCTGCGGCCGCCACTCTTCTGCTCCTGTTCTGTGCTATATAAAGTTATTATTAACCCTTTGCTATTCAAGATGTCTGCAACACATTGCAATCCATATTGTGAGCCTTTCCGCGCTGCCCGGCACGCCGTAGAATTACGTGTCGCCTGATCCTCGTTAGGCGGGGGGGATAAAAGATTGACATCATTTTCACATCCAGTTGGGAGAACTCATTGTTAACCCCTGTGTTGCCACACAATGCCGTGCCGACCCTGTTGGCAACAGAGTTAACGCACAAACAACCCTAAACTGAAAAATGATATGAAACTGGTTGCAACACTTTATATACATTTTATTTTTCTTATATTCCCTCCGAGTCAATAATACATCACAGTATCGCAGAGACGCGAGACCCAAGGGATCGGTATCGGAGACCTCAGTCGCTTCACTGCGCTGCTCTCCGGATTTCAAGGCGAGTGGTCACTCCATATTTACTTTCTGCAATGTGCTCTTATTATTTACCTGTGCAGGTACGACAGTCTAGTAGCAAACGTTAATGCCACCCTGATTTTGTATTGTACTAATGGATCGCACACAGCTGACCTAACAAGTCCAGTGGTTTATAGGCATTTCTCCCCATCATTAGCACAGACTTTCCCGAGGATCTCCACGTTCAATGTCCTCTCCCGCCGAGCGCTGCTTTATGGCAACATGCAACTAGAACCGCTCACTGTCCATTACAGCGACACGGGCTCGCATAACAAGCATCGCATCCCAGCAAATCCTGGCCAAAAAGCAATGCTGCAGGGGTGGCCCACTCCAGCTCTCCAGGGTCAACAGGTCAGGTTTTAAGGCTATCCCTGCTTCAGCACAGGTGGTGCACTCAATGACAGCCACCTGTGCTGAAGCAGGGATATCTTTAACCTGACCTGTTGGCGGCCCTTGAGGACAGGCGTTGGCCGCTCCTGTAATACTTGGTCCTGAAAGCAATGAAGTGTCCATTCGATAGGTGTTTAAATACAAACAAGAATTGCGCCTGCAAATCAATTTCTATACGGAAATAACCTGCAAATAAGTGTCCAATAGGAATCCATTCCTGCCGTTTAAGCCTTTCGTCGCTGGCAGCGAACGCGGCAAGTTCCTCGCGCTGCAGGCGGCGTTAAAACGGGGGCGGCTCGAGTTTCTCCATCAGGGATTTGATCCACGTTGTGCCGTTGATCAACTTGGTGGTGGCGATAATATACTCCGTGCAGCCGTCTTCCATCTGGGACAAGAACCTCAGGGCGGCGATCTCGGCGTACGTCACCCCTCCCAGGAAAAAGATCAAGATCACCTTGTTCTCTCCTTGCTGGCCTGCAAAAGGGCGTCAACGGCACATTACAGTTTTGCAATAGCACAGCAGTCTTTTTTACAATAGGATCTACAATTTGGACTTTATAATTTTCCCCCGTAGGCTGGGAATGTCTCAAGTGTTTGTATGCAAAACGCGCAGGGAGAGAAA
Organism: Ascaphus truei; assembly: GCA_036426205.1. Taxonomy (NCBI): domain Eukaryota; kingdom Metazoa; phylum Chordata; class Amphibia; order Anura; family Ascaphidae; genus Ascaphus; species Ascaphus truei. Next base: position 3,835,040 of record CM071584.1, read on the forward strand.
ACGAAATATTAAAGGCAAAGGAGCAAAGCTGGGTATACATTTCCATGGTTCCCTTCACTGCATCCATGTGGGATCTGTATCGCAGCGTAGACATTTGAAAAGTATCTTCAAATGCGCAGCGTTGGTTTAAAACTAGAAAAAAAATGTATCTTTCAAATTAAAACGTAATGGTTCAATTTCCTAAAACTATACCCTGGAATTCTATGGAAATGGCAGCTGCTGCGTGTCGGACTGGGGCATCTGTATGTGGGGCGTTAGGGTTGTGGGGTGCGGGGGCGTAGGTGGGGCAGAGGGCAGGTGATAAATAGGGCACGGTTTGTCGAACAAATATTTGGCTGGGCAGTCTGAGGCTGATTCAGGAAGTGAGGGAGGGGGAGCCCGGCAGGGGCGCCCCCCCTTTGGTGGCCTGTCTGGGGGGGGGGGGGGGGCGGCGACCCCCCGTGAACTTCCCGGATTCCCTGGCAGGCCAGTCCGCCCCTATATCAGCCAACAAGGATTCCTCACCGTATATATTCACTGGACCGAGTTGCCTGTGAGCTACTTGCACTCCTAAACTCCTAGTAATAAAAATGATTGTTTTTATTTTTTTTTTAACCCAACCGCCCTATGAGATTTACCATGAACTGCTGCATTAAATCTAGAAGGGTCAAGGCTGCAGTGTGTAGCAGGTACACTTAAATATGTTTTAAGGTGTTAGGCCCACATTGCCTAAATGGTGCCTTCAAACAAATCGGCCATAAGGTGCTTCATGGGGCTTAACACCATTTAGCAGACATGTTGTAGCCGCCTGCAGCAGAGAAAGAGTGCTGCCATCGTCACGCTAGGACGCAAATCCTTGCCAGCAGCACATTGCTTTTCCCTCATGACATTCACATTGTAGGCCAACTTTACAGGTACACAAATAAACAGGACGAGTTAGACCGAGTTACGTTTCTTTAGCAGTCCGGCAGGTAATGGCTGCCTCTCTTCAAACTGGGGCCCGGGAAGGATCTTAAGAACCTCTTCGATGCTTCTCCATCCGGGCCGAACCAGCACCTGGGCCAGACGCACGCTCAGAGGAGCGTACCCGCTGTACACGTAGGAAATGTCATTGGGGTTCTGGGTAACAAAGAAAAGAGGTCGCCAATTACAAGAGAATACAAACAAACAAGATGCACAATACACAGGTCACGAGCGCGATGCACTCTATAGGGTAAATAGTACCCAGTCGCAATGCTGTAATAGCAATAAAGGTTTACAGAATATTAAGAGATTGATGCTATTAGTTCGATAACCAAGCGTGCGGCTTCCTTGGTGTAAATCCACGTATATAACCTAATGTACCAGCTGATGTTTCTCCCCATCAATGCCCTGTCCTGTGATCTGCGGACATCCCTAAGGAGCTGCAGGGGGCATTCTGGGCTTGGAGCACAACGGTCATTACTTTCTTAAATTACCACCAGCAGCGTTTTTAGCTGTAGTTTCCCAGCTCAAAGTTACTGAGCGAGTGGTCTCTCTTTCCCCATGGGATCCTGGATTTTGGGGAGGGAGGAGCTCCCCTTCCGTTTGGATTGGGCAGGCCACTCGCTCGGAGAGGTCAGCCCGGTCTGACCCTAGAAAACTAGCACGTGCCCAAGGCGTGCCTGGTCGGGTACACCCACGGCTCATTAATAATGGAGGGCACAAAAATGCTCTTTGCTTCACTCTGTAAATTCCCAACTCGTGTGATATCCGCTGATCAGCAGCTGGTTAATCTGATAATATTACATTCCCAATAACCAACACAATCCCAAACTCATGGCGCTGTGCGTCCCCGTGACCCAGTTATACCTGCTCGTTCACCTCGTCCACCCAAAGGCGCAGGGTTTTCCGGATTGTGGGGTAATTGTTTCGGCTGCCGGTCTGAGGTTTCAGAAGCCCAGCCTTTTCCAGATTGTGTAACGTTAACATGTGTTCATATCCATAGGTCTGTCAGACACACAACACAATTAGTACGCTCGGGAGCGCTGGCAGCTTAAAATAACGTGAGCAACTAAATTCATCAAGAAGAGTTTCCAGCTTCAAATGATTGAAATACATGAAGTGCGCCTTAATGGGTTGAAATAATTAGAATGGGAATGTTTGTTTCCCTGTGAACATCGGACTGTACACACAGTGCTATAGGCATCTCACCCGGGGGGCGTTACACAGAAGTATGGCTTAGTGACTAGTTCGGAAAATAGATCAGCCAAGACGACGACAGGTAGATGGGACGGAGATGAAACTTTTAGATTGCAAGCTCCTTGGAGCAAAGCTCATTTTACCTACTGAGCCAGTGTAAGGCAATGGAGTAATATTATTGCCCTCCCCCCCCCTCCCCCTCCCCCCCCGTTGCAGTGTAGAATATATTGCGGCGTTATAAATAAACGATGAGAAGTTTGCCTTGCGTTTCTGCCATGACGTAGCTGCATTTGAGCTCAGAGGGAGGGAGGGGGGGGGAGGGGGGGAGCAGGGGAAGAACATATCCAGAATATACTGTGTTGCATTCAATAATTAATACAATAAAAAGGACCCCGCTCACCTGCAGAATCTCCTTCTTATAATAGTCCAGCACCTTCTGCTTTAACCCCGTGTTGCACACAGACTGGAGGCAAACTAGTCGCAATATCTTTATCAGGGGATCTTTCTTAGCAATGCAATCCTCTACATATGTATTTACCTAGTGCAAACAGGTGACATCTGTGCATGACTTTCTGCCTTCAAGTAATTACAGGTAAATCTTCGAACAGCACAGGTGAGGTGTGCGCTCCCGCACAGAAGTAGGTTAGCCTTGTTATAAAAGCAAAATGACAGTATGGTTTAACCACACAAAATGGGATAATCAGAAAGAAACAGCTTCCAGGTTAGAAAAATGCAGCTTACGCCTCTGCCAGGGCTCCTTCTGGAAAGTCCTAACCCAGGGCCCCGGCAGTTTATCGTTGGTGTCCCTACATATCCTAGCACTGCACATACCTAGCACATAAAGCAATACCTTCTACTAGGGAACTAAAGCTTACCCCCGCTACTCGGCACGCTCCCCTCATCGTACTGCGCTCTACTCGGCACGCTCCCCTCATCGTACTGCGCTCTACTCGGCACGCTCCCCTCATCGTACTGCGCTCTACTCGGCACGCTCCCCTCATCGTAACTGGCGCTCTACTCGGCGCATGCTCCCCCCATCGTACTGCGCTCTACTCGGCACGCTCCCCTATCGTACTGCGCTCTACTCGGCACGCTCCCCTCATCGTTCTGCGCTCTACTCGCACGCTCCCTCATCGTACGCGCTCTACTCGGCACGCTCCCCTCATCGACTGCGCTCTACTCGGCACGCCTCCCCTCATCGTACTGCGCTCTACTCGGCACCTCCCCTCATCGACTGGCTCTACTCGCCTACTCGCACCTCCCCCATCGTACTGCGCCTCTCGGCACGCTCCCCCTATCGTACTGCGCTCTACTCCGGCAACTCTCCCCTCATCGTACTGCTGCTCACTCGGCACGCTCCCCTCATCGTACTGCGCGCTACTTTCTGCACGCTCCCCTCATCGTACTGCGCTCTACTCGGCACCTCCCCCCATCGTACTGCGCTCTACTCTGCACGCTCCCCTCATCGTACTGCGCGCACTACGGCACTCTCCCTCATCGTACTGCGCTCTACCTCTCTCGGCACGCTCCCCCCATCGTACTGCGCTCTAACTCTGCACGCTCCCCTCATCGTACTGCCTCAAACTCGGCACGCTCCCCTCATCGTACTGCGCTCTACTTCGGCACGCTCCCCTCAATCGCACTTCGCTCTACTCGGCACGCTCCCCTCATCGTACTTCGCTCTAATCGCAACGCTCCCCCCATCGTACTTCGCTCTACTCGGCACGCTCCCTCATCGTATTGGCGCTCTACTCGGCACGCTCCCCTCATCGTACTGCGCTCTACTCGCCGCTCCCCCCCATCGTACTTCGCTCTACTCGGCACGCTCCCCCTCATCATACTGCGCTCTACTTGGCACGCTCCCCTCATCGTACTGCGCTCTACTCGGCACGCTCCCCCCATCGTACTTCGCTCTACTCGGCACGCTCCCCTCATCGTACTGCGCTCTACTCGGTACGCTCCCCTCATCATACTGCGCTCTACTCGGCACGCTCCCCTCATCATACTGTGCTCTACTCGGCACGCTCCCCTCATCATGCTCCCCTCTCCTCATCATATTGCGCGCCCCTCATCATATTGCGCGCCCCTCATCATCGTACTGCGCTCACTATATACAATGTAATTAAATATGGAGAATACAGGCGATATTTACCTATAATATCCCTCAGTACGTGTCCCTCCTAACACATTTTGTACCTCCCGTGCCGATTAGCGACCCAACGTGCTAAACCTTCATTGTACCGTATGCCGAAGTTTTAGTGGCCAATTTCCGTGACCGCACGCTTTTTGCTACAAACCCGACCTCCAGAAGGAGCGAGCGGTCACTGGCCCTTATTCAGCTGGAGAACGTCCGGTTATTGATACATCATTTTTCATTTTTATAACTATATTCTTCGGAATAGACTAAATGAAACCGATCTGCTCTACGACGTCCGTTCAAACCATGGGTGCAGCATGCAGGGACACTGACCTTATCGGTGTCGCACCCAGACATAAATTCTTGTTCCACTGTCAAATTATCAAAGAAAGGTTCTGAAGCTGAAACACAAAACATTATATTTTAGATTGTAGGCTCCTTGGAGCAAGGCCCCCCTTCCCTGCTGTACCTGTGTATAGCAATGCTGTCATGTTATGGTTGCCTTCACACCTCTTCGTACTGCGCTACAGAATATATCGGAGCTTTATATATAAATGATAAAGTGAAATACGTGTGCGAGGCGCATTAGGATCTAGAACGGAGGCTGGAGCTGTACGGACCCCAATTATCCCACATTCTGGATTACAGCAGCAGAACGGGCTACATTGCACTTTTTAATTGTAGGTTTGAAGCACGGGGTCTCTGCAGATGAACTGTGTTAATTTCAGCTCAGGGGACCCCCTGCACCCAGAGATACTAACCTCCGTAGGGGACCCCCTGCACCCAGAGATACTAACCTCCGTAGGGGACCCCCTGCACCCAGAGATACTAACCTCCGTAGGGGACCCCCTGCACCCAGAGATACTAACCTCCGTAGGGGACCCCCTGCACCCAGAAGATACTAACTCCGTAGGGGACCCCCTGCACCCAGAGATACTAACCTCCGTAGGGGACCCCCTGCACCCAGAGATACTAACCTCCGTAGGGGCCCCTGCAACCCAGGGATACTAACATCCGTAGGGGACCCCTGACCCAGAGATACTAACCTCCGTAGGGGACCCCTGCACCCCGAGAATACTAACCTCCGTAGGGGACCCCCTGCACCCAGAGATACTAACCTCCGTAGGGGACCCCCTGCACCCAGAGATACTAACCTCCGTAGGGGACCCCCTGCACCCAGAGATACTAACCTCCGTAGGGGTGCCCCTGCACCCAGAGATACTAACCTCCGTAGGGGTGCCCCTGCACCCAGAGATACTAACCTCCGTAGGGGTGCCCCTGCACCCAGAGATACTAACCTCCGTAGGGGTGCCCCTGTGCAGTTTAAACGTCCCGGTCACGCTGACCAACAGGAAGCCGCAACGGATGACATCACAGCTTCCTATTGGTCCACTGGACATTTAAACGCTGCTATTTCGTTAGTCACACACTTCTCTAGCTGCAGAGATACCGACATTCCCCATGGAGGTTTGTATCTCTGGAAACAGGGGGTCCCCGAAGCTGAAATTAGCACAGTTCAGCTCCAGAGACCCCCTGCTTCAAAATCTGTAATAATAAAAATAAGCGCGCACCGCAGCCGGCCGTGTCGCGTTAAACACTAGTTCGGTACAAAAAAGGCTTTTGCTTTAGATTTTTCCCCAATCGCTAAGAGTTTTTGCAGAATCGGGTCCGAAAAAGGAAAAGATTTTGAAGACACCTCAACATTAAAAAAAATGTAAGAATAGTCGCGTAAAATGAAACGTATAAGTGGACTGCGAGCTCTGCACCCTGCGCAGCGCGGCTCTAAAGAACAGAGATTTGTGCTGCTGCAGAAGGCGCAGAACCAAGAGATGGGGGGGGGGAATCACAACGCGGTGCAGCCACTCTCTTTTAACCCCTTGTTAGCCCCTGGCCGGGCACTTACTTGTAATGTCTTTGATGAGCTCAGCGACGGACGTGTGGTTTGCTAGAGACGCTCGTGCCGCTTGCATGTGCGGTAACTGCGAGACGAACTGCTTGATTTCGCCCACGGTCTTTGCGTTGTGTCGCTCCTGTTAGGGGTAAGAAGCGTCGCATCATCAGTCGGCGACATTAGCTTGTAGCAATACACTGATATTGCTTTATAAAAAGGCGTGCAGGCAGAGCGAGCGGTCCTTGTGTTGTACCTCATGTGTTCTACAGGGAGCGGCCAACTCCGGTCCTCAAGGGCCACCAACAGGTCAGGTTTTCAGAATATCCCTGCTTCAGCACAGGTGGCTCAGTCTTCGACTACACCACGGGTGCTGAAGCAGGGACATCCTGAAAACCTGACCTGTTGAGGACTGGAGTTCGCCACCCCTGTGCTATAAGGAGGGTCAATAGCGAACGTCTGTATTGACCGTTTGGATTCATTAACCCATAATAGAGCTTGCGGAGTCGGAGGGTAAACAATTCAGCAATAGGTTGAACACAGGGTGCGATACATTTTAATAGATCAATATGAGTTGTTGTTTTTTTAAATAGAGATGTAATGTGTACAAGGCTATTATGCTTTTCTGCATCTCTAACTTCTGAAGTTACCGTGGTGACTAAAGACTGCGCCGGGCTCCGGGGAGACCTCCATTTTAACCTCCCAGACACGTCATATTTCAAACGCTTATATCTCCTGAACAGAGCGTCGGTTTATAAAAACAACAACCGGGTTGGAAAGGGCAAGAATAGATTAAATGCCCCCCCAAACTGGTGCGAAGCGCAGATGGCTGCCTTAAAACATAACAGGTACTTTCTTCTTGCTTTCTCAGTATTTATGAAGAGAACCGTGAAGTCTTGAACGACCGACTGCATCAAAAAGAACAATTTGTGCCAGAGACCAGCAACATGGTTTTGCAGTGCACTGCAAACCTCCAACATCCCCCACCCCGTCCAAACACATTGGGACCAGCTGTGCAGCTGGAGGAATCCCCACGCTATGCAACACCCTCTAACCTTTATGGGACCAGCTGTGCGGCCGGACCCCGACCCATTCTCCATCCCACAAGGATTTTGTTTCACCATTATCCCTCATTCCCTGTAGCGTGTAAGCTCCCAGGATAACGGCCCTCATTACTCCTTTGTATGCAACTCCATTTAAGTAATGATCAGATCTCTGTACCCCCATTGTACCGCACCGCGGAACGTGTTGGTACTGTACAAATAAAAGATATAATAATTACCTCTCTGGGTAAGTGGTTCAAAGTTGTCACAAACTATTGACACAAATCTAGCTCTCCAAACTCAGTGCAGCTTTGAGAAGATTGCACAACCTCAACAGTGCCGTTTATAAACGCACAAACACACACAGATTGTATGATTCCGTTAGCAAAAGGGTTCATGCGTAAGGCCCTCGTGGGAAGTAACAGATTCGGGCGAGCCTCGGCATGAAGGTGATAATAACGTCTGGTTCTTAAAACCCCCCCCAGGAGTTTTCTGGGCTCATTATCACCTATCACAGACATGCCTCTCGTTAGATCACGTTATTTAAACTCCACGTGAAGTAATAGCATGGCATAGCCAAACGGAATCCATATCTCTAGGGAATTATTTGCTGCTGGTCTTAGGCAAGGTTATAACAAAAAGGTCGAGTTACAGAAAATGCGAATAAAGTGTGTTTTATTGGGATATGTTACCATATTCTTGACCATCACGGCCACTGAATCTTATGGAAACAGTGCGATATTCTGCGTCCGACTAGGTGGTGATATCCAGGGAAGTGTCACTCACTACCACTTTATGCAAGAAGAGCACAAAAAACCTGAAAAGTATACTTCTCCCTCAATGTTATATGTATAACATAACTGCTTGCCGGGTGCCGGTACATTCTTTAAATGCAGAGGTCTCAGCCCGTGGCTCACTAGGCCTCACACGGAAGGCAGCTGTGGCCCTCAAACACAGATTTATTTTACACGTCACCGATTATTTTTACGGAATATGTGAGGTCATTAAAGTTTGTGTCCAATTCCCATGTACACAACTAAGTTACGGGGAGTAAAATGGTGACAAAAACCCTGCACGCTAGAGCGTGCGGCAGTGATAATAAACACTTGAGACGTGTGAACATGCTCATACAAATCCACAGATCGGTCTTACCCAATAATCACACAGCATACCGTGCTTACACTGCCGCAAAGGATCCTGACATGAAAACAAGCCCTCACCCATCCACTCACTGCCCAATTCCCATGAGATTTATGGATGCTAAAAAGCAATGAGGCACTTTAATAACACCAACATAACCACGGTCCTGAACGTCAACCGAATGTCTTCTTTAGAAAATATAGAGGGCGCTTTGCTGGCGTCTCAGGCATAAAACGGGGAGAAATATAGCTCTTGCCTTGCACAGACACGCCGCGGTTCCTGTGTGTTCCCTGCTCAGAGACGCCACGGTTGCTGTGTGTGTGTTCCCTGCTCAGAGACGCTACGGTTCCTGTGTGTGTGTGTTCCGTGCACCGACACCTGTGTGTGTTCCCTGCTCAGAGACGCCGTGCTTCCTGTGTGTGTGTGTGTTCCATGCACCGACACGTGTGTGTTCCCCGCACAGACGCGCCGCGGTGTGTGTGTTCCCCGCAGACGCCGCGGTTCCCGTGTGTGTTCCCCGCAGACGCAGCGGTTCTCGTGTGTGTTCCCCGCACAGACGCCGCGGTTCCGTGTGTGTTCCCCGCACAGACGCCACGGTTCCCGTGTGTGTTCCCCGCACAAACGCAGCGGTTCCCGTGTGTGTTCCCTGCACAGACGCTGCGGTTCCCGTGTGTGTTCCCTGCACAGACGCTGCGGTTCCCGTGTGTGTTCCCCTCACAGACGCCGCGGTTCCCGTGTGTGTTCCCCGCACAGACGCCAGCGGTTCCCGTGGTCTAGTGTTCTTTCCCCTCAACGCCCGCGGGGTTCTCTTGTGTGTTCCCTGCACAACGCCCTGGTTCCCGTGTGTGTTCCCGCACGACGCCCCTGGTTCCCGTTTGTGTTTTCCCTGCACAGACGCGCCACGTGTGTGTTCCCTGCTCAGAGACGCGCGGTTCCCACCGTGTTGTGTTTTCCCTGCACAGACGGTGCGGTTCCTCCCGTGTGTTTCCCCGCAGACCGCGCGGTTCCTGGTGTGTTCCCGCACAGACGCCCTGGTTCCCGTGTGTGTTTCCCTGCACAGACGCCTGGTTCCTGTGTGTGTTCACCTGCACAGACGCCCTGGTTCCCGTGTGTGTTTTCCCTGCCCGACGCCCTGTTCCCTTGGTGTTCCCTGCACAGACGCCCTGGTTCCCGTTGTGTTCCTGCACAGACGCCCTGGTTCCCGTGTGTGTTTCCCTGCCAGACGCCCTGGTTCCGTGTGTGTTTTCCTGCACAGTACCGCCGTTGGCTCCTGCTAACCCCGCCGTAGTCGACACGGTTCCTGTGTGTGTTCCCGTACAACGCCCGTTCGGTGTGTGTTGTTCCCTGCACAGACACGCCGTGGTTTGCTGTGTGTGTGTGTGTGTGTGTGGTCCCTGCACAGACACGCCGCGGTTCCCGTGTGTGTTCCCCGCAGACGCCGCGGTTCCCGCGTGTGTTCCCCGCACAAACGCCGCGGTTCCTGTGTGTGTTCCCTGCACAGACGCTGCGGTTCCTGTGTGTGTTCCCTCCACAGACGCTGCGGTTCCCGTGTGTGTTCCCCGCACAGACGCCGCGGTTCCTGTGTGTGTTCCCTGCACAGACGCGCCGCGTGTGTTCCCTGCTCAGAGACGCCGCGGTTCCCGTGTGTGTGTTCCCTGCACAGACGTGCTGGTTCCCGTGTGTGTTTTCCCTGCACAGACGCGCTGGTTCCCGTGTGTGTTTTCCCTGCACAGACGCGCCGCGTGTGTTCCCTGCTCAGAGACGCCGCGGTTCCCGTGTGTGTTTTCCCTGCACAGACGCTGCGGTTCCCGTGTGTTCCCCGCAGACGCCGCGGTTCCCGTGTGTGTTCCCCGCACAGACGCCCTGGTTCCCGCGTGTGTTCCCTGCACAGACGCCCTGGTTCCCGTGTGTGTTCCCTGCACAGACGCCCTGGTTCCCGTGTGTGTTTTCCCTGCACATACGCGCCGCGTGTGTTCCCTGCTCAGAGACGACACGGTTCCTGTGTGTGTTCCCTGCACAGACGCTGCGGTTCCCGTGTGTGTTCCCTGCACAGACGCCCTGGTTCCCGTGTGTTTTCCCTGCACAGACGCCCTGGTTCCCGTGTGTTTTCCCTGCACAGACGCGCCGCGTGTGTTCCCTGCTCAGAGACGCCCTGGTTCCTGTGTGTGTTCCCTGTACAGACGCCGCGGTTCGTGTGTGTGTTTTCCCTGCACAGACACGCCGCGGTTCGTGTGTGTGTGTGTGTTCCCTGTACAGACACGCCGCGGTTGCTGTGTGTGTGTGTTCCCTGCACAGACACGCCGCGGTTGCTGTGTGTGTGTGTGTGTGTTCCCTGCACAGACACGCCGCGGTTGCTGTGTGTGTGTGTGTGTTCCCTGCACAGACACGCCGCGGTGTGTTACCTCGAACGCTGCGGATATAACTTTGGCCTTCTTGCTCAACACTGAACCCACAGCATTGAAGTTCTTGTCTCGGATCTCTGCGTACAGCTCCTCTGCAGAGTTCAGCGGGAGTTTCTTTGGTTCTGTAGGGAGGTCCTTGCCGGTCTCACCCGGCTTTTTGGGGGCAAACTTATCCGGAGGAAGCTTCACGTGACCTGTTATAAAATGCACTGTTACGCTCAACCAATAAAAAAAAAAAACTTAACCACATTCATCAACATTCCTGTGGAGAGAAATGGTGCTCAAGCACATTGACCTCACATTAACAATAAAAGGACAAGAGGGCACTGGGAATTAGCAATTAAGCAGTACAAACCTATGAAAGGGCTCCAATTACCCTGAAGGCAGGGGGTAAATGCACAAAAACACCCCCCCCTTACCTCATTGGGATGGCCCCAGGCAAACGTACTCACACTTAGTACCTCCAGTCCCTCTCTCCTTAGGCGTGCTGCTGAATCCAGTGAGGGAGGGTCCAATGAAGTCTTGATAAAGTGCATTTTTGTTGCACGAAACGCGTCGAAGGTTTCACAACCGTCTGTTTTATGATCTCTTAATTAATAAAAGATTTTTTGCCAGACCACTCTTGCCTTTTTGGCTGTGCGCTGCACGCTTCACTACATTGGACCCTTCATCAACATTCCTCCCTGGTGTTCTTAGTTTAAAGCTGCAGTCGGCAGCGAACGCTATTTTATTATTTTTACTTACTGCAAGACTAGCGGTTCCCAACCTTTACTACCTTGTGCCGTGAACCTGTGATTAATTAATCTAACTGCGATTCATCAGAATAATCGCTATCCAAACTGGGCGCCCGATCCCGGGCAGTATATAGTGTGCTGAGCTCGTGGGTGGAACACACGCTTAATAAGAGCCCGAACTGCCCCTCAGTGTGTGCAGGCAGCATGGGGGGGGAGGGGGATATAGCCGTCACACACTGTGGGGGCTTCCAAAGTCATGTCCCACAATGCCTTGCGGCTGTGGGTGCAAAGCATTGTGGGGAGCTCCTGCTGTTCTGTGCACCTCACGACTGGAACAACCTACCAGAGACTCAGAGCGGCCTCCAGTTTAAGTAAAATGACCAGACGTCCCAGGTTTTTTTGTCCTTTCCCAGTGTCCCGAAATGCATAGAAATTCCCCGGTGTTCAGCCGGCGCTTGCCGTTCGCACGTGTGACATTTTTCCCGGGAAAAATATGGTCACCCGAAGTTTAAGTTATTTCAAGATTTAAGCCGTCTCACATTTTAATCTTGTCTATCACATACGCCCAGAACATATCTCCAGCGGTCCCAAATACCTGTAAATGTAATGTACAGTCCCTGTTCATTTAATGTAACTGTAGCTATGTATTGTCACCATAACTCTGTGCCCAGGACATAGAAAATGAACTTTACCCCTCAATGTATTACTTCCCGGTAAAACGTTTTATAAATTCATAAATGGACGGCGATACCACCCACGCTAAGGTGCAGTTTGGGGCCCAATTGCGCAGTCCCCACACGGCTTAGAACCCATTATACAGTACTTCCTGGGATCCAGCATTACAGATCTCCGAGGCGAACCCCCTGGCAACACCTCTTAAACCCCCTATTTGGAAAGGGGGGGGGGGGGGTTCTTCTTGCCCTTAACAAGAGCGTGTTTATTTGTAAAATGCGAAGCTTTGTTCGTGAGTAATAAGAATTTAAAATATTAGGTGGAGGTTAAAATAGAGCTCACCCAGAGGCCTGTGCGGCCTACAGGTTACCGTGGTAACCTCAGAAGCTTAAAAAACCCACAACATACTCCAAGGGGAACGTACGAACATTATAGCAGTTAAACTCATACAGGCTTCTGGAGAGGGTCGCTGGTTTAAGAGAGGAAGAGGATCCTGGCACTCGGGCTTTGCAAAAAGGTCATTTATTACAGTCAAAAATCCAACGTTTCGACTGCCACACCGTCTTTATCAAGGTGAGTGCGGGGGCAGGGTGAGACTGGGTGGCAGTCGAAATGTTGGATTTTTGGCTGTAATAAATGACCTTTTCACAAAGCCTGAGTGCCAGGATTCTCTTCCTTATCGTGTATATGTATGGGACCTGCAGGACAGTCCCTGACTGAGCACCGGCAGCTGACTTTGGCTTAACAAGTAAGATGTGTGCCAGTTATACCTCCATGCTTTAAGAGAGGAACATATTTAGTTATGAGAACATTCAGAGGGCATTAATCCTCTTCATATTTTCTTTTACAAACATCGAGCCATGATGCTATTTCCCCGCTCTGCCAGTGAAAGGGTTAGACCCTATTCCGAAACAACATCCACAAACTGAACGGGGAAATACTTTCCTCCTCATCATTCGTAATGTTAAATCCGAGATGGGAGAAAATTAAATGCTCATCATTGGCCGGCGTCTTATTATAAGAATACATGAAATAATTCCCCATCAGCAGCACGTCCTCATTCAGCGACTGGTAATTAATGGGTCATATTTGTGCAATTAGAATACTTAATTACTACCAAGTAAAACATGTATTTATGACGCCCTCTCCCGCCCTTTCCGCGCAGCAGAAAGAACATGAATGCAGAGTTTCACACTGCTTGTTTCTTTAATATCAGAACTGAGGGGGATCTGTCTGGGGTCCTCCAATGCCAAAACCGACCCACCACCCCGCAAAATGTGTGCTTACTGGGGCACCAGATTGGGAAAGGACTGGAAGACGTCACAACTTGCAACTGGTGACCCCGTGACCATATTTTTGTTTTTTCTCTGTCAAAACCAGCACCAAAAAAAAAAAACCCTGGGGAACTAGGAGTGTCCCCGGACATCGAGAGACCATGGATATCCCACGTAAAGGGTAAAAAGAATAAAATAACAAACGTTTCATTTGGTGGCAGAAAGAAGGGTGAGAAACTGCCGCTGTCATTTCTCAGGACTACTGCCTAAAATACAAGGCTCCCCCGTCTCCCACCATCGAGCAATGGTACAAGTATGCGCTGGTTTGCTCTTTCACAAGCCCACCTCTTCCCTTTCCTCTCTCTTCCGGTTTTTTATATCATTAAATTACAAACAGTTACGAAAGCGGAACCCCATTAGCGGAGATGCGGCTGGGGAGAGAACAAAGCCTGTGCATTTGGAAAGTAGAAATCCCTCAATAGGCAGCAGAAAGCATCCGCCCCTACGGACCAGCAGCGTACCCATCTACCGCGGACTTTTTACTGTCGGTGCCGGAGGCGGCTGCGACACTACATTGCATTCCCAAAACAGGACATGGGTCCCCAGGGTGGTGCGGAGGTGAACGTACTATTCTGAATTCCGTAGACCTCATCGATGAGCCCTTCGTACGTCAGCTGCGTCGCCAACGGCGTCAATAGATCCACGTTACGGTCGAGCAGCAGAAGGGTGTCGAACACGGGGCAGATGGCGTTCTGGCTGCCGCATAATTCTCTCTTCATTCTGATCATCATATTTGCCACATGCTGGAGAGGACGATGAAAACAGGTTTATTTCCCGTCGCTGTACAAAAGATTCTTTACGATGTGTCCGTGTGAAGGGGATACATAATTATTAACCTCTAAGCTAGAAGAGGGCTCAGCAACGCATTGCTTACAAAGGGATTTATTATAGATGGGGAAATCTACTCCTATTAGTTTTCTTAGCCCCTACATCTGGAATCCCGCAGCACTATCAGAAGATCGAGGACCTCTTTAAGCAGGTTTGTGATAGTTGATGCTGTTCGTGTCACGATTTCCCCTGCAATAGGAGAGAACGCATGCACCATAGCGCCCGCTACAGCGAAACCGCATCATGTCCAAACTTGTCTGGGCTTTAAAAGCCAGATGTGCCACAAATTCCCCATGGGCCCAAACTGTAAATGGATTAGGATTTCTTTAAATAAATAAGAAACAATTTGTATCATGCGCTTGCAGGGTATAATAAACATATTCCCTAGATACACAGATCACATCATCACCTTAAACTTCTGTTTGAAAGCAATATGTTTGTTATACCCTGCAAGCGCATGGTTCACAAGGCACGATACAAAGTGTTTCTTATTTAAAGATTCTAGGGTAAGCGGCATGTAGCACCCGTCCCATACCACTTGGTAGCACCCGTCCCATACCACTTGGTAGCACCCGTCCCATACCACTTGACGTCACCATTTCCTAAATCCGTTCACTGCCAGAGAATACAGCAACTCTTCCTAGCCCTTCTGCCAGCAAGAGGCTAACATGACAAAGATGTCTCATTTTGCAATAGTCTGGTGAGATTTTAATCATTGTTTTTTTTTTTTTTTTTAAGAAGAGGACCAGTACTTATATCACAGTTTCTACATCCCGCTGGCATGACCCCGAGACGCTTTCAAACACAGAAAAATACCCACCGCAGGACAAGGACTGTCTTGTTAAATATTATTACTGTAGATTAAAAAATAAATAAATGGTGTGTGTGTGTGTGTGTTGTTTAATCCCTGACTTCAGTGCAATGATTTTACAAAGCGTCACAGGGGCTGAAGTGTACAGCAACACTTGGTACTATACACAGTTCATTCATGTTCCTCCTAACAACAATTCCATCCACCATGTGTCCTACAAGGCAACATTGGCCCTTCTGCCGGCATGTGTATTGATTTATGCTTGGGGGCTGGAAGAGCTAGAAGTAGGAGTGCAGGGGGTGGGGGATGAGATGGAACTAGGGGTGCGGGGGGGGGGGGGGGGATATCTGGAACCCCTCTCCGCAGGGTTATGCCTTTTTACATTATGGCACTATGTGTGTGTCACAGATTTCGTAGGTACAGCACCCCCACCCACAAAGAGGTCCTGCCCTCCTGAATACATAGGTGGCTTGGGGTTTCTGACATTAAGCTGCACTATGAGGAGGTCGGCATATGATTCACTAGAAAACTCTCCCGATAGTAAAATACTGGGTTGATATTGAAACCACACGCTCTGGAGCTACAAATGCCTACAACGTGTGTCTCTAAGAAGGTGCCACAGTGTGGCATACACCATGAAGTATTGAAGGAGAAGGCCGTCTTACCCGGGCATTCTCTCCTTTCCCACATATCTGAGGAATGGTCCCATACAGGGACTGCAAAGTCATGAGTCCTTTAGCTGCGTGATACAGACTGGTCTGGTCATTCTCCAAGGTGCATTCCTACAGGCAGAGGTTCATTACATGCTTTACTGGTACAGACACACAGACACACAGACACACAGACACACAGACACACAGACACACAGACACACAGACACACAGACGTTGGAGTAACTTAAAAACAGCAAATCCCCCCCTCAGTATAACTCCATGTTAGTATCTTGCCCCCTGAACATATCCGATCTTATTTATTTCTTTGCTTTTCCAGTGCTAATAACATAACATTTTAACATGTAGCTGTTTTTGAGGTTACCATGGTAACCTTTAGCCTGCAGGCTAAAGAGCTCCATTTTAACTTCCTGGACACTGAATATTTAAAATCTCCCCAACGAAGCGTCAGATAAACATAACGTTGGAATTGGCTTAAAAAAAAATGAAATAAAAAGGAATGTTGACTCATTGCGGAGCACTTGTTGGAATGTGTTTCAGAAGGATTAAAGTAATATTTATGCTACTAAATTAGAAAGAGGGTGAATTTCACCAATAATTGACGTGTGCTATAAGGCCACAATCGCAGTACACTTCCCATATTACATAGGGAGGTGGAAATGTTGACATTTCAGAACATCCCGATTTAGGATGAATGCAATTAAATCTTAAAGGCAACCTACTTGGACAAGCATGTAACAAATACGGATTCCAAAACACCAACTTCCAGTAAAAAAATAAAAATGAAAAAAAAACCCGGAGAGGAAGCATGATTTTGTATTGAATTGCACCTCTTGCAGCAGCCCAGCCACAGATCCGATACAAAGGTAACCCAAAGGAAGGGTGGAAATAAAAGTGCCCAGATAAACACTGAATTCAAACATGTGTCAATGTTATCCCATTGTTAACACGGATACAGATTGTAACATCAGTGTTTGTTGTTAAATAAACTGAACTCACAAGAAAAAAAAACAAAATAAAACCCCAACCATAAATAAACCAGGCCTGTCATAACCGCTCCCCTTTTCTGTAGTGACCTCTGTTCAGATAACATCTCGTTTTATAGCCCCCTCCCCCCTCTCTGCCCCCCGATCCTGCAAATTATCACTTACTTTGAAAGCATTTTCCGACTCCATGGATAACAGATCTCCATCAAAAGGGATCAAGTCCAGACTGTATTCCTCCCGGTAATAGAATGATCCCAGCACACCGAGATCCTTCAGCCTCTGCTCACACAGCAAGCTGCGGCGAGGCACGAACAAGATGTGGAAGTCCCTCTGCATGAAGCGCCCCTTATCTTCTCTACAACAGGAATGGGTTCAGTGTAAGGCAGAAAGGAAACAGCGCAGAGAACATGCACAGCTACAATATCAAGGGAAAAGGTGCAAGTCGCTGGCATTGAAGAGCCCAGTGCAAACCCCAGTATCAGCTCCTTGTGACCTTGAAAAAAATCCCTATCTCCATGTACCCCAGGAAGGAAACTGAAACCTGGGTCTGATGTACAGCACTGTGTACACTGCAGTGCTATAGAAGAAAAGGCTGTATTACTATAAAATCATGCCATTTTTAAGCTATGCATTAATGTCACCCCCCTGTCAGTCTTTTGATTTGACTTTGAGGTGATGGCAATTGTTTTTTTACCCGACAGCACAAACTAATAGTTCATAAACCATTGATAAATGCAGAACACCATATACCTCCGTATGTTATCAGCAATTATATCCATTAGTTCAAGCCTGGGCCGGACCAGAAATATAATGTTTTTAACATCTGATGCGGGAAGCGGCCCGGCCTTAAGCGTAAACATTTTTTCCACTTCATGTTCCTGTAAATAAAAAATAATAAGTTAGCCCAAATGCTGACGTTCAGTATATTATATTATGAGACTCAATTACAACCACTGTTAAAAAGGAAAGTGTCACCTTTAGTAGAGAATACTGTGCAATTAATCCAAAAGGTCCAGTCAGATACTCATCCCACACAATCGCCTGCAAGAGAGCAAAATATCTATAAATATCCTTTACAAAGTTATGTCATGCGATTAAAATACAACCATTGTATGTAACCCTGGGTTGCACAGACATTTTATGCAGCAATGAAACAATCTCATGACATTCACCCACTTATTTTTAGAGTGCTTGATTTAAATGGTATTATTATATTATGTGGGTATTAGCGCATTTTAAGCACATTTCTTTTTGTGTTCGCTTGATTTAAATGGTATTAAAAAGGAATACAGTGTCTTTATTTGCCGTGTGTCGAAGCACTGAAGGGTTTGGTGAATGGATGTAATCCCTTAGGGATGTTATATAGTGCACGTGCCGCACACGTTTTGTAAGTATACTGTGCGCGACTGGTGTATGTATGTGTGTATATTTTCAAATAAATAAATCCTGTAATATTTTTTTTAATAACGTTGTACACACACACACACACACACACACACACACACACACACACACACACACACACACACACTTTGACAAAGTTCCATACCAGGAAAGAAAAGCATCAGAGTTGGTTTTTGTCATGTGTACTTACACTTTTGCCCATTAAACTCTTCGTTTTTAATTAATTGCACTTGGGGTCTCTAATTACTACCGGTGAGCAGTGAACCACCTTTGCTACAATTTTTTCTATAAACGCAGTAGCCCAAGCACGCTGCCTAGAGGTCACACTCGACTCCTCTCACATTCGAAACTTATCTAAAACCTGTCGCTTTTTCCTCTGCAATATAACAAAGATACGCCCTTTCCTCTGTTACTCAGCTGCTAAAACTCTGACTCAGGCCCTCATTCTCTCCCGTCTCGATTACTGTAACCTGCTGTCCGGCCTTCCTGCCTCACCTGCCCCTCCTACAATCTATCCTAAACGCTGCTGCCAGAATCACTCTACTCTTTCCTAGATCTGTCTCAGCGTCTCCCCTCCTGAAATCCCTCTCCTGGCTTCCGATTAAATCACGTATCTCACACTCAATTCTCCTCCTCACTTTTAAAGCTTTACACTCTTCTGCTCCTCCTTACATCTCAGCCCTAATTTCTCGCTGTGCACCATCCCGACTCTTGCGTTCTGCTCAAGGATGTCTTCTCTCGACCCCCTTTGTATCTAAAGCCCTCTCCCGCCTTAAACCTTTCCCACTGACTGCCCCACACCTCTGGAATGCCCTTCCCCTCAATACCCGACAAGCACCCTCTCTATCCACCTTTAAGACCCACTTGCTTAAAGACTCATATGAGTAGCACCGTGGCTAATACTACACAATACATAAACCTTGGCCCCTTGTAGACGCACTTACCAGAACGCCCTCCTACGGTATCTATACGTTCTTCTTAAGCTCTTCGGGGCAGGGACTCCTCTAATAAAACGTTACTTTTATGTCTGAAGCATTTATTCCCATGTTCTGTTATTTATATGATTGCCACGCGTATTACTGCTGTGAAGCGCTATGTACATTAATGGCGCTATATAAAGACATACATACTCATCACAGTGAATCGGGAAGGTGTGTTTTGGGAGGGGTGCAATAGTAATTTAAAGCCGAGTGCTCTGAGGCAGGGGGGCAAAACTCAAGTCCTCAAGCTCCAACAGGTTTTCAGGATATCCCAGACTGAGCCTCTGATTTAGCCACTTGTGGTCAGGTAGGGGGCTGATTGAGCCTCCTGTGCTGAAGCAGGGATCACCTGAAACCCTGACCTGTTGGGAGGCAGGGGGGGGGGACTGCGGTTGAGCCCCCCTGCTGCTCACCTTGCTCCCCGCACACTTATCCAGGAACTCCCGCAGCTCCCTCCGCACCGCTTCCCTCAGCACATTCAGGTTCACCCGTCCGCAGGACAGGTGCGCAGACATCTTGGAAGGGGGCTTCTCTGACAGGCAAGAATCACGTGACAGGGCTCGTGTCACGTGACAGGCAGGACATGACATCGCACGCCCTCCTGTTTCAGCATCCTGGGTGTGCGCTGCCCACCCGCAGCTTCAGTTCCCTTAACTAAAATGGCGTCGGGAGTTGCCTTCCGGTGAATACTCACGTGGTCTTGTGGACGTGACGCAACCACCAGAGCGCCAACCTTGTAACCTAGCAACGTGTACTGTACCTGCAGGCAAAGGGACAGCTGTTCCATTACCACGTGCTGGATTTGAAATAAAATATATCTATATTATAATATATATACACACACACATCTATGATTATCAATAAATATATTTGTCAAACTATAGCCAATGCATTTTTTATGTTACTGATACTACTTTAAAAAACTGAATATTCTGAGAATAGGTGTATTTTTTCAATTTCAAAACAGCATCATTTTACTTTTTTTTCTATATTTACATTATTGTTTATTGTAACAAAATGTAACTCAATTAAAAGATTTAAAAAAAAATAGTATAGGCTATTAATATCTGCCTACAGTATATTGGCGTCAAGAGGCTGACTCTCATACTTGCCGCTTGCAGGCCCGCTGGCGTCATCTTCTTGACCCTCATTGCAGTCACTCACTACTGCAAAATCCTGTGTCCTTTTCACAGTGAGTCGCATAAGGCTAAATTATAGTACTTGCGCCCGCATGACGGACCGCATAGCCTGGCGCACGCCTGTTGCTCGAGCGATGGGTGAACTGAGGTGCAGGTGATTGGGGAGGCGTGGCGGACGCGTCACTAGACTGGTTCGCCGTGATTGGCGGAACCGCTCACAAGACGCGGTCGTCGCTTGAAAAGACAACATTTTTTATCTTTTCAAAACACGTCGCGCCATTGCGCTCTGTCGTGCGCAAACTAGGGGCGGCCTCATAGGGATTCTGCATTTTGTTCTTGTCGTGCACACGTGAGCACCATCGCACGGACTATAATCTCAGCCTAACTGTGAAGGAAGCTGCTCTCATCTCCAGCGGGTTATTTTAGCAATGACCTCTTTTGGAGCCAGATCACTTCACCCTGCACAGTTCAACGCAGTGCGAGAGTTTTAATATCTGCCCCAAAACCTATTCCTCAGCTGCCTGACACAATGCCTTCTATATTCCTCTGCCCACGTTATGCCTCTGCATTATTTCTCACTGCAGTCTGTATCGCTTCCCATTTAAAGGACAATACAGGAACGGGTGAGAAAACCTCACGTTTGTTTACAGGCTGCTATTTTCCCAGCAATATTGTCAGAATCTCAATCTTGATGCTGAAGTTCCAGAAACAGGACGATCGTGTGGTTATTTCAAGCCTTCGGCCTTGCATTTTAGATCACGGCTTGCTTCACCTATTTTATCAGCATGCTAAATCCCATCATATGTTTCCAGCCCAACTTTTAACGGGTTATTCCAGCGACTGTGCAAGAAACCCAGAAGGCTGGTGCCCGCCTAAAAAAAAACAAAATGTAGGAAGTAAACTGTTCGTGTTTATTGTTGGATCACTATTTAAAGATATTAGCCAGGGAATGGAATGCCCTCCCCACATCCATCAGAAAGAGCAAAGACCTTCCCACTTTCAGAAAACGGCTCCAGACTTGGCGCGTTGAAATCGCTGTTCCCAACCTAGATTGAGTCTTCGCTCCACCGTTGGAGTTTTTCAAAAGAAAGCGCATAGGGGCAGGTTTTGCTCTGTGTATGCGCTATACAAGACATTGTGATAGATACGATAGGTCGTACAAGTGTGATCTTTTAAAGCAATGTACCTCGGGAAAAATCATTGATGACCATACAAAAATAAATAAGAAGCTATGTATCTAAAAATATTTGGTGTTTTTAGGTGAATTGATGAATTCGAAACCTTTCTGAAGAGGGCAAAACACGACATATATCATTTTTGAAAGGTTCCGTTATGCCAGGGCCTTTTTTTTAATCCTATTTTCTTCTAAAAGAAAATGCAACAGTATACAAACAGACATGAACAGATCAATTTTACACTTCAAAAATAAATGTAAAAGTTTGCAGAATCCCCTTTCCTGGATCATACACAAGACATTCAGAACGGTTTAGCAGTGTTTGAGGGAGCATTTTTTATTATTTACATATTAAAGTAGAATATAAAACGTGTGCCACTCCCGTGATAAGGTTACGATTGGCAAATTCTAAGATCAGGAGTAAGATTGGGTATTCGCTCTGGAGTTTCGGTCCGGAAGCCTCACCGGCCAGCCCCATCCAGTTAAGTAATAAAACTTGCATGGCTTTCGGAAACAAAGCGGCGACCAGTTCCTCTGCCGGGGGTAAGTCTGAGATCCGATCTATGTGTATCCTTTTAAACTCCTCCACCTGTTGGCTTATACACTCGTTCTCGCTTTGAAATCTATTCCCAAGCCAACTGCTCACCTCAAATAACAAAGTATTGTCATAAACCGAGGCGCTTTCTTTCTGTAAGCTGTCCTTTGCAAAGACATTGCATGCAGAGTCCAGTAGATGGACGATGCTTAAAGCCATCTTATCCAAGCAGTGTTGCCCACTGATTACTAGTCCAATAACATCTAACAACATTAAAACCGTAGTCCTTAATTGGTCATTCACGTCAACGATTGTATTGGTAGATACATCCAACAAGGATTTAATCTTCTGAAGGACTAAGGCATCATCCAATCCTTCCTGGGAATGAGAAACAGAAGGGTCACAATGTTCAGTCAGACAGTAATTGTGCTCTCCTGTTACGGCTGCATTAACTGGTCTAGGAACCCTCTGTGGTTCACATAGAAAATCAGAGGACAGTCCGCAGAGTTCTGGCTGGGTCTCAGATCCGTCTGCGCATCTAAGTTTCTGTTCCAAATGTTCTGCGTTTCCGAGGCATTTCTTCATGCTGTAATCTTTGCTGAGAGGACCATCCGTCACCCGGGTCTTCCAGAGCTCCTAAAACAATCAGTTACAGATTTTGAACTGAAACTGGATTTCTAGTAATAATAATAACTATTTACCTAGCGCTTTTCTCCCAATGGGAGTCAAAGCGCTTCACAGTTACAAAAAGGAAAAAAAAACAAGAGAACATTTAAGGTTATAAAAGAGGCCAAACACAAGGAAAGATACAATACAGGATGGGACGGTGCTGTGGCTATTCAATACCGGACAGGTTGTGGGTCATTAATTAAATGCCTGGGTAAGCCGGTAGGTGACGAGTCTGTTTATAGATTCCCAGAGAGGGGGCCTCTAACTGCACGAGACAGACTGTTCCAGAGTGGGAGCAGCGTGGATAAAAGCTCGGGCCCCAAAGGAAGTCACAGAGATTCTTGGAACCGTTAGGAGCCCTTCACCTGCAGATGGAAGTGAGGGGAGTGTAGGGAACTAGACGCTTTCTCAGATAGCTGGGACCCAGGGCATGTAGGGTATCAATATCCTTTGATATTGTGGAAGATTTGACTAAATGGTTCTCATCCTTATTGCTCCTTAAGACCCTCTCATCAGAACCTGCTTCAAGGCTTAGCACAGTTTCGTAAATTTGGGCCTAAATCTCTAATTTATGAAATGTAACCCATAACACCACCACATATTTAACTACAAAACCCTCACATTTAGGGCCTTATTCTTCGTAGTTCACAGCAGCCGCTCCGGCGGTTTCAGGCCCAAAATCCCAATTGGACTCTTTGGAAAATATAGAATGAATTACCCCCTTAATTCTACATTAAGCACACAACCTGAAAAGCTGAAGTACCTGTAGACTTTCTATGACGGTCAGCTGTTCCTCTCTGCTGTACATGTCAAAAGCCACTCTAAATACTCCTTGAATGCTATAAAACCACAGACTGTTCCCTCCACTGTGAAGTCTCAGTCTCTCAAACTTGAAATCTGGAACAAGACACATTAAACATTCAAATATTTATTTCCCCCATATCACAGACTCTGTTCCGTCACGTAGGGAATACTCATGCATTAAAAAGCCCTTTACCGGCACCAAAATTCAGCTTTGCAGCGAAGCCTTTCTTTGCAAACTTTGCATGAAGTTTTGGGTGATTTTCCGTCCGAATTCCTGTGTGGGCGACAACATCGGCGCCTAGAAACAGCGGGATCATGTTATCCTGCAAAACACAGGAACATTTCAGCAACAGTAAAATTAACTACTGTATGCACAGATGTAGTTTGCTGCAATACTCACTATAAACCATTAATGAACACCCTTAGCACTACCCAGCAAATACAATAGACCAGGAGTGACCAACTCCAGTCCTCAAGGGCCACCAACAGTCCAGGTATTAGCGATATCCCTGCTTCAGCACAAGTGGCTCAATCAAGCCACCTGTGCTGAAGCAGGAATAACACTAACACCCGGCCTGTTGGTGGCCCATGAGGACTGGAGTTGGCTACCCCTACAATAGTCATACAGATAAGGATCTCCTTTGTGAGATTCCCCTGAAAGCTAAGGGAGGACGTTCACACGGGACCAGTGCAAAGACAAATACCATCCTAAGCCTGGATGGAAGGAGGAGATATTGTTCTGTGGAATATGTTAAAGAGACGTAAGGTGCACACACCTGTTGTATTCTGCCACAGGTGAGGAGGAATATCCCATGTATATATAAAATGAAGAAAGCAGACATTTCGGTCCTTAACTCGGAGCTTCCTCAAGACCTGTTACCCAGAATCTAGTCTGCAGGTATCCCACCTTATGACGGGGCAGTGGGCGGTGGCAGGTTTGGGGAACACATGCAGATACACACAGTGTTTCCCCAATACAATAATAATTGGGTAAGCGTGCAAGGAACCCTTTGTCCCGTACAAACCTCAGCTTGGTGCCCATGACATAATCTAAAGGAACACGGAGAGCGTATGAACAGATATCTCAATTTTCTCTTGCCAGTGTCCCATTCCAGAAACTGCAATGGTCGGGTCTCCGACATCCGGTTCAGCCAGACTTTTTTAATGCAGCAAAACAAGATGTTAGGGGTCCCTCACAGGCTCTTGTGAAAGATGAACCTAAATCAGAAAACAGACTTTTCTCAAGACTCTAGATTGAGCTGAAATATTATTAAAATCACCTTTTTGAGATTCAAGTGTCTGTCCTTAATTGCTTCTTTGTATTATACCCTGGACACTGCCCTCAGATAACACTATTATTTACTTTGGTGAATGCCCTGCCATTATATATATATATATATATATATATATATACACAGTATATAGAGCTCAAAAGTTACATAAATAGTTGGATCCACTGATTGTCTTTTTGCTTGCATTATTATTCATACCGAAATGAAAAACAAGATTTGGTTTCAATACACTTATTTTGCAATGTAACAACCTACTGTATGTGTCAGGCAGTAACGATTCCACAAATACAGTTTTGTCAAACACATTTACATCATTGCGTTGAAATCCCGTTAGGCGGGCCTTCGTTTCCCACAAATTATTACATTTTCTTTAAATTATAGTTTAACCTCGGAAATATTTCGTAGTACTGAACACACTCAGTGGCCATTATGCTGTGAAGACATCTTTCCAATGCTGGAGAAGACTGTAGTCCCATTAATTTGAGTGGGGCTGAACTCATTCTCCAGCACTGGGAAACAGCTGCTGTTCATTGGATAGGGGCATTGTGTGAGATTCCCTCTGCTGCATCACAATGCCCCTCTGAAACATACAGTAACATACAGTATCACCCTCACACACACACATATACCCAAAACATGTCAAATAGAGATGTTATTTCATTTGTCTTAACTATAGTGCAGAGTAAATGAATACTTAATACCTTAACTACAGAAAGAATGGTATGACCTGTGGCACTTAGGTACCTGTTGTGATTTAATTGTAGGGGTGTAAGGTTAAGGCTGCGCTTATAGTGCCGGCGACGTCAGGCTGCGGTCGCTGGAAAAATCAAATTGATATGACTTCCCTCGATCGTGACCAAGCAGTCACTGCGTCGTACTATAAGCGCACGCGACGTCGCCGGCACTATAAGCGCAGCCTTAAAGGGCATAGAAATGAATCTCACAAACTACTAGTTCATTTGTGGATGGGATTCCTGATGTCTGAGAGGGTGATACTGTTGGAGGTCAGTTAGGGGGGCACGTGTATGTGAGTAACCCTAATTACTGGAGTAAATGAGTGACAGCGGTTGAACATGCAAATAAATTAGATTATGGGGGGGGGGTTGTCCTTCTGCTGTGAGGGACAAAGAGAGACCCCATTATGTTCTGTGAGACCAGTGGTGCTGAGAGGAATAAGTGACACTCACCCCGGTTACTTGAGACTCCGCAGGTCTGTCATCACTACAGCGACCTCCTCCAAAACACGTGCGAGGCTGACGCACCAGAGGCCATCTTTGATACTGGCAAAATCCCATCACTAAAAGCATTGCCCTTTCTGCCTC
Organism: Ascaphus truei; assembly: GCA_036426205.1. Taxonomy (NCBI): domain Eukaryota; kingdom Metazoa; phylum Chordata; class Amphibia; order Anura; family Ascaphidae; genus Ascaphus; species Ascaphus truei. Next base: position 3,861,144 of record CM071584.1, read on the forward strand.
CTCAGCGGCAGGGCGCTGTATTTTGCAACCCTATGAATGCCAAAAGGGCTTGCAACACATGGTTTTCAAGGCGTTACTTAAACAGAACGTAGTTAAGATTGATTTTTTTTTTTTTAATTATTATTGTGCGAGTTCACAATTAAAACTACTGGTTCTTTAAGATGCCAAGTTGCTGTTTGCCCACATCAAAGATGTCCGCAGACGTTCAGTGACGTAGCCAGCCATTGTGACCCTCTGAACTGAACAAAGGAGGTTGATGAGATGGGGCTGGGCAGGGCTGCCTGGAATCAGGACTGTCCATATGAATGACGTGGCAGTTATAAACTAAAGCAGCATGTAACCCTATCTGGGCCAGTTCTATGACACTGTAATAACTTACCTGGCATATGCTGCACCTTTATGCTCCCCCCCCCCTCTTACATAGAAACTGTGTATGTTGGAAGCCTGTAATCACCACATAAGCCGTCATCTTTATGAATATTGTGTTCTGGCAAGAATTTTTGCTCCTGAAATATATATATATTCTTTATTGTACAATCTCAGTACTGTGCATACCTGCATACTTTGCTACTGTTAGAGTTATATCCAATTACTTCACCTTGCTTTCTATTGTGTGACTGCTATGTGACAAAGCGCTATACACAACATATTGATATTGCGCAGTCTGGCATCCTGTAGCCATAAAGATTAAAATGTAACTTTAGTACTTCTATACAAGTACTAGGACAATTTTATTTTTCTCCTTTCTTGCCCACTAAATTGATTTATAGAATATTACATGCACTGGGTAAAGTACTTTATTACAGTGTGATACGTTCCCTAGGTATAAACACAAAACCAAAATAATGGAATATCCAGCTCACTGATTTGATTGATTATTTGTATTAATGAGTGTGCCCATACACGCCTAGTGTGACGTGGGTGCAATTGATGAGCTAATTTTAGTAAACTAACAAAGATTAGAGGGTAGGAGCATATTAGTGCAACAACTCTCAACTAGTAACTAATTTCTCAAAAGCACTCCTGGGCAATTAAAACTTAACATTTAATGGGTATCTAACTAAAATAAATTCTATACACAATTATATATTTTTAAACACACAATGTAATTTACAAAGGGGAGGATGATGGGCAGGCGAGGTTTAAACTCAAGGTGTATAGCACAAATAGAAAGTAGCCTCAGTATTATAAGGGCAAAAGTAGGCTAAATAAACACCTAGGGTCACCTATTAATATAGGTCATAGAGTCTTATGATTGCCAACAGTGATAAGGCTTCATTAGCAGTTTTGAACATACAAATGCTGTGCGGCATTTAGCGTAGCATACCGATCAAGCCAACCTGAAATTGTGACTAGTAGCACCTACCAGTGATGGAACTATTGTTATATACTAATATTTAAATCAATAAAACTTAATGTATACACCTGTAGGTACAACACAATATCAGGTTGGTGGTACGTGGATTAATTATTCGCCAAATGACTGTTATACACAGCACAGAGATCAATAAAATGTAACTGCAACTGAATGCAATTATCACTGGGTTCAATTGTAGCTAAACATGCTACTGGGAAAATGCATAACCAATACTTAAATGTATGAGGATTCTTATCCCTGCCTATGTTCAAAACTGCTAATGAAGCCTTATCACTGTTGGCAATCATGAGACTCTATGACCTATAATTAATTAGGTGACCCTAGGTGTGTATTTAGCCTACTTTTGCCCTTATAATACTGAGGCTACTTTCTATTTGTGCTATACACCTTGAGTTTAAACCTCGCCTGCCCATCATCCTCCCCTTTTTAAATTACATTGTGTGTTTAAAAATATATAATTGTGTGTAGAATTTATTTTAGTTAGATACCCATTAAATGTTAAGTTTTAATTGCCCAGGAGTGCTTTTGAGAAATGAGTTACAAGTTGGAGAGTTGAGGCACTAATATGCTCCTACCCTCTAATCTTTGTTAGTTTACTAAAATTAGCTCATCAATTGCACCCACGTCACACTAGGCGTGTATGGGCACACTCATTAATACAAATAATCAATCAAATCAGTGAGCTGTATATTCCATTATTTTGGTTTCATAGTTCAATCTTGGTGCACTGACAGGGGTTGTTAATGCACACTGCCCAAGTTCACTTTCTCCCCTAAATGAAGCTGGGTATGTCATTATAGGCAGGACTTTCAAACTTGAACCTAGGATGCAGCCTCCAGGGAGATATAAAAGACCGGCCATCTCATGGATTTGAGTCAGTCCAACACATTTTTAGCATCACATCTCTAAGCCTTCCATGGAGTCTTGATGGAAAACAGTAATTTTCCTACAAAATTCAACTGACACAGCAAAGTGATCCTGACATCACGCAGGATAATGCATCATAAACCGGAGGGCATAGTCAAACTTGGAACAAATACAAAAAGGAAGAGGTGTCACAAGATCACCCACATCAATCACAATACTGTGTGTCCCTTCACTCTAGATGTGGAACAGCCCTGGCCTAGAGCCTTCATCATCGGATGGAAGCGAGAAAGTGGTGGGGAGTTGAATTTTACATGATTTCAACCTGACATTTATGTAAAGGTTCCCCATTCTATTTTGTGACGAGATGCCAGCAACATTTTTTTATTTATTAAATGAATCCAGCTTTTAATAGCCAATTACAAAGTTAGCCATGGAAAGCTGGGTCCAGAATTCTCAATATAAGGAAACCTACAGAACATGTACAGTATATGACATTTGGAGACAACAAATATGTACTGGATAGCAATACATTATGACGATAAAATGATGGTGTTCTGACTCAATTTGTTTTTAAACTTTATTTAGAGAGAATATGTATATTTACAATAATCCATTCTTAGTTACAATAAGTACTATACATTTAATATGCAACAACCAATCCATATACATATTCAAATTAGTCTTCATTTCTCTATCATCTCTAATTTATCATTTTAATTTACCAACTTACTCTATAAACATTTTGTACAGTAATAGCATAAGGTGTTTAAAGTACACCATTGGTATAATAAACATTGATAAAATCAATTTTTATTAAGGGGAGGGAGGAGGGAGATAAAAGACAAAATAGGAAATAAAGGCGACAAAGACAAGAGTGGGAATAAATCAAATTATCCATCATACTCTGAAAGAGCCAACAGGATATAAATTCCAGTTTCCATACATCGTAAATGAAAAATTATATTTGGGAATTTTTAAAAAAATGAATATTTTTACGTAAAAGTGAGGCAGGCTTTTGAGAATGGCTGAGGCACGAAAGGAATACACACTTCAGCACATTTCAAGATAGATCTGGCAAGTCAACCCATCTGGTACACCCTGTAAGTCCTCAAGATGCTTGGAATAGAGTCGGAGATTGCCATTTCTTTTCAAGAAGTGGTTTTCAAAGACGACTTCCAGTTATCTGTGGACAGTCGCTCAATGAATTACATATGAAAGTAAATGCCTAGGACTGGAAGACTTTGCAGAATTTAGGGACCCTGGTTTTCTGGACTCAAGGTAATCCAAAACGTCCTAATACTTTCTGAATTGCCACCAACCATCTGTCATAATTTGAGTTCCTTCCTTTTAGGTGGATGCTAGGTTTAACTCTTGCTGGTAATGCAACTCATTTTAACTTACTGCAAATTGTGAGTGCACAACCAACATCCACAGCAGCGAAAGGAATTAAATGATTAGTAAAAGGAATTGGACTGGGCTGTGGACCAATTAAAGTGACCGTTTTATAGTGATGGACTGAAACAGACGAACCTTCATCCTTTCTCTTGTTTAGTTAATACTTGAAGGACAGCGGAGTGCCATGGAGCTATGGCATGTTCAGATAAGGCATGGATTTCCCGGATATGCAGAACACAAAATGACCACGTCCCAGGATTTATTAACACTCACACTAAAAGGTAATGTTCATTCTCATATAAAGTGACTGAAAAACATCAACTGACTGAGTAGCAACAGTATTTTCTGGTCTAATAAATCCAACTTATTCAACAAAGGTATGTATACCTTTATTAAATATATACCAAATATAATCTATACCAAACCGGTTTGACAAACCAATACTAATTACATTTTTCATACAGTTTTAAAATCTAGTGGTAGTTAAAACAGTTGTTTTAACAGAGTTAACTTTGGTTCCTAGGAATTTCAGCAAAAGATTTTCAGTACATTCCACACGACCGAATACAGTTTTGTCATTAATGTTAAACAAGCCGTTTCCGCTTTTTCCTTAGTAATTCTCATACTTCTGTCAGGATTCCTTCCCACCAGCATATGGTGTGTTTCTGGCTTCTCAATTCAATGCTAATTTGCGGTTTGTCATTTGCTGTTATCAGAAGAAATCACATTTCTTTTGGTTGGTTATTACACTCATGGTAGCAAAAAGAGAAGATGAAAGACTGATATGTCAATTACATCCAGTGTCAAAAGCTGAAGGCATTTAAATGTACATATGTCTATTGTAGTGCAAATATGGAACAAAAGATGAATATTTAGGTAATGACAGGTTAAATATTAAAACAGATGTTGAGATTTAATGAGGTTTCACTCTAGTTAAATCGAATAACTTAGCAAGCCCTTAAATTGTATGATGAAGCAGAGGTTAATGTATAAAAAACATCTACAGGTAGACTAATTGCTCTAGTTTTCAAATACTGTCCTATTTCAACCAATCCAAGGAAATAATATGCATATGTTTCATTCAAAAAGGTGTAAACATTTGTCTAAAAATAGCTAGTTTTCCGAAGCCTGTGCGCACACAAACGCTGGTGTGGTTGGGTAAGTAATACAGTAGAGGATGCGGTCCTGCAGGTAGATTGCTTTAGAAGGTCTCATCGTCGTTGCAGCTACTAGTCCAGTGTCCAAACACCTCGCAGATGTCGCAGTACGGGCGCTCCTCTTTTCTTTTTCCATGGAAGTTGGAGTGAGGAGGAGAGTCAGGCAGCTGGGTCTGCGTGGGACAATCCTCTGTGTCGTGGAGGTCAAAACAGTCACAGATGTCACAGAAACGGCGAGGCGGCACCTTCTTTGCCTGGGAGCCGCTAGAGCTGAAACAATTTAAAAATACACCCATTTAAATTCAGGCACCGAGAAGCAAAACATTTTTTGGGGGGTGGATTGATTCAAAGTTGTAGTATCAGAGGCACACACACGCACAGAGGCACACGCACACGCACAGAGGCACACGCACAGAGGCACACGCACGCACAGAGGCACACGCACGCACAGAGGCACACACACGCACAGAGGCACACACACAAGTTCACAAGGCACCAACACTCACAGATCAGCACCACACCACAGAGGCCACACGCACAACGCACAAGGCCACACACGCACAGAGGCACACACAACAGACACACACTCGACATAGGCACACACCCCTGCACAGGCACACACACACTACTCATACAGATTCACACACAACACTACACCTCAGCAAACAGAGTCACACACAGGCACGTCACATATGCACACAACTCACATATTCACACACAAAAAAGCCACACCACAATATTCACACACCTACTCCACCATATTCACACATCCTCACAATTCACACACACTCCCACTGCAACACGCACAGATTCCAACGCCAGAGTCCACTCACATAGTCACACCACAGTATGCACACCAATTGAAAAAGTCTTCAGTGCATAATATCTAGTGTTAAGTTTAGTCACAATGCTTACTTTGATCCAAGTTACTATGCAAACTTGTCAGTGGTCAATAATAAAGAGAATTTATTGGGGGGGGGAGGGGGAAATTAATTAAACAACCCCCCCTAAGTGTGAAGCAGGTCTTCGAAGCTGACCCAGGTTTCCTCCCCGAGATACTTACCACCAGGCAGGTTTAAAAGTCCCACGTCAAATGGGCAAAAAAGGAAGCCTCAACCTCTTCCCTATTAACCCGCATGACGCGGGACCTCTAAACCGCCATAATATTCACCCTTGAGGGCACATATTTCAGGAAAAATGGGGTCTCAGGGGCGGACATTAATGCTGGACAGCTCCGTAGTCTTTAACGAAGTCCAAAAACCACCGTGGTGTAACCACACCTTTAAGGTTTTTCAAAACACAACATCAAGAATCCACAAAATGCTAGAAATGTCCAAATAACTAAACTAGAATACAATTGTTATATTACAGTGCTGCAGTGCACACAGCGCTCTACAGTACATCATATTGTTCAGGCCAAGGCCCCTGAAGACCTTATCAAGTACTTTTAGTGCCTGAGGTACAGGGGATAAAGTGATTTGTTGCAAGGAGTGGATTTGAACTAGGTGCACCACATATTAAGGTATGGAAACTAGACTCATTCAAGGACTTGCATTAAATCTTGTAATAAACGATCTAGAGAAAAACAAGGGAAGCCCCATTATGAGACCATCAGAACAGTGCGTTAAATAGAATAAACTGTTGCCACATGATGTTAACACGGTCTTTATGTTAACTCCTTCACTGCCAGAACATTGCACTGCAAAGGGGTCGGACGCTTATTAAAGAACCATATTGGAGTCAGGATTCAGACAGAACTTAAGCAGGACCATACCCGTCACTATTATCCATTTCCTCCAAGTTATTGCCATTGAGCGATGCTTCAACCATCTGTTCCATCTGCAGTTGTAACGTATCGTTTTTTCTTTGAAGATCTACTATCACGGAATTGAGGAAATCGATCTGATATGGAGAGAGAAGTATTGTTAGCTCCTTGAACATAAAAAGACCGGGTTATGTGTGTCTAGCTATTCTATGGGAAGCGGACCATGGCAAAATGGTATAGTACGATTTGCTTATGCGCAGAGAGTTGCAGTGAACCATTTCCCAACAGAAAAGAGTAGAGAAGGTATGTTGAATATTAAATTTCAAGGCTTCAAGATTAAAAAATGCAGACTATACATCTAGATCTATATAAAATATGTATTTTCCTAATCCCTCTAAAGTGATTAGGTAGGTGGGACTTCCAGGGAAACACACAGGATTACAAATGGAGTCGACCCCGAACGTAATCCTGGTTTCCATGACAACTTGTTTAGCAACGAGAAGGAATACAAATCTATTTCAGTTCTTAAGGGTGTACCCATAAGATCTACTATTGGGTAACATATTGATCCTTCCATGGAGAGGGGGCTTCTGTTAGAGAAATGAGGGCACCACTGTCATTCGAAGCAGCAGTCTCCAAGTCAGTACAGAAGGAACATGGACCCAAATTCTTCCAAGATAAAACATCATAGGGTTCGATCTCTGCCAGAATACAAATTAGGATGCTTTCCGAGTGTCTTTTATTGGGAGCCAAGCCAAATACGCCCCCTGCCAGATTAAAATCCCTGCATATTGAGGTTTTGGCTTTCATAGAGCCAAATATAATGATCCTTGTTAAAGCAAGCATGTAGATTTTTTTTTACATGGATCAGTGTATGGAGAATTCCTTACCTGGTTTTCCAGGGATGTCTTTTCTTCCTGGGACTGGCTGTTGAAAGATCCATCACCTTAAAAAAGTGTAGTAAAAAAAATTAAAAAAAAATTTAAGAAAATTCTCAGAAATCTGACGTTCACATTTATTTTTATTATGAAATCGCAATGTTATATATCAATGTACATTCCATGTGGTGAACAGACAAAAAATATATACACATTTATTACAATAAGGGAGAAGATAAAAATATATACACAATATAGCAAAACACTGTGGGTGGTATATGAAGTTAAGCGAGATGCCCTGGAATAGGTGTTCAAGCAGGCTCTGAGTATAGACACAAAATATGGATATAGCCGCTCAAAAAAAAAAAAAAACACACATACAACATGGGAGGAACTTTTTTCAGTACCCAAGGTATACTGGTTACATGTAAATGTAGAGTCTGGCCATATTCAAATGACAAGAATATTTGAAGGATTACACTGTTCCACAGATGTTGATGCCTCAGTTGCTGCCTCACCTGGTCCAAGGGGCCTATTCTCGTAGCTGCGAGTTTTGTCAATCCGCTGCTAAAGAGCCCATTGTGATCGGATGCGCATGCTTTGCTATTCTATCACCCCTTCCCACGCATGTCCAATCCATGCGGAAAAGGCTTATAAAGAGACTGTTTCACTCCGGCTCTGCAAACCGGGTCGTTTGTCCAAAAAAGCCTCCAAGTCGCATTCTTTTGTCGACAACTGGAATATTCAGCTTTGTTATCAAAACAGCGTTAAAAAAAAATAAAAAATAAAAAAACTTACTTTTTTTTTACGCCACGTCAAGGGAGGCAAGATTGGCTTTGTGAGTTACATCCAGTGCATGAAATATGGGTTTGGCTGAGAGCAAAACCCAGAAGTCAGATTGGAGATGGAGTTAGCACCATCTCGTCATTACAAAGCACGTACAATCTGGGCGTTTTGGCTTTTAAACCATGCGATTTGCAAGAGAGAGTATAGGGTTTCTCACATTTCCTACCTCGACTTCTGAACATGCCAACCGCACGGTTTGGTAATGACAACTTCAGAGCTACTAGAATAGGCCTTAAATAACTTTATTCTGTTAGCCAGTTTTGGTCAACTTGATGGACCTTAAACATATGTCTACGATTCGTAGCAGGCTTTGATTGGAGTTGCTTTTACCTGATGAGCTTGATACATGGCTGAGCGGTCTCTTGTTTTCGTTGAGTTCCTTCTCTAAGTTTTGCACCATTTTCTCCAGCTTCATCTTTTCAGACTCCAAAGTGTTAACGGCTGACCGTAAAGTCTTTGCAGACTCTCTCTCTCCCCGCAGCACTGTAATCTGTCACGACATGGAAATAAAACACTTTACCTGGCGATATATCAATATACAGCCATACTGACATTGAACAAGACACTGTGTAGTGATTATGAAATGATTAGAAGCGGGGCTGGAATACTATGTCGGAGAGGATACATACTAACCACTACATTTATTTTTCCCACGTGGATTTATTGTAGATTAGATATACAGCAAATTAATTTCTTTGCTTTGGGCCCTAGGAATCTTTATCCCTACAAAAAACCCACCGGAGATAGTGTGAATGTGTATATATACATATGCATGTGTATATATACACATATACATATGCACATATACATACATATATACTATAATTTGTGTATTTATATCAGGTTCACAATTTACAACTAAGTTTTGTAAAGATAGCTAATAAACTGAAAGCTTCTCGTATAACATGTGTCAATTTATTCCAGCAACTGCCATATAGTTATTTTGAAAGATAATTGATTTAATTGAGCTTTTACTCTAAATGCCTGACAAATTGGTTGACAACGTGAAAACAAGCATTTTTAAAAAAAAACAAAAAATTGTTTATTTTTAAAACGAAAGAAATATAAAAACCAAACTATAAAGTAAACGCTACTCTGTAGAACCAAAGAAACAACGGATGTAAAATCAGACCTTCAGGTATCTTAAAAGGGCTTTATACATATAAATTATGACCAGAAATCAGGTAAACGCTGTGTTTCCAGGATTAAAAACCTCATTAAACCCAATCGACATTCCAATGTACCACAAATCTTGAATAATCAGAGAAAAAAAATAATATTCCCTGGCCATCTGTGTGAGGCCAGATATCAATAAAACGAGAGAAAGAGAAAAAAAACCCTTCATGGAAACAGTATGTCTTAAAAATGCATGGCGTTAAAATAGCAGGCTAAGTAAGATTGCCTTGGAACATTACATATCATTTTTCCCTTAACCCCCCCCCCCCCAAAAAAAATACCTTAAAACAGATAATCTCTCTGTTCAACTAATATATTTTTTTTTTAATGTGGTTCAAGATGTATCCCCTTATTTAAACAGATTAGTTTTAAAATCCCTGATTAATAATGAAAGTATATTTAAAATGCATAAATAAACCAGGCTCCATACACAAAAGCATTATTTTGCCATCATTATGACTTGCCGCAGGTGACTTATCAGTGTGTGCGACTCGGCGCCAGTTACGTGTAATGCAGCGTCCCTGCTTTCAGCTTCTTCCTTCACCCAGTCATTTAAATAAACCACAGTTAAAAGTACCACTGCATGTAATTACTGCTTTAGGACACCCTATGTAACATTAGGGTGAACGATTTCCTATTGAATTGCAGAAGAAAAGAGACCATTGTATGAAAAGCATCTCAGCTGCACCCGGCGGGTCCAAGTGAACAGTAACCATTTATTCCACAAACCGTTATTGCATTAGCAATGAAATGCGAGCAAAACAAAAAATACAAATGATGTAGCAAGGACAAAATGACTTTTAGCACGGACTCTGGGATAAAACGCATTAACTGATTGCTTTATCCTCTTTCTAGTTAGTTATAAGGCTATGAAAAAAAAATCAGTATTTTAATAATCTGGCACACAAACAAAAATACATGTATTGTTTTTATTGGGGTCAAGACCAGGCCTGTTTTTTTTGTATTTGTCTAGATGTGCGGTTCTCAGGGCAAGCCTGCTATTGGAAAGTGGGGTGATTGAAACCTGGAGTCACAACTATTTTTGACATTAGAAAAAAAAAAAAAAAAAAAACCTTCTAAATGTACATTCAAAAGACATTCCTGACAGGTTCTGGAAATGCCAGATTGTGTGGCCAGGACGACATTCCACGATTGTGTAAATTTACTAAATATAATAATATATCAAGGATCTGTGACAATTTACAAGAATCACAATCATATCCTTGTAACCTTTGCGATCAGACAAATTAAATTGTGCTAATAAGATTGTGAGGTTGCAAAGGTTAGTAAGGGGAGATATGACTGATTTTAGGGACCCTGCAGGGGAAATTAGTGGGTGAGCTAGGTAGCGGTGTTTATTAACCCATGTCACATATACAAGTCATGTGCGCACAGGTGTGCCACTGGTGATATACCTCATTTTGCAGTCTTTGGAGCTCTTTGTCCTTTTCTGTGATCAAGGCACTGGTGATGGTGATGGATTTCTGTAGAGAAGCCTTCTCTTCATCAAACTCTTTCTTTATTAAGGGTTCTCTGCATAGAAACCAAGTCAGAAACCAAACAAGAAAGAAATAACTGGAACTTATATGCATTCTGTAGGAATTTCAATTATAATCAGTCCCTGGTGCTCACTAAAACTGACCATGTTCACTCAAAAACAGAGAACAGGGTAAGAAAAACCAAGGCCACCATGTAAACCTGCATTATATGTGCAAACTAGTTTGGAGACATGTTAAAAAAAAATCAAATTAAAATATGAACGAAGTAGAGCAAGTATACCTGCTTATACAGAATCTGCAAAGCATCATATCCATTGGGATGTAAGGGGAAAAAAATGTAAAAAAAATAAATAAAATTATTTTGTACCCTGTGCTTCAAAGATGTAGATTCAGTTTGAAGTTTCAGATGTCTTTTAGAAAACTTATCAAGCAACACAAAAGTACATGCATGGCTTTACTACACAATCATGCAAAGCATTGTTTGGGTGGTGATGGAAGTATCAGGTGGCTCTCTCCACTAGCAATTGTTTTTCCTCTGCAACAATTCGCTGTTGATCAGTTTTTGAAGTAAAATAAATAAATAATAATAATTGAGTGCATTACGCAAGTATTAACATTTGCAATAAACAGCTCCTATTCTCACTATGTTATGGGGTTTAATTCAGAGAGATACTTTTGACAGCCAAGTACGTACAACATACTCTGTAATTAGAACTTGGATATGGGGCGATTGTAGCTTTAATGGCAGTGACGCATAGTATGAGTTTGGTTAGAAAATCATGTCAAGATTAGACGCAGAGTTGTATTATTTAATGGCAATGAAAGTTCTCATGCCCAAAACAAAACCCAGGAATGAAGCGACTACATTCTACCCTGGTTTCAGGACTTTCTCCAGACAACCCTCCTTTGGGAAGTGATGCACTTTGAGACAACTGTTCACAAGAAACCAATATTAAATGCACAGCATTGCTTCTAGTCTGTGACATATTGTCATTTCTTCAGGAAATAAAACTATCTATTGTAGGAATTCACAGTAACATGTTAATCCTAGGTCAAGTGGAGTAAAAGGGGATGGTTTAGATATTTTTAGCAATAACATAAAAGGCTTGAAGTATAGAGGAATAACTCCAAGGATTGTCAAGGCAGTTTGTAGCATTTTTAACCCAGCGAAAATGTTAATAATTCAAGCATGTTTAGACAGTGAAACAATTTAGGCAAAAATCAAATAATTTCCATCAGATGAGAACTACATGAAATACCTACACAGTTTCTGTGCATTGTATTAAAGTGACCCAATCACTATTATAGCGGTTCCAGAGCAGTTAAAAATATTAAATGGGAGACCTTTGATATCCAACACATGAAGCACAATGCTACATTGAGGGGGGGAAAAAAATCAGATACGGACAGTCAAGCACACAGAATATACAAGATGTAGAGTAGCAAGAGGAGAATCTAGCAATTCACTACAATTATTTAAGACTTCAAGGTCCAGGACCACTCAATATGATCACATTATCCGTTTGGCAAACTGATGTGTGCTAGGAATGCGCAAATGTGAACACTTTAAAATAAAGACTATGATGAAATACCATGTAGTGATCATTGCAATTTATATTGCTAGTTAAATTATTTGAGAATGTTTTATGACTAATAGATTATCTATAATGTATCAGATATATAGATGATGTACATGTCCGTTAACAGAAGTGATAAATAAGTCAGCTGGATGCTAAATCCGTTATATCTACTCCATGTAGAATTATGAGAACTGTGCGACTGTTCAGCATAAGCACAACAGATGATAACGGTTACAATTCTCATTAATACCCTAGCACAATCCACTATGATGAAGCTGCAAGTACACAGATTATTCTCTTATTACTAAAACAAGTAGTCAATAATTAACCAGGTACCTTAATGTGTTAATGGGCAAGCTTCAGAAAAATGCAAGATCCACGTGTTAGAAAATGTGTGAAATATAGGAAGGAAAGGAATTTTGCCTGACTGTTTGAAACCAAAAATAAAAAAATGGCAGCTTAGATTTTTATTTTTTTTACAAAAAACAAAAAAGCAAGACACTTTGGGACATATGCAGCCAAAATACGTACAAACAATGCTGTACTAAAAAATATATATATGAAAAAAGAACTATTTGTTGTAACGTGGATAGACTTTCTTCAGTCTTACCATTAAAGACACACAGATATAGCAAAGGAAGCAAGAGTAGGAAAGGGAAAGAGAGGAATGGAATGAGCATTGATCAGCAGCGCAAGCTGTAACATTAGCACAGTTCGCAATCCACAAAGCATCATTTTCAATTTAGAAATCAACACAGAGTATAACAAACAGCTATATGCCAGGCATCGTGGAATTCATAGGCAGAAAAGCATATGTAGGCGAGAACACCATTCAATAACTCGTTGGTAATAACAGTTAGAATTGAAATAGTTTCCCCAGTCTGAAGCATACACAATTTGAATCAGAAGCCTTCAATTACAAAACCCCATCTGTTTCTATTAACTTTGAGAATATACTTGCACCATTGTGGGGAAATTATTGTACTATATTACTGAGCGCATTCAGTTTACTTCCTATAACAAACGTAAAGAAGGCCAAAAGTCAAAATATTTGCATAGACGAATAACATCCAATTCCTATTTATCATATTAGGTGAGCTAAAGTGTTAGACCACCAGTCCATCTGTACCGTATTGCTCTGAGGTTTGTAGCACAGCCTGGTTGGATTTTGTAAAAGCTGAGGGAGATGTCGTATGAAATCAGCTGCTGCAATTTGGTAGAGAGACGATCGAAAATCCAAGGGAGTCAATAACGCAGCTGAATTTAAAAATTAGGTATTCGTACTATGGGAAACCTGGTCCATATAAAGCTTACCATTCAATTTAAGTGAACAACCCTTGTAGGGTTCAGATAATGCCTTTATTAGCCAACTGATATAGATGCAAGCTCACTTTTGCCTTTGTGTATCAGGTATCACGGTGCTTCAGTTAAAAAGTTGCAGCACAATACGAACAAGGAATAGTAAGTGCGTCAGGTGAGGAGCTGCTGCTCCATTTGCAACTATCGTAAACGCTCGTAATGACCCATCATCCATGAGCGGTCTCAAACATTTATTTCTAATGGCTAACATTGTACTGTACTATAAGATATTTACATTATTGTTTTTTCTGCAACGCAAATATTTTGACAAGACTTTTCTGTCTTGACCTTGAGATAAAGCTACCAATCACGGTATTCATTTCTAAGTAACGTCAGTAATTGTTCTGTATGGGAACCAACATTTTAACTTGATGGTATCAGCCCATGACAGATAAAAATGACCAAGCAGGGCCATTACTCAAAGCATTCAGAGGAATGATGCTGGAGTATGAACCCAAATATAGCACTGAGGGCTAAGAAGGTGTGTTTTGGTATCTTGTTTTATTATAGGCTTAGGTTATACAAAGGCTTTCCATTAGCCAGAGATGGACAATAATGTCCACGTGTCTGTCATTCTTTTCCTATACGGACATTTTAAATGTGAATTAGAATGATGCCAAGGATGGAGGCGTTCAGAGACCCATGAGAATGCATTGCAGGCCCTTATACCGGTTTGCGTTCCATGTTGTGCTCTACTCATTGGGCAAATGTTCATGTATGGTTTAAAAAAAGTGTTACAGTTATACATAGTGTGCCAGATGCAGCTCGGTGATTCAGATATGTTGAGAATTATATAGGAATGCATCGTCATGATTTCACACTCCACAAAGAAAACGCTATGCAACTCTGACAAGTAGTTTTATTTTCCCTTGAGGTGTGCAAGATTATTTTTTCATGTACATGAAGCAGGGGGTCTTCAGAACTGACCCACGTTCATTTCAGCACCAGGGACCAGCTGCTTCCAGAGATACTTACCGAGGAAGGTGCCACCGGTTGCATCTCCTCCATGGGACACAAACTGGATCTCAGGAAGCAGGGGGTTTTGAGGAGCTGAAATTAACACGGTTCAGCTCCGAACACCTGCTTCCTACATATTGTTGAAGAATAAACACTAGGATGCCTGCAGGAACTACACCTTTAAAGAGTAAGAATTCAATATGCTAAAGTGATGGAAACGTTATATTAGCATGCACAGTTACACAGGGCCTTTGAAGAAGGTTTGGAGAAAAAAAACATACCTCTTTTTCATCTCTAGTAACTGATGATTAAGTACTGATCTTTCCTCTTCAAGCTAAATAAAATAAACATTAAAAAA
This sequence comes from Ascaphus truei, assembly GCA_036426205.1. Classification (NCBI taxonomy): domain Eukaryota; kingdom Metazoa; phylum Chordata; class Amphibia; order Anura; family Ascaphidae; genus Ascaphus; species Ascaphus truei. The sequence goes on from CM071584.1 coordinate 3,876,359, forward strand.
AGGATTACAGTAGCACTTATTTTTTAGATCTATGTGAACGAACAGCAGACACGAGTTAAATTTAAGGGGTCAAAGATGGTGAATTAATTCTAAGGAAACCAATTTCGCTGATATGTTAAAAAAAATAAAAAAAATGGTGGGCCTATCCACTTGAATAGCTCAAAGAGACGCTTCAAACACTTCATCTTCCCAGATCCATGGGGCATTGACGGACAGATCCGGCTGTGCCGATAACCTTTTATAAGGGTGATCTTGCATTAATAAAAAACTGCATCAATACAGAATTTTCAATTCCTTCTTAGAAATGTCAAATATCTGGTGACATAAGTGTGTTAATACTCGTTATTGCATGTGCTTCAAAGTCCATTTACCAGATTTAGGGCAAATCGCAAGAAAACAATTAAATAAAATGAATTCCAATTTAATTTCTTCGATATTCTCTAAAAGACTAATCTGTAATAAATCAGTGGGATCCTTATTCACTATATGATGAATATTTCCCTCGCTCAGATACATGAATCTTTGCAAATTGATATTGTCACCTTCTGAGAGCTTGTTACAAGCCCAAAATAGCAATTTCAGCCCTTACCAGCTAAGTGCATACTCCCACACATAGGCGGCTGGGTTTTATCGGAGCAGGATATCAGGAATCTCAGGGGGGGGGAGGAGAAGAATCTACGATGTGCGAATCAGACTTTGTCGTGGGTTTAATAAGATGTATAACAAAGCAATAATGAATACTACATCTGTGACTCAATGGTAATTCCTATTTAGAGAATTAAACCCTTCATCACGGCCTCTATTACACACGCCCCCTGCTTGGCTCACAATATTTGTCATTTCATCACCCAGTTACCTGCTAAATTACATTAAAATGTATCTTGTACTAGAGCAGCAGCAAGTTTATAAGTAATCAGAACTGCGAGATTTATACTATTGGCATGGTATAAGGGGGGAGGGGGGAGGGGGGAGGGAAGGGTGCTTAATATTTGAAATATCAGGAGCTTTTGTGACTCGCCAGCATACTGTACAGAGTTAAGAAGCAGTCAATACAGAGGTCCAAATCGGTCACTCGGGCTGTTCCGAAAGCGTCCACCGACATCAATAAGTGTTTTTGCACAAAAACAGCAGCTTCGGACTATATTGTATAAACACCCAAGTGCAGGTTGGAGGGAAATGGGCTTTAATTTTATCTACACACGCTGCACTTGAGCATAAAGTATTCATTTTAGCAACATAATTGCATACGCATTACTGGACTAATTTACTGCCAAAAATATCATTCAACTACAATAAAGGATCTTCAGCACGCATAATTGTCTGTCAATACAATGAAACATTGGTATCTTTTAAGAGCAGTATTACATTGATAAAGAAGCACTTATGTGCACATTTATTTAAAAGAAATTGGAGCGTTTCAGATCATTGAATAAAGTGGACAGTTGCCATAGTGACAAATCCCTATATTTGTAGCTGTAAATAGCTTAAAAGCCAATAGCATATTGCTAACGCTGAGGAACCTGCTCACCAAAATGCCACAAGAAGTTGTGCACCTATTTTAGCACTTGGAATACACGAGCACATGTACAAATTTAATGGAAACAGGTTTGCTTCCAAACAATGCTAAAAAAAAAAAATAGTAACACTACAAAATAAGATAGCAGACAATGTATGAGTTTATGCGTGTGTAGTTGCATGTACGTACACACACACACACACACACACACAGAAAACAACAAGGCTGGTAATCTGCTTAAAAGGGCTTTACATTGAGCGCACTTATATTATTTTGGGGGACGTGCGCCATTAAATTTTTCCTAAAGGTCCCATTTGTACAACAAAGCATTTCATAAGCATGGTGAATACCTCTGATAACATCGCCTTATCAGCGAGGGAGGTTGCTTTGCAATGCAGAACCCTTTGGGTTTCACAGACCTGCCATAACTACAATGCATTTCCACTTGTACTGTGCGTAACGTTCCCAAGGACTTAGTAAATCTGTCCCTTTTTGTGTGCATCTTAAATTACGAGGTTGACCCCAAATATTTATACGGGGTGTCTAATGCTATGGGAAATACTGTATGTGCATAGAGAAGGATCGGCTCAGTGAGTAAAGACACTGACTCTGGCACTCAGTGTGAAGCGGGGGAACCCTGGTTCAAATACTTGTGTCAGCGCCTTGTGCCCTGGGCAAATCACTTAATCTCCCTGTGCCTCAGACACCAAAATCATAGATTGTAAGTGCATGGGGGCAGGAAATGTCTGTAATAATCCTATGTACTGTACAGTATACTATAACTGTTACCCGCTGTGAGAAAAGTGCTGTATGACGTTATGATTATTCTATGCTGGGTTCATACAAACAGGAGCATCTGTAACTTCTTTGCACCACGAGGGTGACTGCACGATGCACCACCAGGGTGACTGGACGATGCGCCACCAGGGTGACTGGACGATGCCCAACCAGGGTGACTGGACGATGCGCCACCAGGGTGACTGGACGATGCGCCACCAGGGTTACTGGACGGTGCACCACCAGGGTGACTGGACGATGCAGCACCAGGGTGACTGGACGAGGTGCCTTTGTTATGGTTGGAAAGCTCCCGGCCTCACCAGGTATCACTTGCTTCCTTAACTCCTCTGTTTCTATTCCATCACTATGTTACAGGCTTTCATTTTATGGTGGCAAACAAAGCAGGTGAAATTTGAGTCACTCTCCAAACACTTTTTAACCTAAGAAGCTATGCTTCTAAACTGTATGATTTGCACTCGGTAGAAATGATCCTGTGTTTGTTGTACTGTTTTTAAGCAGTGAAATGGGTGTATTGAGCCTTCTTTCTTTTATGGCTTTTGACCCAATAACTCATCTGTGAGTGATCTGTGGAAGTCACCATAGCAGTCAGTACACGTATATGCAGACAGTGTCACCATAGCAATCAGTACACGTATATGCAGACAGTGTCACTGTAGCAGTCAGTACACGTATATGCAGACAGTGTCACCATAGCAGTCAGTACACGTATATGCAGACAGTGTCACCATAGCAGTCAGTACACGTATATGCAGACAGTGGTCACCATAAGCGTCAGTCAACTATATGCAGACAGTGTCACCATAGCAGTCAGTACACGTATATGCAGACAGTTGCTATGATACAGTTTACTATAAACACTGACGGCATCTTCTTCTGTGCTCTGGTTGTGCAATAATTGTATCAGTAGAACAGAATTAGAACACATTGCAAACCTGTACTCAGTGACAGACTTACGCATAAGCTAAATAAGCTACAGCTTAGGGCCTCACAATATGCAGGGCCTCACAATATGGAGGGGCCTGGCAGTATGAGGGGCCTGGCAGTATGAGGGGCCTGGCAGTATGAGGGGCCTGGCAGTATGAGGGGCCTGGCAGTATGAAGGGCCTCAAAAAGAGGAAAAAATTAACGCCTTACACGTTTTAAAATCACATGCTAAAGTAGATATGGGAAAAGAAGATTCTCTATAAATGTGGCCATTTTCATTGAAATGACCCTAAGTATCACGTGCAGAGTGACAAACTTCATAGCTTATCGTTTCAAGACATCAACAAAGACTTTGCTCTCCAAAAATCATGAAAGAGAATGTTTCAATACTGGACACCTGGCAGCCCTTATTAATAATGAAACATTGTCAGTGCATGCAGAGATATACATATGCAGAATATCCCTGCCCTGGAGAACTTGCAGCCTCATTTTCAGTAGTTGAAATACAGGTGTACAATCATAAAAGAGAATATATACAATTAGATAGCATTATAGTAGAATACACCTTCTCCAATTACTGATTCAATTGTCTCTGAGTAAATACAAGTTAGAGACTCAGCCTTTTTAACATAATTATTTTAAATACCTTTTTTTAGAGGGTACCAATTATTGCTTTTGTCTACATGTTTCTCACCTTGCCCATTAGATTGCAAGCTCTTTCAGACAGGGACTAGATGTTATTTTGTCAGTGTTTATGTATTTTAAATTGTTTTATAATGTGAAATTCTACATCATGACCAGGTTTTTTTTTTGGTAGGGGAGCGCAGGCTTTTGACAGTAATTATTTACACTGAAATGTTAGTTTATCATTCAATGTTTAGATTTTGTGATAAATTCCCATGTCCGTGAATGAAAATACTAACCTAATACAGGCTGAACTATTGCAATTGCGGGGGGTTTTTTTTTTTAAAGCCAAGTCAATATTACTGTAAAAATTGATAAACCACTAGGGCAGCGGGCTCAACTCCAGCCATCAAGCCCCTCCCCAACAGGTCAGGTTTTCAGGATATCCCTGCTTCAGCACAAGTGGCTCAATCAGTCCCTGATTCAGCACAGGTGGCTCAGAGGCTGTTTTTCAATCGAGCCTCTGGATTGAGCCACCTGTGCTGAAGCAGATATCCTGAAAACCTAACCTGTTGAGGGGGCTTAAGCACATCTGCACTAGAAGATTTGCAATGCAGTATGTGATCACGTGGAAGAAAACATTTTTCTTGGACCTGCCCTGTGGGACAGAACCTTAAAAACACAGGGGGTTGAGTGTAGCCCTGCATGAGATTACCACATTCTTTAAAATACATGGACGATGATGCACCTACGACCTCTCAATTCTACAAGCATGGTTACCCTTTATAGAAAATAATCACTCATTATTGCAATCTGACCGATATTTAATGTTATTTTGAAAGTGATTTGTGTAAACAGTTTAGTTGGTTATTTCCAGCTCTGCAATTTTTCATTCCATACTAGGCTCATTTGCAAAGTATTAAAGTAAAAATGGCAGAGCTGGAACCAACGAAACAAATCACTTTTGAACAAGTCATTGTCACTTGCTAGGAGAGGCAGTGAAAGTTTGAACCGTCTTGTAGCTACTAAAGTGCTGCTTCACTCTGACGTTCGTGCTATTTTCCTGTAGACAGACTCAGCTTCTATAGTTAGATGGTAGAGCTGCTCTTTGAACATTCACTGCCGGTGACATAAACATTTCCACTTAACCTCAGCATGTCAGTCTGGAAACATTCATAACAAGGACTGGACAACAAAGGAACCAACAGTAATTAGGAGCCAGTCATTTTAGGGGTCATTTATCCAAGTGTGAAGACGGGTGCAAGAAAAAAAAATTCCCTGGCGTTACATAACAATGAAAACCATTTGCTTGCCATGAAAACATTGTGTAACAAAATAAAATGTATTATCTAATTAAAACAATTAGGCATCAAATCACCAACGCTACCATCGTTTAAAAATTTGGAACATGAGGGGGATGCAATCAAGCACGTTTGAACTAAATTTCAATGGCAAACCAACAATAGCTAGCAGTTTGTTGCAGTAGGAGTCATGCCCGGAACAAAGAGACCGACAAGGTATCAATCTTGGAGGTTGTAAACACCTACTTCAGGGGTGCTCAACTCGTCAAGTCCCCTCCAACAGGTCAGGTTTTCAGGATATCCCCTCTTCAGCACAGGTGGCTCAATCAGTGGCTGTCTTCGATGCACCACCTATGCTGAAGCAGGGATATCCAGAAAACCTGACCTGTTGGGGGAGGATCTTGGGGATTGGACTTGAGCACCCCTGACCTAAGCCACTTTGTTTTGTACACGATTCTGTGTGTGCTTTATTGTAAGCATGACATCTATTTTTTCCTGACAGCATGATCATCTTACATTACACCTAAATATCTGTAATCATAGATGTCAATTAGAATGGACTTCTGAGTATTACAGTGATAAGATGACTTCTTATCAGCAGAGTGACTGCGGCTGTTGGAAAACATTGCAAGAGAGGGCAGCTGAAGGTACAAGTAAATTAATTCAACAACTGTGTCCTTAAAAACCGCAATGCATATGTAAGCTATATTATAGACACCGCAAACATATGGTACCATAAAAAGCAGGTGGTCATCCCTCCAAAGACTGACATTGGTGAGATTTGAAAAGGACTGATTTTTATCATAGGCGTCTTTGAAGTCTGAGCAATCAGCAAGTCAGAAACAAAATAAGTGAGACTTAAAAAAAAAAATCAAAAAAAAAAAAATCAGTGAGTTGACATGTCTAAAAAACAAAAATACATTTCTTCCTGTATTGTATTGCTTTGCTCATATATAGTGCAGATATTGTATATATTTCGCTTTATATGTGTTTGAAGCAGGGGAACTTGGTTAAATTCCCAGTGTTGGCTCCCTGTGCCTCAGGCACCAAAACCATCGATTGTAAGCTCCACGGGGCAGGGATCTGTGCCTGCAAAAATGTCTCTGTAAAGCGCTATGTAAAACTAGCAGCACTATACAAGAACAGGCTATTATTATAATGCATACCATATAATGCATACCAACCACTGCTAATAAAATGGTGTGCGTGCTCAAGGTAACAAGCGTGAGAAATTATTTTAATCTTAAAGCAGATTTTTTTCAAAATCCTGTTTTTTCTTCTTAATCAGTTGTGTAATAATACAGAATACTTGCTGCATTCCCCCTCTCACTGCCTGTTTAATGATTGTTTCCTTGGGTTGCTGTAGCTACTGTTTAGGAAGACCACACTCCCTCTTTTGAAATAGATCTAAAGGCAATAGTGTTATTGGCAGTAGAGATTTTGAGCCCTGCAAGCGTATGATGAGCAAGAGAAAATGAAAGACACGGGTAGAGGTTATAGGAAAGTTATCACTAGTTAAAGTGTTCTCGTAGGATGGGATTCTTCAGCTGGGACTTGCAGGCGCCGAGTCTGTGCCTGAAACATCCACTAAACATGGAATAGAGACTGAAGAACAGACCAGAAACGCCCGAAGAACAGAGGATAGAAACAGGTGTAGCAAGAGATGACCACATATAGGAACCCCTTTTAACGTCTCAGAGGCTCAGCTATGTGTTATTTTCAAATAAACATACTACAGGTTACAAAGAATAAAACTTATTTAGGACCAATGCAGCTTCAATATTACAGCAACACCTTTCATCTTTTAGACAGGCAGCTTATTTGTTCCTTGTGCAGGCGTTGTTCCACCACAGTATCTGTAACTGGAATATAAGAAGCATACTTTATACCAGGGGGTGGCCAACTCCAGTCCTCAAGGGCCAGCAGCAGGTCAGGTTTTCAGGATATCCCCGCTTCAGTACAGGTGGTGCAGTCGTTGACTGAGCCACCCTGTGCTGAAGCCGAGAGATCCCGAATATCTAGACTGCTGGTGGCCGTTGAGGACTGGAGTTTCCCACCCCTGGTATATACGTGAAGGAAGACCGTAATAAAGCACTAAGTACTTTACAAATCAAGAGGGAAACACGTTTATATTAAAACTCGTTTATTAAACTTCTGTACGCAGGGGAAAAAAACAAAACAAATCTGTACAGCAAGTTTCTGAGGAATGGTCTTAGAAAAGGGTAGAGGTGGCATTAAAACCGACGCACTGAAATCATGTATAAAAATATCTAGAATAGTGAAGTTAATACTGAATTCTTGATCATTCCCATCGGTCTGAAACCAAAACGCATAGTAAAAGGTCTCAGAACATCAAAAACATGGAATACATTAAACTGATCTGTGGCATCATTCGGAAGATAAACAATTTTCAAGAAAGACAGATTAAAAAATAACCCCCACCCTACCTCAAATGTACCAGTCGAAATTGTATAAAATGTAAAACTGCTAAATAAATGCTGAAACTTTTGATAGATTCACTATATTTAAGAGTAACAAAAACAGAAATAGGTTGTTATCGCTCATTGAAAGGTTACATACTAAACTCTTACCTTGAGGTGTTTGAATTTGCAATTTATACTGAGGCAGATTAACACCTAACTCAGGGAAGGGCAACTCCAGTCCTCAAGGGCCACCAACAGGTCAGATTTTCCGGATATCCCTGCTTCAGCGCAGCTGGTTCAGTCAGTGGCTCAGTCGTTGACTACAGTACCTGTGCTGAAGCAAGGATATCCTGAAAACCAGACCTGTTGTGGCCCTTGAGGACTGAAGTTGGCTCCCCACCTGACCTAACCCATTCCAGGGTTTCAGGCCCCCGCCAGAGTAAAGATTGAATATGTACAAAGTAGGACCTGTACAGAATAAAAAGTCTATTTGCACTTCCTACCAACAGGACAACAGGCAGGCATATCTGTGTACGGTCAGTCGTGACTGCAGGATTCAGGCAGGGTGAAATGCATCGAGATCCATTACAGCGCCTTCTGGCTTCAGATTCCTCTAGAACTGCATGGACTTGTTCTCCTCGCTGCGGCAGAGTTAAACAGCAGGGGAACGAGAGAATGGCATGTCCTTCCGACACAGGCAGAAACCAGTCGGATTAGTAACGAACCTCAATGCACTTTCAGCCTCTGATGCTTCCAGGGGCACGTGTCACAAATCAAATCCTTGGGAGCAGCGAATCATAGCTCAACCTCGTTTGTTTTAGGTTTTATATTGTAAGCACACACACTTAATCTTTGAGGCAGTTATATTAAAAAGAAATGCTCTCCGACATTAGGCTGGATGACAACGGAGAAAGAAAACCTATCTTACCCTCCCACACCGTCTCGGTGCGCGACTACTACACTAAACCGACTTTTTGCCTTTTTGCTGGTTTCTTGGGGAATTCTTTAGCACGCTTCTAAGCCGGAGGTAAACGCCAGTTGATTCTGACATGTTGTCGTATTCGAACGGCGTGATCCCTGCAGCAAACTTACTCATATCTGGGATGCCCGAATCTTTAGCAGGGGATCCCACACAGGTGGCCGCTTCTGAAGCATCTTCCTCTTCCAATTTCTCCTGGCTAATTTGTGTGGTTGATCCATTATCCTCTAGGACATTAGAGTCACCATTGCTTTTCTCAATTGATGGCTCGTCTTCCTCCGGCGCCACAGCACTGCTTTTGTCAGGTTCTGCTGCACAGGTCTCTAAGAGAACACCAGAACCCTGAGGATCATTGACTGGCTTATGAGAAGCAGCCTTCGCACCCAAGATATTGTCCAACTCAGTCCTACTTGGGGAGGAGGTGACGGAATCTACAGTTAAAGGTGTATGTACTTCAGAATCGCTGTTTGTGCTCTCAGCGTTCTCCAGAGCCGCCCAAATCAAACGTTGTTGCTCTTCCAGCTCTTCCAAGGTCAATGTGTCTTCATCCATGGAGTCCACCACATGTGGCTGGGAATTAAAGCCCCCTCGGCCACGAGCCATGGGAGAGCCACTATTTGGGGTGAGTGGTGGTGTGCCTTTGGGAAGAGGGGGAGTGAAGTTCGGAGGAGTTGGTGGAGGAGTTCCACGTGGTAGCGGTGGCGGGGTCCCACATAATGGAGATCCAGGAGGAAGTGGAGGCTGAAACTTAAAGCCTTTGTTGGAAGGAGAGCCGAGAGGTTTATCTAAATCTGAAACCAAAGAAAGTGTTATTAATGGGCACGGTTCTTCAGCCCAACACTGCAGACCCCTTTTTTATTGAATGGTTATAAAACAGGAGGCCTTCGGTGCTGAAATGCCGTAATTTCATCTCAGGGGATACCCTGGTTCCCAAGATAATTACAAGGACGGTGCCACCAATACTTCCTGGCGGGTAACATTCCCCGCATCATGGTGGTGCAAAAGGAAACCGCAACAGCTTCCCTTTGGCCACCGTGCCATTTAAACCTTTATTGCGTGTCCCCCGGAGAGAAGCAACCGGCAGCACCTTCAATGGCAAGTATTTGGGGAGCCTGGGGGCCTCCGGAGCAAAGATTAATGCGGTACAGCTCTGGAGACTGGAGACCCCCTGCTTCACAAGCATGTGAAAGAACAGTAGGAGGAGGTGCTCCTTTAAGTATAAGTACCATACCTGAATCTACATCCATATCCACGGGCGACTCTGCTGTGCTGTTTCCAGATCTCTTTAGCTTCTTTCTGTCTGAAGAACTTGACTGAGAAGATGATCTCTTATGGTTGGATTTTGGACTTAGCTAAGACGACGAAAACACGAAATGTGAGTGACACCCTTATATGCCTTGCAATAGTCTTACATGATCAGATTGTGTACTCTACAAGTCTAAATACAGTAATGTATGTACCTGTGGAGAAGAGAGCATTATAGCAGTAACGTGTCAAGGAACCAAAACGAGTAATAGTGAGTATAAATGTCTGTGTTAACAGAAGTAAAGCCTAGGGTAAAAATATGGCGTCCCATGCCAAGTGGTTGACCCCTTTTCCCTCTCCTATAACAACTTTTTGTGGTGTGATTTGTACATGATATGATGGTCAGCAGATTAGGACAGTGGTCTGTGCTAAATGAGCTAATCAGGAGGAGCTTCCATGTGGAGAGGGAGATCTTAATCATTGTGATGTCGATTCGAGCAACCAAAGTTGCCACTTCCCACTGCTGGATGGGTCAGGGCCGGTGCCAGGTGAGAGCAAAAGGGGAGACGGCCGCAGGCGGCATTTCTTGTGCCTCCTTTCGTTCCGGGAATGATATCAGGAATGCAGGAGGCACAGAAAATGCAGCCCTAGGGCCGGCTTGATGGCAGTGCCATCGGTGCCTCTAAGCAACAGGTCAGGTTTTCAGCATATCCCTGGTGGCTAAATCAGAGCCTCAGTCGAAGACTGCACCACCTGTGCTGAAGCCGGGACTTATTGAGCCACCTATGTTGAAGCTGGGATAGCCTGAACCCCCCCCCCCCCCCCAACAGGTCAGGTTAAGGACTGGCGTTGAGCCCCCCCCCCCTGCTCTAAGCTACAGCACCTCCTCCTGCTATCACGTGGTACCACGTAGAAGGAGATGCTGACTGGACAAGGGGCTCTGTGGGCTCTTGGGGGCGACGGCTCTCTGCGCTCGCCTCAGGCGCCAAAATTCAGTGCGTCGGCTCTAATAAAAGATAGTGAAATAAAACAGCGCTCCAGGGGGATATTGTGGTGTGAAAAAACGACTTTACTGTGCTCGTTAACTGGTCTGTTTGAAGACGTTGGTTTTAATAAACCTTTAGACCTGGTATTTAACCTCTGCAGCGATTGGCTGTACAAATCCCTACCACGCGCAGCAGTTCACGGGCCAATGAAAGATACACTTACTGAAGGAAAATTATATGACAGATAGTTAGCAAAAACATCCTTTTGGTGCGTGTGCTGCATTGGAACGGATCCAAATAGCCTCCAGTCCTGGGGAAAAAAAAGAAAAGGAAAGGCAAGCACCATTACTATTCACATCATGGGATAGACCGCTAAACAAAGACAGTGCAACCTCATCCAAACAGCAGCGCCGTTCTTCATTATTTGGACATTGAATATGGCTGCACAGAGCCGTTCCGGTGCTTCAGCTTGGTCCTTAGCCTTGCTGGCAGCAGAAAGGGTTCATCTCTACAAGTGTCTGATTACCAGGTGGCATCCTTGATGCATCAGAGTTTTATGCGGATACTGAAAAGCTGCGGTAAACTTACATCCACCATCCCTGGTGGGGTAGAAAAATTGAAGCCGGGGTAGGTTACTAATTTAGAGACATCGTAAGACACGTGTTTCTTCTTTGCTCCGGATTCCCCATCCTCTATCTCCCTGTCGCTTGAATCTAAAAACAGAAGATTTTTTTTTGTTGAGAAAATGGTCTAAACGATTGAAAAATAAACTTGAGATACAGGTTAGTTATGCACTCGTGATATCGCAGAGGCTGTTCCTTATTGTAACATGCTGCAATAATACGGTTACACTTATCAACCATACAAAACTGTTACTTAAATGGGGGTCAGGGCCACATAGAAAGTAAAAAATAAATAATTACACATGTTGAACTCTTGAAAAGGTTTGAAACATTTAAAAAAAAAAAAAAAATTATTGGAGTCCTGAGGAAAAAACAAAAAAAATGTGGGTATTACAGAAGCCGCACAAGTAATAAATAAATAATAAAACAAAAAAGGCTAAATATCAAGGAATATATGATCTGTTACAACAGCCTACGTTGCATCTAAATCACTACAAAGTAGAATAGAGAAATCACTACGTTGGAAGACTTGTTAAATAGCACAAAAATGCTCCATTTGAATGACAAGGTACTGTGTGTTGTGTTTACTGCATGGACAAAAAGGAACAGATGCTCAATGCATCTAGTGATACTCGCGTTTCTATACATTACGGGATGTTTGCTTGTTTTTAACATTAGCTGTTGCTTCCACAGGTGTATTACAAACGTGTAAACGTTACAGCTTTATTTTTTTTTAATAAACAGCATCTGTTTTGCACTGGAGAGCCCTTCAAAGCAAGTCAGAACCATCCACCACTCAACTGTCAATCCAAACCCAAAGGTTCTCCATCCCTGTTCACAAAGCCTACAGTCAAATGGAATTAGCAGCCAGATATGCCTTATGTCATACGGACGGCTGCACAGACAATACAGGACATCTTTACCATTGCATACCTTTTCCATCGTATAAAGAAAGTCCTGAGTTCTCTAGTTCCGCCTCTTTCAGCCACCCTGGGGGGTAGCCTAACTTACGCATTTGATATATAAATGGGGGAAGATTCTGCTCACAAATGCCGAGTGCATCTTGAAGCTCCTCACTAAAACAAATTAAATACATTACTATTTTTATTCTTATACCTTTTGTACATAGAAAATCACCTTACGTACCAGAGAGGCGGGTACTATATTATCCAATAGACATTACAGTTAGGCTGCGTTTATAGTAGGAATGCGCCCGTCGCTCAATCGATCCTTGCACTGTGATCCGAGGCGACGGGGAGGCGTGGCTGTGACGTCACGAGGCTGGTTCGCCCTCATTGGCTGAACCACTCACGTGACGTGAAAAGACAAAATGTGTCTTTTTCAAAAATCTGCTGCGCGGGTCGCTCCTCATCTCTCGCGCGGTCACCCGCACTATGGGCGATCTCATAGCGTTCCCGCATTTTGTTCGCGATGCACACGCCGTCGCGCTCACTATAATCGCGGTATTAGGCACGAGCTTAGTGTAAATGCCAAACTCTGGGAAGATCTCATTAATTACCTGTGCAAGTCCTGCTCAGCTACATTCTATGAGAATAAGATATCAATGGCGGTCTGCTCCGTATTACTCTCCTATTACATCTATTATAAAAAACATGGGGCGAGGGGAGAAACGGCTGCAAGCGGCAGGGACTCTGGTTGGGGCTGGGCTACATGTTTTCTCTTTTGTATTTGTCGGTCCGCAGGTGGCAACTATACCCCCTTTCTCCCCCTCGGGTCAAATCGATCCCTATGATATTATGTGCACTCTCTAATGTGCCTTGTTGGTCTGTAGGATATCCGCCCCCCCCTAGGAAGACTGCCTCTTCTGCTCTCCATTAGTCATATTGACATTATCTACCTCAAGGAACACGTGTGATCTAGAAGGACCAATCCACCGCAACCTCCGAAACGCACTATTTTCAGCTATGGAGAACCACTGCGTCTCAAGAAACTTTACTGGTTAAGTTACTGGTATGACTTCCTGGTTTTTTTAAGGGGGTTTAAATGGCCGTCCAGTAGAAAGCCGCAACACGTCACAGCTTCTTATTGGACTGCAATTCGGCAGCCATTTTGTTTCCCCGGTGGGAGATATAAAACCAGTAAGTATCTTGAGACCTGGGGTCCTCCCAGAGCTTAAACTAATAGCGTTTGGTTCATACCCTGTAAAAATGGGGACTTAAAAATAAATTGCATTAGGAACTGCTCGCTTACCACTGATACTTTCATATTAATTTAGTCATTGGATGTATAATTTTTTTAATATAACTAAAAACCTTAAAACATATCACTTATTTCCTTTTAGAAAGATTGAGGTTAAAAAGATTCACCTAATAACTCCAGGCTTGAACGTGCCAAATCGCTCCTCGATTTCTTCGGCATGATACCGCTGCTGATGCTCTCGGTTTCCCGCTTCCCCACACGCATCATTAAACTCTTTCCTCTTCATGCTAATGTGAGCGGGGTCCCGAGGCTTCAGGAGACAAGGATATGTAAGGAGAGATATTACCCTACACAGGTGAATGGTCCAGCAGCGTGCTGCAGGGCAGCAAAGTATAAACATGTTACCATTACTCCTCAAACAAGATATACTGAAACATTAATATTCATCATTAAGCACATTGTAAGCATGCAGAGCTAATGTATGCATGTCTTTATTTATAAAGCGCCATTAATGTACACAGTGCTTCACAGCAGTAATACACGTGACCATCATATAAATAACAAATAATGCAAATAACACAATGGGAAGAATGTTTGACATCTCATTGGTCACTTAATTACTTTCAGTACAAGTAAAATGATGGCTTACTTTTGTGCAGTCTCTCATCTGATGTTCTTCTGAGCCACAATTGAAGCAGCATGCTTTTGGTCTATTTAATAAAACCACAGATTAACAGGTTTACTCGGAAGCAAAGCTGTGAGGGCAAGATTGGTTAGCTAACAAAACCAATGTTACAGTATTCTGCCATAGACCGTTCACACTCTCCCACGTGTGGCATAGGTTACAAAGAAAACTTTTATATGCAGCCTTAAGTTATGTGCAACTACAATTACAAAAAAAAAAAAAAAAACAAGAGAGTGCCAGACAAAATAACACATCGGAACAGAATTCTTTCACAAGTCCCTAAACTTATATTGTACCTTCAATTTAATAATACCCTGAAGGACGATTACTACTGTATTGCGTGCAGTTGCTTTTATATTTAGAATACACAGCGCTTCTGTTCTTATCCGAATACATTTTGTTCCCTGTTACTAGAGTATTTTCTGTACAAATTATGTAATTTGTTAACCGGAATCTTAAACAAAATATGACAGATGTGTTGGTAAAAGGAAAACAAAATAGATTACAAACCTTTTTGACTTTACTTGTATTTCTTGCCCATCTAGAGACACAATCTGAGTAAAAACTTGTTGATATCTTAATTGGAATATATTAAGGTGTTTTATTTACACAACGTATTCAGAAGACAGTATGTATAGAAGTAAGTCACTCTATGGCTGTAGTAAATTTAGATCACACACAGTTCTCCGTCGTCAGACATCGGTTTGTATTGTATCATAACTTTTAATGTCCAGTCACCAAAGAATAACTAGAACCAATGGATACCGCATGAGGCTTGTTAGAAAGAAACAAAAAGGCAATGAAAAAACTAAATTGGTAGTGGAATATTTTGCCTAATGTAATCAGTGTTATTTTCTTAACCTAAATGTTTCCATCCTACGTTGTCAAAAAGAGAATAAAGTGAATCTCTGCAGAGGTCCCCATACGCAGACTTCAG
This sequence comes from Ascaphus truei, assembly GCA_036426205.1. Lineage (NCBI taxonomy): Eukaryota > Metazoa > Chordata > Amphibia > Anura > Ascaphidae > Ascaphus > Ascaphus truei. The sequence continues at coordinate 3,891,560 of CM071584.1, forward strand.
GCTTATTACTTCCCTTCCATTCATACCCTGTTTAATGCAAGATAAGATGGTGTTTGCCTTTGCAGCTACTGCATGATTTTGGGCACTGTTGCTAAGCCTGTCGCCTACCACCACTCCTAAATCCTTCTTCATCAAGGATTCCCCCAATTTTGCCCCATTTAATTTGCAAGTCATCTGTTTATTCTTGTTTCCCAACTGCATAACCTTACATTTATCTGTATTACACCTCCTCTGCCATTTACCTGCCCACGTTTCCAGGCTCTCCAAGTCCTTCTGGAAAGAAATGACATCCTGCTCCGATTCTACCTTACACAATTTATTGTTATCTATGTCAATCTCAAGGTCATTAATAAACAAGTTAAAAAGCAGGGGTCCCAGCACCGATCCTTGAGGTACTCCCCTCACAACTTTAGCCCAACCAGAAAAGGTTCAATTTGTGACAACCCTCTGTTGTCTGTCCTTCAACCAGTTTTCAATCCAGGTGCGAATATTGTTACGGACTACAATTGCCTTTCCTTTGTACACTGACCTCTAATGCCTACTTACCTCCCCAAAAGAAACCAATAAGGTTAGATTGGCACAACCTATCCTGCATAAGTCCATCTTAAAACCGACCAGTAAAGCAAGCACAGTAAAGTTGGTTTTAACACACAAATTAACCTGTGGAGCACTGCGCGATTTCTATATTTCACCATCTTTTACCAATGCGATCTAGCAGCGGAAAGTGTGACAATTTAGGTTGCTGGAATCGACATCACAATAGTCACAGTGACCGACAATGATTAAGATCTCCCTCTCCACATGGAGGCTGCCCCTGATTAACTCATTTTGCACAGACCACTGTCCTACTCTGCTGACCATCATATCACGCACAAATCACACCACAAATATTTATTATAGGGGTGAAAGGGGTCGACTTCCTTGGCTGCAGAACAAGGACATCTTTTCAATCTCCTTGAGCAGGGAAAGGTTTTTGAAATTGACCAATGGGCCATTCTAACCTTTGACCTGACAGAATATCTGACACACAAGTCTAAGATCTTGAGCACGTTATTGTAAATGAAAATATTCAGTAAAAAACGAAAAACTTTTTTTATCGTGGTTTTTTTTTTTTATATTTTGTGCAATAATAAAAGAATTACCACTGAAAAGGTGTAAATATGGCATCTTAATAGGATACTTTGGTATTTCCCATCCTTCTGTCAGCTGTGGGTTCTCGTTTAGTATCGGCTGTCCAAGTTTATCAAGACAGAAACTGGTAAAATACAGGACACTTCCCACAACCTGCAAAAAACAAAGTAGGTGTTTACACTTAGCTAACATTGCATATTGAGACCCAATCTACACACGCCATATGCCAAACAAAGGTGCTCAGAGTAACCTACCACCCTATTTTATCTCCCTGGTCTGGCAACACTTCAGCTCCATTACTTAATCTCCCAAAGAAAGAGAAGACTGTGCCACTGCATATCGTGACGGGATGCCTGAACTCGTTTCTGCAATGCCGTCCCCCACAGGAAGTCCACTGCAGCTTAAATATGAGATTTCTTTGCTACCCTTTCAGAACAGGCAAGTTAGCTACACAGTTTCAGATGACAGACATGCATACGTCCACTAGAGCAGCGCTTCCCAACTCCAGTCCTCAAGAACCTCCAACAGGTCAGGATGTAAGAATAATCCAGCGGCAGCCCAGGTGGTCCAGGCAAAATGACTGAGTCGCCTGTGCTAAATTAGGGATCTCCCTAAAGCCTGACCTGTTCGGGGTTCTTGATAACTGGGGTTGGGAAGCACTGCATTAAAGCAGTAAATGTTAACCGACTCAGTGGCGGAGGGGCCTGTAGAGCAATAAAGGGGTTAAGAAATCAACTTTACACCTTGTATATCTTTATTTATATAGTGCCTACAGTATACTCTGCGCTTTACCAAGACAACAGTACAGGAAATTATAATAATACAATAAGCGCAGCAGTCAAACAATAGGAAAGGAAATCCCTGCCCCGGAGAAATTACAATCTAAGTGGTATGTTGGGAAACTTACAGAAACAGCAAGTGAGGGAATAAGTGCAGTAGACGGCAGGAGTGATTGTGGGACAATAGCAATAAGTCGTCTCCTGATGAAGGACCACAGAGCGCAGAACTAAACAAAAAAACTCACACTGAAGGCTTCCTTTATTTTCTTAATTGTTGTTTCCACATTGGTGTTGTCATTTTCTTCCAACAAAATACTAGACGGCTAAAAAAAATGAGAAGAAATCTATGTATTACCAATGTAACCTTTGTGTATTGAATGCCAGAAATGTAACAGTGACAAAACTCCCACATTATTCACTTTGCCACAATACTTTAACTGTGAACAGGTCCACTTTGAGCCCGCTGCTATTATAATCCTTCTGCTGGCAGTTTGTGTCACAGTTTCAAATAAACATCTGGACATTTTTGGAGCATGTTTTGCTTGTAATAAACATTACCTGGGGCTGAATATTAAAAGAAGTTTTTTCGGGGTTAGATTTCTGCTGATCTTCATATCTGTGAACTAAACTTGTTACGAAGTCTTCAACTTCCTGATGATATTGCCTGTGTAAAAAAAAATTGGTTATAATATTTTCCAGAGAAAGAGTTTTCCTTTACGAAGCAAATCAATGCTCAAAATAACTGCACGGCTACATAATATTTTGTTTTGGGAATCTTGAATTGAAGAACACCTGTGCAGGAGACTTGTGAGGTATTGAAAGCTCTATACAGTACAACTCGGGGGGGGGGTTTCTATGTCTGAACGTAGAGAAAGGTGTGTTTTGACGCACTGCTCCATTCCTGGGAGCAGAATTGCGGCTTACGCTTTATATATGGAGCAGCAAATAGGAGAAAGAACCATGCACAGAACAGCAGAATGTGACATCTCAAAATGATCCTCTTAATTGTATGCCGCCAATATTTCCTACCGTGCAGCACAATGTGGGAGGGCTATAACATTGTATGACAAACGAGTACATACGTGTTAAAACAAACTGAGACAGGGAGGAGGTCTCTGCCCCAAGGAGCTTACAATCTATAAGGCGTGGAATGAATAGTGTAAGTGTTTCTTTGGCCATCAACATTAGGAGTGTGTTCCATAAATCTCCTTGAAAAAGTCTCTTTTTTTTAATGAACTTAAATATGTGTATGGTGGGAGAGAGTCTGTGTGGTAAAGAATTGCAGTTGGGGTGAAGCACAGGAAAAGTTTTGGGAGTGGGAGTAAGGAATTAAGGGAGGTGGGGAGGCGTAGATCATGAGCGGTCTGCACCATGTAACTCACCCCAACTCCTTTACTCCCCAAGCTGGGGCAAAATGCTTTGATACATAGGGGCAGGGTGAGAAAGCTCCAGTTTCGAGCACTAGGATACATAGATCCCTAAATCTACTAGGAACTTTCATGCTACATGAATATCTATCATAACAATAAAACAACAGTTCTCCAGAAATTATACAGCTCCAAGAACTCTGCATTTTTAATAATTAATAATACGGAAAACAGTTTACAGGAACACTTACTTGGAAATAACATTGTTCATAAATAAGATCTGCAACAAAGGCCCATCTAACATATCATCCACAGACAATCCACTGTGACAAAAACAAATAATTGTTACAATTAAAATCTAATTTACAGCACTTACATAGAAAAAGAAACGGAACATTTGCATGTTATTAATATTACGGATTTACTAAACCAACATACCTTGGACGTGTGAGAATGTTCAATTTTCTTCTCAGTTCTTGATGTTTACAATTTGTTATGGAATATAAAGCAGTTTTCTGTATCGCAAACTCATGCAAATGGCACGTAATATTAATAGACATTAAATACTAAAATTCAACCACTTATTGTTCATACTTAAAAGCACAGTGTATCTAAAGTGCAACCATCCTACCAGATAATAGGTTACACAAAATTGGATTTTTAACACCTTAAGCCAGCGGTGCGCAAACTGGGGGGCACGAGATTTGCTGCGGGGGGCGCGGGGTTCCCAAATCCACTTAAACTAAGGGCCGGGGGAAGCGGCGAAGGCCTCTGTAAACCTTACTTACCTTGATTATGTAGATACGTCGCCACGGCGACAAATGGCGCTGCGAGGTCATGTGACGTCACGTTGCCATGGCAACATGACGCCGATGGCAAGGTAAGAGGCGGGGCACGCAGAGAGGGGAACAGCCGGTGGGGGGGCGCACGGAAAAATAAAGATAGCGCTTCCACGCCTTAAGCCATGTCTCAGTTCTCAAAGACACCCCCCCCCCCAAACAGGTCAGGTTTTTAGAATCTCTGCTTCCGCACAGGTGGCTCAATTTTCGACTGAGCCACCTGTGCTGAAGCAGGGTTATCCTTAAAACCAGACCTGTTGGGGAGGACTGGAGTTGGGAACCTATGACTTTAAGCACTATAAGAACTTGCAATGCACGTCAAGCATCTTTTCCTGCAATGGGTTAATACTAATCATCCACGTCCACCATTTCTCTAAGCAAGTCAGCCACTGGGTGTTGTACCTGGTAGGTGACATATCTGGCATACTAGATGTCATATCTGACAATAAGTTGCAGACATCTTGTACAGAAACATACCCAAGAGAGATGTATATTTTATACAAGCAATAGGCCAAACATACCACAACCCCACCTAGACTCTTCCGTTTGGTCTTATTAGATAGCATGCCAGGTTTGGTGGCTCTAGGACTAAGCGTGTGGATTTGTATAGCCGGACAAACCAACTTTCTGAATTATAATATACAGAATATGATCAAAAACAAAATAGTAATACTCTGGTCAACGGATTGGGTAACAGTCTGACAAGGGAGACTGCTCAATAAGGAAGCAACATGCCAAAGTCAGCCAGTTCCAGACGCAGCAACTTTTCCATCCTACAACAGAACCACCATCAGGAAACTGAAGCAAATCATATCGCAGGAACAGAAGGTTGTCACTTCCGTGACCATGTAACTAAACATGTCTGTTTAGCCGAGCGCTGCCTCCAGGCAGACTAAGCCAAAAGATAAAGCCCGGATAAATACCGATTTTATGGCTTCACAGTTAATTGGAACAAAATCATACTTTGTCCAACTCATTTGTTGCTTAGCAAGTCCATCTACCAACTAATGTCCAAATTGAAATTATTACCATGGACACAATCCCAAATAATGTTAAATCATGCTTTGCGGTGTGATTGCAGTTTGTTCTGGGTATCACAGTAACCATGCTATGTTATATCCATCTTGTGTGTACAGTTTCTTTTTTTTTACAATTAAAATGGTTTTCAGCTATTTTGTTTTTATTTTTAAATTGTAAAGCACTGATAATTTAACTGTGAGAAAAGCAAAATATAAGTCATTATATATCGTATTTAACCTTTTTATAGTATGTATTTACACAGTACTGAAGGGAGAGGGGGTGGGATTGTTTAACCCGTTGGCTGCCAGAGTGGCTTAAGTGGGGGCCCTTAAAAGGTTAACAATAAAAGGAGGAAGGCCCGGTTTACATCATACAATATGAATACCTTTAGCCATTCCACCCTTGCAACATTAACCCCAGGGCTGCCATACCACAGCAGTCACGTTGAACGGGAGCACATAAGAGGTTAATGATACAGGTGGGGGGGGGGGGGGAGGAGTCCCTTCTCTCTTCCCTCCACCGCCAGAAGGCCCTGTGCCTCTGTTCCGGGCCTGTGGAAGGATATTCTCCGCTCGCAGTTGGTTTATCGTCTCCTCGCAGCGCTGCAGCTGCTCCCGCAGCCCGCCCGCATCTCCCTCGTTGGGCTCGGCGTCGTCGAAACGGAGGTGAACGGGCTGCGGCGGTGGCTGGTCTCCATCCAGCTGCTGGAAGAGCTCGCTGTCCCCAAACGCCACCTCCGCCATCTTGCAGCCTCCTCTAGCGGTGTGGGGGCGTCAAAGACGTAAAGGCGTAACGCGTCACCAGATATAGGGGGAAAGCGCCTGTTACGCCGGAAGCATGAAGTACTCGGCGGCCATCTTGGTTGTGTGCAAAATGGCCCGTCGCAATTAAGAAATCGTAGGACTTGAGCCCTTCCTTGCCAGCAACGTGCATCCTCCTCCACAGGCGGTGAAAGGGTCTAATATGCACACAAATGACAATGTGCCTTTATTCTATCAATTATGATTGATATTTTCACCAGGCTAGTCTGGAAAAAGGATGCAATGAATGGCATTGACATTTAAAGAGGGTAACTCCAAGCAAATCTAAAGCAGAGCAATTTATGATGGTGATCGGAAAGCATACTTGATCAATTCATCAGCCAATCGGAATGCACATTAATGCTTTTTCTTCTGAGGCTTTATTGCAGCACTGGCGAACAAGGAGCTCATGTGTACCAACCATTATATAGGGGTCATATTCTAGGTAGAAAATCAGACGAATGCAACAACTACATTGGTAGCGTTTATGTATCTGTTTTATTCTACATTTATACTCTCTTGTTTGTCCATGGACTAAAAGGTATTCAAACTACAAGCAACAAAAAGCATGGACAGTTATTTACAATTATGATAACGGAGCAAGGCCAACTGATGCTTTATAACAAAACCAAAAATGTATCTGCTAATATAAAGAACATTTTTACTCAAAATAAAAAGGATTAAAAACAAAATCAAAATTAGCTTTAATCTTGCTTCAAAAGCCTGCAAAATCTAGGACAGCAGAAAATACAATTGCAGTATATTCATTTATATACTATTTTGATGACTTGCAAAAAAAAAAAAAAAAAAACCTGAACAAAAAGATTCACACGACTTGCCTAAAACACATGTATAAACAGAATAAACATCTTTATTACCAGCCAGGCCTGTTCTGGAGTATATGCCATTTAGTAAATTCTTTTATGGAACATTTCACGACACCTGTATGTCTAATGATGATATTCAACCTGGTTAAGTATACGACAGGACACAAAATGTGACTTTATACCTGAAATTTTACGTCTGAAAAGTAGGAACTTTTAACTAAAATAGCCTCCTATTGTCATTTAGTTGAATGAAAATGGACATAAATCAGATTACATCACTAATACCAGTATCACTAATATTTACAAAATGGTTTTGTTTTAATAAATTAAAGTCAATGCAACATCCATGCAAGCTAGAATGCTAGCTTTTTTGGTTACAAGAACATGAAGTATTGACAAGTCCCAAGCTGTAAAGACTTTAAAAATCCATGTTTTCCTTCAAACTGTATCCATTCCTCGCATTGACGATGTGAAGCCTAAGCCCATTCCTCTCTGGGTGTGGGTTTGTGATCTCGCCATTTCATACTGTGCATCCAGATTTCGAAAAACTTCTTCTTGCTGCTTCAGGGTTTTGAAACTTTCCTTATTGAGTGAACTAGGCCCCGCCTGATCCTCATGCTAAAGTAATTATAAAAAAAAAAATATATACATATTATACATATCAATTAATTTACAAAAACTGAAGTGAATGTATAGAATAGATACAATATTGAACCAACCTGGTCATTAACATATCTTAATTTACTAGCATTTAGCTCAAGTACATCATAGAAATGTTTTCAAATCAATACTGTACATTGACTTTTAGGCAATATATTAAACTCACTTATGTTATCAAATTTAAGTAAAATACTTGATGCAACTTCTACCAAAAGTTACTACAAAGAATTGCCATTTTTGGTGCTTTAGTGAATACAAGTAGCGTGAAGCCATATGAACACTTAACACTGCAATGCCTTTTTGTTGGAATAGTAAGCATTATGCTGTCTGAAAGTTGAAACCAAGTACCAAGCATATTACAGTTCACAATCCTTTTTGATAAAGTTAATGCAGAGATTAAAACAATACGTGCTATATAAAGTCTGTAGGTGTGCAAACAGGTTAGTCTTAGGACACAGGTTTAAAATAAAGCAACTTACTTTTATGCCCATCAATTTCCTAAATTTTACATTTTGGTCCTTGTTTCCAAAATTTAGCTTTTCCCAGATTTCTGCCGATTGAGATTTATCCTACAAGGCGAGAGAAGAAAAAAATAAAAAAATACAGAAGGTAAAACAACCACATATAAAAATATAACTATTAAGAACGTATCATTACAATTTTTTTGGTCTACATTATTTGCTTTTCACCATTTTTTAATGTATTTCAATATAACCAGCATTTTGTTTCTATAGCAAATCATTTACAAAGTCACATTCCCTTCCTCTTCTGAAACAGGCTCTGGCACATCCCTTTTTGAGCCCTGACCTCTCTCTAGCAGTGCACCAATTGTATCGTGACTGCCTGGTCACATGATGTTCTACACAGATCTTTGCATCTTGGGTCCTCTTCTGCTGCACTGACAGACATTTAGTGAACTCGCGCCGAATCTTCACCGATCGCAGGAAAACGGATCGATCGGCAACTTAGCTAATTACTTATCATTGTATTGATGCACATATGTACAGGCAGTCCTCATTTTACAACGAATGGCTTTTCCAACGTTATGCAATGCATACCTATATTCATTTTTACAACGCCAAAACGGCTTATCCAACGCTCTTACGACGCTTTGCAAAGTTGTTTATGTGTATATAATATATATATATATATTATACTATACATTATATTTTTATATTATATATTATGTTATATTATATATATATATATATATATATATAATTCAATATTTGCACTATATAATTTATGTGTGTGCTGCATATCTTATTGTCTGCGTAAAATATTTTGTGTATTTTAGCATTAAAAATGCCTTCAGGAACGGAACCTTTCATTTATACAGTGTTCCTATGGGAAAACGTGTTTCGCTTTACAACGTTTCGCTATCCAACGACATTTTGAGTAACGCATTGTGTCGGATAACAGAGGACTGCCTGTAAGTGGGAAAAAACGGTAGCTTGGACTGCAGCTTTAAAGGGCATCCTGTGTGCTCAATCCAGAGTTATGAGAACGCTGTAGCTTTGGCAATAATTCTTTACTGTTGCATGACATCAAAAGTACTGTTTATTAAAGCGAGTCGTCTTACCCCTTCCTTTTTGCCTTGCCAAAGCTTTTTCCGTTTCTTCTCTTGCTCTGCAAATCTCATTGGGTTCACTGCTGCAGGATTATAATAACTCGGTACAGAAATGCCAGTCTCTGCTAATGCCTTGGCCTGTAGAGCAGCCATCTGTGCTGCCATTGCAATCTGAGGAGTAACTTGCGTTCCGGAGGCCAACAAAGCAGCTACATTGATAACTGATCCTCCTCCCCCCGTTGCAGCAACTAAAAAGAAATATAGCACAGTGCATGATTAAAAGCGGCTCATTGCTGCAGGAGATCTGCATACCTGTATGTGGGTCAGATTTAACTAGAAGTAACATTTCCCTTTTACAGGCAAATACAAGCAGAGGGAAAATAAAAACTGGCAAAGTATGTGGCATGCTATGTAATGTCAGCAGTTATAATTAGCAGCTTGTTTCCCATTATTACCTGCTACAATTTCTTGATCCTTGTGTTTTTCAACCATTTCTTTTTCACGCTGCTCCTGCAGTTTTTTTGCTCTTTCCAATCTAAAGGAAAAGCGACATGGCTGGATCAAGGATCAAGGTTCAAAAGAAAGGAATCTTTATTAAGACCCAAGTTCCCCAACAAGTCAAACTGTTACACAAGTTAAACATAGAAACTACAATGAGACATCCTTTATATTACAGGGGTGCGTGCGCAAACTCCCCCCCCCTTACCTCCGACGTCAAATGATGCCGTGGGGTCATGTGATGTCATGTTGCCGTGGTAACGTGACCCCATAGCATAATTTGCAGTCGCGTTGCCAAGACGACACGTCGCTGGAAGCCACGGTAAGGGAAGTTACAGAGGCCTTGCACAGTCCCTGGCATTTAAAAAGAGCGCTGGACCTCAGTAACTGCCACGCCTTCACCCCCCCCCCCCGCACCCCCTGGGAAAATCGCATGGCCCCCCAGCTTTATAACTGCAATGGTGATTTCAAAGGAATATGGAAAATATGAAAGTATGCTGTAAAAATAGCACACTTCCCAAATTAAAGATAGTTACCAAAATGGATAAAATACCTGCAACTTTAACACAAGGGAGATTCTGACAATGCAGAAAATGAAATTTTTAATGTCCTTCCCACAAACGTTTGCACTTAAATAGTTTTATCTATAATAATAAAAGAGAATCTGTCTCTCTGTCAGGGCCGTAGCTCAAAGACCGTGACACCTAGACACCTGAAACTTTGCAGGCAGGGGACCCTAGGGGTGTGTACCTCTTTAATTCTATGGAGTTATCATTTCTGTGACAAGCAAGTCAGCCAATGGGTGTTGTACCATGTATCTAGCACGTGACACCATAATGCACATAGCCTGGTGGCAGTTAAGGGTAGTCAGATAGCTATAAAGTTTAGACAAAGCAGATGGAGAGGAAATCAGTTGACAATGCTGGAGAGAGAGGAGGACCGATTTGGGGATATCATAAGGTAGTTAAGGAAAGTGACGGAGGAAGAGATGAGGGGGGGAAGAAAGGCGCGAGGGAGAAGGGGAGAGAGAGACGCGTGCGAAGCCGGGCACTTTAGCGAATGCATGTTAAAAGAGAGCCGTCTCAAAAATATCTACCTTCTAGCTAATGCTTCTTGGGCGTCCATAGCTGTATTTCGCCCTCGAAAAGTTGGAGGAGGACTTGGTGGTGTTCGGCTTCGACTCTTACTGTGCTTTCGTGGTTTTTCAATTCTTCTCTTCTTTTCTCTAGAAGAAGAATAAAACATTTTGCTTATGCAAAAAGTCCTCCTGTCCACGCCCCTTACTCGCAGTTGTGGAAAAAGTTCCACTCACTCGACTCGAATCTTTCATGAATGCCGCGGGTACACACACCCATCACCATGAGAGCGCGATGAGTATCAAATAGTTATCCTACGATTGAAGGACGAGGCACTCCAGAGGACTATTTCTAAAGGAAGAAAACCATCCTTTTCCATGAAACGATTTCCTACGTTTGACATCGTCCTGTGGAGTGCCTCTTCCTTCCGTTACACGATTTATTTATTTTTGTACTAAACATAGTATGTATTTTACAACATACAAAATATCTCTTCCTTAGACGCACTGTATTAAAACGACTGAAAATAGATATGAAATCTTAAAACCTTATGTATTGCTACACCTATTAAACGAGTAATCCATGGCGATTATTTTTTTTATTTTTTAAAACAGGATTGAAGCAAGGGGTCTCAGCTCAGAGGACCCCCATTTTCCAGATACTGTCCGCCGAAGTGAGTGCCTGTATCTCCTGTAGTTTAAAGCTCCCGTGTCACATGGACCAATAGGTGACGTCACGGGTTGCTATTGGCCTGCAGGGCCCGGGAGCTTTGAAAATCAGCCATAATGTGAAGCCTAAAGTGGCTACCAGCACCTACTATGGAGGCAAGTATCTCGGGAAGCAGCGAGTACCAGGAGCTGAAATTAATGGGGTTCAGCACCGGAGACTCCGATTCAAATACACAAATAAAAAAAACCTGCATTGGATTGCCTCCAAGTAGTAACACCTTGGCACAAACATACTCTTCTCAGGGACCAATATAGCTACCAGAACTCTACACAAACAGCAAAACAGCGAACCAGCTTAATATTACACTGGTGTCGGTTAGAAAGAAGATGACCACGTTTTCAACCATCAAGCCATGGGAGATGCACACGGGATTATAAGCCTTGTCCGTAAAATAATTAAGGGGGGACATCTATTTGACTAGATGCCATATAGCCAAGTCAGAGTAGAATTGGCAGCCAATGCATTATAATAAGTCACAGGGAATCAGGTGCATATAAACAAGGACTTCATATAGACCAGTCCGGAAGCAGCATGTTATGTTGGTGGCCCTTGAGGACTGGTGTTGGTCACCCGATATAGACCATGTTTTGCATCACGCAAGACAAGAGCTTATGTATGTGAAACGGTACAGAATTCATGTATATCAGCATGAGCACCAGGTTAATGTTAGGCCGCGATTATAGTGCCTGCGGGGGAGCGCACAACGCGGCCGTCGCATCTAAAACAAATTATTTTGTCGTGCCAGGATGCAGTCGCTCCGTTGCGCACACTATGTGCAGGTATTTGTTTGGCGGCGTGGCCGCGGGCACTGTAATCGCGGCCTTAGTCGCCCTGCAGACGGGGTTCTATTTCACACTTACCGGCTTCTGCTCCTACTCTTGCTTCGATGTCTGTGCCTGGATCGGGACGTTGACCGAGGACGCTTCTTTTTCTCTCTGCTCCTGGAGCGGGACTTTTTTCTGTCACGGCTTTTACTACCATGATGTCTGTAACATTGCAGAATCTTTAGCAAATGCGCTCTTATTTTAGAGCAAGTATGAACCGACACGATCTGCACTCCAGAAAGGTCGTTATAACTTAGCTCTGGCAAGGTAACCGGCAAATCGTGGTTTATGGGAAAGAAATTAAACATGAAGCTCAAACGGTTTATGCTGCTCTTCCAATTCTTATTTTTCCATAGTAGTGCCATTAGCGTAAAGAACAAGTAATGCCCGTGTCTACTTTTCCAATAGGTCAGGAGCAGCCAACGCCAATCACCAAGGGCCACCAACAGGTCAGGTTCTAAGGAAATCCTTGCTTCAGCACAAGTGGCTCAATCAGTGGCTCAGACGAACTGATTGAGCCACCTGTGCTGAAAAAGGTATACCCAGAAAACCTGACCTGTTTGTGGCCCTTGCGCAGTAGAGTTGCCACTCCAGCAATAGGTTACCTATAGATATGTATGTCCTTGCATGTCAGAGGCTTGACTACTACACAATTGTCAGTGCTGACTTCGAGCAACTTAAAGACGGTCAGCATCATATTCCGGATACCTACACAGCTGCATGCTACTACTGTGTGACAACACTTTTTAAAGATAAGAATACTATGTTTAGTTCTTAGCCAAAGCTGTGGCAATACTTGCACTTTCCCATAGTAATAACAATAAGCAAACAAAATACCTTTCCCGTGAGTGGGACCTCGAATGGCTTCTGCCTCCAGACGATTTCCTCTCTTTCCGCCTGTGTCTCTCCTCTCCGTTTTCCGCCGAGTTGAGCCGCTCCCTCATTTTGTCAGAATAATCTTTGTCACTATGGTCATCGGGTCTGTGTTTCTTGGACTCGTGTTTTTTTGCCTGTATTAAGAAGAAGTTGGTTCTTTCAGGAAAATAGTGCAACAAAGAGTTAGTATGGGTATCATAAGATTGAAATGATACGTCGTGAAGTAACATTTGTAACCTTAGTAGAATCTTTAAACCAAGACTTCAAATTTAGAGCTTATTCATTTACTATTAAAACAATTAAGGTTTAAAAAACCCTAAATGTTGTATTTATACTGGATCAAAATCCTGAATTACTAACAAGTCAGTAACTTCTAAGTTTTGGGGACTTCCACATAGTTTAAAATGACTGCCTAGATTTTTTAAAGCATTCCTTCATAACATGTGGCAAATTTCCATAGTAAAGCTCTTCAGGAGTAGATGGTCAAATGTTTACTTTAATATCTGATGCATTTATACCCAGTATGTAGACTGTTTACTTTTAGAAATTGCTGAGTACATGGTTCGTGCTACATAAAAATATTTGCATAAGATCACTTAAATTATGAAGGAATATAGATTTCAGCTACACATTAAAGCCTTTAAAATATTACGGCCTTGGAAATCAACAATTCCTGGACTTAAATCCAATATTCTGTGGGGTGTCTGATTTTCCGAGCTACCTCAGATAACACACAAAGTGCATCGGTTTCAGTACCTGCCTTTTAAAATAAAACAGCATATCATTGTTATACTCCCTTAGGCCTAGAAATCCTAAGAAGTGTTGTCCCTCCAGGTTCCTGTATCCATACAGCAGGTGCAACAAGGAATGAACTGCTTGTTTACATATAGTGTTCAAAACACAACAGACAACCTATTTAGATGCTTCTTTACCCAGCATACAAAACAAATATGTTCCTTAAGGGAAAGTTTAGTCTATCACAATAATGTAAATAGATTTCGAACTAGATATCTAGTCTATAAAATCAGCATATTTAAAGCTCAAGTTTGAGACAATTGCATGTGAACACGCAGCTTGCCTGTGCAGTGACAGAGTCTCTTAGTGAAGTGGGAACAATACACTACAGATCATTTTTCTCTGTACCATTTTAGAAAAGGACAGCCACGCTTTCTTTACTGCAAAGTGAGGGTGTATGTAGCAACATGCCCCTCAGGGAATGTGAATAGACTTTGAAGATATTGAAGGTCATGTATACTTATAACCCGTTAGGTAACCACTGCATACACCACCATCCCAATGTATGGGAAAGTAAAAACAGCGGTTGTTACAAAGTATTTAATACGAAGATTTAATTAGCCAAAAACCAGTGGCATAGAAAGTCACACTAAATGTGAATAGGTAGCAGATTCAATATTCCATATAGAGCTTTCGAATTTGCACATCTATATTGCATTTAAAGGGGTGCTTATGGTTTACAACATATAACCCATCTTCAACCTATTACAGCATTAGGTAAATCACGTACAATGCAATCAATATAGATTTACAAGCAGCACTTACTGGAAACAAATCCTTAAACAGTTGACTTAAGATATGTTATAAGGCAAACATGAGGTTGAATGACTGATAGTTACCTTATCATGAAGTAGGCTTATTATTTTGTTATCTGAGCCTGCAGCGTCTTCAGTTCAGTCTCTTCGTGCTTTAGCACGCTGAGTATGATTTATTATAGAAATGTTATCATGTGGTCTAAGCAAAATAATCCATTTTAAATAAACGCTTCCTACAATAAAACTGATCACCAAACACCAGTTATACGTTAAGCTTTTGTGATCAAGCTTGTGACCTTCTTGAGCATTCTGTTTAAAAAGGGAATGGAGCACGACCCATCATGATGTGAGGTTGTGACCCAAATACATTCATATGTTCTTTTCCCACAACTGTTAGCTCAAGAAGGGGCGAGGGGAGGGGGATAAGCCGTCAACATCATTTTCAGAAGATTATCTGTATTTATAGAAGCACAACTTGCAGTTTCTTTTTCTTTTTAATTATACAATGAAGCAGGGGGTCTCCGCAGCTGATCTGCATTAATTTCAGCTCTGGGGACCCCAATTCCCAAAATACAGACCTCCCCGAAGGGGGTGCCGGTATCTCCTTCATATTTAAATGTCATTCATCACGTGGGCCAATAGGAAGCCGCAAAGGATGACGTCACAGCATCCTATTGGCCCTCAAGATGCAGAACATTTAAAGCCGCCATTGTTAGCCCCAACAAGTCCCGTCTGAGCTGCTACCAGTTCAGCTCCGGAGACGCCCTGCTTCCATCCCAGAACTAAAGAAAAGGCAACTACTTGTGCTGCTTTAATGAAAATAAACACAAAACAGGGGACACAAACTCAAGCTTCAAGGGTAGGAGTACAAATGTTAAAAATGAAACGGCCATCTACTGCTCATCAACAGTATATTTCACCATCAGCAAAAGAATGATGTCACCAAAAAGAATGATGTCACCATCAGCAAAAGAATGAAAAGAAACAGCATGGAAGCCATGCAATTAAAAACAGCGCTAACTAGGAAATAAGGTCATAGTAATTCACTATAAAAACCTTTTGTAAATTATTTAACAAATTGCTGACAGAGGCATAAATATAACAGCGTTGATATGTACAAACATAACACGAGCAGGGCATTTATAAGCAGCAATATGGTCAGGAGCACAGTGTGTTTTTATCAACTTTAGGTATGTACTTACCACGTAGTAAATAATAATTTGTATAAGCAAACAAGATATTCAGCATAAGATACCGATACACTACAAAGTGCTAATTACCTCTTTGCTCCTGCTTCGACTTCTGTTTTTTCTTCCGTCATTATCTGTAGACGAATAAGCAACATTATAAAAGCTTGCCAATGGCCATTTAAATTAAGCGATGACAACTGATAGTTCTATACACTTTTATTCAAACGTAAATAAAAAATAAAATGTTTATTTTGTTGGTCCTTCCAAATCTATACAAACTTAGTTTCATGTTGTTTATAACGTACCCGACTTGCGTTTCCGCTCCCTTGAACGTGACCGAGATCTTGAGTAATGCTGTTTTAAGGTCCTAGGGGATTTTGATGGATCAGAATGTTCCCTTCTCTTTTCTATGTCTGGTGAGGACTTCTCAGAGGTAACTCCATCCCGCTCTGCATCACTAGACTAAGGCAACAAATGAAAGTATACGATTATTAGCAGCTTAAATCATTTTAGGTTGGTATTTTCTCTAATTTTACTTTCCTTTAACCAAGAAAAATCAGAAACCCCCCAAAACTTATCATGTAAGATAGGGGTGCTCAACTCCAGTCCTCAAGCCCCCCACATCCCTGCTTCAGCACAAGTGGCTCAATCTTTAACGGAGCCACCTGTGCTAAAGCAGGGATATCCTGAAAACCTGACCCATTTGGGGGGCTTGAGGACTGGAGTTGAGCACCCCTGATGTAAGACAAAGTAAAGAATTTCATGTAGACAAACATCTGTATCCCATCAAGAAGATCTTAAGTATAAGCAACCAAATGGCGCACTCCAATGTAAACAACTAATTCTACACAGGATAATGTGCACTATTTTCCAAAACGTTACACTTGGACGCAATTAACACAACATTGGAATAGCTATGTTCTTCACTCAGATTACTCCCCTACCCAAGTCATGTTCACAAACTGTTGTGACAGCTAAGTCCATGGTGTGGGAGACCGCGTGGAGGCGTCCGCACGGGGCGTGATCAGACTGCCTTAAGGCAGTGATCGCGCCCATAGACCGTGCGGTCGCACATGGGTGGAGGCAGGAAGGGGCGCAGGCGTTGCACAAGAAATCAGTTGAAACTGATTTATTGGCGCGACACGTGGGTCACGTGAGCGATTTGCCCAATGAGGGCAAACAAGTTCCGTGACGCCCCACTGACCATGGCCAGGGAAAGCACCCGGTTACCTCACAGCCTCCGCACGGGCGAAGGCACCATGGCCCAGGCCTAAGATGTTTCCAGTCTGAAAACTGCAACGTTATGAAGAATAGTGAAGCCGCTGCCAGAATGTTTTTACATTTTCTATGTTAGCCATTGGTATTAACGTGCCATATCTTTATTTAATTAACCAGTATATCAAACCACCCCCCAAAAATTCAGGAGAACTCCATATTGATGGCAAATGTTTATTGTCTTTTATATTGTTAATTACGTGGCTTGTGCCCTAACCCACTCCAACAGAGTGCATGGGTTATCCCGGTCAGAGAGAGAGACAGAGAGACACAGAGAGGGGGGGGAAACAGCTACCACATCCAAGGAAGACAACTGGCGCGCGCATTACCCGCTCCCGACTCAAGGAGGCAGTGACAACAAATAATAACACGGGGCTTTTCCGCGGCCCTGGAACCAGTACACTTTAAAGCTGCAGTTCATGCAATATCCTGCATATGTGTTTTTTTTAAATATCAGTTGTGTAGTAAGAAAAAATTCTTTTAGTATTTTCTGTTTTAAAAAAAACAACTTTGAAAGACCAATTTTCTTGTATTCTGTTTTAACAAGCATGCTTGTTCCTATAGCAACGATTTACATTCCCCATATTTAAAGATGTCGCCAAATTTTGCCAATCAATAGACGGAGAACCAATTGACCGGCAGCTATGCAGATTTTTAGGTTAAGTAGAGATTGCCCAGATAAAACTATTGAAGTAAAAAAAAAAAACTATTGAAGTAAAAAAATCCTTTACCACGGCCCTACAGACCGGTAATCCTGGTGCGGTAATCCCAACTCCAAGAGCGTTTATTAAAATACCAGCTGCAATTCAACGCTTCATTAAACGGCTGCGTTTACAGGTGTAATAAGTCGCTTTTTTAAATAACTGCCTCTGATGTTGATCGTAAAGATTTTATATGAATAGGTTATTTAAATAAAAAAGGAGTCCTCATTTCCGACTGTCTGGTGTTGTGATTACTTACAGGTAACGTGTGTATGTTACCGCCCGCCCTCGTTATACTGCGCTACGGAATGTGTTGGCACCATACACATACAAGTGACGGGTAATAATGCAGGATGGGAGAGGGAGGATGGAGGCTGGCGGTACAGGCCGCTGCCTGGTGTCATGGCGGATCAGCGGCCGCCATTTTAACAGCAGTATGAAGGCCGAGGGGAGGGAGACGGACATCGCGTTACCTACCCCCCGCGCGTTCCCCCGTCACCTACCGCCATCCGTGGGTAATAATATCCTCCGCCTACAGCCGTTACTTCCCGAGCGGGGAACGCCCGAGCACACCGACACTCAGCGGAGAGGGAGTCGGACTGCGCGCGGCGGGGCGGAGCTCGGAAATAACCCGTCTGTGGCAACAAAGGAATGGACGCAGGCCGCGCGCACGTAGGCATGCACGCGCACGCGCCCCAGCGGAGGGGGAAGGCGCGCGATGACGTCAAGCACGTAGCAGTACGTCACCCGCAAAAGCCCGCCAATTTTTTTTATAAAAATCGGCTTGTTCTCTTGTCAGGTGTCGTTGAGCGAGTGGGTACCCGGTGCAGAGCCGGTAACTGTCAACTGTGCTCCGGGTGTGAGTTTAGAAGGGTGTGAGTTTAGAAGGGCTGAGGTGGGACGGTGCCGGGGGTTTGGGTGTGAGGGATGCAGGGGGTTTGGGTGCGAGGGACGCCGGACGGACCCGGGGGTTTGGGTGCGAGGGACGCCGGACGGTCCCGGGGGTTTGGGTGCGAGGGACGCCGGACGGTCCCGGGGGTTTGGGTGCGAGGGACGCCGGACGGTCCCGGGGGTTTGGGTGCGAGGGACGCCGGACGGTGCCAGGGGTTTGGGGGCGAGGGACGCCGGACGGTGCGGGGGTCTTGGGGCGAGGGGGAAACCGGACGGGTGGCCGGGGTTTGGGTGCGAGGACCCCGGACTGTGCCGGGGTTTGGGGGGGCGAGGGACGCCGGGGGTTTGGGGTGCGAGGGAAGCCGGACGCGCGGGGGTTTGGGGCGAGGGACAGCGGACGGTGCACGGGGTTGGGTGCTAGGGCGCCGGACGGGACCCGGGGTTTGGGAGGGGAGGGGACGAGGGGGTTGGGGGCGGGAGGGACGCGACGGTGTCAGGGGGCGAGGCGAGGGAACGAACGGGAAAAAGGTGCCGGAGGTTTGGTGGCGGGGAAGACGGACGGGAGACGGGGGTTTGGGGGGCGAAGGGACCGCGTGCCGGGGGTTTGGGGGCGAGGGACGCCGGACGGTGCCGGGGGTTTGGGGGCGAGGGACGGTGCCGGGGGTTTGGGGGCGAGGGACGGTGCCGGGGGTTTGGGTGTGCGTGAGATAGGCTCTGGTGGGACGGTGCCTGAGTGAGGGACATTTGGGGAGAACTGCATACTGTACATCTTATTGGGTTTTCTTAGCAGAAAATCCCATCCCGGATATACCTTCTCCATTGTAAGAAAATCCTAGGCCATACTCTAATGTGCCAGTATATTAAAAGATGTAATATTTTGAGAGATTATATCTATATATAGATCTCTTACTTGGGTTTTATCTAGGGGTGCACGGCCTCTGTCCTAGCCATCCAGATTTGAGATACATTTTAGTTTTCATGCTTCATCTGTATGTTGCAATGCATTTGCATTTTTTGTGAATCTATATAATTGTCCCACTTCTTTAATCAATAAAATCATAGATCTTCCTGGAACTTGTTTGTATTCTGTAATAAAACTGGCTAACCTGGATTGTTGCTTTCTGAACACTATTCTCTCAAATACTTGAAAGGGAATTTTTCCAGTGTGGACAGTCAAGATCACTTGTCAACCATGTGTGATTTACCTAACTTTAAAGCAGTAATTACACTTTTTGTAAACTGTCTAAACTAAATCTTCAAGTTGGTTACGTACATTGTCCACCCACTTGTCCCTCCTTTTTTGAGTCCTTATTGTATCAATACAGGAAAATTATCAACATGTGGAACGATATTGAGCTTTTAACGAATGATGACACTGGCAGTTGCCGTCTGAGTGTTGACTCGAGGCAGGAAAGTGGAACGGCCTTATATCAGATGGACACACTACTTACAATCTCATCTTCCGATGCGGTGAGCATTGCCAACATATGTATCTGAATGAAAAAGTAGTAGCAACAGTTTCAAATGAATAGGACCAAAGTATTCCCCGGCAGGGGACCAAAGTATTCCCCGGCAGGGGACCAAAGTATTCCCCGGCAGGGGACCAAAGTATTCCCCAGCAGGGGACTGATGCTTCAACCAACCTTCATTAAGGGCCCACGTTGTACAGATGTCTGAGTCTCAATACAGTTTCTTTTTAGCAAACTGTTTTGGGCCTGCAATATAAACCAATCTTACATTTTTGTCATTAATTGTGTGGATTTTTACATATTCCTATTTGACTGTAAAGGCATGCTTTATGGTTTTATGTGGCTTTTTTTTTTTTTACTCTGAAGGTGGTGTCAAACCCAAAGCTTTTTGCATACAATTCCAGTGAAGGATGTATAATTGTAGCGGACAGATCTGTATCACTTCTGGACAGCATTTGCCAAGCTCTTAAGCTACAACTCCAGTTTGGTGCGTATATCGTTTTGATGTGAAATATTAATTTTGGAACAATAAACCTGCTCGCAATTCTCCACCAGATCTTGCCAAGAAGTTTAAAGCTGCAGACCAAGCAATATCCTACGTGTTTATTTTTACACATCCATATTGTACTTGTAGCATATTTTTTTTTTTTTTTTTAACAAAGCTGAATTACATTTTTAATCTATTATAATGTAACAAGCATTTTTGTTACTATAGCAACCATTTACAAAGTCACATCCCCTTCCTCTTCTGAAACCGGCTCTGCCGCAGAAAATTCCCCATTGGCTTCAATGGGGAATTTTGGCCGAAAACTGCCAAATTGTCTGCATTGGTGACTATAGAATAAGCCCTTAATGTTTTTGTTCCATGCAGCACAAGTGTGAAGGAAATTGTTTTGTATGGACTTTTCTAGATACTGACGTGGATGCTGTGGGATTGTGTCATGAAGGACGGTTTCTTATAGTTGGAGAGAGAAATGGCAACATTCATCTTATCCATGTGCCATCAAGCCGAGTATTGATGACTAAAGTAAGTGCCTTTTATTTAATGATGAGATGCCGTTTCGGAAATCATCTCACTCTGAACAGTTGGATTTAGTAAATGTTACATTTTGCACTTTGTACATAAAAATGTGGTTTAATGAATTATTGTGGCTGGGTTCAACGTGATGTGTATTCACGTATGCAGATAAATGATCTGCTTATATGGGTTAAATAGACTTTAATTTTTTTATTTATTTTTTACACCCAGACTCAGGAACATTATAGTACTTTATAAGAACTTTCAATGATGTGACTAAGTCTGCATGTAAGTTGATGCTTGCACTTTTAGATTTAAAATGTAAAGATTGTTGTCTTCCACCGTTTCTTGATATATTTAAAGCTTATTGTGAAATTTTTGCTCATTTTTTAAATAGACTTTGGTTCAAAGTGTTCCTGAAGGCAATCAACAAACCTATCATAATCTGCTGCTAGAAAAGGACACTTCGGATGTAGGTTAGTACAGCGAACATATATCCGAGTATTCATTTATTAAAATGGCTTGCTAACTAATACAATTACACTATCTTGTAATGTATTGATTTCCAGAGCAAAAATGCTTTAACTTTTTTTTTAATGTATAATTTAAAACTATTTTTTGCTTTTTATTCTTTTAATAGTCTACCGTTTCATCATATTATTTAATTGTAACCTTTACATGTTCATGACGCCTACAAAAAAGCAATTGAGCATTTAATACAATATTCCTGCTAATGGTCACAGACACTGTGTAGGAGACATGGGCACAGGTACAACCAAGGAGGCCTATTTTGGGAAAATAAACCTTGTCTTTTAGTCAGCCTGTAGCGTTAAGCAATACTGTTTTTAAGGAAGCACACAAAGAGCTTATCCCTTTTTGTAAGAGCCAGCTCTCTCCCAGTCCCTATCTGCCGGGCTGGGATGATAGGTCTCTTGTCAACCTATGATTCCAAGTCTGTGTTGTGTCCATCAGGGGGCCACCCTCTGGCGGATTACAGGGTCTTCTGCACCCTGGATGTAGAGGGTGCCTTGCTGGCAACACAGTCCCTCTGTGCTCAAGATCCCCTGCAGTTCCAGCAGGAGGCTTTTCTACCTATCTGATGAGCCAGGTCGAGACTGGTTAATTTCTTCCACAAGGACCAGGGGAGCACAGCTTGCAACCATGAAAAATAAATGGACATCACATAGTGTAGTAATGTCATACGCAGCGGATATACAATTACTTGTAAGGGACTCACAAATGGCTACTCACAATAGAGCCATTTGTGAGCCCCTTACAAGTAATTGTATATCCACTGTGTGTGACAATACTACACTATGTGATGTCCATTTATTTTGCATGGTTGCGAGCTGCGCTCCCCTGGTCCTTGTGGAAGAAGTTTATGCAAAAGACTAGTGGAACAGTCTTTACTAAGGGTTGAGTGTGTTTGTTTTACCTCCCATTCACTTTTTGTCCTGACCACTATAGTTCACCACTAGAAGTGTTGTCACTATTAATGTTGTGTTTATTTGTGCACTTACGTTTTTGTTTTTCACACATTTAATGCACTATTATTTGGGTTTGTAGAGCGCTATCTGGCACCTTTTTTTGTTATGAGACTGGTTAATTGTCTCAAGCTACAATTAACCAGCTCCCTGCTGGATTCCTCAGACCAATACAGGCTTCTATTGAAGCCCTTTTAGACAGGGGTTAAAGCCCTGTCACACACTGCTTATGTGTCTTATATTTTATTCCATCCTGCATAGGTGTCTATCACATGTTTGTACAGACTAATGGAGGCTTCTTCTTCATTGCGTACCTCCATCTTGCAAGAATGAATGAGGGTATGTTGAATATTTATGTACGTTTTCATTATTTTGTTTCAGGGGGGAGGGTTGGACACAATTGGGCTTGTTTTTACAAACACCCTAATTATATATTTGTTTGCCGTCCTCTGGATCAATATACTGTAAGTATAGATATAGGATAAAGTATCTGTCTACATTTAGCATAGGTTAAACTTGATGGATGGATGTCGGTTTTTTTTGTTGTTTTTTTCAACCTCATCTATTATAGCCAGTGTTCGACAAACCTATACATTTGCTCGCCCCGGGCGAGTGGATTTAACCCCCGGGCGAGTAAATATTGGCCCAAGCAGCACACGTTTGGTACTAGGTGGCGAGTAGATTTTTTTGTGTGGCGAGTAGATTTTTTGGTGATTTGTCAACCACTGATTATAGCTATTCACTTGCTTTAATGAGTTAAGTACTCATATGTACTGGTCAATTACTGAATTTATGTATTTACAAAAAATACATTGTGTAATTTCTTTCTTTATGCAGCGATTGATACAATGGACTTCAGCTGTGCAAAACAGGTGAAAGCTTTGGGGTGGGGTGGGGTGGTGGGGTGGTCAAACCATTTTTCTAACTGCTTTATAAAGCCAACTATACACTGTCAATAACCTTTCTGTTTGTTTTTAACAGTTGGAAGAAAAACTAAAGATCTCATTCATCGCTACAGAAAAATATCATACAAATGGTGGTTTAAATATGGTGTTTGGTGATTTGCAGAGTGACACCCATCTAATTATAGGGGTAAAATAGCTAATCATTATCATATGAACAATACAGGTTCTATTTATCTGGCATTTTGGTTAAGAGCTATATCCAGGATAACTTGTGAAGTCCTATTCTGAATTGTAGTAATGTGTGCTTAATTTGACGTCCATGACATTTGTACATACTTGTATGCTAAAAAAAAAAAAAAAATGTTTTTGAAGAGTTTGCTTTTGGAAACTCTAAGTAAAAATCCCACTTGAGCATTTGCATGTCTCTGACAACCCTGTCTTACCTAAATTTGTTGCTTCGCAAACAATGCTGCTACTGCAGCCAGGGATTCTGGGAAACTCAGACTTCATTGACTCAATTTACAGGTGAAAGGATCCTCAGGGTGCAAAATAACTTTTTCCAAATGCCCTACCAGTTGTCAGGCTTATTTACAGTATCGCCTCACACTATTAAAATGTGATATACATGAAAAGTTCTGAGACCTATTGAATTGCCTTGTTAAAGCGTGAGCTTAGCCTGCATTTTTTTTTTTTGCAAAGTAGTAATATATGGACTGCCACTTGGAGATGGCAGGTTGTTGTTGTTGTTGTTGTTGTTGTTGTTGTTGTTGTTGTTGTTGTTGTTGTTGTTGTTGTTGTTCCCTGAACATTAATGCAGAACTTGATAGATTGGGGTTCTTCAAATAAATATTAGTTTTATCTTGCCTCTGCACAGCTTTTCTCCCCCAAACCCACACATTATTGCTATTATTCTGATGCATTTAATGTTCTTACATCAGCGTAGTGCCCCTGGGCTCACCTTTAATATTAATCTCAGAAAAGCTGACTCGAGGAGAATACAACAATACAAATATATTACAAAGCTATTGTTGGAAAAGGGGAGAGAAGGTATCAACCGATCACCATACAATAAATATAAATTGCCTCTGCTCAACCAGTGTGAATAACCTGTATAAATGAATCTTGCAGAGAATTTGCAGATCTATTTATTCTGTGGTTTTATAAACATGTATCTCTCAAACCTAGAAATGCATTTCTCCTGTCCACAAGAATACTAGGGAAAAGTCCAATCCTGAGGGTGCAGCTCTCTTCCAACTGTAAACAACCCAAACGTATACTATAAAAAATAGAGAAGCGTGCACACCTCCTAGTGTAGTATATTGATTTACTTGAAAATGCAGGAACTAAAAGCACACTTCCAGACGTCCTATAAACAAACAGCATAGGCAACAGTAGTTGGCTTTCTGCAGCCGACGTTGCAGGTCCTTTTGCATTTCCAGGCGCGTCAGTCAGTGTGGACAGCAGTTTCCTTCTGTACTCCTCTGGGGTACATTTTTTGGTATCCTATGTCAACAAAATTATAAGCGTTGCCAAGGTAACCTAAAAGATGGCTAATCTTGTAGCATACATAAACACCATGGTAGCAATGTTGTAATACTCCTATACATATACAACAATTATATTAAAAAAAACACATAATTTACCATATCCATCAATTGGATTGATATTTAACACAATTCTCCATTTTTTCCTAAATATAGGTAATGGGTAGGTCTGTTCAGTATATTAGAACAATCCCATATCGCAAGAAATATAACACTTCCAAATGATGATGATATATGTACATCGCCCTCAAAGACCTAAATCAACCATTGAAAATAAACCTAAGACAATATAATCTTAAAGAGCATCCTAAAACCCAATGATGATAAACTTGTACAACAATACTTTCATTAAAAAAATAATATATATGCTAAAAATTTATTATAAATTATTTATTAAAAAATGAAACTAACGCTCGTGAATCCAAAAGGTGCGTTTCTCTTTTTCTACACTTTTTAATCCTAGCGAGATTTATTCAGGAGAGCACAGATCCAACATTTTGGTTCAGGGTTGGATCTTTTTCGAGGGATAAAAAAACATGCAATGATGCTGGGTTGTGATGCCATTGTAGTGCTGGCGGGGTAATGGAAACCCTTCAGACTTACAGTATGGCTGCATCCATGGTATGGACGACTGCACGCTGAGCGATCAGACTGCCTTTAGGCAGTGATCACGTCTATACAGCGTGCGGAAGGGGGCAGGCATTGCGCAAGAAATCGGTTAAAACTGATTTCTTGGCGCGACGGGCCGGTCACGTGAGTGGTTCGCACAATGAGGGCGAACTAGTACCGTCACTGGCACGCCCCTAGGCGCACATACTAAGGCCAGGGACAGCACCCGGTTTCCTTCGCCTCCGCACGGGCGAAGTGTCTATGGACGCAGCCTTGGGTGTGTATCGCTCTGCTTGTGTACTTGTTTTATGCCTTGACGGTTAAATTCTGGCCTAAAATGTTGCATGTGTGCTCCAACTATTCTACATAATCCTGGTAACAAACACAAGGTTTCACCAAAGAGCCTAATACTTGGCACATATTCCATGAAACTGTAGATTGTAATGCATGAAACAATGATGTATCTGTATTTGTCTTAGGGCAAAGGTGACTGCGTCCTTTCTAAGTGGAAGATGGATCCTATAAAAAAACACATATGTATTCAAAATGTTGCAGATGCATATCTGATACAAGGTAATATCATCACAATTCCAAAATATGAACCATTACTTTCAGAATGTTGGCATACCGTAATATGCAAAGTAAATGCCGTCTGTCTGGAAAACCCGGAATTCTATCATCTTAAAGTAGCATTATAATATAAAAGTGCCGGTACTAACGCCTCTCTCCCACACCCAGCCCATCTGTCTCCCCCCCACCACCACCTCACTCAATAACCTCCCCTCCCCAGTATACATTAAGCCCCCCTATACACAACCACCCTATCTCCGCAATACACATACTTATCTCCCGCCCCCCTCCCCATCACTTATACCCCCCCCACCATTTACACATAATCCACTTCCCCCAATAACTAGCACACAACACTTATTGTAGAAACCTATTGCTTGGCACATATGCCTACACTTTTTTTTGTTCACTACTGCCTCATTCTATTTTACACACATTGGCTGTGTGCAGTGAAGGCCCCGCCACCTCTGCAAGCAGGGAAAAAACCTGCAGCAGGGGGAAGCTGAGGTGCCAGTACTGAGTACAGACAGTTCCATCACAACAAAAGATATATTGTATTATTATTATTCCTGGCAGTGCTTTTGGTTGGCCCGCATTTCTATACACTTGTATTTTTTTTCTTTCTTTTCAAGGTGCAAGGAAGCTTCAAGTTCTAGATAATCTGCTGTTTGTTTTGGATGAAAATGTAAGTGTTTTTTTTGTGCTTTCTGTACTGTGAAGGGAAGCACTATCAGGGGGGTTTTGTATTGGATTTTCCTGTAGAGATTTGAATGTATTTGCCTTTCTCATTGTAAACTCTTAAGAATACTTTTAATGGTACTTGTTTTTTGTTTTTTTGTAGGATGTTTTGTCTGTTTGGGATGTTTACACTCTTATTTTGGTATGGATCTGTGAATCATGTCTCATATCAGATTTTCTTCTAACCACAGAAGGAGATTCTTCAGTTACAGGGTATAGTATAATTATATGCTGTAAATGTACAGTGAATTTAAAAATTAATTGCCAACCATATTTAGGTCTTTGTATATTGTCCCTTTACAGACCGGGACATACAAACCTTAAGCTGTTAGCACTGACCACTCCTAATGACAACCAGGTAAGTTTTTCTCTTACAGTTACCACCGTGTTTTTGATTTTTGTCCAACGCAAATGTAACACCCTGGGAGACATTCACTAAAGCATGTCAACACGATGGCGGATATTGAAATGTAACCGCTGCCAGGTGTTTTCATGACTTCCAGTATTTGCCATACATTATCTATCCCCTGACCAAAAAAACCAACAAAATTCTTCATATGGCAAAATGTGTGCTCATTTAAATGCCATTTCCCAGAATCCCTGGCTGCAGTGGACACATTGCATGCTAGCAGATAATAGGGAAAAGCGGGGTTGCAGACCTGTCCGAGACATGAATGTGCTCACAAGTGGCATTTTTATTTGCTGTTCAAATGGCAACCAATGAAGTTCTTAATTGCTGGAGCATAGCACCGCATGTCTCCAGTTTGTAGCAAACTTTCTAACCACATAGATGAAAGTATAAAATATATATCAGTGATTTTTCAACTGGGGTTCAGCAGCCTCCAGGGGAGAGAGCTGGGACAACTGTCCCAGGCCCGGCGGCACCGCGGCCCACATAGCAGTAACCCGCCGGCTCCCGGACTCGGCAGCAGCCGCCTGGTCACCGCTATCCTTTCTCTGCCTGCTCTGGTTTGCGTGGGGGAAATGACGGGGTGGTTAAAGAAGGGATAATCTGCTTGGCCTGAGAGAGAAAGATTAAAGGGGCTCGGGTTTGTAGTATCCGGTGCTAGGAGGGGGGCTCCCGCAACAAAATTATTAGAAAAAGGAGGAATGTCCCGTTAAAATCCCAGCCTTTGCAGCAGCTATTTTAACCACTTCAGTGCTAGTGAGGTTGGCAAATCTCTCTAACACAAAGAGGTTAACAGAGTAGATCTTTTAATTGTACTCCTATATCTTATTTGCTCCACTTACATATTTATGCGGCCTCCCCTGTGATTGGTACAGCTCTCTAGGCCTTATTTATGCTGCACGCCCCCCCCACCCCACCAGTACTCCTCTTTGACGGGGACTGACTTTGTGGTTAAAAGTAGCTGCAGTAGTTTCTTTATGACTATATTGCTCTCTGGGTGTGATGGTCCCTGTGGCTCTGGGCTGGGCCGCGCCCTCAGCAGTGTGTGTGCGCGCACGAATTGGACTAACCCCATCAATGAGTACTGTACAATCTGTCTCTTCTAGACACCGTGATTTAGTTGCAATGCCTTATCTGATTCCCCAGATGAGAGAGCTGGCTGTGTATTCATTCCCCACCATGAATCTCTTGTATTCTGTTCAAGTTTCTGATGTATCCACACTTGTTCAAACTGGAATCAGCATGGTAAGCGTTACATATTTATTTTCACTAGAGCATGTATGTAATTATTGCATCTGTTTGCAGCATTCAGCTATATATTTAGGATCTTATTTTATAAAAGCATTAAATGCATGGAAAGTTTACATTTTACATGTGGGTAAATGGCAGACATTTTTTCACTATTACACAATGTTCATATGTATTTAGTTGTAAAGATGATTTCTATGTAAGAATACATACCAATACAAAAAATCCACAGAAATCTGTTGGTTTTTATTTTCCCTCCAAAAGCAAAGTACATTTTAAGTTGTTGCATTTTTGTCTATTTTAGGACACCATATACCTTCTGGAGGGAATTTATGACAGCGATGAAAGGTATATTCTTGCAGTTGTCTACAGCTTTACCAGTGCTATGACACTTAAATGTACGTTTTCATGATTGCATGTGTGTTTTTAGGTCCCCTGAATGTACCGTCTCAGTCCTCGCAATGAGATGCTTAACAGAAGCATTACCAGAAAACAGGTATAACCGCATAAAAAAAATCATTCAAATGTTTGACTTAAAATATATTTTTAAATAAATGTTTCATTTTGTTGGGTTCCTTCTATAGATTAAGTCGCTTACTTCACAAGCATAAGTTTGAGGAAGCTGAGACATTTGCTATTCAATTTGGATTAGATGTTGAGGTAAGGATTTATTTTTCTCTTTTGGGAACCATACTAATGTAGCGCACTTTCCCCCACCCCCTGGGAGATATAGCGGCTACGGTGTATGTGGTGTTACCTGCGCCTCACAGGAGGCCTGAACCTCCGCTACTGGGAGCCTGGGGTGTACCTGATCTGGTTGACAACAGCGCCTCCATTTGCACGGGATCCTAACGATGTGGGATAACCCCGTGCAGGACAATATAATAAACACACATCAGTAGAATATAACAGGTTTTACTGAACAGTATATAATACTAAAATATATACTCCCAACCACCTTACACCAAGTGAGTGTCCCCACAGTACAAAAGGTGCTTGGCACCAATAGCCAGATGTCCTTTTACCCAATGTCAAGGCCCACCCAAAAGTGTGTATGGTAGCGCTACCCGTGAACCGTTGGTGCACTTTAGTTGAGGTACGTGCCGGGTACTCCAATACCCGGAGCGGCCTATTTTAACAGGGATCCTGGAGATCCAGCGACGTCCGCAAAGCCTCTGGGTGGGTTGTGTTCCAGCAGGATGGTCCCACCAATAAAATATTCTTTAATCATGTATGCCTGTATCGGGTCCCAGACTGCAGGCTATGCTTCACAACGTGGCGTCTTCACTGGCACTATAAACTAACTATATACAGCTAATGGGGGAAATGTCCCTAGCTCGGGGTTTCCCTGAAGCGGACACTATCTAATGAGGTGATTGGGAACTATCTTGGACCTGAGGGGGTTAATGTGACGTAGTCTGGGTGCCACTGACACCCAGAACTTATCTTCCCTGTCTCAGTCCTGGCTCCAACTGAACGAACTGTCGGCTTGCACTTCAAGCGCTCCCAAAGTGCCAGCCTCCTCTCAGGAGATTCTAGCAGCCCTTTTGGCTGTACTGTCACATGACCTCAGCTGCTGGGGCATTCTGGGGAGTGTAGTTCCCGTGCGGAGCAAAATAGTGAGGGAGGGGGGGACAGATGGAGACATGGCCACACTCAATTACAAGTATCAGAGGGGTGAGATGTTCCTTTCTGTCATTGCATGTGGTGTTAAGGCATATTCATAGATTTATGTATGCTATGGTTCACAACTAAAAGCCGTTTGATTTGTTTTTGTGCCCAATAGCTCAATACTTGTCCTAGTTAGTTTTGATGTTCTGTTCTGTAAACTGATGTGTGTATTCCATTTTGCCAGCTCGTTTACAAAGTAAAGCTAAATATTGTATTAGAACGATTGGCATCTGCATCCGTCGGAAGTTCTGAACAAAGCCTGTGGCAAGACTTGGTGGATGAAGCTAAGGGGTATCTGCGAAAAATAAAGGTATCGGAAACGCATAAATGTGTAGACCATGTCTCGCAGATCTCATTGGAATTTTTCAAAGTATATTTCTCTTTTAACAGGATGATCATTTTGTGGTTGAGTATTGCATCAATGCTCCATGGCCAACATATGAAACCACTTTGGATATGCTAAATTGTGCAAAGGCGAGAGTAAGTGTGTTTTTGTTTGCTTCTCATTAGTTGAAACCCAAATTAGCGCTAAAATTATAGATTCATTAAAAATGTCCTGTACATTTTTAAAGCATCACATTACTGATTGCAATTTATAAGATGTGTGAAAGGCTCATGAAATGTATTGTATATTCAGCTTTTCAAACAAACGTTCAATAGTGTTGCCTTCATTTTAACAAAATAAATAACATTTGTAATACTAGGCTTTTGAAAACATTAATCTCACATTACCTAGCTTTTTGAGAGCAAATTGCTCACAAATTTGTTTTGGTTTTGTAGATACTTGGAGGGGGGGGGGTCATTCTATACAGGCTGACGTGGTTGTTGGGCAGTTTGTGTTCTGACATTTCCTTTGACTTCGGTGGAGATTTTTTTTGGCCAAAATGGACCTCCTTGGCCCATTTAGAACAGGGCCCTTGGCCCATTTAGAACAAGGCCCTTGGCCCATTTAGAACAAGGCCCTTGGCCCATTTAGAACAAGGCCCGTGGCCCATTTAGAACAAGGCCCGTGGCCCATTTAGAACAAGGCCCTTGGCCCATTTAGAACAAGGCCCTTGGCCCAACTAGAACAAGGCCCTTGGCCCATCTAGAACAAGGCCCTTGGCCCATCGTTTGAAGATGAGCAGCATTTGGCATCGCAGGAAAGGTGATAGAATGAAATGCTAAAGATACTCTGTTTTTAGTTCTAAATATTTAAAGCACCTACAATTATTAATACTCTAATTACTTTAATTGTGTTACTGAATCAGAATTAATAAATACCCTTGTTATGTTTATTACAGATTCAGACACAGGAGGACAACGCACTGCCAGCATTGTCGTATGAGATTCCAGTGTCTATGACAGATGTAATCAAAATATATTTTTACGTGAATATATAAACATTTGGTTTATTTTAACCCCAGCAACTGTAATATAATGCAGCCATTTTGCTTAGCTGTAGCTATATTAATATTATACTTTTTTGTTTTGTTTTTTATTATTATACCCCTTACTATAAATGGGGGTACTATTTGAGAAATATAATGGTAAAATAGAACATGTAAGCATTTTAAAATGATACGTGGGAAATAATGCTTACAACTTTTTTTTTTTTTTTTTAGACTATACTATCAAGCAGGTTATTGCTACTTTTAGAATGCGCTAAAAATCGGGGTGTCACAGAATTTAATGTGATTGATTTTAAATGTATATGATTAGGGTATGGTTTGTTTGATTTGAAAAAACATATTTGTTGTTACAGGTGCTGAGAGCCCAGTCGAAGCTAACTACATTTTATACAGTGTCTGGACCTGATAAATTCAGGTTGGTGTTATTTTGAAGCTCTGCCACAAAGCACTTGGTTTGTCATGAAGTGTCTCAAACCAATATGCGGTAAATAGAACAATCCAAAGATTGCTGTATTTCTGTAGTTGCGTTATTTAATTATTTTTTCACCTCAGTGGCATCACTTGGATAGAATATTTAAACAATGAAGATGTTTTAAAAGACATCCTCTCTCAGTTGGAAGAAATGAATTTCCATTGTGCGCAGTATCTCTGGCTGACGCATCAGGTAAAGGAGTTCCTTTATATTTACCTTTTTATGCCGCATTTGATTCGCCTATTTGTCATTTTTACAATATAAAGTTATGTATTATAATGAACATGTTTTTGTTTTTGTTTAGGCAGATTTGGAATGCAAGTTTGACGAGAAGATGCTGGAGGATCTCCTTAATGTGATTCCTGCAAATATTCCTACACATGATTTATGTAGTTGGTTTAAAAATATCTTAATTCCGTTTGTAAGGCGGCTTGTACCAAAAGCACAGGTACAAACCCTGATTTGTTGCATTGCCTTATACAGTGTATGAACTGCTATTTAAAGAAAAGTTTGTATAATTCGTTTTTTGTTCTCTTTAGCTTTTATTTTTATGCCGCTATTTTTATTTTTTTCTGCAAGCAGTCTTAAAATCTATCCTTATTTCATATAGCGCTTTCCTCCCAACGGGACACAGTGCTGCGCAATTACAGTATAGCGTGCATACAATTTTACAGACACAGTCCCTGCCCCGTGGAGCTTACAATCTGTTTTTGGTGCCTGAGGCACAGGGAGCAAAAGTGACTCACCCAAGGTCACAAGGAGCCGACACCGGGAATTGAGCCATGCTCCTCTGCCTCAAAGTCCTTGTCATTATTTTCGCAATCTATGCCTTTACTCACTGAGCTCATTACTACTTCCTTCTACTCTGGTTTTACTATATATTGGGTATAATATATACATCACTACTAGTAACATCTGATATACATATACTGTAAGACATCACTACTTTATCAGTAAGCCCTTAACTGCACATTTTTAACTGTCAAATCACTATATAATTGTGTTATTCACTAAGTTTGTGTGTTTTTGTTTTAGTTTATTTATTTTTTAATCAGACTATTTTTTAATATATATTAAAAGTGAATTATTAATTTCCAATAATATTTTTTTGCTTTATATAAGAGTGTAACATACAGAGACATATCCTCTCCCTATATATTTTCTCTACTCTAGTTGGCAAGTAATTTTTCTAATGTTCCTGTTTTAGAAGATCATCGCAGGATGGCTTGAGCACAGGGCACGAGGCCTTGAATTGACTGATAAGGTAATCTTGATAAGCTGCAAATCTTGTTATACAGTACTTTGTATGGGGTAATATCAAGCGTCACAATTGGCACAAAGGCCCATCATACTTGTATCTTTGCGTGCGTTTTGGTCCACTTGTCAGCAATTTTGGGAGCTGCTTTGGAGCAATTGTAGTAGCGTTTGCGTCCATATAATTGAGCAGAGGGGTCCATTCAATCTGCCAGGCCTGAGGTGGTGCCAACATCTGTTTCTCAACGCCAGGTATTAGAAGCTTAAATTTATGCCAATTAAAACTTGGTAGGCCACAATGTCTGTTAAATGGATCAGTCAAAATAGTTCTATTTAACAGGTTAACTGGCCAGAGAATGGACTTGAAATGGCAGAAGTGTATTTTATATCAAAGAATCCAGGGGCTCATGGAACTGCACCTTGTCTTTTGATTCCATTGGTAAGTGATTGGGTCAGTTTTTAATGAGTTGAGCTCTTCATGTTGCATAACTAGCATGTATTTATCCTGGAATACGATGAACCCAAAGCACGTGAAACAAAATGCAAAGAGGCGTTCAAACCAGCAATCCTCCTACGCCTACTCCTACTACTCCTCCTCCTATTCCTCCTACTACTACTACTGCTACTACTACTACTACTACTACTCCTACTCCTCGTGACTGTCCAAACCTCAACTACACTATTTTTATCCCTAAGGACTCCTGATTATAGTTCCCTTTGGTTTTTTTTTTTAGATGCCA
The DNA here is from genome assembly GCA_036426205.1 of Ascaphus truei. Taxonomy (NCBI): domain Eukaryota; kingdom Metazoa; phylum Chordata; class Amphibia; order Anura; family Ascaphidae; genus Ascaphus; species Ascaphus truei. Next base: position 3,925,685 of record CM071584.1, read on the forward strand.
TTGGTCTGTCATACCTTGCTCCCACATGCCAGTAGGAAGCTGCTATAAGTGATTGTCTACTTAAATATCTAAAGGCGTTTATTTTTTTAAACATACCTCTTTCATTCCTGGGTGGGTTTTAAAAACATTGGTTACCTCTTAAGCTTCCTTTTCTGTCTGACCGTTGGATGCAGCTCATTGTGTATTTTAGAAGGAAGATGGTGACTGTGAAGAGGTTCGGCAGTTAATGAAGCTTGTGAATAATCTCCAGGCGTTGGTGAACCTGTACAGAAAGTACAATTGTAAGCTAACACTTTCTGATTTCGAAAAGGTGAGACATGCCCAGTTGTGTGACCCAGAAAATAAGGTTCTCGCCAATAACCTATTGATACTTCTGTATCCATACTAATGTGTGGTTTTTCAGGAAACTACAAGTACAATTGTATTCCGTATGCTGGATAAAGTATTGGCACCTGAACTCATTCCATGTACGTTAGAGCAAGTGATTAGACCATACATGCTTCAGCACAGCCTACAAGAGGAAGAACTTCTCCTTCATTATATTAAGGTAATCAGTGCTTGGTATTTATTCAGCTTTTATATGCTAAGAAGCCTCCATGGTCATTGGAGATGTTTACCTCCGGCGGATGTCGCATTAAATTGTCCCAATGATCTTTCTTGTTTATTATTAAAGGCATGTAGCTACAAGCAAGAATGCAGATATATTTTCTAAAATGGTAACATTATTTTCAGTGATTTTTGCACCTCTTTGAAAATAGTATACATTAGATGGTCACCTATGGGAGCTCGATCTTATATTTGTAAAACTTTTTTTTTTTTAAAGTAGTTGCACTGTTTTGTAACTATGTTCTGCTTTAGGATTTGCTGGAGCGCTCCAGTTCTCGGTCTGTATCCGTCTTTCAAACTGCTTGGGAAGCTAAAGCAATGGCAATAATGGGCTGCATGACCGATGCAGATGTAAGTACTGTTTAAAAGTCTCTTCTTAACCTAAAGGAAACAAAATACAGACCATGTGTCGAAGGAAGTGGGGAAAAAAAATCTGCATTTTATAAAGTTCCAGAATTAATAAAAATTAATGGTGACTCTAATTAGAGAGGATACCGTTTTTATTGTTGCTGAGCCATCTCCCTTGAATTGTGCGTTTTGAGACCACAAACCACAATGTTTACTGTAATACAATCCTATTAATTGCATGGACATCCTAATGTCCTGTCAGTTGGTACTATTCAGAAAGTGTAGCCGGGTCAGGGTTGGAGAGCGTAGAATGGTCTTACTTGCCGAGGTCAGAGGTAGGAGCCAGGAGAGTAGTCGGTAGCCGGGTGCTGTGGTCAAGGGGTCGGAGCCAGTAAGATAGTCGTTGTTCGTGTGCCGTGGTCAGGGATGGAGAGATACGGAAGGTCAGAGGCAAGCCGGGGTCGATATCCAGAGAGGGGTCCAAAGTCTAGCCGGGTCGGTACACAGATAAAACAGTGGCAGGCAAGGCAAAAAAACATGAACAGGGACGTTGGAACAGCAAGGCTACAATGAACTATGCTCAGCCAAAGAGGAGAGAGCTGAGCATGTGTGTGTGTGTGTGAGTCCAATGAGACAGCGGGGAGGAGCGGCCTCTGCGGAGGCAGGGATAGGCTGTGAGGTGCAGGAGACAGGTGTGCAAGATAATGAGTCTAGGCACGTAGCTGGGGAGTGGTGGACGTGTGTCGCAAGCGGGGGGAGGTGGGTGAAGCCAGGCTCCATGGGAACCTTGAAAACCCTCCGTGGTTGCGCACTCTCTGTAATGTGCGCGGGAGGCTGTGAAGCAGCAGGTAAGGAGGGAGCATGCCGCGGGGCACTTTCTCCCCGATGCCTTACAGAAAGTAATATTGAAGACTGACCGTTTATCAAGTTCCGTGATGTGTACAAAAATATATACGTGAAATAAAACATTTTCAAACCGATCCCTATAGAAAATTAAATGCAATGCCTTTCAAAAAGTCATACAAATATACATGTTTGTTAATGAAGGATTTCTAGTAATACGACCCCTCGCTTTGCAGCTAATATTCGATGCTGTGCTCATAATGTCCAGTGCTGCTGCACCCTGGAGCGTTGCGGTGGAACAGCTAGTAAAACGGCATTTGGAGGTGGCGCATCCCAAGTAAGGAAACAGCTGACCAAGAACTATTGCCCTTTTTTAAAATGTGTATGTACCAGGGGTTCTCAACTTCAGTCCTCAAGACACCCTTCCAACCCCCCCAAAACAGGTCAGGTTTTAAGGATATCTCGGCTTCAGCACAGGTGGCTCAATGGCTCAGTTGGAGACTGCACCACCTGTACTTAAGCAGGAATATCCTGAAAACTTGACCTGTTGAGGGGGTTAAGTACTGGGGTTGAGAACCCCTAGTATATACACATTCAAATTTCAAAATAAGTTGGAATTACACAAACCATTCCTGGATTAGAAGTATGACGGTGTGAAGACTTTACAGCAGCAATCAAATGCTCCTGCAAATTGGGAAAGACTTGTTTCTGCTTTCATTTAGAAGCGTTTTTTTTACATGAAAGCTGGAATAAAAATCTGCACTTAAATCGTGGTACTAAGGGTCCCCTTTTTATCCCACTATCCCTTCCCACTATCTCCTAAATGAAATGACATATTCAAGACCAGCATTATGGAAAAATCGTCTAGTTTGTCGCACCTAGCACCACACAAACACAATTGGTAGGTTTTTCTGTTTAGCCTTCAAAAGCTAATGTATTTAGTCCCTATTTCACCTAAATTTAAAAGCTTTTAAAAAAACAAACAAAAGCTCTGTGCTTTCTTGTAGAGCGGTGTTGTTGCGGGAGAGTTACAGACTGATGGAGATGAACACGCTCTTGCGCAGTTATGGAATAAGGGACTTTAATCTTGCAAATGACAAACAGATCATGGTAAGTGACGTGCTCGTTACTTTGTTCACGCATACAATTGCAATAAGTGCTTGTTGCTAATAAAACCGTGTGATTTTAAAAGGTGGATTTAAATAGCTAAAGTGTTAATTGGTTGAGCATTTTTTTTTTTTTTTTTTTTCTTCAGGGTCTGGCAAAATACATTCTTAAACAAGATTCCCCTACATCCCTGGAGGATGCTTTAAAGATTGTGAAAGCCTATTTGTTGCCTACTGGAGAAGTTTACATTCAGAGGATTGTGCAGTTGATCTACATGAACAGGGTACGTTTATTCATTTCAAGCGTTTTCCGTGCATTTTGTTCATTGCTTGAGCATATGTTAAGCACAACAGGGTAAGAATAATTGTGTTAAGAATGCTACTGAAAGCTTTTAAATGCTACGTCTACTTCATTTGATCAATTATGTTTTCTACATATTCAAAAACCAATGTAATCTTTCTATTGGGAACTGAAATACAAAATATGCCCGCCTTCTTCCTGGTGCCTGCCAGGGCAATATTGCAACAAGGTTTATAGCAATGGAACTTTCAGGATCCTGTCTGAACAGATTTGATCTTAAACATGGCAAGTTTGTTCTATAATTTATTATTTAATGAGTAGTTCCGCTCCCCTGTTCCTGAGATACTTACCGGGGAAGGTGACACCGAGTTATGTCCCCTTCAGGAGAAAAATAATGGAGGTTTAAATCTCCTGGGTCACGCGAGGTGAGAGCCACGATGCTATCTACCACAGTTTGCTATTGGCCCATGTCACACTGGATTTAAACCTCCATGCAGCACCTTCTTTGGTAAACATCTTGGGAGCTAGGGCACCTCCAAAGCTGAAATTAAAGTGGTTCAGTTTCAGAGACCCCCTGCTTCGTCGACATGTAAAAAAGACAGAACTGCTGCCTTTAACATTAAGCCGTTAGATACGCATATGCACACTGACAAACATGTTCTATTCACAGGGAGACGAATGTCTGCAGCTTCTGGAATCACTTTCTCCGGCTGACATAGTAACAACAGTAGAACGATTCTCATTGTGGGCAAGAATAGTCTTAAAGAATAATCCTGGCAATTCTGAAGAGGTACGTTTTGTAAAATAACATACATTTATATATTTGTTTTACATAATCTACAGATTTAGTCCAAGCTATACATGGACAGAATTAGACCTGGAACTGCCATTGGGTTGAATTAAGTGACCCGGTTTGTCCATATTTAAAATTTTTAACGTTCTTTTATCCATCAACGGACTAGCTATACTAAATGATGGCATAGGTTTTTTGTTTTGTTTTTCAGTGACTTTAGTTTCCATGTTTAAGAGCCTATATAATTTTTTTTTTTTTTCTGCAGTGCAAAGAGCAAAAGTTAATCACGAAAACCCTTGTGGAGAGTCTGAAGTTCCAAATGTGTGTACAAATGGGTACGTTTATTTGCATGGCAAAATTATTTTCAACGATGTTTTAAAATTGATGAAATCTGAATGTGTTTTTTTTTTTTTTTGTTTGTTTTTTTAATTGCTGCAGAAAACCCTTTACAGACTGTGATGTGTGAAACAAACCTCCGGATGTTTAAAGCCATTTCTAATTTACAGGTAGGGTTCTTCTCTAAATATTTTTTATTTTAGTTTAAACTTTATCCCATCCTAAATGGAAAGGGAGGGGCTCAGTGAGTGAAGCCACTGACTCTGCAAGCAATGACACTGCGTGGGAATCACGGGAGCCTGGTTCAATTCCCGGTGTCTGCGCCTTGTGACCTTGGGCACGTCACTTCATCTCTCTATGCCTCAAGCACCAAGAACATAGATTGTAAGCTCACTTGACCAGGGACTGTCTGCACAAATCCTATGTGCTGCACACAGTGCGCTGTACTGTAATTGTAAAGCGCTTAAGTCCCGTTTGGGAGACGGGGGGGTGAGAAAGCGCTATATGAAAGTTATTGAACGTCTTGCCGTATAAATTGGTGATCGGTTTGTTCCCAGCTGTTAAAACAATGTTGCAGTTGGTATTGCGATCTAATTTGAGTAAAATATGTCACCATTGATGGAATCCACCCCATTACAGTGGACCTTTCTTGCTCACTTTGCAATGGACCCGTAATCTGGTGTGTTAATGAGCAAGATTTAGTGAGCTTTGGCCATGTTCACCTTTTTTATTTCATTTCAGGAGCACTTTGACATCTTTATTTCACCCGAGGAATACGAAACCCGTTCTCTGGTCTCTTGGCTCATAGATGAGCACATTGAAGCCTACGAGGGTACAAGGTCGAAGTCTAAATCTGAAAAGGGGCCAGAACTGAATCCCAGCAGTGATGAAAACCCCAGAACACCGTTCACAGAGTTCAGACTTTACAGACTTGCACGGCTTCTACAAGTCACAGAACAGGAGCTAGAAGCAAAACTGGCTTTACGGGCTTTGGATGTTGGGAAAGTTGGAAAATGCCTTGGGATTTGCAGGTACAATACCCTGTTTTTTTAAGCACCAGAATGTCTGAGTTTAACCCGTTCTGTGACTGTACGTCATGGCCTCTTCCGTTTACTAGGCGGACCCCTCCCCTTCTGTTCCAGTCACTGGAACAGGAAGCAATCACGTGATTGCTCAGGAGAGCGGTCACATGATCGCTTAGTGCCAAAGCGTCCATGGTACTGAAGGGTTTTTTAAATGGTGCAGTCTGCTAAATCCAAGTATCGGATGATTGCGCTATATTGCTGTGTAACTTGTGGCTTTGAGCTCCAGGTTTTTCTGATCTTTATAGCATGGTATTCTGTGTGCGGTTGTATTTTTCAAATTGGAAATGTTTGTTTTCCCTCAGAGATTTATATGAACATCACTCTAATCCACAAACCGGACATTTATTGTTTCTCGTTTCACAAAAACTGTGTCAGATGTTGCAAGAAAATCTTCCGATGGTGATTCCTCCAGGAATGAACCTTCCTGCCGTCACTTACGAGTTATCCTGTCAAGCAGTCACGATATGCAGTCCAGGTAATATCCGGCGCAACAACTTACAGTAGTAAGTTACTAGAATAGATGAGGAAATGGACATACATATATAAGGAGACAAAGAGTACTCCTAAAAAGATCCCCATTTACTGCACAGCAAAGCTGAAAATGGTCATCAGGGTATAATTACCCACTAGAAATATAGTACAGGCTATAAGGGTACAATTAAGTAACCGCTCCCAGCACTGTGGGAGGACAGTTACCACTAAAATGCCCGTAGGCAGAAAATAATAAATAGTTTAATGTTAATCAGAAATCGGCGCAGTAACACATACTCAAAACTACCATAAAAACAATTAAAACTCATATCATGGGTGATGAAGGGTACAGGGATGTCTATGGTTAAATCCCAAATATTATAATATACATCCCCTGACCAAATCCTGATCTTTAGTGTGAGACAGAAATAAATTAATAAGGGTTAATAAACGTATAGCACTAAACCCTCTTGTCTCAGGGTGGGGTGCTGGTGTGGGTAAAACTGATCAATGAATGCTGTAAATACTCGAATGTCAGTAGCAAGACAGCATACAAGCAGCATGTGGTGCAGTGCATCCAAAGTGGTATATGGATCAATGTCAGATCCCATGCATAGTATATCACCAAATAAGTACATCAGTGTCGCACAATAGATACACCATAAGCACACAGTGATCATTCAGATACCACAGTACAGAAATGATCAGCGATGCATGTAATCAGCATAAAGGCATAAATAACCTGTACTATTCAGTCCCAGCTCGACCCACCCCACTACCAGCGATCAGGAACAATCTCACCCGTGACTCCTCCTACACGACGTCAACGCGATGACGTCATGCCGACGTACGTTTCGCGCATAAGGGGCTGGCGCTTTCTCAAGGCTGGCGCTGGGAGGTGATGGAAGGAGCAGCGCTGCCCTCTTATATACCCACATGCCGTGCAGTTTCTTAAAGGTACCACTGCCCTACAGGATTGTAGTGGCAAATAGCCAAATTATGCATATAATTAAATAAAGAAAACGGGAGATAATAAAATTGTGTATTCAGTCACTGATATGTCCTGGGTGCATAGTGTATACACCACAGTATTTGTCCTCAGTAATACTGGTCTCTAACTTGTCCAAGAGTCACACCAGACAGATGGACACTAGTGCAGACATCTGGACAGTGGAGCACAAATGAGGGATAGCATCCACACTCATATCAACTAAATGAATGTTTATAATTTACACAAGCCATAGTCTCTATCTTATCAGAGAGTCACAGCAGACAGATAATAGTGCATACAGCTGAACAGTGGACCTCAGTTGAGGGCTTACATGTACACTCATATATACTGATTTGATGTATATGTATATAATTCACACAGACCATATCGTGGGCACATATTATAGTTGGTGATATTGTGGTATAGTAAGTATCATTATCTGTAGGTGTAGAAATGATGATATACCATTCTGTGGGCACATGAGTTATACATAACATCTATGGTTTATTTTAGGGGGACCGGTATATAGCCTAAAAATAGATGTTCGTTTTCACCTCACGGGCGAACAGCTTAGGTTAGATCATTTGTACAACTACAGATAATGATACTTACTATACCACAATATCACCAACTATAATATGTATTACTGAGGACAAATGCTGTGGTGTGTACACTATGCACCCAGGACATATCAGTGACTCAATACACAATTTTATTATCTCCCGTTTTCTTTATTTAATTATACGCATAATTTGGCTATTTGTCACTACAATCCTGTAGGGCAGTGGTACCTTTAAGAAACCGCACAGCATGCGAGTATATAAGAGGGCAGCGCTGCTCCTTCCATCACCTCCCACCTTGAGAAAGCGCCAGCCCCTTATGCGCGAAACGTACGTCGGCATGACATCATCGCGTTGACGTCGTGTAGGAGGAGTCACGGGTGAGATTGTTCCTGATCGCTGGTAGTGGGGTGGGTCGAGCTGGGACTGAATAGTACAGGTTATTTATGCCTTTATGCTGATTACATGCATCGCTGATCATTTCTGTACTGTGGTATCTGAATGATCACTGTGTGCTTATGGTGTATCTATTGTGCGACACTGATGTACTTATTTGGTGATATACTATGCATGGGATCTGACAATGATCCATATACCACTTTGGATGCACTGCATCACATGCTGCTTGTATGCTGTCTTGCTACTGACATTCATTAGAGTATTTACAGCATTCATTGATCAGTTTTACCCACACCAGCACCCCACCCTGAGACAAGAGGGTTTAGTGCTATACGTTTTATTAACCCTTATTCATTTATTTCTGTCTCACACTAAAGATCAGGATTTGGTTAGGGGATGTATATTATAATATTTGGGATTTAACCATAGACATCCCTGTACCCTTCATCACCCATGATATGAGTTTTAATTGTTTTTATGGTAGTTTTGAGTATGTGTTACTGCGCCGATTTCTGATTAACATTAAACTATTTATTATTTTCTGCCTACGGGCATTTTAGTGGTAACTGTCCTCCCACAGTGCTGGGAGCGGTTACTTAATTGTACCCTTATAGCCTGTACTACATTTCTAGTGGGTAATTATACCCTGATGACCATTTTCAGCTTTGCTGTTCAGTGAATGGGGATCTTTTTAGGAGTACTCTTTGTCTCCTTCTATATGTATGTCTGTTATCCCTATCCCCTTTGCACCAGCTGAAACTTTATTTCTCATTAAACTGTATTATTATGGTGAGCGGTATTTCACTAGTTATACAAATATAGATGAGGAAATGGCAAGGGGTAATGAAGGTAGAATGGGGGCAAGTGCCAGTTTGACAAGCGGCTAGACACCCATAGTAAATACAGATAATACTAGAAAACTTCTAAAGACTAAACCCAATTGGCGCAGAAAGGAAGCAGCAGATAAGATAATCGTACAGGCTGGAAAAAAAAACTCAAATGCATGCTTGCTAATGCAAGAAGCCTGACAGATGGGGGAGCTTGAATTAATAGCTGCAAGGGAAGCAGTATGATATCATAGGCATTACTGAAACATGGTGGGATGAAACTCGTGACTGGGCAGTTAATTTAGAGGGTTATTCCCTTTTTTGGAAGGATCGAGCAAATAGAGGAGGTCGCGTAAGCTTATTTGTTAAACCGGTTCTAAAACCTTTTATAAAGAAAGATGTTTATGAAGGGAATGATTAAAATGTAGAGACTTTGTGGATAGAAATTGGCCGTGGAGGTAAAACTATAAAGAAAATGTTTGTAGGGATATGCTATAAACCAACAAATATCTGTGAGATTGAGGAAGCTAAAATACTTTTGCAAATGGAGAAGGCATCAAAACTGGGTCATGTTTCCATAATGAGTGATTTTAATTATCCAGACATAGACTGGGACAATGGGATTAGCATTATAACAAAAGGGAACAGGTTTTGGGGATGCTTAAAGACAATTACATTACCCAAATTATCGAGGAACCAACCAGGAGAGGGGCAATACTGGATTTGGTCATATCAAACAATGTAGAAGTAATAACAAATATTCAAGTCCTGGAACATTTGGGTAACAGTGATCATAACATGGTCTCATTTGAAATAAATTATCAAAAAACAGATTACTTGGGTTCAACAAAGACCTTAAACTTTAGAAAGGCAGATTTTAATAAACGGAGGACAGTTCTATAAGTAATACACTGGGATTATGTTTTTGCAGGGAAAAATGTAGAAGAAAAATGGGCATTCTTTAAAACATTGTTAGAAAAGCACACTTATCAGTGTATACCCTTGGGTAATAAGTATAAAAGAAACAAGTCTAAACAAATGTGGCTAAATAAACAGGTAGGGGATGAAATTGTAAAAAAAAAAAAAAAAAAAAAAAGGAAGGCGTTTAGATTCTTGAAGTCAGAAGGGACGGAAGCATCATATCAAAATTATAAGGAATGTAACAAAAATTGCAATTACATTAGCAAAATGGATAATGAAAAAAAAAATTGCAATAGAAAGTATGATCAACCCTAAAAAGTTCTTTAAGTACCTTAATAACAAAAAATCAGAAAAGAAAATATAGGACCCTTTCAGTGTAAGATAAGGAAAAAGCAGAGATATTCAAAAAAAAATTGCCTCTGTGTTTTCCAGGGAATATCAATTTCAATAGTAGTGCTGCAGGAGGAAGCCGCAGCCTCTATTAATTTAACATTTGGTTAACTGAGGAAGTTCATAGGTGGCTTGTTAAAATTAAAGTAAATAAGTCACCTGGCCCAATGGCATACATTGTTCTCATGGAGTTAAGTTCAGTAATAGCCAAACCATTAAATTTAATATTCAAGGACTCCATTTCCACAGACTCCGTACCACCAGATTGGCGTAAAGCAGATGTGGTGCCTATATTTTAAAAGGGTGCTAGATCACAACCGGGGAGTTACAGACCTGTAAGCCTTACTTCAATAGTGGGGAAGCTACTTGAAGGTTTAATACAGGGTAATATTCAGGAATACCTAATGGAAAACACAATTATTAGTAATAGTCAGCTTGGATTTATGAAGGATAGATCATGCCAAACTAACCTTATTTGTTTCTTTGAGGAGGTAAGTAGGAATTTAGACCAGGGTAATGCAGTTGATGTGGTCTACTTAGATTTTGCAAATGCTTTTGATACGGTTCCATACACGAGGTTGGTGTACAAAATAAAGCAAATTGGACTCTGTAAAAATATATGCACCTGGATTGAAAACTGGTTAACGGATAGACAACAGAGGGTTGTCATAAATGGGACTTTTTCAGTTTGGTCTAAAGTTCTGAGTGGAGAACGTCAGGGATCGGTGCGGGGACCCCTGCTTTTTAACTTGTTTATTAATGACCTTGAGGTTGGCATCGAGAGCAAAGTCTACATCTTTGCTGATGATACTAAATTGTGTAAGGTAGAAGAATCAGAACAGGATGTAATTTCTCTCCAGAAGGACTTGGAGAGACTGGAAACTTGGGCAGATAAATGGCAGATGAGATTTAATACAGATAAATGTAAGGTTATGTATTTGGGAAGCAAGAATAGACAGGCGACTTACAAATTGGGGGAATCCTTGATAGAGGATTTAGGAGTGGTGGTAGATGACAGGCTTGGCAAAAGTGCCCAAAATCATGCAGTAGCTGCAAAGGCAAACAAGATCTTATCTTGCATTAAACGGGCAATGGATGGAAGGGAAGTAAACATAATTATGCCCCTTTACAAAGCATTAGTAAGACCACACCTTGAATATGGAGTACAATTTTGGGCACCACTCATTAGAAAAGACATTATGGAACTAGAGAGTGCAGAGAAGAGCCTCCAAATTAATAAAGCGGATGGACAATATTATGAGAAGAGGCTATCTAAATTATATTTATTTACGTTGGAAAAGAGGCATCTAAGAGGGGATATGATAACTATATACAAATATATCCGTGGACAGTACAAGGAGCTTTCAAAAGAACTATTCATCTCAATGGCAGTACAAAGGACTCTGAGTCATCCCTTAAGGTTGAGGCAGGAGATTTCATCAGCAACAAAGGAAAGGGTTTTTTTTTTACAGTAAGGGCAGTTAAAATGTGGAATTCATTACCCATGCAGGCTGTGATGGAATAAATTTATTTTAAAAAAATATATATATATATTTTTAGAAAGGTATACAGGGATATACCAAATAAGTAAACCTGGGAAGGATGTTAATCCAGGGAGTAATCTGATTGCCAATTCTTGGAGTCAGGAAGGAATTTATTTTCCCTTATGAGATATAATTGGATGATATGACACTGGTGTTTTTTTGTTTGCCCTCCTCTGGATCTATATACTGTAAGTATAGATATAGGATAAAGCAGCGGTGCGCAAAGTGGGGCGCACGAGACTCGCAGCGCGTGATTTACAGAGGACCCCGCACGCTTCCCGAATGCATTTAAATTAATGCCGGGGGATTCAGGGCCTCTATAAACTTCTACTTTGTTTCAGACGCTCTTGTTCATGTGTCGCCATGGCAACGCCGCGTCAAATTACGCGGTGGCGTCACATTGCCGTGGTGATATTAGGACGTCTGAAGCAGGGGGGGCGCAAGGCGAGGGGGACAGATGGCAGGGGGGCGCAGGGAAAAAAGATTGCGCTCCCCTGGGATAAAGCATCTGTCTAAATTGCATGTCTTTTTTTCAACCTTATCTACTACTATGTAACTAGTTCACATAGTTACATAGTAGATGAGGTTGAAAAGACGTAGGTCCATCAAGTTCAACCTATGCTAAATTTAGACAACAGATACTTTATCCTATATCTATACTTACTTATTGATCCAGAGGAAGGCAAACAAAAAACCCCATTAAGGGGAAAAATTAATTCCTTCCTGACTCCAAGAATTGGCAATCGGATTAATCCCTGGATCAACATCCTTCCCATGTATACTTATTTGGTATATACCTGAACAGGCAGCCCTCGTTTTACAATGCTTCGCTTTACAACGAATGGCTTAACCAGCGCTATGTAATGCATACCTATGTTCATTTTTACAACGCCAAAACGGCTTATCCAACACACTTACAACGCTTTGCAAAGTTGTTTGTGTATATAATATATTATACTATATATTATATTTTGTTATATCTATATATATAAATTCGAAAGGTTACTGCTAGATGCGATGAATCTGATTGGTCCTCAGCCTCTGGCCAATCAGATTGGTGGCTCTGACGTCACCCAACTGCCACTCTCTTCCCCCTTGGCCTCGCCTCACCACACACACACCTCTCTCCCCTCCTTTCCCCCCCCATCATCCTCAGATGTGCTGCCCTTCACCGGCTCCCGGACGGAGGGGAAGCGCGGCGCGGCCCTCCTGTCCCAGCCGCCGGTGCTCCCTTACCTCCCCGGCGCTCCCTTACCTCCCCGGCGCTCCCTTACCTCCCCGGCGCTCCCTCACCTCCCCGGCGCTCCCTTACCTCCCCGGCGCTCCCTTACCTCCCCGGCGCTCCCTTACCTCCCCGGCGCTCCCTATTTGCGCGTTTGTATCGTTGTGTGGGTGGGGTATATATAGTATATATAATAATATAATATAATTATATATATAAGTATTATATAGATAGATACAGCTAAAAACCCCGGTTATAAAGTAACGCAGGATCCAATCGGGGGACTGATGTCCGCCCCGAGACCCACCAAGCGTTCATCTCCTCGGGTCGCGCTAATGAATTTAATAAAAAAAAACAAAATCTAGACCGCCGCATCAGCGGCTGTATTAACCCCCGGGATCCCGCTTCCCCCCCTGTCACCGAAGGGCGCGGGTGACAGGAGATGGGAGGGGGGATCCCCTACCGGCTTTCCGCTTTTTTCCCCTGTCACCGGAGCGGGAGTCAGGAGATGTGGTGGCAGGGATGTTCCCCCTCTGGTCGCGAGCTGCCTCCGACCGCCGCGGCCGAGACAGCTCACGGCGAAAGCAGCAAGAACGATGTCAAGAGCTTCGATTCGAGCACGTGGCGCCCGCCAGCTGCTCACTCTTGGCCGGTCGGCACTCCTCCCCTCCGGCGGTGTCCCCCAATCAAAGAGGGACTCGAAGAGCGTGAGGGCACCTCAGACACCACCTCGCACAACCGCTGAAAGGTCACGCGAGAGCTAACACTTCTGAATCGCTTTCTCGTACTCCCCCTCTGGCCTGAGACGGTTCCACCCTCCTCAGGAGCTCCGCTGTACACACCCCCGACAGCGCCCCCAACCAACCGCGAGCTACTAAGGCTCTCTCCTCCCCCCCTACCTTCTCGCTGCCGCGCTCTGAGGGGCCGCTCTGACGAGGGAGGGGGGTGCTCACCGCTTCCACCCCCCCCACTGTTTTTACCAAGGGTATGGCTTCTCTGAGATCAACTCACTTCCCTGCCCCTACTATCTCCCGTGCACCCTCCCCCGCTTCACGCCACACCCTCCAGCGCCCGCTGGGGCGCGTTCAACAGTCCTCACGGAGTACCTGGTGAGCCCCGGCCCTCTAACCCCGAGCCTAGAGGGTGGAATCCGGCGAGGAGGCCGCCTTCTGGTCCCCAGGAGTGCGGTGTGTCGCCCTCAGGGGGATGGGAATAGGCCAGATAGGGAGCTCTTAATCCCCTGTATTAGGGGAGCGCGGGGGAGTCGTGGCGGCGGTGGAGCGGGACGGGCAGGCGCTGGCTGGCACTGTACCCCGACGGGGGGGGCGCGTGGGGTTGCTGTCCCTTTGGGGCCACCGTGTCAGCGCGGAGCGGACGGCGCGTCATGCGGATCCATGGAAGGGGGGGACCGGTCACTGGCACTGCGGTGGACTGACTCCCGTGGCGACCTCAGCTGTCAGGTCTGTTGTCCTCCCATCTTCTTGAGGGCTCGTGGTCCGTGGGCCGACTAACCTTGGGGGACTGCTGTTTCTCTCGGTGGGCCGCTTTGCTTCTTGCCCCCCCCCCCCCCTCGCTCTGCACCGGGCATCCCTCAGCCCCCGCGCATCGGGGGCACCGCGCAGGGCCACATCCCCCTCCACCGCCCAGCACCACCGCCCCCCCCACCGGCACGCCCCCCCCCCCCTTCCTGCAGCCACATGCCTCACCAATATTCCTCCCCAAGGTAAGGCTGATTAGTTATGTGTGTGTGTGTGTGGTGTGTGCAGTTGCAAGTGGTGTGCAGTGTTAGCAATGAGCAGTTGTGTGGGGGTGCAGTGTGTGTTGCAGTTTGTGGCAATGAGCAGTGACGTGTGTCAGTGTGTGTCAGTGGGTGAGCAGTGTGAGCAATGAGCATTGTGTCAGTGTGTGCAATGAGCAGTGTGGGTGCAGTGTGCGCGTGGAGCAACTGAGCTAGTGATTGTTGGCAGTGTGGTGCAGTGTGAGCAATGAGCATGTCGTGTGCAGTGAGTGTGTGAGTGTGTGCAGTGTGCAGTGTGCAAAAAAAAAAAAATTTTTTTTTAAAAATTAAAAAAAATTTTTTTTTTTTTTTTTTTTTTAAACGGGGAAAGCCACGGGAAAAGCAGCGTTAAACCGAATCGCGGGTTATAGCGAGGCAGTTATAACGGGGTTTAGCTGTTATATATATATCAGCCCCACACGATGAGACCCATTAAGGTCGAAACAGCTGTCTGTGGTGGTCTGGTTTCTGGGTATGCACCTTAACGCCTGGCTGCTGTGCTCAAAGCTGTGACCATGCAGCAAGCCTTAAGGGCAGGCTATGGTGAATGCGCAGTTGTAAAGGTTTGAGGCAATAGTGACACTGTGTGCTCATTTGCATGTCATTTCCGCAAATCCCTTGCTGCAGTGGAAGTGCTTTGGTTGTGGGTGATATGGGGAAAGGGCGGGGTTGCAGACCTGCCTAAGACATGCAAATGAGCTACAGTTGTGTTTGCATATTTGCTTCCTGTGGAGGGTTTTTGTCAATGTGTGTGTGTGTGGTGTGAGAAACAAGGCGCAGCATCTGTAAACAATGAAGAGCTGATCTTACCCATATGCGATTTGAAACAAACAGGTATTACAGATCTTTATCCGGAAAGAAAGAGACACATTCGCAAACCCTATACATTGCTCGCCCAGGGCGAGTGGGATTTAACCCCCGGGCGAGTAAATATTTGGCCCAGCAGCACACGTTTGGTACTAGGGTGGCGGTAGATTTTTTTGTTGTGGCGAGTAGATTTTTTGGTGATTCTTCCAACCACTATACTAAGATATAGAGATAGAGATAGTATATATATATATATATATAATACTAAATATTATATTATATATATTATATATATTTATATATCTATATATATATATATATACACACACGCCACACAAAAAGAGAGCTTTGGAAAAACCTTGTGGTCTGAAACGTACGTTCGTCTGTGGAGTTTGGTGATTGCCTGATGATTTATTGAGATTTAAAGTAATCCTTTTTTCTATTGAGTTGTGCTGCGGATTTCATGTTTTTTATAACCAAAAGAGTTTATTAAGCATAAATAATGACAACAATGAAAAACAAGGTGAAAAAATATAAACACATTTTTTTAAAAAAAACACAGGGCAGACAGAGAAACACAGTGGTAGAGCAGGTTAATGCATAATGGAGTGTCTCACAAACCCTAAAACCTGTGGAAAAACCTATATATAGGTCAAATGAGGGAGGGAGAATCCTAGTACTCCCAGTGGTGATCAAAAAAAATCCCACATGATTGTGAGAAAGAGATTAAACGAGGTAATGTTAATGGAAAAACTGACAGCATTCCTCAACCACTCGACCGAGCGGTTCTATTACATATGGGAACCCTGGCAGACCCACTGAACGTACCATTCATATTCTCCCCAATTTCAGAATCTACTTGGGACCGCGCCGGAGGATGCGTGAAAAGTGCCGCCAGGGGATAGAGGGAAAGCCCTGATCCCTCCCCCCCCCCCCCCTCCCCCTCCCTGCTCCCCCCCCTCTCTTTTTCTGGAGTCTATGCCCTGGGACCACTGAGTGACCTGACGTCAACCGCACCTACCGGTGGGTATTCAGTGCCCCCTCCCCCCCTCTTCCTCCCTTCGTCAACAAAATGTAAAAAATAATTAATATTATATGTTACTTACTGTGTTATCCTAAATTTGTAATGTGATGTATTTGCCTAATAAAAAAATGTTTGGGAAAAAAAAAAAAAAAACAGATCCCACATGGGGTTGACCGGCGGTCTCCACAATGTAGAACACATGAAAAAAGTATATATATATAATTAATATATATATATATATATATATAATAATACTGGAGTTAAGTTATGGTGAGTAAAAAAAGTGACAAAAACCCTCCACAGGAAAGCAAATATGCAAATATAACGTGTTGCTCATCTGCATGTCTTAGGCAGGTCTGCAACCCGCCTTTCCCCTATCATATCACCAGCATACAGCACTTCCACCAGCAGCAAGGGATTCTGGGAATGACATGCAATGAGCACTCAGTGCCACTTTTTCTTCAAAAACCATTTTTAACATGGTTCCCTATAGGCTTAAGTTTTGCTGCATGGCCAGCTTTGAGCACAGCCAGGGTTAAGGTGCATACCCAGAAAACCACCCAAAGACAGCTTTTTTTTTTTTTTTTTTACCCTCCCCTCTCGTTCCTGCAGATCCCAATCCACTCAGTGGTTCGGGTGCATGCCCTTGGACTGTCCAACCGAAGTCAGAGCCGCCTCGGAACGGGTTTCCCTGAGAGATTCAGCCCCGAAAGCCTAGTGTCTCCAGGGACATTGATGCCTCCTCCGTCTCGTTAGATTCAGGACATCCGTCTCTTCCTCCCTCTGGCCGAGGCCCGCAAGGGAGTTCGCGTCATATCCCCCCTCTTTCGAGGGTTGTGCGGGTGCACCCCAGCTCCGAAGGGTGGTTGTTCGAAGAATGTTTGTTCTTATAATAATTAATCGCCGGCAAAAAAACAAACAAACCCCCCCCCCAGAGTCCTAAATAATTGGAGACCATAATAACTGCATCCACAACCTGACCAACTGGTAGACCCACTTTCAGTAGCCCGACCCCACAAACCTGCCCCTTGCATCTTGTAGCCCGCACGAGATGCTCCCTCACACCTCTACAAAATTACATTCCCGATAAGGAAGGAGGGGGAGATAGAAATGAGAAAACATACAAGGCGAAGGCAAAATGTGGACAAAAAGTCATGGCTACCAGCTCAATATGCTGTGATTGCCCAGAATCCCAGGCGCTGCAGTGGAAGCATTGTTCGCCAAGTTCTAATGAGGCAAGGCAAAAGTTGCAGACCTGTCTGAGATTCGTCTTGTGCTCACAAGTGGTATTTTTATTGCTTTGATAGAGGTAAACAATGAGACGGCACAACCAGAGTGGTAGAAACAGAGATTTCAGGATCACCAGACACAACAAAAGCGACTGCATTGAGATTGCACACGCCTAATTGACCATGTTTTTAACTTTCTTTGAATTATTTTCCTTTGGACACATAATTACGCACCAAATTTGGCTGTTGGGGACAGGAGTTGTTATAATACAGTATATGTATATCACAGTGAGCCAGTTTCTTCATCTCTGCGAGACTGCGGTTGCTACTGTATAGCCTACACACATCTGTTAATGTATAATGATCGGGCTTCTCCTTTCTGTCTTTGATGGCCCTTAGTAACCTTCTTTTTTGCACTATAATGACCTAACCCAGGGGGTGTGTGCAATCGGGGTGTGGGGAGCAAAAATTTATACGCCCAACAGTACACAATGTAATTTATGGTTACACCACATAAACATTACTCAAACTGAGTGCCAGAGAAATTTGTAACACCGTTTAACAACGCGATTGATCTATGAGAACTGGTTTGTTCACCAGATTTATTATGACCGACACAGTCGGCATACTGTCAAAGTAAATCACTGTCCACAATGGGCCAAATAACGTGGAACAGTGCAGCAAGATTGGGAAAGAAAAACAGCAGGATCTATTACCCTCCGGTTTCAAAGAGGTCAGCACTGCCAAGTAATAGCACAAAACCAGTTCCACAAGTACGATTTTTATCAAGGGAATAGTCAAAATAATTAGGCTTCGGTGTGCAAAATGTTAGCAGAAGAATCCTGCTAACAACACCAAATCTCACTGCTCATGCTTGCCAATGCAATAAGGTATCCATTCAACATTGCAGGCATGTTCATGTCGAACTGATCGTTGTGACGGGGGGGAGGGGGACAGTGTAGGGCGTGCTTTTTTTTGGGTTTGTGTTGGGGATTGGAATTGGTCTTGGTGGCGGGAGAGGTGTCAAGTTTTGTTTTGGTGATTTTTATGTGTTTGGTTTGCTAGTGTGGCTTAGGTTTGGTACCATACCGTACATACTACACCGATTTTCACAGGATCACCTATCATAGTTTGTGGAAACTTATACTTGAGAGAATAACAGACTGTACACATTGTAGAACGGGCCTTTACCTAGATCAACAGTGCTTCATGGCTATGGTTATTCCAGGCAGAAAGGGTGACAACATTGTGTCTCATTTGCATATCATTTCCCAGAATCCCTGCAGCTGCAGTGGGGAGCACTGTATGCTAGGTGATAAAATGGTTGTAAAGGCATGGGTGCAGCAGCCGTCTAGAATGGAATGTGTCACACAGTATATTATCATTGCTATATGCTCAACGGTGGAGGTTTTTTTGTTGCCTGACCTTTTCACCACACCACATAAACGAATAAAAATGTAGTATATATACTACTGATATCCACCCCCCCGCGTTGCCTGGGATTTAATTTTCTCCCGCTGCCCCCCTTACCCTCTCTCTCTCCTCTCCCCCCCTTCACCCTCTCTCCCCGCCCGCCCCCCCCCCTACCCTCTCTCTCTCTTCCCCCCCCCCGTACCCTCTCTCCTCTCTCCCCCCCCTTACCCTCTCGCTCTTCTCCCCCCCCCTTACCCTCTCTCCGTCTACGCTCGTCACCCCCCCTTACCCTCGTCTTCTCTTCAGCCCTCCCCCCTTACCCTCTCTCCCCCCCGCCCCTACCCTCTCTCTCCCTCGGCGGCGGTCTCCTCATACCCCCCCCTTACCCTTCTCTCTCCCCCCCTTAACCCTCTCTCTCCCCCCCGTACCCCTCTCCCCCCCACCTTAACCCTCCTCCTCCCCCCCCTTTACCTCCTGCTTCCCCTCCCCCCCCCCTTACCCTCTCGTCCCCCCCCCTTACCTCTCTTCTGCGCTCCCCCCCCCTTACCCTCTCCTCCCCCCCCTACCCTCTCGCCCCCCCCCCCTTACCCTCTCTCCCCCCCCCCCCTCACCCGCGCTCCCGCCCCCCCTTCACCCCCTCTCTCCCCTCTCTCCCCCCCCCTTACCCTCTCTCCCTCTCCCCTCCCACCCTCTCTTCTGCCCCCCCCCCCTACCCTCTCCTCTTCTCTCTCCTCCTCGCGTCCCTCTCTCCCCCCCCCCCTTACCCCTCTCACCCTCTCTCTCCCGCCCCTTACCCTCTCTCCCCCCTCTCTCTTTCTCCACCTGCCCCCAAAAAAACACTCAGCAATCCGG